>PELF01000015.1:0-616150 GCA_003709005.1 Magnaporthales sp. P1609 | reverse complement strand
TGCGCACAGCTTGCATAGCGCGCGCCTACCTGAGCCAAAAAAAAATCCGGACAGAGTTTGGCTTACCTAAGTGGTTGTGTCCAGTCTACATGGCAGAGCCCGGCTTACGGCTTAAGGGTTGTTGTGGACCCTGATCCTATCTCGATAGCTTGCGCATCACTGTTAACTAGTGCAGGCCTCCGAAGTACCTGTGGAACACGGGAGGACGAATCAACTCGTCCCAGAACTCGAGTTTTTATGGCAGGAAGGGCCAGGATTGTGGAGTTGGCCCCGAAAATGATAGCCACTCCTGGCCTGTCACCTCTACCAAATCACTCTCTTGTGGGTAGGTATTCAGAACCCACGGCCTAAATTCCATTCCAAGGTACAGTAGCTAAAACTGCCACAAGTTTCGCACTAGAGTACCATATCATCTACTTCAAGGAGTCGTATCGGTGTGTCACGCAACAAAAACGTTCCGCTTGGCTCGAATCACGGTAATAACCAGCCTTCAGCAGTCCTCCTAAAAATCTCCAGTTACGTAGGTTGCGTACCTAAATAACCACCACCTACAAAGTATCTCTCCAGAGACCCCATGTTTGGCGCTATACCAAACTAGGAACCTAACCCTGGGTATGAACTTAACGTACGCGGCTTACCCCTTACCCTCGTATGTTTTCCGTCGGAAGTCGTAGGTTAGAGGAAGTGGGATCCAGTTGATGACGCAATTGCAGGGTTGCCCTTTGGGTTATATACCAACGCCAAGTACGTTAGTATGTCGAACAATTTTTCGCTTACGCAGCAACTGCTATCATGGATTTTGATGTTATTGTTGTGGGTGGTGGAATCTTTGGCGTCGCAGCCGTTAAATCCTTTACGGATTCAACAGCAATATCGTCTATTCTCTGGATTTACGACAACCAGAAATCCGCATCATCCAACCCTCAATGCATCATCCGAGCAGAATACGTGTCCAGCGGAGACGCAGGCAAAGCACGAACAGCTGGGGATGCAAGTTATGGTATGGCATATATAATGGCCGGAGGTACGGATTCTTGCTGACCGTCCTCCGCACAAACAAAGTGCTGCTCGCCCGCTCAAATAGACGGCTAATTCACAAATCGAAGTCATTTGCGACCTGATATTGAAATTCCTGTCTACACCACTCACCACTCACGTCTGGCCACAGCTGTCTTAATATCTCAACGGGAAACCTTTGTCCTAGCGATCGAACTACACGCCTTTTCGTCGGTGCATCTACAGCGACAGCCCATTCACACATCTTACCTATCATGTGCACCTATCAATATGTACGTTGTATTCATTTTCAACTTTTTGTTCCTTCCACTGCGGAAACAACTAATAACGCTTACAGATGGATTACAGCTGCGGTCACAGGAGGACCATTGTCGCAAAGTGGTGTGGCCGGTATACGAACACTCTCCAGTCGCACATCCGATGTCGGCCAGAGATACCCTATTACACCAGGAATGAGCAAATTTGCTGTGAGTCGAAGCTTCACCAGCGTCTGCTTGCTTTGGTAGACCTTTTGGTGTTTTGCAACGATCACTGGCATTTGTGAACTAGTTGAGCTAAGTGTACCGTACAGCCCATTGCCATGAGCAGCTAAACCCGAGGTCCACCCCATGGATGCCCTCGCGCGAGGCGCGTGGCGGTTCTCGCAGCACCTAGGGGCTTGTGTGTCTAACAACGGGGAAGCTAGAACAAGCCTAGACTTAGTTCTCAACCCTGGACAGGTTCACAGCTGCATATGGAACGTTTCATGTTACTAATGAGTCTTGACAGCTTCGATGAGCAAAAAATGATGTATATAAATCAAGAAGTGAACCATTATTGCCCTTCTGATTGGCACTGGCCTGAGGTGCTCGCAACGTATTGTTACCCATTTAGTAACTACCGGCTAATTAGCTGCTTCGATATTTGTTTCCTGTAGATGCCGGCAATTGGCAATATTTCGCGCATGTAGAGACAAAACAGGCGATGAACCACCGCGCTTGACATTGCTTTCACGATGCGCAAAGCCTTCGGGTATGCCTGGCTCATTTTCTGAAAGTTGTCATCGGCAGAGCTGATCTGGTGTGCCAACCGGGCGAATATCGCGATATCCGCCCTTTTGGCCCCCAAAACATACCAAGCAAGAACAATCAGGACGCAGATGAAGACCTTCCCACAAAGTCACCGTTCGTTCGAGTCGTTGCAGGGATTCAGTGTAAAGCCAGCCATACTTTGTGGCTTCGGGTGCTAATCCTCACTGTAGAAGTATAAGCTTGGAATTCAGATGTCGAAAGGCACAATACTTACACACTGTCGTCCCTCGAAGACTTGAGCTTCTGAACCTCTCGCGCAATCGGAGCAAAGAGGCAAAACGTGCCCAATCCCAAAATGCCGGTTAGAACAACAGAGGCAAACGCTGCCAGGTACAGCGAAAAGCCTCCTTGACTGAGGACCTTGACAAGGGTGATGAAGGCCGATTCAACTTTCAGCAGGGTTTTTCCGATAGTGGCAAGTGAGTCGGATTTGCGGATCAGCCGTCTTTCTGAGCGGTCAGTCGAACTGCTCAATGCTTCGTTGGTGGCGGCATTCAGGATGGGCTTCATAAAGCCCCATAAGCGTTCCTGAAGGAGGTCCAAAGGGAATGAAATGGCGGCAAGTAAATTGTTCTCCACGTGCAGGCAAAATAAAACTGGATTACACCCGACGCACATCAGTAATAAAAGTGCGTAGGGAATCCATCGACAACTCCACCGGGCATCCCTAGGGCGGTGATTGCTGAGCAAGTGAGTTTTTTCGGTTGCGGACATTTTACAGCAGTATAAAGCAAAACGGTTGTGCTGCGTACGATCAGCAAGGAGCCGTACTTGCGGCCTATTATACGCAACACATTGATTATATTCCCTCAGAGCTGTGGGTGTTTTCGCCAGCGTCTTCCGCTGGACGACGTGATAGGATAATGAAGCTGCGCGATGCAGATGGCGTTCCGGCAGCTAGCCCCACCGGCAACCATGACGGCTTGAGAGTTCTAGATTCCGAGCAACACAAAGTCTGCCACCAAGTAGTTACACGGCGGCAGCCAAGGTTTGATCGTCCTGACCATTTCGGTCGCGGAATGCGGCCATGATAGAATGAGCGTCAAGGATATCGACGCAGCGTAGCATCGTGGGAAAGATGCTGGCTTGCCAGGCATACAACATCCGACTAGCTCGGAAACTGCAGCTCAATTTATCAAACCCGGTGTGGCCATCGTGTTTTTTTTGGCAGGGTAACAAACCGGGTCAGCGCACCAATACCTTGGATAAGAAACAGCCATGCGTTCGTGGGGTATATGCGGGGCTTCTTGCACTTTACAGTAGGTTGTGTTGTCCTGACAGTCCAGTTGTGTTTGGCCTGCCCCACTCCCACGACAAGTCGTGAATGGTAGGAGATGAGTAACAGTATTTCTGGTACCTGCCAAGCTACATTTTGACGATGGAGGATTCAAGGGATACAAGACCAGCAGCCAAGCACTGTGACAGCCCCTCCAGAACCTATTTCTTGCGGGGGTGGGAGTAGGGTATGGAGATAGCTTCGGAGCGTGTTGGCTCAATCTGGGTGATATCCGGGGTTGCCAGTGACCGGGATTTGGCCCCGCCCCACCTCCAGGGTAGTCTCGCCCAAGACTAGCGCTAACACAAGAATCTTGTCTAAATCCACTCGGGAAAAGAACTCGCACTGATATGGACTAGCGCGACTGGCTTAAGGTTACAGTTAGGATCCACTCGAGAGCATAGAAGTACCACCCTTTGTTTGTCCCCTGCACAGTATTTCTGCCACTCGAAGTTTGACCAAAGCCCCAGTAGTACCCGTGAAAAGGCCCGCGAAGGGAGAGTGAAACGGTAGTCGAATGTACAAGAGCGCAAAACAGCGGCGAGGATTGAAAGTTGTTGCTGCTAGTAATCGGAGGTCTTTGTCAAACAAATGTCACCGTTCGCAAGGCAAACCCACAAATATCCCCAGCCGAGGACATGACTCATAGGACAGTAGCCGAGCCATTGGATGCAATTTCCGTGCAGCAAAAAGTCTATCCTTGCTACGCAAAAGCCTGAAAAACGCGATTGATGCACTCGTCGAATAGGTCTTTCGCCTTATCGACGTATCTGGTATCTGTTATGTTAGCAGTAAATCAACGTGCGAGGTGCAAGCGGCCGGGAAGACAAACCCTAGGTGTGAAGTCAGCACATCCATCCATCTGATCATTTCCTCTGTAAATATATACAAAGTGGGCTACAGCAAGAACTCACCTGCAAACGCTAGTATGGCATGAGGACAGCCAGGCAGTATCATGGTATCGACATTGACCCCGACATCGCTAAGCTGCTCAGCAAACGCCCGTCCTTCGGGCGCCAAAAGGTCCTCCTGACCAATGGCAACAAAGGTCGAGGGCATGTAGGCCAGCTGCTTGTCAGAGGCGCGGTTTACACTTGCGCACCAACATCCGGGTCGGTGTCGCCTAGCCATAGTTGGCGGTACCAAAGCATGCGGTCGGCCGAGGGGCTGATGGCGTGAGGATTGACGGCCCAGAAACCGGCGCCTGGTGTTTGCGTGTTGTCGACAACGGGAACGACGAGAACTTGGTATAGCGGCCTCGCCATCTTGTCGTTTTCAAAGTCTCCTGCATCCCCGAGGCTGATGAGGGTCACTGTCGACAAAAGCGCGCCGGCGGAGACGCCGCCGACGGCCCAGCGGGCTCGGTCTATGCTGAAGCGGGTGGCACCGCCGTCTTGGGTGTCGGACAGGATCCACCTGACGCCCTCGACGCCATCCTCGATGGCGGCCGGGTAGGGGTTTTCAGGAGCCAGTCGGTAGCCGACGGAGCAGATGACACAGCGAGCGGCTGCGAGGTTGGAGCAGTAATAAAGTGAAGGCAAGATGTTAGAAAGGTGCCGACACTAGATTTCCCCTATCTGGTTCTCAAAATTTCAAACTTACTTGCGCATATACGCGTCAGTAGGTCCAGCTCGCTCGAGTGATCCCCGAGGACGAAGCCACCACCGTGGAAACCATACAAAAACGGGCCATCCGGATTCGGGCTCAGGTTTGTCTTCAGGGCCGGTCACTGGAGTTAGGACGAGGACGGTAAAACCTTGCAGCTGTACTTCTTCGGTCATGACGGGAACGACATTAAGTCCCGTTTCCACCGTCGCTTGGTTAGGCTGTCGTATCGATGGGTCCCAGGGCTGGGTATGGGTCAGCGGAGCGTACTGAAGTAGTTTGTCGTGCACCTCGACATATTGTGGATCCAACTTTGGCCGGACTTCGGGGTGCAGCGGCTGCCAGACCGTTCTCCTCGGTGGTTGATGACATTCGAAAGTTTGCTCAAGACAAGCAAGCGGGTGGATTTATGCCTCTAAGATATTCCAGAAAACCTTTCAAGAGGAGACAAGAAGGGAAAATCCTGGAAGAAGTTTGAGAGAATATAAATAAGGAAACTATTGAGAATAGTGACATGGAAAAACGGATACTAGAACTGTCTAGAGCTAAAGGGAAAGGAAGCGGCATATAAAATGGGGAGTGTCCGTATAATTCAGCATCCATACCTCCGCTGACCGGTTTTGCTGTACACGAGGGACAGTAATAATCCTATTGCCATTGCAAAGGTGCCTTGCCCTAGTGTACTCGCCAAAACAGATTGGGCTAGACTCCCAAGCCCACAACCCCGGACTAATCATACTGCGAGGCTCAACTCGACTCGCACGAGAGAGTGGCGGACAAAGGTTTAGTAAAAAAGAAAACAATTAAAAAGAAAAACCAACGTGCTTGGCCTCAGTGACTTTCCTGCTTTAAAACGTTGAGATTTCGACGTCACATCACATCGAAGTTGCAACGCGTGACGGACCTGTACGCCGGTGTGCGCATGGGGTGTTTGGTATGAAGCTATGTACTGCCGTGTTAGTGGTGACGGGTGAGCGGCAAGACGTAGTGCAAGTTATGTCCGGCTCCCGCCTGTACAGTGGTTATCTAATGTATCCGAGGGGCATATGTGTACGTCAAATATGAAGTAGGTTGCATTTCTCCATTTTGGACGGCGCACTCTTTTGCGGTGTTGAGTGTGGGCAAATCTTACTCAATCTTCAATGCAAACTAGCGCCGGAGAAATACAGCAACAGCCTGCATGTTGCTCCACACATGCAGTTCCCCGCTTTACTAGGGTCGCATTCACCGTGGTTAAGCTACTCAGTAGACTTCACTAGACTCAACTTGGATGGTGCTTTCGAAACGAACCAGGGAATCGACTTGATGCCCTACACTTATGCATCCTGGAAATCGCTAATCATTAGCCAAGTAGGAAGTCTTTAATGACGCAGTTCTCCTCTTTCGACCCCTGCCTGCACTTCTGTCCCTTCCATATCTAAGTGCACCCTCTCACCTTCGACCCCTGTCTACACTCTCGCGCCTTCGACCCCTGCCTGCACCTTTGCGCCTTCGACCCCTGCCTGCACCTTTGCGCCTTCGACCCCTGCCTGCACTTCTGTCCCTTCCATATTTAAGTGCACTCTCTCACCTACGCCTGCCTGCACTTTTGTGCCTTCGGCAGACATGTGTACTGTATCTTTCGAATTAACGAGATGCTCAAAAAAGAGAGGTGTGAAGCTGCAAGACTCGCCGAAGAGGAGATTGAGGTGAAACATGTAACAACCCTGCTTCGTTCACTAATTAACAGTGAAACTGGAAACAAGAGAAACACGCATATTCGCAGTATTGTTGTCCTCACAGCCAAGGCAAGATACAGTAAAAGCGGCAGCGGAGATGATTTGGGTCTCGAGCTTGGCCCTACCATCGCAATAGCCCTACGTTTTCAAGCTCAGGAGTGGAAGTTGCTCTCGAAACACTGGGAATCAGTACCAAATGATCTGCAGGCCAGCGTCCGAGCCATTCCTTTCGACATAGCTTGCTGGCACAAGTATCTTGGTTGTTTTGGGAAGGAGCACCCAATCCTTTCAGCACAAGCTGCTCTGGGTATGATTGTTTAATCCTGTCATCTCCGTTGCTGAGGCTTCTGACCAATCTGCAGAAGGTGCATTGATAGTAGCACGACAAAATCGAGGCGTTATTTCGTCTCGCTTTGATGCCGTGCTCGGGCATGACAAAGACACGGTCCAACGGAGTCCATCCTCACCAAGTCCCGGGCGAAACCCCGGCCCTAGTACGATTTTGGCCGCGCCCAACAAATCGGCAATGGGCGAGGAGACGAGAAGGACCAAGCGGAGAAAGACTAGCCACCCAGTTCCTGCTATTCATGATGATATGCACACTATCCCAAACAGCACTCCTTCTAAGCCAACCCAATCAAGTCCTTCAGAAAGCAACACAGCCTACAAGCACCAACATAGTTTGTCTCCAAAAACACACTGTGTCCATGGTTCGTGAATCTTCCAAAATATGAGAGAGAACTTCTGCATATATGTAAGGCTCAACCTATACTGCTGGCAGCTCATCTGCTAAGACAAGCCTAGTTGATCATCGGATACTCAGAAGTCGGACACTTCTGAAGACGAGTTCCTACGATGACCTCTTCTCCTTAGCAGGAACGAACAGTAAAATCTTGCCAGCCATTTTTGCCGTGGCCTCAATTTACGCACGCAAAGATAGTGAATGCTCGCATTACAAAATGCTTGCAGTCCAGTCTCTATCTGACAGCTGCAGAGAGCTCAGGTTTGACAGGCTAATGCTCGATGGGCTCATGCTAATAGTCCACGCCAGTGTGGTCAGAGGGAACACAATGTGGATTAAAACCACCAGGAAAATTCTGCTAAAGAACCAAATTCCCCGCTCTCCCTCATTGATGTTCCTGATGTATCAACTTATCCTCTGTATTTTCTCCCTCTTGCCATTCAAGGGCTTGATATCTCTTGGTTATATAGCTCGCCCCAAGCAGATGTCGTTCTCGACTTAGGCCTATCACCTCGCCTGCTACACTGCATCGGGGCTATCACACAGATTGCTAGGGGCCATCCTGACGATCACGATGTCAAGCAGCATCTTCAGTATAAACAAATGGTTTCTGGGGTCGAAGATGAGGGCAGAAAGGTGACAGAGCATATTGCCGAGTCATATTTACTCTCAGCGCATCTTCTCATAGATTGTCGCTTATTAGGGTCAGTTCGATTTCCTATCTTGAAGCCTAGGCATTGACAGTCTGCAGGTATACGAAAAATCACCCACAAGTCGCGTCTCGAGCGTTGCAACTCAAAGCGCTCTTGGAGGTACTACCGCTAGAGGGTGACATGTACCGAGCGATAGATCCACTTTTTTGCAGAGTTCTATGCGCGATGCTTCGCGGTCCTGGTGCAGTCAAGATTTCACCTGATGCCTTGGCCGAAGGTGTGAATGTAAGACTCCTCTGTCGGTGATACACCATTTTCGATGCCTGACTGCTCTTCTAGAACATCAAACCCACGGAATCACTTCTCAAAGCGGTATGGGATTGGCAAGAGCAAAATATCGCGTGTGAAGAAAAACAGCTTTGGTTGAGGATATGGTGAAATCGTTACCCGAAAACTTGCAGAATGTTAGTCTTGGTTGAGCCAAGTACCTGTATACCAATCCTTTTAGTCATGGCTCAGACCCAATCTCGCGTTGGAGTTAAACCTGAATGTTTCTTGTTCTCCTTCGTAAGCTCTTCCCATTCTTTTTTGTTTTCATCATGGTTGTAACCATCAATCTGAAGCCGGGAAGCCAGTAACCGAGGTAGGACAGGGAGGAATTTCCATCCGTGGAACGAGCCACCACCAACACAGTACAGGTCATCCCCAGCCTGTTGGAAAAAGAATGATTGATATGGCGTGTAAGCATCTCTAGAAAAAAGATTAATACATGAGAACCAGTGGGAAATTTGGTAAGGGTACAACGAACAGGCATAAAAGTGAAACCTTTGTTGGACAATCTCTCAATTCCGGGTAAAATCGGGTCAAAAACTTCCGGTTCTCCACAAAACAATCGTGTGTTTCTTCGACCTCGGGGGCTTCCGTTAATCCACGCATTAAGTAGGATCGTGGATTGTTGATGGTCATTAGGCCCTTGGGTGTCGGCGGAAGGATTTCACCTGATGAGTCCGTCCATTCAGCAAGGAACTGCGAAGTAATTGGAGAAAGGCCCTGGCATTACCTCGAAGAGGATCACAAATTATAGGTTTATTGGCGTGTTTTTGCGTTGCTCTTCGTTTAACTGTATAACAAGAACTGGCACACCGACAACATCGTAATTGATCGAAGGAAAGCCATGAGCGCTGAGAAGGTGGTTGGTGCGCCACCCGGTCGCTAGGATGACAGTTTTGCCACCAAAGTATCTTCCTGATGCCGAAATTACCCAGGAGTTCTCACGCGTGATGGATGTGACCGTACCGGTATGTTGATGTATCTTCGAGTTTGCGGACAGCCGATCGCGTTTGGACTTGAGGCTTTCATCCGCCTCTACCCAACCCACATCACTTGCTTTAGTGACCTGCTCGTTTTCATCGAGTGTGGTAGTTGGGAAATGTCTTCGGAAATCTTCAACAGCCTCCTGCCCCTTCGGAATGCTGGCATTCAGTGCCCCTTGTTCGTCTTGGATTAGAAACCAGCCACTTTTGTCAAAATGGGTTACGAATTGCTTGTCAGTTTTGAATGCGGTGATCGCCTCATTGGCCAACTCCCGATATGCGATGTCGTCGTATTCTGCTCGAATGATGCGTTGGAGATTGTACGAAGCTGAATTTTGGTCGTCGTAAATCCAAAGAACAGACGAGTAGGATGTCGAGTCCGCAACAGCTTCTACAACTGCGGTGCCAAAAACACCACCGCCCACCACGATAGCGTCGTAGATATCCATGGTGCAGTTGTCGAAGGAAGAGAGTCACGCAGGTGTATTCGAGTTAGCACTGCCTACAAATAACTGTGAGGACCAGTGAACAACCCCTCGGTTACGTCATCAACGTACCCCACTCTCCCCGCCGTTATCCTCGGACAAAGTTTTGCCAACTGATTCTGCGGTCCTGCCTCGGCTGCCTTCTCCATCTCGGCGAAATCGCCAGTAGCTATGGGCTGTGGGTGGTCGCGATTGGCAGTCTTCGCCGGTTCCCATCCATACTATTCCAGGATAAACTTGTTGTCAAGAACATCGACAACAAGCCAGAAGGTGAGGGTGAATTGGTAACTTTTCGTGTTCTTAATGCAAAGGTGCTTGCTTTGCTTGACTTGAGAATTGTCTTCATTCCCCAACAGTGGTGCACCAGCTTTACTCACCCTGGCCGCACCCTGGTAGTTTATATGCGGAACACCGTTTGTTGCATACCACGCAGCAATCCGAGGTCGCTCTGCGAGCCCTGACTGCGCAAAGATACCGCAATTATTGGCAACAATATTGCCGACCACAAAGAGATGACGCTGGGAATCAACACCCCTGTCCGCCCACCGTGAGAACGCGGCTGGCCCAAAACGAGAATTGGTGGAGCAAAAGGGGCGGAAAGGGACTGATTTCTTTTGTTCCTCCGCATGTTGGACTCATATATAGTAGTAATATACGGCAAGGCAAGCATTGCTTGAGCAGCGTACGCCATCGCACGAGCCAACAGTGCGAGCAAGACCGGTGTTCACGCGTTTTCACCATGACCACGTACCCTTTCGTGCCGACAGGCACGGGCTCTGTGGGGGAGGCACGAATCCAACGTCGTTGCCAAGCCTGCACACCCTCTCATCGACCCGCAGCTGGACACAGGTAGAAGTAAGTACCTATGGTACTTAAAAGCACCAGCCAGACCTTGGAGCTGGGCAGCCCCTGTCGGTGTTATCCCCGGATTTTAGCCAGATGGGTACCCACTGGTCTCCACACACCCCACGAGGTTCGAGTCTTTCAGCAATTTGGTGAGCTCGGTTAGTTGCGCCGTGTTGGGAATGCTACTTCAAGCCCAGTTTGCATTGCTTCTGCCTGGTTGAAACGCCAATCATAGAAATATGCATTCCACTCTCGAAAGACAAAGATATATCAATCTGGCTAGCGGCCATGCGACGATGGTTGCGCCAGGGGTTGCCAACTGAGAGTTTGACCGACAATCACATCTGCTTGCATCGTTCCCAAGCGATCACCTTGCCCACTAAATTCTTGAGACACTGCTTCACCAATATTTACATAGCATACTCCTGAGAACGTTGCGAGAATGGTCTCCGTCTCCAAATATCCAACAACTCAACACCAATCTTCGCCCTGGTCGCCGGTGGCATACTGGCCGAGCGGCAATGGGGCCGAGCCGCACTCCGTGCCTCATGGCCATCCTCACAGCATACGGCAATCGCATATATCGACTCCGCTCCCCCTGCCGCCGCAAAAACGACCACCGATGGACGGCGGGAGAGACCCCAGCCTTGACAATGGCCAGCCTGCACCGATATTCTGGTCAACGCAGCAGGGCTATGCGCAGCTGCAGCCGCAGCCATACGAGTCCTCGCCACCTACGCATAGTATACCTGCGCATATCATACCGCCGCTATCGCATGTGCCGTTTCCGCCTCCCAGCTACAGCCTCAGAACCCAGCACCACAGCAGCCTCACCCACAGCAGCTACCGCCCCCTATCAACGGCAAGGGGGGGCTCAACAATGTCCAGCCGAAACCGCCGCAGGGTTTACCTTTTCCGCCGCAGCCATTACCCCCTCCTCAAAACCACGGCCACGCTCAACCCACACCCGGCATGTCACCGACACCTTGCCAGAGCCAGAGCAAAAGCCCACATAGAGCGCCGGCATTGACAACAGCTAACAGAATCCGGGCCCGCGCGTTACAGGTATGTTTCTCGTGGAGATATTGGTCGCTCTCTGCTTATGGAATGTTAACACCTGGTGGCGTACAGGCTTGCAATTATTGCCGGCAGCAGAGAGCCAGATGCGACGGGCAGAAACCCTGCAGGAACTGCAGAGAGAGAAATAGAGATTGCGTTTACCAAGAACCGAGTGTAAAGCCGTAAGTACATTTGTTTTGTCTGTGCTCTTGTCTCATTCCCCCTACATACTGACGTTGTGCACACCCGCAAAGACTAGACACGGCCCTAAAGCAAGCAAGTAGTCGAGACGGTTCAAACTATAAATTCAACAGTGTATTCAACGTTCAACACACTCAGTAAACGAATCACGGTTCTCGAAAGTAAAATCGAGAGACTAACTGATGCGTTGCAAGCAATCCACGCCATCAAAGTCGAACCATCGTGCTGCAGCTGGCCAATGGGAAGCCCTAAGAGCGATTTCATGCTAGAATCCAACGACGAGCCGCAGCGACCAGGCGCGCCAATGATGCCAGTCTTCGAGGACGACGACAGATCTGATGTTCCACCTGGTTCATCTGTACAGGTTTGCAAGCCAGCGATGCCCGAAAGCCAAACAAGCAACCTGCTTCAATGGTCAGCGAAAAGCAACCTCGTGAACCACCTCTTGGAGGATCAAGGGAGCGAAGACCCAGGCTACCCTCTCAACATGGAGGATAGGGGTCGTCGCCGTCAGTGCCAGATGGATGTTCACATCGATTATGGACTTAATCCCGAAAACCTGGCCCAATCACCATTTTCCAATAACGACGGGGGTTGCATATACACTGTCGAGGCTACGCAGTACAGTTCACAGTATTCTGCATCAGCCCCTGAAACACACCTGAATGGTCTGAAATTCCTCAATGGTCTCCCTTCTGTCACTAACGTAACGGCACCCCCATTCGCAGGGTTTGCAAGCCCCGTTGTTAGCAAGAAACGGAAACGAGGCACCGATTCCATCTCCGAGTGGTGCGACCCGTTTAATCTCATAACATTAGTCCAGTCAAGGGCTGGGACCTTGCCAGGGTTGATGAATAAACCAGGGCTTATCAAATGAGCAGTGCGTCCTTTTACTTTCTGCGTAATTCCCGTTGCCTGGTGTGTAGACGGAGATTGTGTACAATGCCGACTATGTAAAGTAAAAGCATGAAGCAAAGGTGCAATTTCTGCCTTTAATACAGTAAGTAGGCAGATGGTCTGCAAGCTTTGAAATTCTATTTGGATGCCTCATGTTGAGGCAAATGGGACCACGGTTGCCTTCTTTCTGCTGTCTTTGTGCGAACCGTTCTACCGGCTGTACTAAGCACCAGTGGCAGACATGTAGGCAAGCCAACCAACTGATTACTCCATCACCAGGTTCGGACCCCACTGATTTACTAGATGTTGATGAGCTCGTTCTACATACAACATAAACAGCACTTTGGACCAAAATTTCCAACTACGCTATTCCTAACCTCTCTCTATCTGATTGGCTATCCCAGTCAACGGGCATTAGTAGGGTTTTCCATCTGGGCGGCACCGGTCGCTCGGCGGTCATGGGCTCCTTAATCTTGTCGCGCCATTGGATTTCGAACGACTGGGTGGGTGCCGGGTAGTTGTCGAGCAAGTCGTTGTACCTGGGGGCCGCCAGCCTTTTGTACAGGGCCGACATCAAACGCCAGGAAACTGCCAACCAGGTATCCTCAATGGTAGAGCGCCTTGATTCTAGTTTCTTCATGGGTGAGCTTGCTCGTTGCTGGCTCTTGCCATTATTTTCATGCCGCGGTCCTGGGCTGGGGGAACGGTATGTATCTCTCCTGTTTAATACCGACGGCTGGGCCCAGCTTTCTGTATGTGATTGTCGGAGGTCTGACAAGGGAGTTTAGCTTAGAGGTTCGATAACAACAATGGCCAGTAGTGATGGAGAGGAGGGAAACTGAGGCAAAATAGGTATCGCCATACCGCGGAAAGAGTCGTTTGGATTCTCGAAACCAACGACGCGCTGCAACTGCGAACAAATCCCGGAAGTTCCCATAGCCATATCTTCTTTGATCATTGGTAAACGTGAATGACGGATTCTCCTTCTTTGTATGGTCTTTGCAGTCTTTGCCTTCTTTACCAAGTGCTTGGGCTTGTGTGCGGCGGAGCCTGAATCTAAGGCTGTATCGTTGCCGTATACGCTGTGGTAGAAGAGGAAGAGGCAACAGTTGCGATGGTACTAGACACTAGGTCGCTGGAACGGCTACCACCTTCAAAGTCACCCGTGCTGGTACTCATCTAGAATCGCAAACGTCAACGGGGAGTCAACAGGCTGCCGCCTTTGCAATGCTTTCCTCACCTTAAAAAGCTGTCTTTGTCACAATGGTGCAAACGGTGATAGTACCTGCCACTGGAGCAACAGTAGAGTAACGCCTGCTGCTGTTGACTTCAAGAATGTTTCGAAAAGCCAGATTTAGAGCTGAAAGTAGACAACTAAGTAACAACATGAAGAATTTGAATGTCAATTTGGCTACACGTGAAATAATCGTATCGTATTCTCGAAATGATGAGCGCTGTCTTATTGCTGGGTCAGTGGCAGAACGTCGTATCAAGAACAAGCTGTTATGGTTGTCAGTGGGGCCGGCAGCCCGGAACTGTGCAGCGTGCAGCTTCATGGGCAGGGGAAGCGAAAATGTTGGCCCAGAAAAGTAACAGGGTCGCTATGCTACCTTCATACGGCAAGCTAACGCAATTTACAGTCTGCCGGGGTAACAAAGGTCACAGCCAGGATACAAGCGGAACCCCCTAGTAAACAGCAAAAGCACTTACTGTGCAAGGTACTTCTAGACTTTCCAGCCGGTGATATGGTGGGTGCAGAGCATAAGAAAAGTATATCTCCTCCAGACTAAATATTTGTACTGCTCGCCAAATGGCCCACTAGCACTACCTTTACCACCCCAGCGGGCAGTAAGCATCTGGCCCGTTATGGTACAGCACTTTGCACGAATCTCTGCAGTCATGCACACACCTGCATTCCAATTGATACCCTGTCCACTTCCCGATCAATGTGCATATCTGCAACACCTCGATCGACTTGCGATATGTGCCGGGTAGCTTCATTGTACTCCTCAATTCGTAAGTTACACCCTTCCGAGATTAGCTCATTGTGATGAACCGTACGCGAGCGGAGTGTGTATAGGGGCCGCTGCGGCGTGATATCCTGGCGGCAAGCGGGAAGCTGGCGATGCAGCCTTTGCTGCCCGGTTTTATACGTTTTTTCTCTCGAGCATTTGACCTCTGCTGTGTGAAATCCGCTCGTGATCGTGGTCGATGACCACCTGGTGCTTTCTTTGTAGATCACCCTTGGTAATTCACCAATACCTGGCAAGTGATGGCGTCTTTCTGGGCCCAGGTTTTTGCGCGTTTTTCATTTGCTACATAGTCAAGCAGCATCAGATCCCAGCTGAATTTTCAGGGGCCCGCATGGATGTGCCGCAAATCTTTGGCAGCATGACTATACGCGCTCCAGTGTGGAGTTTGGGGAGATCATGTCACTGGGAAGGTCATCCTCAGCCATGGTTTAGATCATGCTCCGCAACCACCCAACTACGGCATCCAGTTGCGAAAACCGTTGGGATATAAGAGCCAGGCATGAACAGGTGGTCAACGCTCAAAATCCTGCACTACCAGATTCATTGGACCTTTTGCTTTTCTGTCATTAACTCGATATGGTATCCTCAACTCCAACGATGCCCCGAAAGGCGTTTCTTGCTGTTACTATTTCTTTTGCCGTCTTTGTATCTTTAAATGTACTTGCTCGGCTATACTTGTGTTTGAGCAGAGCTCATTCGAGCCCGTCGACAATTTTCCGAACTCCTCGAATATCTCCTATTGAACTATTGTCCCACGGTTTCCTCTTCTCTGGGGCTGGACTTGTGATTGCGCAGTCAGTGATGGCCTACCAGGAATGGGAGCAAGCAAACGGTTCAAAAATTTATACCGAGGTAAGCGATCCAAAATCTGTGATAAAACATCTGCTAATGCCTTTCAGTCTGGATCGAAGGCAGTCCTTTTAAAGTACCTAGCGACTACATGCGGACAAGCTCCGATGTGCCTCCTCGTCCTTCAGCTCATCGCATGCTCCCGTTTGGCGGTTTCATATGGCAACCCACAATTTATCCTCGGCTTCAGTGTTGCTCATTCATCATGCTTATTATTCTCATTCTGATTACACTCGGAGCAGCCATTTCTTGGAACCTATGTCCGGGGCTTGATTTGGAGCTCGCACACGGGATATCAAGCTGTATTACAGAAGCTCTGATTTGTGGCGCTATGGTATTCGTCATGCGGCACAAGCTCCGAGAACCATATATTTGGGTAATGTTGGCATTTAGAATCAGGTGAGCAAGCTGCCCTTTATCGAATTTACGACCCAATACTAATTGCAGCAGCGGCATTACAATCACCATTTTTCTAATGGCGCAGGAAATACAATACTGGATGAGCAGACTTTTAGAAATTATCTGTATCTGTCTTTCCATCTATTCAAATTGTTTCCCGGCTACCATCGAGGTGCTTGCTAAGCTCATAAAATCCAGAGCAGAGAGCAAGACATATGAGGTAAACAATAGCCGAGAATGCCTTCAGAGGAGGGCTTCAGAAGATTTGGAGAATCCTAATCATGCAATTAAACTGGATTCAGTATAATAGCAAACGCGAAGTTCAGGCTCTGGATATATTACACACTCAGCATTGGCCCCGTATATCTACAACTTTGTTCGACTCCAGGCTCGGTTGTATTGCAACGAGTCAAAACCACGGCCAACCCCGCAATGTGGTGTAAACGCACAACAAAGTTTTGGGGGATGGACAATTGATTACGAATGCGTGCCAAGCGATGAGCTTGGATACCTGCGACCGAACAGTTGCCGCTAGAGTTGACGATGAGTCTAAATCTTGCGGCTGGTTTATGCTGCATACATGGTAAAACGCTCCGCTACTTTCACAGGTCTTTTTAATTACCTTTGTTGTAAATATTTTGTTTAAGCCCGCCAAATGACTCTGCATATATATATTTAGCACATGCAAACAAATTCACCTCCCGTACGACGGATAAGTTGCGCTCTGACGCACACTTACGTACAGGTGCAGTCTGATTATCGGGTAGGAGAGCCATGTATTAGAGTGAGTAGTGCTATCTAGGCTTAAGCACTTCTGAAGATATTTTATCGTGTTCCCAGCGCTGACTCAGCGCACCTGAATCAGTGACTCCACACGTGATTCGGAATCTCTCCTGCAACACGCTCTACGTCCGCATTCCACCCTGACCACACCATTTCAAAACCACGCTGAGCGTCCGCATTCCACCCCCTACCATACCACTTCAAACCACGCTGAGCGTCCGCATTCCACCCCCTACCATACCACTTCAAACCACGCTGAGCGTCCGCATTCCACCCCCTACCACACCACTTCAAACCACGCTCTACGTCCGCATTCCACCCTGACCACACCATTTTAAACCACGCTCGGCGTCCGCATTCTACCCCTACCACACCACTTCAAACCACGCTCGACGTCCGCATTCCACCCCTACCACACCATTTTAAACCACGCTCGACGTCCGCATTCCACCCCTACCATACCACTTCAAACCACGCTCGGAGCCCGCATTCTACCCTCTCTTTATTCTCCTCTGAGCTATTCCAACTTGCGTCACCGATCATTCCCCATTTCGCTTCTATTGGATTGCTGTACGCAACCTACCCTCAATGAATTCCATTGACGCAGCTGTTGAACAGAAAAGACAAGAGCAAGCTGAACAAATAAGAAAATTCGAAGAGAATTTGGTTCAGAAAGCTCATCAGAAACGCCTCGCAACATTGAAAAGGCTTAAAAAAGCGCTATCATCAAATCCAAGCCAAAAGCCCTCAGCATTTTGGCCCCAATACTTGTGAGATGGCGAGAGGACAACAATCTCCTGAACATTCCCCTATCTCTTCTGATAGGGATTGCGCGCAGCCTTGACAAGCAGCAATGGGAAGCATACAGGCCCTGGTTTGAAAACTCTCACACCGAAGAGTTGAAGGAACTCATTACTTTCTTTCCTACATTGCCACCGGATTGGACCAGCTTTCTTCGCCTGTTACAAGATCGTGAATTAGAAGTGATATGTTGCGCAGGTAGGTTGCTTGTTCCCATACGTAGAGATTCCCGCTCACATCATCCATAGAGTTTACTGTCGGATATTTCACGGGTCCCGAGCGCCTAGAGAGTCCCGAGCGCTTGGCTGAATGGAAATCACGGCTTCAGCGGGTCGCCGAGAAGGGATGCAGCGAAAGCCTGATTCAACAAACCCAAACGCTTGCATCTGCGGACGCTCACAGCGTGCCGGAGCTGACCGATCAGGATAAGAGTAGTAAGCGATGTCGCTCCGATTCAGACCCCACCCTTAGGCCTGTAACAGCAGGTATTTCGCCTTCAGTCACCGGTAAGGGAATCCATTCTACAACACTTATGCTTTGCGACTACATTTCTGACCTGCTCTGTCGCCAGAACGGCAATCCAAACGCGTTGCACTGGACAGCACCTCATGTCTGCAGTCATCCGCCCACAGATCGGCGGATCTTCGGATACTCCGTCACCCAGTAATCAACGGACAGGACCAAAACAGCAGTCCGTCGATGGAATGCCCGAGGCGAAAAAACAACACGCCAATGGCAATTGACTCCCTTGTCAATCATACAACAAACTCACACAATCGCACGTTGGAAGACGAAGACGCACCCGTCCACCTTGAATCCACTGTAGATGGCTGGGGTGAAGCATTTGCATGGGTAAATTACATACACGACGTTGCGCACGACCAAGTTTTCAACGTTCCTGACACCCCCGAAGTGCTCGAGCCGGGGAGTCAACTGGAAGCCGACATACGGAATCTTCAAGAGAAGGGGTTTTTACACTGGAACGATGACTTTGCGGCTGGACAAATCGAGCTTTTGAGAGGAAGCTACTTCTGGGACGCCGTTGGATTACATCGCTTTTGGTCGGTTCTGCAAAACGCGCGGTTACAAAACACCATACACAAGTGGTTCAGGTCAAAACCGGCAATCTGGCATTGCACGTGGTGGTGTGCTACCGGCAATAGGCCTATTTATCTAAAGCGAAATACGGGTGCAACTGACGACCGGTGTTTAGGTATACATATACTACCACGGGACACAGATGTACGGTATCTTACCGGCTCTCACACTGCAACTTGGCCGGACAAAGCTTTGCAAAGCTCCGGGGTTTTCTCAAACTTTGAAGACGAAATACATGGTTATGAGGAAAGCGAACCATTGTCGGGTGGATTGTAAGTAAATTCGACTTGTGTATAGTACTCCAACCTGATTCTAAAGTCGGTGGGCTAACGGCTTCTTCCCTCCAGTACGTTATTCGACCCAAAAGTGAATCTTAAAATCGAAAGTAGTTGGGCTATGACCATCGTACTTGGGCCACAAAACACCTCGAAAGGTTGGACACGGTTGGAGGTACGGGATGAAACTCTGAGACAGATTCTTGCATCGATGGAGAAGGGGATCGGTATCGGCTGGAACCTGCACTAGAATTGATAATGTTAATCTGCGAACACAAATGATGAATGGGAAGAAATACATACATCGAGTGCGATTCATAATTGTCCACAACCCTGGCATTTCACCTTACCCCCTCCCTTTCCACCGCAAGTTGGGCAGACTGTCGTCATCGTATCGAGAATGTGAAGGCAATAATAAAGGTAATAATGGATCACAGTCCAAAAGGTGTGGATCGTGAAAGAAAAAGAAAGGCATTCATGATGAATAGATCAGCCTTGACTGAAGCAGCGATGCGGTATTTGTATACTTTCAATTAATTCCCTCAAAAAGGTGGGATGCATAACCCAGCCACAAGCAGCCGTACATGCACCCCCATGGCAGGAGGATTAAGGCAAAAAATGCGACAATTCAACAAGGATTTACGAGGGCATGATCGCACAAGACGTGCTAAATCTTATTTGATTCATGTGAACCTCGTTTTAGTCGCAAGGCGGGGTATCCCCGAGGTGGTACAAATGTTGTCGGCTGACACGCAAGTTGGTGCCCAATTCCTGCACAACTGCTTCCCAGCTCTACCCAACTAACTGCCTTTGCCGCCATAGTCCGACACCGGCGCTCGCACTCGCGGAGGTTGTGTTCTACATGTGACGTATACAGTATGTATGTCGAGGCGGTGCACGAAAAAGCAGGTAGACCCTCATCGTATACTGTACACCGTGGCGAAATTCCCCATCACCTTAACTCCACCCCGCACTGGAATGCACTATGGTGCATAGCAATGTGAGCTAGTAAGCCGTCGTTGAAAAACGGCCAAGGGTGAAAGGCTTCATAATGGACCCAACGCCGAAAATCCAGCCACCCTTGTGGCGTCCATTCGCCAGCACCAGTTTTCGGAGAAGCAGCCACCTGAGCTTTAACCCAAAGCCTGGATTTTGGCTTTCGATGAGAGCGCTTTTGGCACCTCCAGTGCCTTTTTCAATCCAATCTTCGTCTCTAAGTCTCTCGCTTGCCTACACAATTCACAATTTTCGGATTGTTCGCAAGTTATTAATTACAGTGATTGAGACGCGTCCTCGAAAAGCGCAGAGACTTCAAAAAGCGTTTTGCACACGACCCACTAACAAGAATGATCAGATTCTACAGTAGTATGATAGTGAAATATTTGCCTCAGGCATTAGGATCCGATCAATAAGGCATCAAGTCAGCAGGCGGGTGGTCCACTTTAAGCACCGCCATTTGATACCGTGACCCCACCTTCAGATTTGGACATGGGCTAGAGTACGTGGACAAGGTGCACGTCAGGAATGTAGTTTTGAAAACAGGCCCTCGTGGATATGAGCTTCTGGGAGTTATGGTTCAGAGGCAATCAGCGTACCTCTGCAAGCTCGGTATCCTTCATGTGTACGCTCAGCATTTCACCATTCCTACTGCAAAATTCATTTCCCTACAAATGACGGGATGCTACCTTGGCTATCTTTAGGGATGCAGCCTCACTTGATCCTCCTGTGACCGCAGCTTATCACAGGGAGGCCAGGTGGGGTAACCCCTCCTTGCCAAACATTGTACCCAAAGACTGTCAAGACGACCAAACCAAAGGATTTACGTATACAAAGGATCACGTGACTTCACGTGATCGCCAAGGAAATGATCTCTGAGGTCTTTTGATGATCCAAGTGAGCAGGACTACATGATCACAGGAGAGCGCGGACTGCGGGCGAAGCCCGCCTTCCGCTTATCAAAGCCTGGAGGAACGGGCGACTGTAAAAACAACAATTATATGTAAACAGTGACAACTACCCTAATGTTATGCCACAAACAGTTCGAGTCGAACTGATTGACGGGCGCGACGTGATTGGTCGGGTGGGGCGCGTGCACGGACGAAACACGATGGAACTGAATGAGGATCAGGGGGTCAATCAGTTCGACTAAGATTCTTGTCACAATCGATCGAATTTAGTGTTGACAGATGGAACAGAACACAGCGGTTCGAGTGGCGTTTATTACACAACGGTGAAGTGCGTGGTTGTGCGTGCATCGCCGTAAGGGGTTAAGTTGAAGATTGGGGTCAAAGTCGAAAGGTAGACGTCGAGCGATCAGGGTTGAAGGGTGTAGTGGTTATGGATTAGCAAACCAAAAAAAAGCCAAGTTGGTCAAATTCCACGTAGATTTGGCTGAGGTTCACCATGGGGTGCCTTTTGGTTGTGAATTCGAGATGCACCACTGGGGCGCTTGTAGCTGGTAAATTACAATCCGTCTATATTATCATACTGGTCTAAGTTCGTTCCTATTTTCCTTTTTTTCTTTTTTCCGCCAAAGCCTCTTTTGCCCTCTTACCTGCCCGATTTCCTGGCCCTAGCCCTACCTATCCAGTCCGGTTCCGCTGGTCACTTCTGATTTCGGATAAATTTATCATTATAAACCTTCATAATGCGCATCATACCATCTTCCGAAATTTTGAACGGCCAATGATGGCCCAATCATCAGCTTTGCAAAATGCATCCAGGTACGCCATGGAGCCAGCATCAGACGGACCCACCACTCCTTTCACAATCTTGCCTTCCACAATGAAACCGTATCGACAAAAGATGCCGACCATCCTCACAGACCATATCAATTGCAAATGAACATCCGACACACTACTGGTCTCCGTTAGAAAGGTCATGGCGATTATCATAATATTGCCATCCCTCGGAATCCATGTATCCTAGAATATTTTCCAACCCCCACAGTGAAAGCTGTCGGGTCCACCAGGATATTCATCTCGCAGAGATCGCCATGGGTGAGAACAAAAGGAAGCGTCCCTGAGAATAGAGAAGGAAGTACTTCTCAAGGTCAAAGCCATCAAACAACGAACAGATAGCCATAGGTCACCCTTAAGTTCTTCAGACACAACGGGTAGTCTTGTTCCTGCTCTTGTTTTGCGACGTTCCGGTTCGGGCAGTCCAGACGTAACTAAGTGTTCTCTATCATGTTAGAATAGTCTTCCGGATGGATGAGTATGAATGAGAAAAAAAGAGAAAAAAAGCTAACAGCAGGCAGTAAACTCCATTCGTCTGTGCCTCGGAGGATAATGCTTTTTTCACGCTTGTCTCGAGCTCATTGATATCCTGGAGCGTCTTGTTCAAAATACAACGCAAAGGCGCAAGCGCCATGGGAAAGATGCTGTGGGTGAGGGCGGTGTTAAACCAGCGCCCAATGTTTTTGTCGCGGTCGTCGTCCTTCCAATCATTAATTGGGAGCATAAAAGTCTCCTCTTGGACGTTGCAAAAGCCGTTTTCAAGCAACGCGTCTTGGGTTTTTTTGCACTGAAGCGACATGCCATGTGTTTCCATAGCTTTATGGACCTCATCCGACCACTGCTTCAATGCTTCTGGAATGGGGCCATCGTCACACCTGAACTGCCAATCAATGTCGAACTGTTCAAAGACTCCTGTCTCGAGCTTCAAGTGGCTGTATGATAGCGATTAGCTGGCGCAGATAAGAGCGATTGGGACGACATTTTGAGCAAAAATAAACCACTTACGCCGCGATTTTTTTGTAGAGCGCAGGCCATGATTGAATAGCCCCCTTCATCAACCTGCAATTGATTAGATCGTAGGGTGCACCGTTTACCATCTCATCAGTCCATGCTACTTCTATATCGGCTGGAGTGAACCTGACTGTCGATGGAATTCTGCAAACGGCCACATGATTAACAAGATCCTCAAAGTCCCGCCCGCTGGTTGTACTAACGATTGAGGTTGCGTCATCCGAACGTCTACTCCTACGACGAGACGCGGCTTTGGGCTAACTAAATGCATCAGCGCGAGAACTGGTCCGCTCTGAGGAGCTACTATGGGGCTTACTAACTGTATATCCTGGGCCACAAGAATTGCCCAGAGGCCGCTGCCACATCCAAGGTCCAAAACATGCGAGTTTTCTCCAAGATTGGCCGTCTTTGTGAGTTTCCCTAGAATGATTTTGAAGAGCTGATTGAAGATGTCGAAACGGTCCTGTTCAGTCTGTTACTTTTTTTTAGCGCTGATTAGTGACAATATCATGCCCACAAACCGTCGGTTAACGCACTTTGTCTGCCGGGAATAGGTATCTGTCTTTCATAGACGTAAGGTAAAGGCGGCCATTCTCTTCGAAGCACTCCTCCACCTGAGGATGTTCGGTTCTAAGCTGCCAGTCAACAACAAGTCTTAGGCTATGGGGCCAGGGAGGGCCAGGGAGGGCTAGGCCTGGGTCGCCTACGTCATGATTGCAGGTGTGCAGAACTTGATCGTCGAGCTGAGCCAGAGAATCCAGCGGCCAAGACTGGAAAACTATCACGACTTGAAATGGCTGTAGCATTCACCTGCTTCTCACAACAGGCCTGCAAAAATGCGCCGATTCCAAGGAAGAGTTCAAGCTAAATTGAGGACGGGGGCCATCAAAACCCTCGATCTGGGTAGAAAACCAGCAGAGAAATAACGGTGGTAGTTGGTCAGTTATGAGGTCGTGGATCAGGACACGATTTTAATAATTGCAGCGTTTGTTTAAGGGGAATGCTTTCTGTGGCTACTACGCCGGGTCAGATAGGAGAACGGCTGTTTTTGTTGGAGAGGCAGGCCTGTAACTTTGTTGCCGCCTTTTCCAGTAAGGACGGTGCTTGAGTGGACCGTTCCTACTTGAACAGAAACGCCCCCACATGACACATACCCAATCAGAGTATTGGGTATACCAAATTCCCCACCTCATTTCACTTATAACGCACGTAGGTAACGGGCAGGCTGAGAACACCTACCCGGTAATGAAGCACCCCTGTTCCCTTAGCAGCATGATTTCATTGGCTTAGCACACTTTGTTAGAGCCACACCCTGCATGGCCATAAGGTTCATTTAGAGGAGCATACCTTGGTTCCCGAAATATGGCAGGCACCCATCTATTCACCAACCCGGTCGCCAGTTACACGCTGCAAGTTGACTGTTACTGCATGCACCTTGCGTACTTTTGCGTCCTATTACGTTGTGGCCAGACTCAGATGATCTTATCAGTGCTGGCAACGATTCCCCGAACTGAAGACTGCTATTAACCAAAGGCCTCACCGCCTTGTTCAATGTTACTGTCACATCTGTTACGCCAAACAATATGGAAATCTCCGAAATATCAACAGATTCCTGAGCTCTCAAAAGAAAAGAGTCAAGACCCTCCACAGGTCAAAGGTACAGAGAAAAATGTTGAGAACGAGAAGCATCGCTGAGCGTCATCGACAAACTCCCTCGGTACCCCTTGTGGCCACCTCAGGGGCCAGTAAAACTTGATTTTCTATATAAAGAAGCATGCAACAGGCAAAGTTGGAATGGGCCAAAGCAGCTCCTATATGATGAGTACACCCATTTATATACAACATTTACGCGGGCAGATTGACACCACTAGCCTGCTTCTGGAAAAGCCCAGTCGGGTCGTATTTGTCCGAGACCTGCTTAAGGAAAGCCACGTTCTCGGCGCCGTAGCTGCGAATGGGATCCTGGGTAGGGTCGGCGTAATTGATATACTTCCATTCGCGCAAGATCTCGATAGAAATTGCAAACGTTTCTAAGTCGGATGTAAACTGGGAGGACCTTGCATGCAGAAACTTCTGCTGCTCAGCCGTTGCAACGGTGCAGGTAAGAAGCCATTGGAGCGAATCGTCCTGGATGCGGTCCATGCCTAGAACGTTGCCACCTCTGGCTTCACCAATGTCGAAAAAAACTCTGGGCATCGGTTGGAAGGTGCTTTGGGTCGTTAGTTCGCTGGCGGGGACGACTTTGAGCATGTCGGCGACAAAAGCGGCATTTAGCTCTGCGGCCTTGTTAATAATGCGAATGTCATTGACGAAGGTGAAAGTAAACCAGACGTTGCTACAAAGGAAGAATAGACCATATTAGTACGCAAATGGAAGGCATCATGGATTTTTTGCATGTAATATTTACCGTTTACCGCCAGATGTCCGGTAGTCGTCGACGAGCTTGCCCATGGTGCGGACGCTGAAATCGTTCATGATCTCGGTTGAGGAGAGAGCTTGAGTAAAAGCAGGGCTGTTGACAATGCCGTCGGTATCGACGACAAACTGGGCGATAATGGGGTCTGGGCTGATATTAAGGTCATAGGACCAGCTGACGAGGTAGGATGAGCCGGGGTTCTTGGATATATTGGTGGTAAAATCAACAACGGACTGGGCAACAAGAGGGCTTTCCGATAATTCGCTTATACGTAAGCCGCCCCAGACAGGGACGCTCGGAAAGGTGAAAAGGTCGAAACGAGTGACGATACCGAAGTTACCCCAGCCGCCTTTGAGGGCTTTGAGCAAATCAGCATTCTCGTTTTTGTTTGCATTAACGATGCTACCGTTGGCGAGGACAACTTCGGCGTTGGCTATATTGTCGCAAGCAAAGCCGTGCTTGCCCGTATGCCACGAATTGCCGCCGCCAGTGATGAAGCCGCCCACGCCGACGTTACCCTCGCGGCCAGCGACAACGCTAACGCCGTGCTGGGATTCGAGCGTTTGCAGTACAACGCCCCAGCGGGTAGCGGGTAGAACTGAGGCTAGTTTGGTCTTTGGGTCGTAGGTAGCGCCGACAAAATGAATGCTCAGGTCGATTTGGACGCCGCCGTCAACATTGTTGCTGCCAGCCCAATGACTGTGACCACGGCCGCGGATGGCGAATTTGGTTTGCGGAGTTTTGTGTAATGTTATGAGCACCTTGGAAACCTCATTGGCGTCTTTTGGGGTAACAATGCAGGCAGGCTCCAGACGGGCCGAGGCAGACCATAGGGTGCTGATGCGCTCTGTATAGGCAACGTCACCCGGCTGGAGGATGGGTTCTTGGAGACCCGCAGCCTTGAGGGCGTCACACGGGCTCTGGTTGAGTGGGCAGGTTGAGGCGGACAAGGCGATGAGAGTACTTATGGGACACAGACCACGGCGAAAATTCATGGCTGCGAGCTACTGGCTGGTGGAGTTTACTTTTACACAAACAGAAAGCCAAGGGGCCGCAAAGAAGTCAAGCCAAGAGGCGTTAAGAGAGTGCAGTACAGCAAAGCTCGGGGTTGCTAGTTGCCGCAATGCGAAGACCTTGGTCGGAATGCTACTCGAAAAGGGGGATGTGACGGGCTTTTCTACAAAAACATGGTAATGCTTTTAGAACAGTGGGGTATAATCCTAATCGTTTTGCATCTGGGGCCTGCCGCCAGGGTACCCCATAAGTTCTCGCTCAGGTCCACATTAAATCAAGGGTATCCATTTTTGCATGTTTGGTATAGCCTGGAAGCAGGGACCCTAGGAGTTACCTCACACGCAACCTACCACCCTACATACGTAGCGTAAATAGGCATGATAGGCAGCCAAGGGCGAGCCACTCCAAAGAAGACCAGGTACTTAGCGAGATTACCCTTTAAACCCCATTTCGAGTTTTGCTCCCGTCGGAAGGCTGAGTCTGGCAAGGCGAACATCAAGTCCTTTTCTCTTCTCCATATTAAATACCTCCATCCACCCGTTCTATAGCACGCCCTCCACCGCGCTCTGGTTTCCCACATAGTACAGTAACAGCGAGCAGCCAGGAAAATGTCTATCATCAATGGTGTTTTGGTCGCCATGCCGCCGCCGCCCGGCTATGTTGTCGACTTTGACAACCCCCAGCGGAACTCAGTCATGACCGCCTACGTTGTTGGCGGCTGCGGCATGGTCTTGTCGTCGTTTTTCGCGTTTCAGAGACTTTATGTAAAAACGGCCGTTCGAAAGAGTCTCGGCATCGATGATGGTGCGTCTTTTTCTTCGTTTTCTTTTGGCCTGGGCGGGGCACAATAACAGTGCCTGTCTTCCATCGTCCACAGAAGACACTTGCTAATATGAACAGTAACAGTCCTCCTTGTTATGGCTTGGGTATGAGCTTACATATTGCGGACACACTGCCGCTGTTTTCCCCTTTAATTTTCCTTTGCGACAATGTGAAATAAACCGAGGACTAAATTTGATTTCGCTCCCTTTTTAGCTCAGCAGTGTTGCCCTCCAAGGTCTTCTCCTAGGTAATTAAGTGCCGAACACTTGATCAGCTACTTTGGTAGCAACTGTTATCACCATTAACATAGCTGCCACCAACAGATTCGTACCACCGGGGATATATGGGGATCCATGGCTGGGAGATGTCATTTGAAAAGTTCCAAACGTTCGCCTTTGTAAGGTTGCTACGGCAAAAGAAGCCGACTATTGCTCAATCGAGAACAAATGGGACGGGACGAAACGTACTGACTTTGGCATCCCACAGGCAAGCGGCTACCTAGGCTCTACTATCTATACGATCCCGACAATGCTATCCAAAATAGTAATCCTCATGTTTTTACTCGAAATCAACACGGTTCAAAAGTGGTATCGATGGTCCATTTTCCTCGCAATGTTCTTCGTCACAGGGTCGGGGATCGCCATATTTTTTTCGTCCGTTTTTGCGTGCTGGCCCGTCCGGAAAAGCTTTGATCTTTCATTTCCCCAGGATGAGGGTTATTGCATCAACCGCCCGGCCATGTACCAGGCTACCGCGGCCCTGGGATGCATTACCGACCTTATCATTATCTCCATCCCTATACCAATGGTTTTGAGATTGCAGATGTCGTGGCGCAAAAAAGCTGGACTCTTGGTTCTGTTTTCCATCGGCTCCGCGTACGTTGACCCATGGTAATCTAGTCATATCTTATCAAAAGACTAACCGGTACCTGGGCTGTTACTAGAACCGTTATCACCTCGGTGGTGCGCTTAATCCTTTTAATCCAAGTTCTTACTGAAGTAGACCAGCCTTGGGGGGCCGGCTTTGTCACCATTTGGATGTATGGTCCTTTTCCACACTTTATCAACCCTCTGTCAAGCCCAGATCCCACAGCCTGCCCTCTCTCTCCCCCCTCTCTCTCTCTGAACTCTGCCCTAAGATACTAACATATCCCTCGCTGTCAGTCTTGTCGAGGCAAACCTCCTCATTATGTGCGCCTGCCTGTCGACGTTGCGGCACTTCTTCAGCCACGTCACACCTTCGTTTCTCAGCAGCAGGCGGGGAAAAGCCGATCACAATATCAACAATCGGGTAGGCACCGGCGAATCAATACAGCTGCAGACCATTGGCCAGATCTCGACCCGCGACAAAAATCAGGTCGACGAAGAGATGGTCTACGCTGCCCATCTGTTCGATATTCGGAGCGACGACCAGAGCGACCGCGGTATCTTGCCAACAACCTAGAGCCACCAGGTGAGAGGAGGGAAGGTAGGCTTTTTTGGCAGTCAACAGTAATTAGCGGCCTTTCCTATCGGGCTCGGCGTGCGCACACATTGTTATTAGTTCTTTGTCCTGTTTCTGCTCCAAAGGTTCCATGGCACGCCTAGACCCACACACGTACAGAGAAAAGCTTCAGGAAGTTAGTAAGCAACGATCCAATAAAGTCTTCACCGATATCAATAGCCACATGGCTACGTGCCGCCTCCGCCGACATCACACATAAAAAAGCAGCGGTTAGCAACGCTTCGAAGGCGTGGTAGAACCTTTCATTCTGATTCATCCGCAGATGAACTGAGGCGCGGATATCACACAAGTTGTACCCGTTTGGATCCAACAGCTTAAGCAAGTGATGGGTCGAAGCAAATATGACAAAGTGGTCGCGTCAGAATGCTCACCTATTGTACGTAAGAACCCAGAACTCTTGAGGCGAGTCTACTTATGACACTGCCTCGAATAAGAAAAGTCAACCGCGATTTACCAGGCTTTTCTATCAACCATACCGATTTCAGCCCGCTTGTTCATTCAGCTCTCGTTATAAGAATTAACGTTACGAGTCCGACGCCTACTTTGCCGTTTCTCGCCAGGGGTGCAAATATCTTCAAAAGCCACATGCTCTTATTTGGAAGATTCATCGTTCTTTAGCACAATCTCGACAACCTTCATGTTGGGCCCCGCCCAGTTTTTCCTGGCCCATTGAAACCAATAACCCACAGCCCCTAGGATAACGACCAGGTACACTGGGCCAGCGTAGTTCATGTTGGCGGCGGTGACGGGAAGAACATTGGGGAAGGTGAGCCAGACAATCTCATACACGGTGTAGATGAGGGCGGAAATGTTGAAAAACATCCCGAACCTGCCGCAGTTCCACTCGCTAAGCTCGAGGCCACCCGGGGTGACGAGACGGAAGTAAATGACGCAGCTCAAAACGATGGTATAACTGGCGTACAGGCTGAAGGTGGACAAAGAAGTGACTGCACCGAGGGCTATGTAGGCTTTGTTGTTGAGGTTGAGCAACGCCAGAGCTACGATGATGGCTGTGGTGCACAAAACAGCGCGCATGGGCACGCGAGTCTTGCTGTCAACCACAGCAAAGTACCTGCTCAGGCCGCCGTCACGGGCTCACGCCCAAGTGAGGCGGGACACGGAAGAGTGGATGCCGATAATCCCGGCGAAAGCTCCAAAAAGCATGCCCGAAAGGATCACTGTAGAGGCGGTATCAGAGCCGGTGCCATATCTTACGATGGTGGCCAAGGGGCTCACGGAATTCAGGATTTCTTCAACCGATGGCATAACAATCTGTTTGTGTTTGCAAAAAAACATCAGTATGTTTGATATTAGCCAGGCCTTGCTCCACAATTAAAACGTACGCCAAATGTAATCAACATGATAAATCCCATGACAGCATTAGCAACGAAACCCCAAAACATACCAGCCGGGACGGCATGCTTGGGATTGCGGGTTTCCTCGCCCAGATGAACGGTACTCTCAAACGCTGAGTTGGTCGCACTGTTAGCAGTCTATGTGGCGGGCTGGTCTCGGCCCATAAGAGGGTAGAGGAACAAAAGAAGTAAACAAAAAGATAAACTCGGTACGGGTGATAAATATGATCAAAAGCATGACTCACCAATAAATAGGTAAATGTTGGAAAGAGTGCCGATATTGAAAGATGCAAACTTGCCCCGCCCCAACCACCGGCAAAGCTTTCAACCAGAAAAATGTCCACACTGTTTCTCGGGGCCACAACCCAGAGGAGGATAAGGACGGTCAGGAACAAAAGAATGTTGAGAATACCGGCGAGCAACTCAAACCATGGCACGGCTCGGAACGCCCACAGGTTGATGATTGTAACGAGAATGATGTATGCGAACATCATCAAGGTTGTTTGCCAGCCTGTCGGTATCCATTTTGGATACGCAATGTTGATGATTCCCTGCATGAGGAGAGTGGAGGTATTAAAAGTGCTTGCGAGCATGGAAACATAGCCCAGCCATGTCGTCCAGCCCTGTATCCAAGTGAGGAAGAGCTTGAGGGAAGGCGGGGCGTAGTGAAAGGTCCAGTAGTATTGGGCGCCAGCGAGGGGCATGATTGAGGATAGCTCCGCAAACGATGCTGCCTGGCAGGACACGCCGGCCGCCACGATGATGTAGCTAAACAGCCAGCCCATGGGCCCACCATTTTGCATGGCAAAGTAAATGTTACTTCCCACGACATACCAGGTGCCGTACATAGCCAGATTGAGAGCAAAGAGCTGCTGCGTGTTGAATAGACGCCTCGTCCGCGTCTGCTTGATGATGGAGCTCTGGTCAGGGTCCTGCGACGGTATGGTATCCGAATGTGTCGTCATTGTCGCCATCATGATACCCCCGATAGCCAGATTGTCCACGTTTATTTTGATACGCGGTGTTTTACTGGTAAATGACAGATCTATGATCCAAAAATGATTGGGTATGTTCAAAGGAAAAGTATAGACGGCAACAGCGAAAATAGTAAAATGAAGGCTCAGATGACTTCGAGAAATAAAGGATAAATAGAAAGGGACCTGAGAAACGGTTCTGAGGGGGACTGTCTTTTTGGGGAAAACACAGCCTATCGTGTCAACTTCGCATGTTAGCCAGGTCCAGGCTTAAAGTGGGGGCGGAAGAGTAGGGGTGGGTTCGTTAACATCCGGTAGGTGTGGGGTGAGGAGGTGATGACCCGTTTTATCATGGAAATAACATCGTCTTGGCATACTCGCCTTGTCTGCAGTTTCTGTGCACCCCTCTCTCTAAAAATTGCTAGAACCCCTGATCAAGTGGCACATCTTGCAAATTCCGAAATGAAGCCTCTTTTCTGGGTCCCAGGATCGTCTAACTCTACATGCTGCAGGGTGATTGGAAGCCCCGAGGGATGATAGCCGCGCTGCTGGACGGCTGCCCTACTAAGGATGGAAGCCGTGGACTCCTGGGAAGTACATGCTCCCTGTAAGCTCTCCAGATTGACTGATTTTCACTCGATATAATTATGCCTTGGAAAAATCCTGGCAAATGCATAAAGTGTTAAAACTTCCGTTGCACTGCGATGAAAAGGTCCTGAACTTGAGAGCCACCTCGTATGCAATCAATATTGTCCATTTGTCAAGTATTACCGTATAAATGCCCATTCCCCAACTTTACTGTCCTTCCGTATTGCAGCAAGTCACCAGCTCTCGTCTTTCCAATCACCACAGTTCATTATGCCCAGCTTGCCGAGACCGGTTGCGGTTTCGGATCCTTTCTTCAAGTTTACGGAGAATGACCACAGAGGCTTGGTGGCGACATTTGCCATTCTCTCCATCTTGGTTGTGGTTTTGACCATTGGACTACAAATTTATATGCGCCGTCGAAAGGGATCAAAGCCTTTCGACCGTGTCGATTTAATACTGTATTTCGGTGCCTCATTGATGCTGGGCTACTCTGCCTGCTGCATTTATTCGTTGAAAGGTGGCTTAGGCTTGCCCAAGACAGACGATAAAGTGTACGTTGATGTTGTACACAAGGTAAGCCTTTCGAGATCCATCGACCTGAACGCCAGAAATTAGCTGACTTTACGTTGTCAAATGCTCACATATAGATGATTTACACAAACTCGATTGTTGGAGCTTCAACAGTGTTTTCAGCCAAGCTTTATATGTGTTTTTTCATCAAAAACATCAACGACTACGACCACATGTATGTGGCAACACGAGCCCTGACAAGCCTTATCATTTTTGCGTATATCTCGGGAACTTTTGCTACAGCTTTACAATGTCCGCTACCTGAGCCTTGGCTGGCTCGAAACACGGCACAATGCGTCGCTGCTGCACGAATATATCAGTACAATGGCATCATGAACGCTGCGACAGACGGCTTCCTGGTCATCCTCTCCATTGCGATGGTTTGGCATGTCCAACTACCAAACGGGAAGAAGAAAGCCGTGATTATTGCGCTCTTCGGCCTTAGAATGCTGTAAGACTCCCCGGTTAACAGCTGTATCACGTCATTTTCTCGCTTGTTATCTAATCAATAGTGTCATAGCTGCCCTACTACCCTCATCCCTAGCCTCCTCTCAACCCGACACCTATACACCGACAACGATTTCACCTGGCTAGCTGTAGAGCCAGTCATTTGGCAGTTGGTGTCCTACAGCCTGTCCATAATAACGGCCTGCATCCCCAGCCTCAAGTATGTATTTGATAGCTTCGGCGGCTTTACACTGGCGATCGAGGCGCCGTACGCACTGACCGATGTTGCCGGAAACAGGGGGCTCCATGCGACCGCCATTGATAACAACACAGGCGTTGATGACCTCAAAACATTTGGGAGTGGCACATTGCGAGGAAAAAATGGCGAGGGCGGCTTGAAGAGCGGTTTGAGGGGCGGCCCATTTCAATGGGTGGCGGCGGAAGCTGATCCTGGTATGAATTGGCTAGAGGGCGATGGGCAAAGTGAAAAGGATTTAACAGGCGGAGTTATGACAAATGATGTCAATACCCAAGGAACAGGCGTTGCGATAAGTTCGTCGCCTGACGGAAGCATTCGTAGCGTCATTGAGGATCAGGTCATCGCCCACGAGATGTAAAGCTATGAAGTCGCGAGAGCTGACAAGGTCTGAATCCTACTTCCATATTCGTTACTCTTTACAGCATGAGCTTCAGTTGGTAGGGCCCGGGGATAGACTCTACTCCATGGAACGTGCCAATGATCTGGCGAATTCTTCACAGATTTGCGTATTCGGGGAAGGCAAGCCGGTCATTGAGAAATAGTGGGCCGAGTACCAGGGCGTGACTTCGACAACCCAAAGCCTTCCATCCAGGCTGGGTCCAATGTCCAGGCGAACGCCATGCTCAAAGGACATGTTCGGTAGCCTTTTGCGCAGCTCCTTGTAATTGAAAAGAGCAAATTCCTTGAGCTTCTTTTCGGTCGTCTTCTTCTCTTCAAATTCCCGGCTGTCGTTCCCGAGTGGTTTGGTAACAAGTACGAGATCCTTGACGTTTTTGTTACTGCGGTTGACGGCAGTGTGCACCCAATGAAACACCCGACCTTTCAAGTCTTCACCCGGGGCAACAAACACACGGAACTCCCCTCGAGCCACCAAAGGAAGATATTCCTGGTGGATCCAGCGCACATGGGTGATGTTGCCCTGCTCGCCATTTTCGCTGCGTTTCCTCTTTTTCGTTGTGGGCTCCGGTAAGGGCAAACATGGTACGTACGGCAATCTTTCTTTCGAGATGATCACATGGGCCGAGGATGCACTCCAGGAGCGTTTGTAGACTGTTTCTGTGTGCTCTCGCAGTGGACAAATGCCGTCTCCGAAGCAAGTCACGGGCCGAAACTTGAACTTCCATTCCTTGGCAAATTTGGCGATGGATTCCAATGTCTTGACAAGCTCCGCCTTGCCCTGTTCCATCTCCATTTCTCGCTGACTTGGGTAAAGGTTGAGTTGTCTGACTTTGACTTCCTCGTGCAGCCAAGGCTCAGGTGCTACCCAGGGGTCTCCATCAGTCGTGTCGAGGAAGATGAAGGTGCGTTTTGTCGTATCATTGTCGGCAAATTCTTTAAACACATCCCGATCCCATTCTCGAATGCTGACTATAAATTTGGTCGACTTGGTGGAAATATATCTCAAGTGAAACGCCGTAACTAGCGACTGATGGAGCACTAGTTGACCATCCCGTATCTCGTGGAAGTGTGGGAATGGTTTAAGGTCCTCATGTGTCGGAAACCATGCTGATTGCAAGATCGAATTGGCAAAGGGGTCAAATTGTATGGATAGGTGCGGCGCATTTTCGAGCGTGAATTGGAAGCTTTCCCGACGAAGGCAAACAACTAGATGGAGAGTTTGGTCTGGGCTCTTAGGCGAGTTTAAATGTCGGCTGCAAGGGTGAGAAGGGGCATTTTGATGTCTCTTCAGGTGCCTCGTAAGATTGAAGCGTCTCGTGAATGTGGCATCACATTCGGGGCAGGTTATTTTCGTTGCCATTAGAGTAGAGAGCAGAGAGCAGGAGCAGAGCAGGAGCAGAGCAGGAGCAGAGAGCAGGAGCAGAGAGCAGGAGCAGAGAGCAGGAGCAGAGAGCAGGAGCAGAGAGCATGAGCAGAGAGCAGAGAGCAGTAGTAACAGGGCGAGGGGCAATGCAGATAAGGTGGGGCGTACGAACACCCCCTGCTTGCAACCAAACATCACTTACATGCATCGCTCACGAGCCCTTGCAGGTCAAACCGGCCTCAAGCTTCATGCAGCTTCTCGCTGGCGACTCTATCATTTTTGGCACTGCGCTTGCATCTAGGCTTCCAGGCCCACGGCAGATGCTACCAGTCGCTGTTCATCATTATTTTTTGATGCTTCTCAAGATATATTGGGTACATATGCATACAACTGCCATCTTTCTCGCAGTTAAGATCAGGCCTGGCCGGAGACGCTAAAATAACTATTTTCAAGCCGGCTTAAGGAACACTCGGAAGGCATCCACGGGAAATGCTTCGGGTTGCACTGCTTTACACGTAGCTGGAGAGTAGGTTTTGATACTTTAGTTTTTAGCAAGACCAGGTCTTGGTCATGCAGCCACGCGAAATTTGAACTCACGGCAAAACTCGTTCATTTTTATCCGGTAGGGTATTTTTGGCAGACATCGAATTTTTGACTGGAAAGTACCCATATACTTGTTGCACCACTCTGATGCGATTGTCCTCCTGTGGCCACACTGTAATCCATCTAGGAAGATTTAGTAATTAAAGGGTGTAGTTATATAACCGCCACAGATCGATAATTCGCCGCCAGGTGGATACTTCCACAGTACGAATATTTACCGGTACAAAGACATAAGCCACAAAACCAGCAGGGTTAATGATAAAGGTACCACGTAACCCTGTACCTTACAGATCCGGATCGAATTTTTTTTTCGAAAATTTGAATTTGCACCACTACCTTCACCACCTTCACCACCTGTACCACCTATACCACCTGCACCACCTATACCATTTGCACCATTAATTACAACGTATATCCAATTGCGGTCGGAAAAATAGGTACGCGCGTTAACAATTCGATTTAATATAACGCGCGAACATACCTATCGTTTAATCGTAATTGGGTATACGTTGTAATTAATGGTGCAAATGGTGCAGGTGGTGCAGGTGGTGCAGATGGTGGAAGTAATGGTGCAGGTTCAAATTTTCGAAAAAAAATTCGATCCGGGTATGTAAGGTGCAGGGTTACGTAATACCCCTAATCGTTATCCACCTGGTTTATCATTGTGGCTTTGTATGGCGTTTTGTACCGACATTTTTTCGTACTGTGGAAGTATCCACCTGGCGGCGAATTATCGATCTGTGGCGGTTATATAACTACACCCTAATTAAAATACCAGAGGGAGTCAAGGTAAGGCGCCTCACCAATTGGTAGGTGCACATTGTAGGTGTTTTGTTTTCTGTTACCGGCAATCCGGGTTAAGAATATCACTGAAGGAGGTGTATAGTACTTGACGGCGACTACATAGAAGCGGTGAGTAAGGCTGTTTCCAAGCAATGTAAAGTACTTGGGGAGAAGGAGAGTTTCGTAGTCACTAGGCAACCGAAGAAATTCATATCGCCCCACGGCCTGAAATCTTTCGACTTAAGAAACAAAAATGAGCTGGAGGACGATAGAGCTTTCTTTAACTGGCACCCTTGCTTGCATCGACGTGTCGTCTGCATGTTATTCGCTCAGCAACTTCCCCATACACGTACTGCGAGGCTACAAGGCTTGTTGCTTATCGTGAATACCACGCAAGGCTATAAGCACCAGGGAACGGGGTGGGCAGAATGGTGCATAGTTGGGTGTTTATGCTGATCTTAGCACTGTGCACTCATGAGTATTGGAAGCCAATTGCCAAGGTGAACTATGCAGTTTGCAACGGGGTGTGTCACAAGCAAACCACCAAGGATATATTGAGAACGGGGGCGTATGTACACACGCACAGTTCCTCACCTCACTTCCTAGTATCGGTGTGAATTGTTATCGGGCCGGATACTTCATAAAAGACTGGTTCTACCAATTACAGCCTCGCAGGTTCCCGCTCCTCACATTGGGGGCCAGACATGGGGCTGTATCTTATGTGCAGCTCCACGCATCTTTTCCCTTTTTCTGCAGCTCCACGCACCTTTTCCCTTTTTCTGCAATTCCACACATCTTTCCCCATTTTCTGCAGCTCCACGCACCTTTTCTCATTTCTGCAGCTCCACGCACCTTTTCTCATTTCTGCAGCTCCACGCACCTTTTCCCATTTCTGCAGCTCCACGCACCTTTTCCCATTTCTGCAGCTCCACGCACCTTTTCTCATTTCTGCAGCTCCACGCACCTTTTCTCATTTCTGCAGCTCCACGCACCTTTTCCCATTTCTGCAGCTCCACGCATCTTTTCCCTTTTTCTGCAGCTCCACGCACCTTTTCTCATTTCTGCAGCTCCACGCACCTTTTCCCATTTCTGCAGCTCCACGCATCTTTTCCCTTTTTCTGCAGCTCCACGCACCTTTTCCCATTTCTGCAGCTCCACGCATCTTTTCCCTTTTTCTGCAATTCCACACATCTTTCCCCATTTTCTGCAGCTCCACGCACCTTTTCTCATTTCTGCAGCTTCCACGCAGCTTGTCTTGATATTCTTCTGATAACAAGATGTCTCAAAGCTTGAAGTCTCAGCGTGAAGAAGCATTTAGGATCCTGTCGTTAAAAAATGCCGTAAAGAAGGTCGGCATAAAGCACCGCGATGCATTGATCAATATGCATATTTGGACGAACTTAAGATACTGCGACAAAAGCCTTAAAAATCTTCATTTTATGCGGTTTCTACGGCTGGCTCAATCCTGCAGCAAAAAGGAAGCGAAACTATTTGCACAAGGCCCCATTCCGCCAGACATACTCAACAGCATAAGTGAAGAAATACCTGATATCCAAGGAGAAACCGACGATTTTGGATTTCGTTTCATTTGGTCCTGCTATAGACGGCTACGATTGGATGGTTGTGAGGCTTGTAGTCACTCGATTTTCTACGGTGTGTGCTCTCTCTCTCTCTCTCTCTCTCTTGTTATGTTTTGTTTTTGAAACCGTACTTATTCATATACCAGAACTCGGTAGTCACCTGCATCCGTCTCCTTATATATCCAATCCATCATGTAAGATATCGGAAAATGAATTTCACTCTACCGACGATCATCAGTGCACACTAGACCGAAAGCAGTCAGATAATACAAAGCCGGGCCCCCGTTCTTTGAAACGAAAAGATAGAACTGAGGCAGGTTGCAATCCCTCACAATGTGAGACTCGTCTAGGTAAGAACTTTTGCCTAGCAACAGTCGAGCTAGTTCCAACATGCTCATAACATCTGGCAGCTCGATCATCCATCCCTCCTCCCATCGTTCAGCAGGCAATACTTGCTCCCCCTGTCTCGCAGTCAGGGTCAGCGCTCACGTCGATCAACCGCTCTGATTACCCGGAGTCACAGGTTCCATCAACCTATCACCGGATCGATGTCTCGAGACTTTGCGATGATGACACACCGTATCAGTCTTCTGCTTCACCATATCGGACGCAGGGCATACCTCCTCCCACCGACCACGATTTGAGCGGCGCCAATGTTATCAAACCCCACTATATTGGCTCTGTTCGGGATATTTATCAGGAGCAAATGCGAAAGTTTGAAGATCTGCGACCTGAACTTCAAGACATGTTGCGGTTGCTCGTTTTCGCCGGAGGCTGGGCTCCCGAAATCCTCTTCACTGGGATTTGCAAGCAGTGGGGCAGCAATGGCGAACTAGAACCGTTGGTTGAGAAAATACCTACATCACGAGATCCTGACAAGGCCAAGTCGAACCTGAAATTGCTAGAGAAGCAAACCTGCATTTCTTCAGCAGTGGAGGGCCAAACAATGTATTTGATAAACCCGGTCGTCTTCAAGTGTGTGGAAACGCATACACCCGAGAAGCCCGAGTGGAAACGCCGAGCTATCGACACCGTCCTTCGTGTATTCCCAACAGATCATTATATGGAACCTATAAAGTAAGCGGGGGAAGCACACTGTCGGAGCAACTACATTCAACGAGCTTCCTAGCTAACTTGTGATATCTAGCTTTGCCCGGATTGTTCGCGCCATGATACCCTGCCTTAACCATGTTCTCTGCTACTTTTTTGAAGGCATCCCCACCGAACACCCGGAACTTTTGGTCCGAGCTTGCCGGGCTGCGTCCTTGTTCCGCGATCCCTCATGGAAGACTTTTCTAACGAGGATTGCGTGTCAGGTTGCAACCTCTCTTGACAACAACCAGCTGGCCGTGGAGATAGGTCTTCGACAAGTCTCTCTATCGAGGTCGACATATAGGGAAGACTCTTCTGTGGGTCTAGAAGCTGGTATCAAGACCCTGAACGTCCAGTATGCTCATGGGAACGCCATTTTTGGCAAGGCGCTACTGTCAGAGGCCAGGGCATGCCTTTATAATTGCAAGGGACATCAATCGGTCGAAGATACCCTGTTTAGATTCCGTGCTTCCACAGGGACCTCGACACTGGAAAAATACATATTTGTCGAATCTGAGCTTCTTCTAGCGACAAGCTTACGTCACGAGGGTAAATTCAAAGAGGCTGGCGACCGCCTTTTCGCTCTGTTTAACAGGGCTCACCCCAGCAGTCTTAGGATCTCTTCAGCTTGGAACGAAATCCAGTGCGAGCTGGGATCCGTCTCCACAGCTATCAAATTCCTGGTTTCCGAATATTTGTCTCTCAGACTTCAGCCATTTTCCTCCGGCGGGAAGCGACATCTTTTGTCAATCGCAAACGCTTACCTCATGGAAGCATTATGGGAGAAACATCAACACAGGACCGTCAACTTGCGCTCTCTTTCGACAGCGGAGTCAATTTTCTCTGGCTTTCGCGGCCTGCCCTATTCAAACATGTCAGCTAATCGATCGCTTTTCGCCGTACTTTCAGGGCTTGGCATGATACATTTGATGCGGTCAGATCTGGTTACGGCATTGTCCTACTGGGAAGAGGCAGCTGACGTCGCTACCAAGTGGCTATATAATCATAAATTTGTGCAGATGGTTGTCCTCTACGCCCAGAGCGAGATTCATTTTCGTCTGGGTGGTAACAAGGCACACAGTCTCGCCACAGAGTCGGGCAAACTCTTTCTGGAGTATGGCCGCAATTACCAATTTGTCGGCCATGGAACCATTTGGCTGGACGTACTAGGAGACTATGCCCAGGAAGGCGGACGACCAAGGATGGCCCCCATAGTCGATCAGAATATTTCCACTAGCTGAAAAAAACGTGAGGCGTGAGTGGACTGGATTTGGAAATCAACCCGGGATCGGGTTAGTGCATACTTTATTTATATTTCCTCTCACCAATGCTATCTGCTTTTTGGTGCTCTTGTCAAAGATCTCTGCTGTAATTTTCTCCCATACTTAAGATGGATACTGGGGATTTTCTTCACTTAAGTTACAGGACAGATGCTCGTAAAATTATAGGCGTGCTCCACTACCTCCCGAGATCCCTTCATCGCCGGTGGGCTTGTATAGCTTGAGATTTGCCCCCGCCAACATCGGCAAGGCCGACGATACCAAATCGGTATGTCCAGCAATTAGCACATGTGAGGCCCAGTCGTTGGAGCAGCTGCAAACTTGCAGAGCATCTTCAACAGATTCGGCGAAAGAGACCTCAGGAGATCCATACATATCCTCCCACACGCCCATCGTCTCGCTAGCACGCTGCTTCCCAAAAAGCACTAAGCCGTTAACTGGATGCTTATGGCTGGTAAGGATAATCTTATCGAAGGCAAATTTGAGGTCATGACAGTGGCTAGCAATTGCTCGAGCGACCGTAGCAGCGTCACGATGTGTGGAGTCATGACCGAAGATCAAGATCCTAGTAGGCTGTCGAGTTTTACGGGAGGTGGATATGGCGACGGACGCTTGTTGTTGCACCTGGGTTACAAACCAGTCAAGCGACACAGGTATACTCAGGGAGTTGGCGGGGGAATCAATATAGAATCGTGTTCTGGTTCCAGGATCTTCGACGATCTGAAAGCGGCCTGGCCAATCGTAAAGGCGGACGGCAGCCATAATATCTTCGTCGGAAAGCCGGCTGTTCAAACAAGTCACAAGGTATGCGTCGGCTAGTTCAATAGCGAGGGCAAAGTTGTTGCGCACTGGCTCCAGAAGGAGCTCCGGCCTATTCGTATCAGGAACACGAGAGGGACGGTCGTTGATAAAGACAAGTGGGCAGCCGACCAGGTTCGCTTCTTCTTCCAGCTGCTCGCGCACCTCAGGTGTCTGGGGGACGGAGAATGCCAAACAACCGGGTTTCATAATGCCCGCCTTGTTCCGGGCAATCTCTGAGATTGTGCGGCCAAGTTTGGGGGTATGGTCGAGCCCGATAGTGTTGAAGCCGCAGACAACCGTGTCGTTCCAGCAATTGGTCGAATCCCACCGGCCGCCGATGTTAACTTCGTAAATGCCGACTCTGGTCCCGGTATAGTTAAAAATGTCCACCGAGAGGATTGTGAGCAGTTGAAAATATCTGGGCATCTTCTCCTTGTTCCCGTTCGCATCTTGGAGCAGCGTCTTCCATACATGAGAGAATCGCTCAGCAAAGATGGCTTCGGAAACTGGCACGAAGTCAATCCGAATACGTTCTCGTTCGTTTATAAGGTGCGGTGACGTGAAAAGTCCGACTTTTCCTGGGATGCCATTTGACCGAAAATGCGACCGTAGTAAGGCGTCAGTCCAGGCACAAGTGCTGCCCTTGCCTTTCGTCCCGGTTACGTGTATGAGATCAAAGCGCTTCTACAAAGCAGTAAGCGGATAAATCGAATCTAGAAGCTGGTTTTGTGGTACGCACATCAAGCTGGAGCACTTGCAAGAACCGTTCCATTCCTGCATTATTCGGTCGCCCTTCACGCATTTGGCGGGGTAAAAAGATCGCATCATTTTTCGCTCGCAGAGGTTTGCGGCGAGAGATTAGGAGACGGATAGCGTCTCTGTAGTGCATTGAGGAAAAGGTAGCGCCGGGGGTTCAATGGTCGGTACAGGCCGTCAATCCGTCAATCCTGCTTGTTGACGAATGGTGAGTGGTGTTGCTCGCTATGGAAGGATCAAGGAATTAGCAGGGTGACACAACTGGCTGGGAGGTATTTAAAGGTTATGGCAAGTGGAGCACTTGCCGCACTAGACCAAACCAAGGGAAGCTTGCTTAATTGTCGATTTGATTGGGCATCGGTCAGCGTGCTGTGTGGGTGGGTGGGCGCCAAAATTGGTCGTTGGGTCAAAGCTACTCATTGAATCTACCAGCCAATGTAACGAGAAAATCCCATCCTATGCGAAGTTAGGGAGAAAAAAAAAAAGGAAAAAAAAAAAAAAAACTGGCAGGTCTCAGGAGCGCTCCAAAAACCTCGCATTACTATCGTCATCCGATCCATGAGTTCTCTTTCACTGCGCTGGATGGAAATGACAAATGGACAGCGTATCGGTTCACCAAGAACATATACGACATGTGAATGCCCGATCATTTTAAAAATGTCTTCTCCGCCATTAATCAACTGTCGCTGGATGAATGTTCCGCCGGTTACGGGCTTTCGCAAGAGCTAGAGTCTTTGATGCAGTCAAACTCTGGCTCCGTTTCAAAACCTGCCGAAGAGGACTTGACGAAAATTCTGAGCGGCAATGGATGACTCCAAAGACCTCAAGTTAAAGATAGGCTTAATTTGGGTTTAGTTTTGCAAAAGCGTTGTGACACGCGTGAATAGAGTTATAAAAGGTTACCTTTACAGTGAAATGGCCAAATCCTTCGGGCGTTGCGCAAACATGAATGAAGTTTTACTTCCGCGTTGTGCAGTACTCGTACAGGATAATAGCATCAAAGTTTACATTTGGGCGATGTGTGCTTTTATTTGGGTGCCACACACCTAGTCTCAGGTACCGCTGCGATGACGAATAGTAGTCGCAGAAAACATGTGGAGGATCTTGAGCAAACTTGTGGTATCCCTATTCCCCGTTATCCTAAGTTGGCTAGGTTGTAGACATTCAGCTACTTCTGGAACTGTGTGGACCTGGAGAGGTATGTAACCTATTCACCCCTTTCCTCGACCATGCCGTCAAAGCTGACAAGGGAAAATACTCAGCGAAATCATTGCCGGGCTGAATTGGAAGCAATCAGGCATCAGCAATTACGAACAAAGTATCCCGCAGCCAAACTTGAGGTACATTGTCGAGCGCGGCATCGATGAGCGTATTGCTTTTCGCTACTGCAGACAGATTTGGTTGCGTAAAACGTTTAACCAGGCACAAGCCATTCTTAATGGGCCCAAGTTGGAAAGAAAATGCGTTTCTCTCATATGGAGTAGTGCTTATACTGAGGTCTTCTAGTGCTGGTTCTGGGGGACTTTGCTCGTAGTACTTGCCAGGGCCTTCGCAAATGCTTCGATCTGCCTGTCCTTCATACTCCTCAATCTCAGCCTCTCGAACGTGGCTAGATTCAACCTTGGGATCGGTTTTTTTCTAAGCCCACCATCTTCTGTCCACCCTGGGCTTCATTGGTGCTCGGCTATCATGCTGGCCTTAATCACTTTGGACATAGCTGGATCGACCATCGCTTGGATTTGTGTAGGTCCTCCTTCAACAGTCTTTATGGACCAGAGCCAGAGAACATTACACCTCGCATGTGTAATTATAAGCATTATCATAGACTCGGGCGTGCTTCTTGTTAGGCACCTTTGGCTACCGAAGCTCGAGCGTTCAAGTTCCCACCCGGTGTTGGCTTTGAAGTTTTGGTAAGCAAAGAATCTTGATCTCGTACTTTTTTGATACTAATGAATGTAGTTGCATCTGCATCGCGGTTGGTAGTCTCTTGTCGACGCAGATGTCGTCAGACTACGACGTTGGCATATTTCTCCACCAAATTTCCAACAATTTATTTTTCATTTCAGTCTGCTTTTCAACTCTCAGCGAGAAGCAAAGCAAAGTGCAGCAAAACGACAGCACGTGCAACCTGGGGGATACGGATATCGTGTAGCGCAATGAAGTTATCCGGCCAACATCATAATTCAATCGAGATTTCGCAGATGTGCACATCGTGCGCTCATGCTGTGAGGGGTGTGCATCGGGAACCTGCGAGGCTGCAAAGTGGGCCCAACAGGTACTCGTCACACTGTTACTAGGCAGGCGAGTGGGGGTGGAGCAGTCCAGAGCACAATGGGCCACTCCACGAAAGCACAGGGCTTTCTTATGAAGGTGTTAGGGGTGTGCTACCCCGGTTCGTAATCCTGCCGAATGCAACAGATGCGATGTGACCACACCGGGATAGATGGACGTGGTATGGCTTGCAAGCCAGCATCTTTCCCACAATGCTGCGCTGCGTCGATATCACTGAAGCCCATCCTGCCACCCCGCATTTCCGACCGAAATAGTTAGGGAGATCAAACCTTGGCTGCCACTGAGAACCTGATCCGGATTTTGATGCCTGCAGGCTTTCGTGTTGCTCAGATCTAGAAACTTCAAGTCGTCATGGTTGCCGGGCCTAGGTGCCGGAAAGTATGCATTGCGCAGCTTCATTATCCTATCACGTCGTCTAGGCCAGCGCTCAAGGCATGTCGGATGGAGATATCGATCGTTCAGAAAGACGGCTGATCCGTAAATCCAAATCACTTGCCCCCATCGGAAAACCCCTTTTGATATTTGGAACCCTGTCTACACCAGTCGCCATTACCGTCTGGTCGCAGCTATTTTAACGATAACCTTTGTACAATAACCGAACTGCACACCTTTCGATCGGTGCATTTACAACAACAAGCCCATTTCCACAGCTTGGCTATCATGTGCACCTATCAATATGTACGTTGTGCTTATTTTCGTATTCCTTCCACCGCGGAAACAACTAACCAATACCTCTTACAGATGGATTACAGCTGCGGTCACAGGAGGACCATTGTCGCAGAGTGGTGTGGCAGGTATAGGAATACTCTCCAGTCGCACATCAGATGTCGGCCAGAGATACTGTACTACACAATAAACGATCAAATCTGCTGTAAGTAGACTAAGCGCCTCCTTGTATTAGCAAACCTTTTGTGATTTATAACCAGTATGATGCTCATGAGCTAGTCAAGCTAACCTGGCACCCAGCTCATTGTCATGCGCAATTACACCCGAGGACCGTCCCATGGATGCCCTCGCGCGAGGCGCGTACGGTTCTCGATCGAGATAGCAAACAAGCCCTAATGTAGGCAGAGTTGGAAACACAAAAGCACAAATAATATTGGCTGACTGGTTCCATGGTGGTTGGCGCTTATGGCACACAGGATACCGAAAAGGTTACACCATTAAGATTTGTTATACCATGTTGTACAATGTACTCTTTTTTTCCTTTAAAGCTTTCGAGGCGCACGACTAACAGCTAGGGAGCCTTGGAATTTCTTGTTGTTTTCATGTACTTTTTTGGTTTCGCTGCGACATACAACACCTTTTGGTTCGGTTTATAACTGGATCGGTCCCTCTTCCAATCTGAACAATGTTACTGCAAGTTTGCGAGCTCCGACACTGCGAAGGCGAAGAAGGCGAAGACAGTGAGTGTGACAGCAAGTGTGCTCATCAACCTTGCGCAGGCTGGCTGGAGCTCTCCTCCGTAGACAGGCGCTTTTCCCATCTCCATCAACAATCCAGACCTTCAGCCAAGTTAGCCACAATAACAATTGCTGAACAGTACTTTCCTGCCTTCGATGATTAAAAGAAATTGAGAAACATGCTGCACATTGGGCTCGAAGGTCCATAGCAAGGGATTATAAACTAGACCCAACAACGTGTACCTACATATGCGTGTGATGGTAGGAGGATAAGTGATCGTTTACTGTCATTCGTTGACGTCCCGGAAAGTTCCAATACTGCGGTGAATTTAGTAATGTTTGTCCCGTTTGGTTCAGCTACAATTTTATGGTGAGATTCTCTAACGGTATCCGTGACTGGACTCTCCATTTGGGCGCAAGATTGCACTAGCCTATGACGTTGCAAGACATTCGGGACGTTGCTTTCAAAATTCCCCATACGGTGCTTAATTTTTTTAACAAAGGAGAAAAAAAAGAAAAACCAAGAAAGGAACAACGTGAAAACCAAAAAAGATCCACCCGAGAAAGCTCCATTTTTCGGCATTGAAGAGCAGCGACGCAAAACAATAAACTTTAGAAAGTCAGAGTCGAGAAATTATCCGGGCCTAACAGCCCACCGCGGTCGCTTGCTTCAGCGACCTTTTGGTCCTTCCAGGACTCAGGCGCGAAACGCCTGCGAGACGCGATCCACGCAGGCGCCAAACAGATCCTTCGCCTTGTCGACGCATCTCAGATTTGATGTGTTAGATGAATCACTTTACAAGGAATACAAGAAGGATGAGACAAACCCTAGACATCAAATCAACACAGTTAGCATTTATCTTAGACGGAGGCTGGGATAGAGACGAGGACAGCATCTCACCTGCAAACGCCAATATTGCATGCGGACAGCCAGGCAGCACCATGGTATCGACATCAACACCGGCGCGTTCAAGCTGCTTCGCAAACGCCAACCCCTCGGCCGCCAGCAGGTCCTCCCGCGCGATGGCGACAAACGTCCGCGGCATGTAGGCTAGCTGCTCATCCGAGGCGCGATTCACGCTGGCAGTCCAGGTGGTCGGGTCTGCGTCGCCCAGCCATAGGCGGCGGTACCAGAGCATGCGTTCGGCCGAGGGGCTGATGGCGTGCGGGTTGACGGCCCAGAAACCGCAGCCTGGGGTCGCTGTGTTGTCAACAACGGGGACGATAAGGACCTGGCCTGCCGGCCGTGCCGTCCTTTCGTTGTCCAGGTCCCCAGCCTCCCCGAGGCTGATGAGGGTTACGGTTGACAGGAGGGCACCGGCGGAGACGCCGCCGATGGCCCAGCGGGCTCGGTCTATACCGAAGCGGGTGGCGCCGTCTTCGGAGATGATCCACCTGACGCCCGCGATGCCGTCTTCGATGGCGGCAGGGTAGGGGTATTCGGGAGCCAGGCGGTAGCCAACGGAGCAGACGACGCAGCGGGAGACTACGGGGATCGGGGCATCAGCAAAGGTGAAGGGGGTAAGGCCATGATGTGCTGGAGGAAAGCTGCAACTCAAGAGCCCAACTTACTCGCGCATATACGCGTCAGTAGATCCAGCTCGCTAGAGTGATCCCCGAGGACGAAGCCGCCGCCGTGGAACCAGACAAAGACTGGCCAGCCAGATCTGGGCTTGGGTTCGCTGTCGGAGTCGGTTACTGGGGTGAGGACGAGGACGGTGAACCCTTCCAGCTGGACCTTTTCGGTGAGGACGGGAAGGACGTCGAGTCCCGTTTTCACCGAGGCCTGGGTCGGCAGCCGCATCGACGCATCCCAGGGCTGAGTATGGGTGGGCGGGACGTACTGGAGCAGCTCGTCGTGCACCTCAACATATTGTGCATCCAGCAGTGGCCGAACATCGGGGTGTAGAGGCTGCCAAACCTGTCTCTGCTCGGTGGTTGATGACATTGGAATGCGGAGATGGGGATGATCGGGAAGAGAAAAGAAGTGATATCAAATAAAAGGAAAATGATGGAGAAAAAAGTGAGAACAGAACGGAAAAGTCGGACATAACCATAGCAAAAGGTTTCGGTAGCACCCACCACGAACATCTTCCCAGACCGATTTGCTATATTGTGCTCGTTATTATCGCAAAGGTAATCATCGCCCTAATGTCCTCGCTAAGACATATTAGGTTAGATTCCCAAAACCACGATCCCGGGCGTATCATAAACCGGGCAAGCCAGCCCTCGACTCACGCGGGACAGCGGCTTGTCCTATTCGCATGATGAACATAGTGCTGTTTGGTAGCGACGTAAGGGTGCTCATTTTGCCTGGGTACGCCTTAGGGCCTTCAAGTATGGGCGGATCTCGCCCATGCTCATGCAGGCCTAGCGCCGGAGGATTACTTTTAGAAATTTGGGGCCATTGAGGGCGTGTCCTTAGCTGGCACAAGAGCATCGTCTGGTGGGGCTACAGGGAGGTGTTAACGGCTCGAATCTCTACGAATAAACCCACACCACACGGAACCCTACCCTGCTGGGGGTAATGCATATCTTCCTGGTGCTAACTGTACAAATTCTCGCAATGCTAACCCGAAATCCCACGATTCAATCTTGGCAACCCCGCGCAACCAAATTGCTGGCATACTATCAGCTGAGAGTTTCTTTCGCGACCATAAAGAGATGGACCAGTGGAAGCAAAACCTAGTGGATGATAATTCTAGCGAGAAATTAATGGGTCCTTACGGCGACCATGTTGTAGAACTCCCCAGATAACAGGCGACAGGCACGTGTCTGGATAGGGAAATGGAGATCCACCCATCGACCACAGGTATTACTCTCACCGAGGTGGAAGCAATACAAAGGTTTCAATCGCCCACACACCCAACAGCGCAGGGGAACCCCTGTCAGTGGTATCCCCGGATTTCAGCCAAATTAAGTAGCACTCAGAGGTTGTTTCCACACGAGTGCCAGGTTCGGAAAGACCTGTGGGCAATTTCGTGAGCTGGTTTGCCCGTGTTGGGAATACCAATAAGCCCAAGTTAAGCATTGCTTCTATGGTTGAAAGGCCAATCGTAGAAATGTGCATTCCACCCAAGAAAGCCAAGTATATATCAACCTAGTTAGCGGCTATGCGGCGATGGTTGCTCAAGGGGTCAACCCTTGTTTGCCAACTTTCAACATCCGACAATCACCTGCAATACCCAAAACGAGTTAACTCGCCTATAGCATTCTTTGGACAACGATCTTTTCACACACCTTCGCCTACAGTACTGAAGAACATTCAATGGCCCATCGTAGCTATTCTACAGGCGCGGCGCAACCCACGAATGTCATACTACCTCCTCAAGATTTCCAGCATCTGCCGCCATCGCAGCCAGCACACCAGATGAACGGGTCCTCGCAGTCTTTTGGCATACATGCCGCAGCTTACCACGGGCATTCCTATTCGCCGGGGCAAGTGAAACGAGAAGGGCACTCGCCTAGCTCGCCTCGCCGCCAGACTTCGATGGGAAATGCGCCTGTGCCTCCTCAGAGCCCGCCGCCTCATAACGGGCTTTACCTGCAGTCGGAGCTCGGCGATCATGGCCAACCAAACTTCCGGCCGCAGTGGTCCGCGCCAGCGCCTCCTGCAAACGACGGCCAAGTGCCCCTACTATCGCAGAGATATCCAGCACCTTACCAAGGAAACCAGGACCCCTTTTATCAACCGCCAGGCATGCAACGACATCTACAAAGTCCCCTACCATGCCAACCCTGCCAGATCTCGACGGTAACTCCCAATGGCCATCCTGCGCATGGCATAGGGCTGCAATCATCTGTGTCGCCTTCACCTCCCCAGCACCCGCTGCATATGGATGGCCGTAGGCAACAGTCTCAGGCGTCTCTGCCACCCCCTCTCCCAAACCACGGCCAAGAACCTCCTCCTTCGTCCCTCCCACAGCAACCTTCGCAGTCGCCACCCACGAAAAAGGCGCCTAGCTTTGGTAGCCCGCCAGGACCACCAGTATCTCCACAGAATATGCCGACGTCAATGCCTCATAATCCTTCTCAACCTCAAACGCACAACCACACTCACATTCAGTCGCCGTATGAGCAGTCCCCAACCCACAATATGTATCCAACACCTTTCCAGGGCAACCAAGAATATAGTCCATACGGGAGTGCATCTTCGCGGCCCAGGCACCGCGCGGCTCAGGTATGTTACTCTGTTACAAATCTTTCGTCTCTCAGCGCTACGATAGCCAGCTGACTAGCAGTGGTTCATAGGCTTGCGATCGGTGCCGACATCTCAAAGCAAAGTGTGACGAGCAGAAGCCATGCAAGAACTGCAAAGAGAAAAACGAACTCTGCAACTACAAAGCCATTAAGCAGTAGGTGCTAAATCTGCATTTTCATCCACTCTGATTTATATAAATACAAGGCTAAACTAATTTGCCGTAAAGACAAGACAAGATAACGGAAATGCTCCAGGTGGTCACCAGCTTAAATACGAGTTTGTCCGACATGAAATCGTTAATGTCGAAATTCGATTCGCGCTTGACCAAGATTAAAGATACAATAATGGGAATAACCGCTGCCATAAGTCCTGGCGCCGCGCAAGATTTCCGCATGGTTCAAAAGGAATTGACTGGGAGCGAAGAGACCGCCTCGAATGGACAGCAAAAATCACCTAACTCTGGCCGCGGCGAGCTGCTTGTTTCCAAGGAGGCTGAGGAACCAATTGCATTCGTTCTGGACGATGACCGAGATGATCCACCTGGCTCTCCAGTACCTGCCGGAAAACCTGCGATCCCCGAAAACCACACTACAGGTACTGGCAATTTGCTTATGTGGCCGGCCATTAACGACCTCGTGGGCCACCTCTTGGAGGAAAACGGCATTAAATACCCAAAGACCTACCCGCTTGGCATCGAGGAGAACAGGGGTCTACTCCATTTGTATGGCCGAGGAGAAGGGAGCAAGAAGCCGGGTGGGAAGGAGGTTCCCAACGATTTTGGACTTCTAACTTCTACTCCTTTTGAAGACGCAACACCATCATTGTCCAACGAGTGGGGCTGTATGGGTGCCATGGATACTGCGCCCTACAGCCCACAAAACATCCCAACGCCCGAAGAGAAGACCCCTCCACAATGGGGCCTCAGCTTTGAGCGAGATCATGTGTGGAAGCTTGTGAAAAGCTACCAGGATAACATGCAAAACATGCATCCCATTATTCTTCCCAAAGATCTGCATGCTTTGATCACAAACTTTCTCGAAAGCCTTCCCACGGTTTACGTGGCCAAGACCGCAAGGCCGCCACCGATCGCAGGGTTCGCAGCAAAGCCCAAAGTTGTGGGTAATAAGCGCAAGCGAGAAGACATTGACGACGGCGAAACTGCCCCGCATCCAAAGCGACATGCGCCGTCCCGTCACATCAGCACTGCTGTGGTTCTTTGCATTCTTGCACTAGGCGAGGTCTGTCTTCACAAGGATCGTATCCCCGATATCGCTCCCACGTTTGGTGAGATGCAGAGCACAGGCTCCACGTCAGGGCCGATGAGAAGAAACATAGACGTGATACCAGGTCTACATTATCTGGCCAACGCCACCGACATTATGGGTAATCAGACGACAGGCACGACTATTTTGCACGTGTACGCAAATATCCTGGCCGGTCTTTACTACGGCCAGCTAGGGAGGGTGATGGAGAGTTACTGGCAGATCCATTATGCCTGCGTCAAGACCCAGCATCTTCTTAGGGAGTGAGTCGACTCCTTTTGGAAAGATAATGACGTTGTTTTGGTTGCTAACGCTTCTGTCAAGCCACTTTTCTCGTCTTGTCGATGCCAGCGGCAAAGAACAGGACATCAAAGACATCCGATACTACCTTATCTACTGGACCTGCATGCAATTGGAATGGTACGTAGTTTTTCCAGCAGCTCTATCATCTTGCTTTATTGTTGATACTGACTTGTTTGCAGTGACATTATCGCTGAGTTGAATCTGCAACAGTCGGGCATTAGTAATTACGATCAGATCATGTACCCCAATTTGGGACACATGATCGAGTGTGAAATCGACGAGCGTGTTGCATGTAGCTATTACGGGCAATTGTGGTTGCGCAATATGCTAAACAAGGCACATACCATGATATACGGGCCCAAGTCGGAGAGAAAGGGCTTTACGCTGAAAACTTTGGTCGAGACCTTGTACTACAATCTGACAAACAACGAAGACCTCTGGTGGCCAAGACATCACCCTCACGAACGCACGATTCCGGCCGACAACATCCTCGACGCCAGATTGCGAGCCAAGTATTGGGGAGCTATGAACATCATCTGCCGCCCTGTCATCAAGTCTATCCTGGGGAGGACTTACATAAAGCAAGAGGGGATCGACATGACTGACCCCCTGAACGAGTTTGTGGATCCCTACAACAAAAGAGTTTTAGAAATAGCACAGAGAGGCATCAATGCGCTTATCCACAGCACTCAGGCCTTCCACAATCTCGCTGAACGGCGGTATATTGTCACCAACATTTTTGGGACCGCTCAAGCGTAGGTTTTAGACACCCGGTCTGACTTTTTTCATACAGCTGACATTGATCTTTTACACGCTAGCCAATGGGGAAACTTGATAACCCTTGCTGCGGCTTACAGAAACGAGCACCTCTCGCGTTTTATCGACCCTGCGAATCTCAAATGTCTTTTCGACAAGACGATACAGTTTTTCGAGATCATCTCGCATCCATCAAGTGCCCTCGAAATTGACAGAAAAATTCTCGTTGGCCTGAGGGAGTCTTTATTTCCCGAAGACTCGACCCGATCGACCAATATGACGGATTTTCACACTTCAACAGCCACACAGTCATCCCAGCCAACCCAGTTACGGCCTCAACCGTCGCCCTCGAAAGGTCACCCGCGGTTCCCATGCCCTCCTACACCGCCCTATCAGACACAGAATGAAGCAGTAGATTTTCAGTTTTAGGAATGTAGCAATGCAAATATAATTGGCCAGATGCCCAAGACAGCGTCTTTCAGCGGGCTGCAGTCAGCCACTCGCAAAATCCTTGCCGCTTTGTAAATAACGCAGACTCGCAGCTGATATATCTGTAGGCTGGTATGGGTCATGCTAGGAAAGACGTGGTGAAATACGCCTGTTCATCGCACGACCAATGGCGCTTGCAAGCACCCCTATATTGCGAAAGCAGACCGTTGTAAGCATGCCTGGTTAATGCAGCCCCGCAAACGATGTCGGTTTGCCGGGTGTTATCCGGTTAACTCAGGGAACCGGCTATCAGTGCCAAGCCTGGTGCTTGGTAACAAATAGCTGCAATGCGGTCCTGCCTCGACATTTTCGCGAATGTAACGGTTAACTGCAGCCGAGAATGGGGGATGTCGTGTTATAATTGTATGCACCAAAGCATCGGGTATCGTGGCCTGCCTAAGCATATGCATCACGCTACAGCTATCACATTATTGCCCAGTCACTGACAAAAGTAACCCACGAGCATAATGTGTCTGTGTATAATACGGCCGAAAGCTACAACAAGACTTCGTTGGGCTTCTATGTTTACACAAATGCAAAATGACTGCAACGAACAAGACATTTTTGCTGGGAGGCCGGCCAAGGCACCCCTGGTCTGGGCTCTGCTGCATTCCTTACCTGCTTCTATTGCTAATGTGCGTCGGTTGTAATCATATCTTATTTTTTCTGCACGTGGACAACGACCTACTCGCCTTCGTCTCGTTCGTTTCAGACTTTGTTCAGGATCGCTTATGGGGCCCTTTTGTACCTTTGCTAGATGCTGCCACGGCCGACGCCTTGATCAAGTCGGACGCTTCGGACGCCTCGGACAGAAAGCTGATCCGTAAATCAGACTCGCTCGCCACGGCCGTCAAAACATTCCTCAGAGTGGAGTCGACTTTCGTTACATTCGTGAAGGTCCTTGTTCAGGCTGGGTTCTCACTGCACCTAGCTATTCTTTCCTCTCTCGTTTTAATGAGCGTTCTAGGATGGATCACCTTCCGCCTTTTCGCGCCAATTGCAAAAGAGGTCCAAACGCTCAAATCCTCGAGGGATTCTTGCTTGTATGTGTTACTTTGTCCAGAATTACGGCCCCAACTAACGCATTTGCAGCGAGAATTTTGACACCGGGGCAGAGGAAAAGGCCCGACTTTATACGGCTTCCCTACAAATGCGCGAACTGTCGCGGGTACTATGGAAACTATTGATATGCTTCCCGGTTGCCCTGGCTTGGTATTTCTTGGGCGCCAGGAGGGGAGATATTGCGATTTATTCTCGACTGGCACATCAAATCAGCTCGACGATTGAGAGCTTTGAAAAGATGAGCCAGACTCTGCCCAAATCTATACACATTTTACAGATTATGTCCGAGGGTGGCGGAGCCTGGAACTTTTTCGTCACGGCGTGTGCGGCAATTTTGAACCAGATGCCTCGGCATGGGCTGGATGCTGAGGAAGGCTGCGGCATGCAGGCTCCTGGGATAGGATACATGGTGTGCAAGTCTTAGGAATCCTTCTTAACAAGCGCACAAAGATATGTTTGGGTAGCCGGATTTCACGCCATGGTTGCTGACTTATGGGCGCGTGTGATGGTAATTGAGAGCTTGTACAAATACAATAACAGTCCTTCTTGTCCTTGTGCAGTAATCAGTCCGACTACATGGGTATCCAAAGACCAGGGCTCGTAGTTGTCGAGCAGGGCTTATCGCGACCCAGGTCCCGGATTTAACACCCATGTCATTAGGATCGCCAATTGCGATGCCATTTCACTGGCAGTTTATGTCCTGTTTTTGTGAGATTGAGGGCTGAGGCCAGCAAGAAGCATCACGAAAGCAAAATAACGACAGCAAGTGCAATCTTCAAAGCGCACCTGGATCGAATGATACTAATAGCTTGTAGGCCAACGAATAAGTTATGTATCGAGATTTTGCGGATGTGCAGATTAATGTCCGTGAATGCAAGGAGGGGGCAAAGCTGCGAGGCTGCGAAGTGAGCCCAACTCATCACACCGGTTATTAGACGGTCGTTGGACTTGCGGACAGCAAAAGTGGGACTGGGCATGCCAAGTCATTCATCACTCGGGGTGGAGATCGAGGTAGACATCGACAGCGATGGAAGGAAGGTAGCCAGATTCCATTGAATGGGACTTGCCCAAAAACAGTAAAATTCTCCGGTATCAAACGACTACCAGCCAGGATTGAACACCTTTTAGGTAGACAATAAACATGCGAGTTTATATCCCAAGTGGGGGGAATGTGTACCTAGGGACGGAGAGGTAGATAGCGCTAGGGTACTCCTTTCTCCGTCGCCTTTTCTCGCTCCCCACCGTCGCCTTTTCTCTCTCCCCACCATCACTTGTTCTCGCTCCCCACCATCACTTGTTCTCTCTCCCCACCATCACTTGTTCTCGCTCCTCAGCATCGCCTTTTCTATCACAAGCACTTCAAATGGATAGACAGCCACAATGGCAGAGGATTGCTGAAGAGAACGAGATTACCAAAGTCAAAAAATGGCTTGATTCGGTGGCATCCGAACAAACAGGGAGAAGAGTTAAACATCTTTCTCTACTGGCTTCACCTCTACTTGTTTGGCGAAATCAGAACAGATATTGGAACATTGGTCTGCCTGTTATAATCGCCATGGCTCGCTGTCTAAGTCCACAACAATGGGCCACAGTAGAGCGTCGATTTCCAGACATATACACCACAGAAACTGTCGCGAATCTTACTAATCGCTGCAAAGATCTGCCAAGTAATTGGGATTACTTTCGTCATGCCCTGGAACCCGAATTGAGGCCGGAATGTGTTGCAGGTACGTGAATCTCAACTTTGGCTGTGGATTTCTGCTTACTTTGTATGGTTAGCACAGAAGCCGCATTTATTGAATTTCAGGGAGACAAGGCAAAATTGATTGACTGCCTCAAAAATTTCATGTTGCCCCACGCGATCGTCAAGAAGTTGGATTCGCCACAAAGCTTGGGGCCCGTCAAACGTGTGTAAACCCCCTCAACCATCTGTAATAACACCTCCTTAACGCGTCGGTTTCTCGTCCATTAGATATCGAACAGAGTCTTAAACGGTCCCATGAAGAACCGTCTACTCATGGGCGTCTCAAACGGCCACGCTACGAGACTATCGGCACCTTCATAGAGTCACCTCCTCGATCTGCGAATCCTGTAGATACAACGCCCAGTGCCTTGAGATCCTGTCGATCATCCCCGGCCTGTAAGAATATTAGTAAACCTATTGCTTTCCATATGGCCTTGCAGATTTGTATGGTTTACTCAACTCTTCGACACAAAATCTTCCAGCTCGGATGGCTACACCTGTCCAATCAAGCTCGGGTTCTTCTGAAGATAAAAGCCTGCAGCAGCTAGTTTTTAGCCAGGACCAGTCGAATCATCCCACACAGTCGTCGTTATCTATGATGGCAATTAGCAAGGTCATGAACCATCAAGGTTCGTACTTTGGACAATCTGGCCAGACTCTCTAATTGTTCCAACCAAATGCCGACAACCTCGGATACTTGAGTTTGGAATACCAACCTCGGATAGGACAGGGCTAACAATGGAGCAAATTTCGCGACATCTAGGTTCACACTCTAAGGACCCGAATGCATGTTTCTACATGGTTCGCCCAGAGACGGTAGAGGGCCTTCTCGGAAAATTTTACATATCTCTTGTAATTCCCAAAAACTCGGACCCGCCATTTTTACAGTACCAAGTTATCGGATCGAACTTGGCTGCACTGCTTCGGGATCAAAACACCACGCCATTCCTCCCATTTCGAAGCTATAGCAGATGGCTAACGGAGACCGGAGGAATTACAGTTGAAGAGCGGGTTTGCGATGATGACTCTGAAAAGGGAATTAAGGAAATAAATTTGCAACAAGGAGGATACTGGTTGGTAGGAGATATTTCGATAGACACATGGACCAAAGAAGGCTGACAACCTTCGTTACTATCATTGCGCATCTCCATCAGTATAACATTTTTTCTCGCCGTTCACGACGATGTGTGCCTGAGCTCCACTAATTTCGATTTTCCCTCCTTTTTCCTTGCCAACCCAGCCAGTCGTTTTGCCGCGCTTGAGTCCTCGAGCTCCTGCCGCTGGTGCAGCCATCATGTAACTTCCTTCTTCATGAGGAACTTCCCATGCCTCCTCTCGACCGTCACTCGGGCCATATATTTGCAGTGCGACGACATCTTCCAGACGATTTTCTCTTATATATTCATCCACAGATTGTAAGAAGGGTTTGAGTTGCTCAGAAGAAATCTGAGGGGGGTCGCCTGCTTGATATTCGTATGCGATGAGGCCGAAGTCTTTATTAAAGGCGAAAACGTATCCATGTATGTGCTGACTGATCCGGTCGAAGGAGGTAGGCTTTGACCGTCGAAGTATGGGTGGCCTGTCGATGTCTCCGAACTGGACTGTTTCTGGTGGTAGAGGCTCATGGCGATGAAGCAGATGGAATCCGACCACATGCAGAAGAGCATACTTGCTAACCAAGTCGAAAAGGGGAAGCATGTGCTTGGCTGTTCCTTCGTGGGACAGAGAGTCATCCGGAAGAGCGTTATAACTGCTTGCTTTAGTTATTGGATCCTGTGATTCCTTGAAAGAGTTAGTACCTTACATTTGCCGGCTCCTTTCCAAGTCTTCCCGGGTCACTGGTGCGTTGAGCCCAGGTACGATCATATTTGTTTCGACCGCTAAGATCTCCGCGCTGAGGACACAAGCACCACCAAGGTCATGGAAAGTGTTGTAGGCGAGACCTCCAAATATAGATTTCCGCATCTGACATGACCAAAGTATACCCGAGAAAAAAAACTGCTCAGATGATGGGGTCACTAGTAGAGGTGGGGTGGGACGTTTTTAAAACCTGCTGACCCCTCAGGCATGTGATCCGAAAGGTGTGGACCTCTCCCCCCACAAACACAACCAATGAAGAGATGAGCAGCAGTTGACTAAAAGTTTGCGGGGTGGCATTTATCGCGGAAGTAGGTGTAGGGCAGCTGATTGATTGATTGCTGCCCAATGCTGCCCGTCCTTTCCCGTCCTTTGGAACAACTAGGAACTATAAGACAGTGGTGCGGTTCCGCACCAGGCTAATTACTGTGCGCATATGGTGTTCACCCACATAACTCATGGCAGCCGTTATGTAGTTTTCACCTAGGGGCCTGTCCATCTCGTACACTGCTAGCTGCTGATCCGTCCATTCGAGTTCACGACAACTAGCCACGAGATTAGAGTGAATCTCCTTGGCCAGAGCCAAAGATCTCATATCCAGTAACGCGGCCTGCTCTCGAAACTGAACAATCTTGCTGCAATTCGGCCCCGCAATAACAGTGTAGCTACTGATGCCTTGGTGGCAGTTGGGCCTGACCTCTCCTCCACAAACTTGGCGCGCAAACTCGTCGCATTCTGCCCTGGAAGACGACGCCCCGGCCTCCGAGAAGAGCGTGTCGATAGCATTGTCGAGAGAGTAGATGACGGTCGCCATGCTTGGACGATGGAAGAGGTACACGTTTGAGGCGAGATGAATGATTTTGCCTGGGTTTGAAAGATGATTTTGAGATGCACTTGTTCCGGAAGTTTCTAGTAGACTAACCACCTATTGAAAACCTGGTCGTCAGCAAACTTCGGTATGAAATCTGTCACTCTGACGCACGGACCCCGACACCCCTTCATCCGTGGAGGCAAATATTGGGGCTAAGCCGGATTTAATGTTGTTTCCGGGCCGGGAAAACAATGTTACGAATAGAAGTAAAATGCAGCTATTCAACCTTTCCCCACTAGGGGACGTGCAACCCGTTGGCCTGTACATTGTAGCCAGTCTTTCTAGCATTAGTGTTGCTTTCCAAGCTTTCTGAACCCGCGACACCTGCATAAATGCACAACAAAGGAAAGGGATATTCTGAAGGTGTAATTCCTCAACATGACTCTATTCGTTACTCCGTCCCCCATAATTCTTTCTCCCACAATAAGCCCAGGCGCTATACACGAATTAGAGCGGGACGGCGTAAGTGGCGCATCCACATTCATGTCGCAAGCTTGCAAGCTATTGCCAGTGTGGCCCAAAAAGGCCCCCAAAAACAGCCGCGTTTTCTTTACTGTTTCGTCGGGCCTTCTAGTAAGAATCGTTTTCGTATGCATTTTAGACTGTGCCAGCTCCTTGAAATTGAAAAAGGAATCTGGGGTGGCTTGTGATTGAAGTGAGTAGATTCACTCGAAAATGTTATGTGCGCGAGCAAACCGTGGACGGCAATTCGAACGGTGTCGTCGGTTTGTCGATGCGATGGTGGCGAGTGCGTCGTCGATATTGGGGTTAGATGGGGATGTTGTCGCGACAACGCGAACGGAACGCAACGATAAAAAGCGGGGTATAAACAAAAGAAAGATACGGATGTTAAAATACATGCAAATGTACCATAGCGATAGAAGCTCAGTGAATCAAGTTCCTAAGGCATGTGTTTTTTTTTCTTACGGGAAATTCAGAAAGGTGGTTGAATTCACTTCAGTCGGTGTTCATCTCATATGAAACCTTCTCCACAGCTCCAAAACTAGCCTAGAGCTCAAGACGCTTCATCTTGACTGACATTGTTTTCGCCCCAGCAGACACTCCGCCCTTCTGGTAAACCGTCTTCGACGAAGAGGACTGATATCGCCCTCGATAATAGCGCCGTCCATCTATGGCGGCATCTGCTGTTGGCGATTGCTTGAGGGGATCAATCCACGCTACCGGAAGCTGTAGACATATATGTGCGTGGGTTAGCGAGGGCGTCAATTTCTTGGGACCCCTTTGTTCAAGTTGAGTAATCGCGATGTCGGCGATTCTTGGGAGATATTGCAGCCTGTGTTTTTTATTGGTAGCTTCGGTGCCTATCGGCCGACATCGCCGGAGAAAGGCCGCATGACCGAACCAAGAATTTAGCAATGTGAAGTCTGCCGATGCGGGCCGGTCAGATGTGTTATAACAATGCTTCAAAAGGAGATGGCAGGAGCAAGAAGGCAAACGAGACTGCCCACGAAGACTGAGGAAGGATATGATGAAAGCAATTGGTATTGAAGGCTTTGACATTAGATTAGAACAGGGCGCAAGCCAAGGGAGATCGGTAGAAACCTTAGGCTGATCACATTCTAGACGATGGCTCTCGAGACTCCCTGGGGTAGAGAGGTGCCTAGTGTGTAGGGCACCTGGATGTGGCACAACAGGTGTAAGTAGCTTTGGCCCAATTAGCATGTGTATCCGATAGGTTAGCTGCAGGTTAGCTACTACTATGTTGTGGTAAGGCTACTCACCATGTAGCTGGGTGGTAGGGGCCAACCGCAGTTGGCAGACAGGCTGGCGGGTGCCTTGAGGCAGCGAGACAAGGCAAGCTACAGTAGGGTTAATGCATATTGGGGCCGATTTATTCCGCTAGCCAATGCAAACGCTTGTTTGCAGCGCATGCCCGATGAAATCATCGCGTGCAGTCTCATTATACAAGAGATATGCAAGTCCTTGACCAGAATGCAGAACGGTCGCCTCAGAACCCCGCAGTGCAAATATCCTAGCCTAGTCTAGAACCTTGCGTCAAGCTCTCGTCACCGGCCTGCGGACCATCCGAGTGATATTCCCTAGTTCCAGCGAGGTGTTTTCAAAGCATGAGTACAGCGCCCCATACCCCTGTAACATTAGGTGCTTTGGCAGACTTACCCCCACTTCCCACACGCCCTGACCACCCAAAAATATTTGCCCAATCATCACAGATACAGGCGCGCGTTCGCTGAAGATAGCGGACCCTTAGGCAACACTTGACTAAGATATCTTGCAGTCGCGTTGGCGTTACGTTGATGACCGATTACAATGTAGGAAGGGCGCGTCTACCCCTGATTCGGTCCCAATAGGAAGCGATCCCTGTGTGATGCAAATTTGACGCTGTCATAGGTTCACACCTGAGGCCTATGCACCTTCCACCTTTTCACTCCAATAAGCAGGATTTTGCAAAGAAATGTGAAATATTCCCAGAGGGATTGTCCATGGCCAGATCTCCCTCTCCAGTCATGCGAACTCCCCTCGGTCGTAATAACTTCCTTTCACCATGAAGGCGAGTACCCTGACACATACTCAACCCGCTCGACACTTTATCAGACAGAGGTCAGTATTGCACTTTTCGTGATTACACGCGCTCTCTGTTCTTTTTCTTTTGCTAAAACATGTTTCCTTTCTTCGGAGACAGAGTCTCTCGGCGATGAGCTCCAGTACTTCCTGTCCGACGAGGCCTACGGTCACGATGGTGACTCCAACGACTGCTACGGCTATGAAGATGCAAACCAATCACAGTACTCAATTATGGATACCGTTCGGAGAGGATTGATTGATCTCAGTTGGCACCGAATCATTTCGCACCTCGAAAGCTTTAGTGGATGCTTGTTAGAACGGGTTCGGTGTGTAAGGCACACCAGAGCCGAAAGAGTCTGTATTACGGGGCCTCAATGTACTCTATTTCCACGGCGAGGGAGACGGGCCGCCGCCAACACTGCCACCGCTCGTCCCGGGAGTGAACTTGTTGTCCCCAAGGCGCGCGACCTTGCACCGCCAGATGTCCCCCGTGACCCTAGGGGCGAGAGGGGCATCCGGGCAGGCGCAGGAACAAAACTGATACGTTCCCGCCCAGGGTTTCTCCTATTTCCAGCACCGACTTCCACCTTCAAAGACCTTGAGCACGAGCAGGAGGCGACAGTTTACACACGTCTGCAACATAGTATTGCTCCAATATTCACAGGCCTCGATCGCTTCCGCTTTCATTAATGAAAATCATTCGCTGACTGCGTTTGGGATGATACTAAAAGAAACGACCAAATAGGATTGGACGGAGGAATAAAAAACTAATGTCATCCCAATTCACAGGCGGAATGGGATGGTATTTCTGCTGCTTTGTCGTTCCCCATCCAACCCGCCACTCAGCTGCGAATCCTCTTCCATATCTCGCTCCGTTGCTCTATACCATTCTGATCGTCGACGTAGTCCCAACTTTGCGGCTTCTCAGGCAAATCGGAGGAAAGTGGCGTCGCGCTTGAGAAATTTAAACGGTGCGGGCTGCTCCAAATCGACAAAAGCCCGCAACATAACAGAAGGTTTCCAGATAACGTATCGGGCGCCAGCCAGGACTGGTTGAGCTGCTTGATCCGGGAAGTACGACGCTGTTCTCGAAGCGTTCTCGTCGTACCTTGCCCTGGCGGAAGTTTTGGCATTGTGCCAGGTATACAAAAGTTTTTATGGGCTCAAAACCTGTATCCTGAGGAAAATAACCAACATCAATGTCCGCCTGCCTGAAGGCTTTCGTAGATGACCTTATCATCATACTTCGATCCCTACTCGGGAACTGCGACGCATTATGTCGAAAAGCCCCTGTCGCAAACAGCTTAGCACAGCGCCAGCCCCTACAAATACACGTGCTCAACTTAACACGACCCAACCAGCTGCCTTGCCTTTAACTTGCCCAGCCGGAATTTCCTGCTTTCGCCTATTTTATTCGCATCCCAATTTTCTAGCCCTGAAGCCGATTGGAATAGTAGCCGTGTAAGAGTAAGAATTATTCCCGTAGGCCGTCGCCTTCGTCATCAGATATATTCAAGTTCGACAGACATCTTAGGATACGTTGCTGGTCGTCAGAGTCCGAGTCGCACAAGTCGTCCCTCAAGTCTTGATCGCAAACGACATATTTTTGGTCTACAATCATGATTAGTGGAATTGCCCTTTATGAGAAGGTCTGATTTCGGTTCGGAAAACATCGTGTACCTTCGCGCTCGAATTCCTGCAGAGAGTATGTGCGCATACGGGCGGCTTCGGGTATTCTTTTAAATATGAGAAACTCGTGTTCAGCGAACTTGTAGTCAATACCCAGCCTGTCCTTAAGGTCTTCTGACTTGAACAAAAGCGTAGAGCGGGGAAGCTTTGACGTGTCGATTTTGGTGATGCGAGTAGTTCCGGGTCTTTCCCTGTCCCGCTCCCTCCCCCAGCTCAAAGCATGCGATTTATCACTAAACAGTGACAGAAAGCAGCTGCAATCTTGATCTCGAGACCAGTTGAAATGGGATCGGAGGGCGTCGATGAAACTCTTCTCATTGTGAAACTGGAGAGTGCTTTCAGCAGCAACATCGCCAGTGTTGTCCCTTCGCGACTGCGTATTGGCATGGATCACGCGCCAGAGAAACTTGGGGGAAGATTCAAATGTGTACGATGCTAAATCAAACTCAGTAGCCATCATGGCACGTTCCCAATTGGGGAAACTGAGCGGGCAAGTAGCTAGAGGGCGCACAGGATCTCTTTGGATGTGAGGAGATACACTTGTAGCTTTATATACTAGCTTGCTACCTCGTGAAGATTGACTTCTGATCGGATTAAGGATTGGATTAAAATATGGAAATCCGGACGCAGATAGTTGATATTTGGGCCGGCTGACGGTCTGGTGATATGCCTCTTCTTTTAGCTTTGATAGGGCCGCGGTGTATGGAAGAGAGGGAGTTTTGACCTCAGTGCCTACCAAACACGATCGTCCAAAAGTATTCTGGGGTGGTCTTCATCCAGACTGATGGTATATTATATTCGCCTAGTCACCGGTAAAACAAACTTTTTGATTAACGTTACCAGAAGCTATGCCGCTTTAGGTGATAGGTTTTAGCTCCTGGCACATCGACACAGTGTGAAACTTCCTCACTACTCAGCAGAAATGCCTGGGGTCCAGACCCAGTTGGATTCGTAGCAGATGACTTGCGCATTTGGGGTTCTGGCCATATCAGGATTTTCGAAAACATCCTGGAACTTCATCAAGTCTTCCACCAGAAACTGTCCCAAATTTGGGCAGGATGTAAGGACCGTTTCTGGCTCTCATCGTAGTTCAAATCTTGAGCTCGAGTTGCCGCAGGGCAATCAAAACGCCTGGAGGATGCTGACATTTAAAAACAACGGCGATGTTAAGGGCTATGCGGTTGAGACTTTTTTGAGCATGGTGAATGAACTGTAGGCGGAGCCGTCGCTTGGTTTAACGTCGAAATGCGTGTTTCATGGCTTATCGGGGAGCAGTTCCGGCAGGCCGCAGCAAGCGGCGGCAACGTGCTCGGGCTCGAGCATCGTAGCGAATGATGGACCAAAGATTCTAAGTTAAGATTAATTACATCACATTTATAGACCACAACCTGAGGGGTAGCTGTCTTTGTCACCTTCTTATGCGATTTTTTGTCGTGCTCAATCTCCAATCACAGGAGTGAATTTCCAATGCCTAACATACTTGTGTTTTTTCGCCTCAAGATTTTGACATCTCTTCCATCTCATCAGTTCAGATGACTATACCTTTTCTAAATGCTAGTCTGAGCTATCCCTTCACTTGAGTTCTAGGCCTTGATCTGCATGGTGTCGTAACAGGACTTGCCCTGCTGAAGTCTGTATTCGTTCGAAGTTAGGGTCAATAGTTAGTTTACACGCTTTATCATCCATTGTGTGGTCTGAGTTTCTACGGAAAGTGAAGCTTGCACCTTCACAGACTGCCACGATTTGATAGTTCGTCAATATAGCCCTGTATACTATCAAGCCATTCTGAGCCACTTCTATGATCGAGCTAATCGCATCATCTGGATGACCGAAAGCTCCTATTATCTGTGTGTTTGAGTTTTGAGTTCAGAATACACCGCGCAGCTTCGCATGCCCCCCCCCCCCCCCCCCCCCCACCCCCCCAAATGCGATTATGAAAGCATAGTGCCTCCCTTTGCAAGTCACCAGATCCATCAAAGGCGACAAAGGAGTCACATCTGAGGCTATTGTTTCTTTTTCTTTTTTTCTCTTTTTTTGCAGTATTTTGAAGCAAGACGCAGTGATGGACTCTGCTTCTCTCTCGCTGGCCGTCCAGCTGATGCTGGAAGACTTGGATGCCCTAAAGTCCGGAATAAAGGGCAAGGGCCGGGAAGACGATGGGCTCCCTGATATTGATATCGCCACGGAGTTCTTCCGGGAGGAACTCGCAACGCAGGCCATTCTTGCGTCCGATCGAACCATGTGCGAGAGTATTGCTGAGGCCGTGACCAAAGATGCTGACACAATCAGGTACCTCGACCCAGAGCAGGCACAGCGGGATGCTCAGCTTGACGAAGAGCTCGTCGACAAGTTGAAGCTCCTCTACGTCACCGACCGGGAAGAGCCAGGAGAACACAGCCAAGACCAGGACTCAGAGCTCCCCGAGGCGGAATCTTCCTCGTGGGGCGCTAGCCGCGTTGTCAAGCGGCGGCCAAGGAGGAATTGCACCGGCTGCGGTGACGAATTTGACTTTATCAATGTGGCGCGGTGTCCCTGCTCCCACGAATACTGTCGAGGGTGCCGGAACTCGCTCTTTCAAGCCTCAACTATTGACGAGTCGCTGTACCCCCCGCGCTGCTGCCAGCAGCGCATCCCCCTAGATCAGAATCGCGTCTTTCTGACCCCGGACCTGGTAGGCCGCTTCAAGGCCAAGCAGATGGAGCTGGAGACGTCCAGCAAGGTGTACTGCCACGACCCGAATTGCTCCACGTTCGTGCCGCCAAGGTTTGTCAACGAGGTCAAAAACACGGCTGTCTGTGTCAGGTGCAACAAGAGGACCTACACGACATGCAAGGGGGCGGCGCACGCCGGGGATTGCCCCCAAGATTCTGGCGTCCAGCAGGTGCTGGAATTGGCGGCCCAGGAGGGCTGGCAACGGTGCTACAACTGCTTCCGGATCGTCGAACTTGGAACTGGCTGCTATCACATGAGTGAGCCCACTTCCTTAATGTGCTCTTTCTTCGCACAACTGTTGGCTAACCGAGGCATTACCTTGTGCACAGCATGTCGTTGCGGAGCACAATTTTGCTATCTTTGTGGCGAGCGATGGAGGACTTGCGCTTGTCAATATTGGGAAGAGCGTCGCCTGTATAGTCGAGCCGCAGACGTCGTCGCTAGAGACCCACAGGCCCGACTTTTGGACCCTCTGGCGCGTCAGGAACGGATGCGAGAAGCCGCTGCTCATCTCAGGGTGAACCACCAATGCCAACACACCAGATGGGAGTGCCGACCGGGTAGGCATCGGTGCGAGGAATGCCACGATTACCTCCCGAACTATATCTACGAGTGCGAGAGATGCCTTATCATGGCATGCCACCGCTGCAGATATAATCGGCTGTGATTTCGAGGGAGGTGTATAGGCGCACAAGGCCTTTTAACTAGAAATTTGGATGATATACCGTCTGGAGAGAAAACTGTTGGTAATTCTCAAGATTGCGGCTGAATGCTGATGTCAGGTAGCTGGGACTTCCCTTTCTTCACGAAGCGTAAACCTTTCAACATCTTCCTAGGTCAATACATTGAACTTGACCATGGGAAGTCAAACTTTAACCCCCCATAAGGGGTCACCACCCATGATTGGTCAGCCAAAATCCACAACCACGAATCCTTTTCCCGCAATACAATCGGCAATGTCTCAATCAATTAAGACCCTTTTGGCACTGGCGAAGACTTTTGAAAGCAGGCGTTTAGCATTTTGTTGGCCCGCGCCCAACTGTGTACCGTACTTTGTTTCTTGATTTTGTATACGAAGACACCTTCTAGGGTTAAGAATTCTCAAACGTAACGAAAACCGGCACTTCCGTGGTGATGACGAGTGTGCTTTACGGACGAATTTCTCATGGCCGATGACCTTTTGGGTAGCTTGAAACCCTTTAGCGATGACCACGGGATAGTGATAGGATGAAACGGGAACGATTACCTTTTCCTTTTTGTACACGCTTCCACATATGTTTTACTGTCGGAAGGTCAGGATCTGAATCGACAACTTCATCTATATTGTTCAGACTCAATGTCGTTTGGATTTTTGTGGAGGTCATAATTGAATGAGCCTTTGAAGATTGTAAAATGGAGATCAGAACCAATGTGGACAAAAGCATGGTTGGATGAGTTGCAAAACGAAGGCCCATCCTAGCTTTTTGACCATTTGCACGCATGATGTTTGAGACTTGCACAGGTGAGAAACACTTTGCGACAGGGGCTTTTTCACTACAACTAACAGCCCCGGAGGCCTGAAGATGCAGCTGGAGTACAGGCTTCTCCGAATGAAATGACAACAAAATACAATCCAGTTGAGTTTTGAATCGCAGTAGCTCGGCAACCGCGATAAGCCGATAAGCAAACGATTGAAAGATAAGCCGATAAGCCATAAGCGATAATTTGATCACCCGTCCATGCGCTGACCGAGATGTCTACGCAATTACCTGAGCAAGTGGCTTACTCTTACTCTTACTCTTACTCTTATCGAATGCGATGAAATGACTAGATTTTTCTTGGTTGTTTGCGATCTTTGTATATTGAACTTGGACAAACATTATAGAATCCAGAGCAGAGCTACCAAATATCCCAACCACGGGACCCACCCGACCATTCAGGTCGCTCACGTCAATCGGTTCGAATCGGGCTGGTTGTGACATAACAGCAGAGAGTGAGAGTAAGAGTGAGACTGAGAAAGACCCCAAAACCTCTTGATACAGAAAACCATAGTGGGCTTTTACTGAGAGCCAGCAGGCTTGTCTGTGATGCCGTTGTTAGTGACAGACCTCCTTGGGGAAGAGTCGAGATACGCACGGGCCGAGCAATAGAGGCCGCCACTCAAAGCCCAGCTCGTACAGTCCGCCTGAGCACATCTTTGAGCCATGTTTTGCAACTGAGCTGCCAGGATAGTTCTTTTTTGGTTTGTTGAGAGACGTGTTATAGGGTTTTTTTCTTGCGATAGACTTATTGGGAGGCAATCGTGTTTCTTGAAATGGTTTCTATAGATAGAAGCAGCGACCTATAGTGACGGAAGGGGAGGGCAAGCCTTTTCTATGTTCTTTAACGGAGGCACAATGTCGCTCAGCAGCTCGTGTTAGTCGAAGCTGCCCTCCACCATCCCGTCCAACACTATAGGATATGTGCATGCCTAGAATTTAGCAAGAATGCAAATCAACGAATAGGTAAGCTCCACGTGGTAATATTGAACACCAAAATCAATTCAAACGTGCGGGGTATCAGCTGCTTCCTTGAGTGGTGATGGCCGGGGCGACGGCCCGGGTATCGACGGCGGCGGGAGCGATTTGATGTGTCGGATCAGGTCGCTATCAAGCAACAGATTTATAATACTTAGTGACACCCAATCAAAATATCCCGTCAAATCAGCGTCCCCAATGGATCCTGACCTCTGCATACCACCCATCGATAAGAATGCACTCAGCTCTCAAATTGGAATATTCACATGTCAGCTCGCAGGTAGGACAATTGTCTCGGTTGCAAACTGGCCGTGACGTTTGTGAGAAGACCCTAACACACCGACTAGCAACTTTTCTTCATCAGTCATGGCATAGATTGGTACCAATAAGAGTCAAAACTTAACAGCCTTAGCAAAGCGTTCACGCTAACAAAATTCAGTCGCCATTTCCCAGTAGGATACCCCGCAGCAAATCTTCATTCTTCCATTTCTCGAGGGCTTCGCATTTCCACTGTTCCCACCCCTCATAGTGTAAATCGAAAACCCGTTGAAGTCCCATGAAGAGGTCCGTACCAGTCTTCTGGTCCGAAAAAGCGTCGTCGGGCCCAAGAGCGAAGAGGAATCTCTGGACTTTTCTGCTTTCGATGATACAAGTAGCAAGATCTTCACGGCCCCGCTCTCGGAAAATGCCAGCGAGCCGCATCTCATCGGCCGCCAGTTCGTTGGACCCTTCGTAAAACTTATTTACCGGCCACATCATGGACGGAGAGCAGAATGCCTCGGCTTTGGAGACTGTCTGGGTCCATTCCCAATCTATAACACCAATGATGTTGAAAGAGTCGTCGACCATGATGTGGTCTCCTTTGTCGTCCGGATGTTTGAGGAAAAACTGGCTCTCTGATGCATCGTTTCCCCAGACGTTTCCAATAATATCTAGGCGGAAACGGTGCACAAGGTAGGCATCCAACGAGCTGCGGGCGTTGATTTCGCCGCTTGCTATCATTGCGAGGTACGATTCAATGATAGAACGCGACCCCTTTGCTGACGACGAAAAAGGACCAATTGGGCCTTCACCGCCACTTTCGAACGTCGATGGCTGTGCAAGACCTTGCACTTGGAATTGTGGAATATCTTCGTTCAAAAATATGAGAGATCCCATACTGTTGAAAGGATGTTTTTCAATTTCGATGAAGATGTCCACCAGCTGTTGCATGACATGTTCTTTTTGGGCATGAGTCACCGTCGATTGCCAGTCGAGTGGCTTTCCTTCCAACTTTTCCATCAAAATGTAGCTAGTTCCAAGAGGATTCCCCGGGTCGGACTCGCAGCCCCAGTCGAAGATGGCAGGTGTGGGGATGGTGGTGTGCTGGTAGAGGTAAGCCATGGTAGCGGCCTCGCTGCGCAAGATGTAGTCCCTGACCTCCTGCGGGGGTGATGATGTTCTTGAGAGACGGAAGCGCGCGAGCCATTTCATGCCATCTTGGAATACGATCTCGGCGTGGCAGTTTTGGCCCCCCATCATGGCCATCAGGCTCTTGCGTGACAGGTCGACGCTACAAGGGATACCTCCCCTGAGCGTTGACGCGCGGGAACACAATTTGACATCGTCTATACGACTACGGAGTTCATCTATGTGCCGGGCTTCCGTTGCTGAATACTGGGCCGAATAGGAACCCCAGTCCCGCTGAAATGACGAACGTGAATTGGGAGCCCATGGCTGATCTAGCGGGGATTTGACTGACCTTAGGATCCGGACAATTGTGCCATTGTTCTTGAAGGTGAGTGCGACAAAGGTGTTTGTCACACAGCAAACAGTCGCCGTCTCTTTGCACCGCAGGGCGCTGGCAGGCTTGCCACTGACATGACCAAAGCGGCATTTGTAAGAGATGGGGGTTGTAGTGGATTTTAACAGAAAATAGAGTTGACGCAGAGGAGGAAAGAGGAAGCATGAATCAAGAAAAGTGGATTTTTGTGTGTGAGGGTGAGCAAGGATACCCGACTTAGGTCACGTGCTGCATGTACTCCTCAGCTGACTAAGAAAACGCTGGGTTGCATGCTCAGCGGCGGATGAGGCCCTGGACCAAGTCTTTCCCCTTTAGTCCCTGCGCCTCCTGCCATGTCTCTTGCAGGTGTCAACCAGACACACAATCTTGCCAGCAAAAACTGTCCTTCGAACGTAAGCCATTTTGGCTTATCTCAAGTCTTGTGACCACATGGCTCTGTCACGCCAAAGTGCCTTCCAGGCTAGGCACACGCAAGGCCACAGTAATTAACGGCAAAATAAAAGGAGTAGTGAACGACTGCCTTCAATATTTCCCATACCTGCGTTGAAGCCTAGGAATGGCTTCATATGTTATAAAAGGAGCCCTGGCTAGTAGCTGAAGTGTGAGGAGAGACCGGGGATGGCCTTGCCAGCTTGAACCAATGGGATAAGATCCGGTAAGATTACACTGAAATTGGTGAGAATCCCCCTTGCCCCTTGAGGAGAAGTGAGGGGACACCGCTTCCATCGGAACTGATGCCAATGCCTTGACTTCACCGAACCCTCGGGGACGGACTATGTTCTGCCCCTTTATTGGCTCGTTTGTCCACATTAGGGGAGAGGTAGATTTTCCCCCTCTTTCCACTGTCAGTATCTCGATCTGGAGCTTCAGAAGCCCCTGGGCGGGCTGCGATAACCGTCACGCGCCTCACGCAAGGGCATCCATGGGACAATCTTCGGGTTTAATTGCTCATGGCAACGAGCTGTGGGGTCCCACTTTAGCTCAAATAATTCACAAGTACCCATATTGTTTCTGTGCACTTTTGCACAACGTAGATTCACCTCGCAGAGACCTGCGCAATTCATCGCTGGCCTTTAATCCAGCACCGAACATGTTATTACTGCTATTTCGATATGGCAACAAACTTCCCGTCACAATGCGGAGATAGGAAAGCGAAACAGTGACGGCGCCAGAGGGGTGGGGGATAGAAACACCTTTACATATACGCGCCTTAGGGGTCGCATGAACCATTGAGTAGGCTGCAATCAGCACAACCCCGCCACTAGTCTGGCCCTGAAAATGGCTCGGGAGCTCAGATTGCAAGTCAAGGTCTTCCAACCATGACCCACCTTTCGGCGTCGAGAATGAGTTTACCCCGCCGAAACATGCTTGCGGGGCAGCGCGTTCTATAAAATAATGACGGGTAAGCCGATCGCATTGTAGCCCGGTCGTTCCCCATAGTGCATCCCCTTGCTACGCATATTCACTACGCAACCCCACCAAACTACGTCAAACGAAAAATGGCTGATCCGCCCCAAGATATGGACATCACGGACCAAGATTTGCCCCAGACCGACGCTGAAGATGCGAACGACCATTCCAAAGCACTTTGCTCCATAATCGGCATGATCGAAGTACACGGCGCCGAGCGTGCGACCTCTGTCATCTGTCAGCAGCAACACAATGAGTTCAAAATGGAAACTTGAAGCAAGCAGTTATGATTGGGAGGTTAGGGCTGGAAGCGATGCAGAAAGTGGTCGAGAGGGAAGATCCAAGCACGCTGACATGCCTGGCTAATCTCTCTGCGTTGCTAGCGGAGTCTAGGGCGGATAGCTGGAACGAGGCGGAATTTCTAGGACTTGAAGCTTTCACTCAGAGACAACAGGTTCTAGGGCCTCACCACCGTCACACACTTCGCTCCTTGCTCAATCTTGCCGCAATTTATCGGAAACAAGCCAAGTTCGAACCAGCCGAACGACTATATCGGCAAGCGCTTGGATATCCCCAGAGTGGTCTGACGCTTGAGTTTATGGCCGGCTTGCTGTCAACATGCAGGCATCAAGGCCGAAAAGATGAGGCTGAAACTCTGGCCAGGCAAATATTGGAAATTAGGGAGGCGCTGTATCAGGAAGGAGATACAAAGTTGCTAGCAGCTTTGCTAGCAGCGAAATCCGATCTCGCAGGGACATTAGCTGAGCAATGTCAATACGATGAGGCGAAAGCCCTGGTTACTGTAGTCAGGGTTAAGAGACTACAGGTACTCGGGCCGAGGCATCTTGATACGCTTGCTTCCACGGCCGATTTGGGTGCCATCCTTATCTGTCAAAGCGAATGGGTTAAGGCAGAACAAGTTTTGCATCCAGTCGCGTTGATAATGGAACAAGAACTTGGCAAATATCACCAATACACACTGTCGACCAAATCGAATTTGGCCAAAGCCTTTACATACCTCGACCGATACGAAGAGGCAGAGACGCTACAACTCGAATTGCTTAACATACGGAAGCAGGCCTTAGGAGAAGAGCATCCTGATACGCTGGCCTGTCTTGCCGACTTGACGTCGACATATCTCAACCGAAGTGAATTCGAAAAGGCAGAACAAAATCAGTTAGAATTGGTGGAATCCAGAGTTAAGGTCTTAGGTGTGAAGCATCGTGACACCCTTGTTGCTCGAGCCAATCTCCTCGAAATATATGATCGGCAAGGACGCCATTTGGAAGCAGTTCGATATGGAGAGTCGGTGGTGGAAGACATGATGGAAATTCTTGGCAAGGAGGACCAAGAAACTCTTATTGCTTGCAGCAGCTTGGCTTGGGCATACTGCCAGCTTGAACAGTACGCCAAAGCACACAACCTTAACATTAGTGTGGCAGAGAAAACAGAGAAAAAGCTGGGCCCGGATCACCCTCAAACGGTTGAAGCGAAAGCCAATCTTGCTTTTTCACATGCGCACATGGGAAACCCCGAATCTGCAAAGAAGCTTGCGCTGGAGGTTTTTGGGCGAAAGGAACTGCCGGTGAATAGCTATTCGAGACGGATGTGGATTAACAATCTCTGCACAGTTTTAACCGATATGCAAAGTTTCGATATTGCAGAACAGCTAGGAAACCAAGTTTTATCGGGGCTCGAAAAAGCGTTTGGGCTAAACCACCGTGACACCATTGTGGCCAAGTCCAATCTCGCCTTGGTATACAAAGGTCAGGGCAAGCTCCAGCAAGCCCACACATTGGCACGAGAAGCAGCCGAAAAGAGCTCCATCCAGCTTGGCAAGAATCACCCCGTCTCGCTTATATGTACTTTCAACTTGGCTTTGATCAGCTTTGAACTTGGGGAGTGGGAAGCAGCATGTGATGTATGGCAAGATATCCTGCCAAGTATGAAGGCTAAATTGGGAGAGAAGCATCCTATTACTATTCGGTGCGGAGACTATTTAGCCAAAGCAACATTGCATTAAGACATTTGTTCTTATGTAAGTTTTAGACTAGATGGTATGCAGGGCAGTTTTATGGATGGATGAGAAATCCGGCGCACAGTCGGGCGCTATTTTCTAGGCAGATGATACATATAGGCCGTTCGTGGCCCACCCAATCTGCAGTCTACGCGAAGGCAAAGGTCTCGTATAACCTGAACACACGTTGAACGGTCGCCCAGCCAAATCCCAATCTCCAACCTGAGAAATGACCGATTCTCCCCGGTTTCTTTTCCCCTCCCGACGTCTCATCGCCGCCACAGCATGTACATGCATAAACTCACAAGGCTCCCGCCCCTCACGCGCAGTCCGCTTGGCGTACATCGATTTCGACAGATGTTGGACACAGAAGTGTACTACGTAGCTCATCATGCAAGGATATACTCTGATGCTCGATCGAGGTAGGTCCTTGATAAACACCGTTGGCCCTAGCCTGTTCAGTGGAAGCTTGGATTGCTGTGGTGAGCTGGCTCAACTCTAGTTCCCATTCAGGACGGAAGGCTTCGGCTTTGAGCTTGACAACCCTAGTCCAAAAGGCTGACACAATGCCAGCTAAATTGCTGCCTTGACCCGCTTCTGCTTCTTTCTCGGAGATGCTTACAAGTAGCGTGCAGATGTATAGAGAAATCTCAGGCCCGATCAAGTCTTTATTATAGGTGAATCCGGATTCAGAGAGCATCGCAGCCTCAAGCTGTGTCCCGAGGCCAGTAACCCTTTCGAGCTTTTTCTTCTCAGCTGCCCATGTGGCTGAGGGTGTGCCAGCTCCTGTGGGAGACTTTCCTCACTCTTATGGCAAAACCGGTCCGAGTCGAACCGAGTGATGGGCGGGCGCTGATTGGGCCGGGTGGGGCGGGTGCACGGACGAAACGTTGTCGAACCGATTGAGGATCGGAAAGGGCAACCGGTTCGACTAAGAACGTGGATGCAATCGATTGAAAGTATTACTTTAGGAAGAAAACCGGATCCGGCGCATCGAACGGTGTCGTCGGTTTGTCGATGCGACGCGTGGTTGCGAGTGCATCGTCTAGGTTGGGGTTGAGATGGCGTGGTCGGGGGGGGGGGTTAGGGTTACCATCAGCAACGGGGGCACGGGCCCCAGGGATAGGGTTGCCGCCACAACCGGGATTTGTGACAACAGTCACAGATCGTATGCAATTTTGTGACGATAATTACAATCGCAATTTTTGACGTATAGTGTCGATCAAAACCAAATTGCGTAAAAAACTACCGCAAGTTTCCGTGACAATTGTCACAATCGAAATTTGGTTGGAGGTAATTGCATGGATTAATATCGCGGTTAAACCGGTCCGAACGAGGGACGGGGACGGGGACGGTGGATGGGGAATGGACGCGGGCTGTGACATTTGGACCCTGAGATCACCAGACCCTAACCCAGACCCGGGCCAACGACCCACCAGGGTGACACCCTTCATCCGCGACGCGTCAAGGTTAGAACTTTGTTTGTTCCTTTCCTCTCCTTAGAGTAGAATCTTCGTCGATAGATGCCAATAGACTAGCTTCCGTGCTATGCTTATCCTGGCCGTGACACTCGACGCCACCGATGTCTGAGGGACAGATGCCATCCTCCCGAGCAGATATACCATTGCAGGTAGAGTCATTGTCTCAAGCCGAAATGCTATCAGAAGCCGAACCGGACCAGCCTGCCACTCCAGCAAGTCAGATTGCGGTGGCTTGTCTGCTGGGAAATGATCCCAAATGCCGAAATGTATGTTGATGAACTTTGACAGGGTTGTCACACAGACGAACGAGTTGAAACTTTCAAAGAAGCCTTGTTGAGCAACAAGAAGTTTATACACATATTGTCTGCCACCTGGATGGTGTATCTTGCTTGAAGAGGGGTGCAAGGCTTTTTTGCGGCTCGACAATTGGCTACATCAAATGGATTAAGCTTCTGCCATCCCATGAACTGAATATAGTCTGGCAGTCTGATCGGCGAAAGCTGGACTTCACGTTCAAGTTTGTCATTCATGTGCCACACAGAAATTGCTAATATCACATGCACCGAGGGTGTTCGTGGCGCTCCATAAGCTTATAGGGTAGATAACAAGTCGTATTATTTAACTGGGTATCTAAAGTGTCTCTGTCTTTTTAAGTACTGACCGCACAACGAGGGGGCGCGCACCACGGATATATATACGTGAGGCTCTGTGGCTCGTGCGCCCGTTGTGCCATGGATCTGGGATCCGGACCGGCCTCCCATCCCGGGATGCCCGGAGATCCGGGGATTACTGCCCGGAACAATGATTGTTCCGGGAAGCTCTATCCCAAATCATATAACGTAGAGTTTACCTAGTGCGACTACCATTGCTAGTATTCCAACAGAGGGAAATACTGGGATTTTCAGTTTCCGTAGCACATTGCTACATTCGTACGAATTTGTCGAGAACCACACATAGGCAACATCCCAACCCAACAAAATATAAATGTTCAACAGGTATTGCCTTGTTTGCCATTCCTCTGACGAACTAATGGCAGCATACATTTTGTCCTAAAAGCATGTCTGGTTAACTTCGGGCACATTTCGCTTTATAAGCAAGGCGGAATCTCGCGAAATACCATATCTGAGATGATTGTTTTTCTTGTGTAAGAAAATGCAAAAGCAGTCATAACGTAACAGCCGGACCCTTGGGACGCCTTGTTAGCTACAGGTCATGCCAACAAACTGATACCTTCCAAGCCCTTCACCATCAGAGTCGTATTTCAACAAAAACAAAGCAAAACGTCGAAAGCGAACTTTGTAACAAGAAAAGCCAGGAATGGTCTTGCGATGCCCAAAAGTCAATCGAGGGATATAAATCTCTTGAGATATTATTCCCCCTTGACAGACACCCAAAGCCGATGAGAAGGTAACATTCAAGTGAAATTTCATAGTTTGTCATCCTATTTCTGCCTAATAAACAGATTACCCAGCTTTAGTGTCCTTTCCTATTGCATGTGATCTTGAGATATAGCAGCTTGCATCATTTTCTCAGTTTCCTGAAGCCGAGGACTACCGTGGGGGCACCGAGGTTGGAACAAAAGATACAGTCATGAATCGACTTTTTTTCGAAAAGCAAGCAGCTCTCTTACTACCTTCCCTCTTGTCTGAGAATACAGTTTACCTCTGCTTTCATCCCTTGGCTCTTTTCCACATTCATTCCATGTGATGCTTACCTACTGAACAAGATTCTATATATAAAAGTCACTCTTTCCCTCGTATTCCTGACCGCTATTAGTTTTGATGTTATATCCAGCCTCAGAGAAATATAATAGTGGTGTATAACTCAGTCAACCAACCATGCGCAGCGAAGAGCCTAGCGCGTCGTGTTCTGTTGTGCGCGGCCTTAACTCGGCCAGATCGACGGAGCGCATCAACCAGATCGATCAAGTACGAGCCTATGGGATTGGAGATGTTGTTTCTCTACCCCAACTGGTGGTCTGTGGTGACCAGTCGGCTGGCAAGAGCTCGGTTTTGGAGAGCGTCACTGGCATCCCGTTCCCACGGAAGAGTGGACTTTGTACGAGATTCCCCACTGAAATCATTCTTCGGCACAGCTCCACGGCTACGCAGATTACGGCCACCATTCAGCCCCATTCGTCGAGATTGCAGGAAAAGAAGGATTCTCTTCTACAATACCGCTGTGTGCTAGCGGAAATGTCGGAGCTCCCTAATGTTATTGAGCAGGTGTCCGCATTGATGGAGATTCGTGGGTATGGGAACCATATTCTCGGGAACGCGTTCGCGTCTGATGTCTTGCGGATTGAATTCACGGGCCAGACGAACCTCAACTTGACCATCGTTGACTTACCTGGACTCATCTCTGTGGCCAACGAAGAGCAAAGCGAAGAAGATATCCAGCTGGTCAAAGACATGGTCAAAGGCTATGTTCAAAGTTCTCGCACCATTGTGCTAGCAGTGGTGCAAGCCACCAACGACATCGCCAACCAGGTCATCATCCAGCTTGCGCGACAGTACGACCCCGAAGGTCAGAGAACGGTGGGGATTATCACCAAGGCGGACTTGATTAACGAGGGCAGCGAGGCCAGCCTCGCGCAGCTTGCGAACAACCAGGCCAACATCAAGCTAAACCTTGGCTTCTTCCTCTTGAAAAACCCGAAGCCGTCCGAGATTGAAGAGGGTATCGAACCTGAGCAGCGGTCGCAGAGGGAGCTGAGATTTTTCTCGGAACCCGTTTGGAAGCAGCATCTCGATATGAGCCGTGTAGGGGCCGAGAATCTGAAGCTGTTCCTGCAGGACCTTCTGGATGCCCACATCGAGAAGGAAATGCCCAAGGTGATTCAAGATATTCGGAAGGTCCTGCGCACCACGGAGGAGAGCTTGACGCGACTTGGCCAAGCCCGTCCCACGGTGGGGCACATCCGCATTTTCCTAACGCAAATCAGCAACAGCTTTTGCCAGTTGGTCCAAGCTGCCTTGGATGGCAACTATCATGGTCCATACTACGACTTTTTCAATCAGGTTGATAATTCGCGGTTGCGCGCCGTGGTGCACGAGGTCAATGGCAAATTCGCTACTGACATTCGTACTCATGGCAAAAAAAGGGTTTCGAGGTCGGCAGAGTCAGAGATTGACTGGGCTCTGGATGAAAATTCAATTAAGGAAAACAGCGAGGAGGAGCTTTTCGTAACCCAAGAGGAAATGAAAAACTGGGTCAAAAAGGTAGGTCCATATGTGATTTTTTGGTCGGGTACAACTGACATGGTACAGGTGTATTTGCGCACACGGGGTCGTGAACTTCCAGGGAACTACAATCATGTCCTACTGGCCGAGCTTTTTTTGGAACAATCCTCCCGTTGGCTGCCCATTGCTAAGGCCCACGTGGAAAGCATTATCGCGATCGTCACCAAGTGGCTGCAGCACGCCATTCGAGTGGTTCTGCCCGAGGACAAGCTTCGTGGTGATGTGCTTGCCATTTGTTCTCAGTGGATCGAGGTCGCCGGCAATGACGCTTTTATGGAGCTTGGTAAACTTAAAGAAGATGAGCAGCGCCAGCCGATCACGTATAACCATTACTACACCGACAACATTCAAAAGTCTCGTCATGGCTTTTTGCGTGAGGCCGTCGAAGGTGCTATCAAAGAGACGGCAAGTTCGGACTATCATGGCAAATTTCATATTAGCAACGTCCCTGTGGATCTTGAAAGGTTCCTTGAGGCAATGAAGCGCAAAGTCAATGTCGACATGGACGACCAGGCATGTGCTGAAGCGCTGGCGGCGCTGGAAGCGTACTACAAGGTATAATTTACACGATACCACCATTCCAACATGTAGATACTGAACGATGCTATAACAGGTCGCTATGAAGACTTTCGTGGATAATGTCTGTCGACAGGTTGTCGAGCGTCACATTATTGCGCCCCTCCCTGAGATCTTCAGTCCAGTGACTGTTTCCCGATTCGTGGACGACGAGCTTCTTCGAATCGGAGCCGAGCCGGAAAAACAAAACCGGAGGCGGGAAGAGCTTACGACCAGGGCACAAAAGTTGAGGAGCAGCCTTGCAAATCTCCAGCGACACTGAAGGGCATTTTTCTCTGGGGTCACGAGGAGCTACTTCTCGCTATTTTCCTTAATTGAATTTTCATCCAGTTATATGTTGGTTTCAGACGCGGACCTTGACTTCTTTTGGATCCAGTGATATGTTGATTTCGGTCGACGCTGGAAAGGCTGGAAAAGTTGGTTTGGTATGGAAGGTTATACGCTCTTTTGATACCATGATTAAACTCGAAACTTTACTGAAAGAAATCCAGTGAGCAGTGATTGCGTTCCTGTTGGGGTTCTAAACCTGCCTTTATCCGAAGCCGCATCAGTACATGCCCCCAGGCACGAGGTCCAATAGATGCTCTTTCCATCAAGCAACCCATACTCGAACCAACAATCGTTTTGAAGGGTCTGTTGGAGTAGTTTCCGGTATAAATATAACCTTTAACCACTCGACAGCGGTTTCATTGGTAGTCCAACCGTTATCTGTTGCCGTGAATTTCCACCCCTCAAAATCTTGATGATTGGTAATAGGAAACTATTGTTGTTGTAATTTTTCCCTTTAAATATAACAAGGGGATTCGTTGATTTCCCAGATGCAGAGATACTCTACTGTCGAAGCTCCAACGATCGAGTTTGTGTAAATCATCTATGTGAGCATTTGACAACGTAAAGTCAGCTAATTTCCGGCGTTCAGGGTCGATGGATCTCAAAAGGCTTACCTTGTGTACAACATCAACTTCCACTTTTTCGTCTGTTTTGGGCAAGCCTAAGCCAGCTTTCAACAAATAAATGCAGCAGGCAAAGTAGCCTAGCATCAATGAAGCACCGAAATACAGTATTAAATCGACTCGGTCAAAGGGCTTTAATCCCTTTCGACAGCGCATATAAATTTGTAGTCCAATGGTCAAGACCACAACCAAGATGGAGAGAATGGCAAATGTCGCCACCAAGCCTCTGTAGTCATTCTCCGTAAACTTAAAGAAAGGATCCGAAACCGCAACCAGTCTCAACAAGCTAAGCATAATGAGGTGGTTTAAGAGATTAAGAGCTGGTGACTTGCTGTAATGATAACAGAAGGAAAGTAAAGTTGAGGAATGGGTATTTATACAATACTACTTGACAAATGAACAATATCAATTGTATCCGAGGTGGCTCTCAAGCTCAGGTCCTTTTCTTCGCAGTGTAACGGAAGTTTTAACATTTTATGCATCCTTTGCCAGAATTTTTCCAAGGCATAATTATATCGAGTGAAAATCAGTCAATTGGAAAGCTTACAGGGAATATGTACTTCCCGGGAGTCCACGGCTTCTATCCTTGGTAGGGCAGCCGTCCACCAGCGCGGACTGCTATTCCCTCGGGGCCTCTAATCACACCACCATTGAGCATGTAGAGTTAGACGATCTTGGGACCCAGAAAAGAGGCTTCATTTCGGAATTTGCAAGATGTGCCACTTGATCAGGGGTTCTAGCAATTTTTAGAGAGAGGGGTGCACAGAAACTGCAGACAAGGCGAGTATGCCAAGACGATGTTATTTGCATGATAAAACGGGTCATCACCTCCTCACCTACCGGATGTTAACGAACCCACCCCTAACTCTTCCACCCGCACTTTAAACCCGGACCTCGCTAACATGCGAAGTTGACATTAATTCTTACACAGGAAGCACATCATCAGATGGGATGTAAGTAAAATCGTTGCTATATCATAAATAACATCAAACTAAAGAGGCTACCAATATCCCTATTTCAGCACATTATTCGACCCCAAGATTAACTTCAAAGTTGAAAGTGGCACTGTTATGACCATCGTGCTCGGACCATCAAATGCGTCCAAAGGCAAAGGTTGGGCCCGGTTGGACGTGAAGGATGCAGCTAAGCTCAAGGAGCTTGAGAGGATCGAAAAGACCCCTGTACAATCGCATCAACGCCCACGGAAGCATGAACAAAAGTATGGATGTATCAATATCCATATCGCCACACAATCAAGTTGCCTTTGACAGCAATTGATGCGCAGCTGCGGATAAAAGTTTGCATCAACGGCGATTGTGCAAAAAGTACTTGAGCGTCTTCTCATCTGCTATCCTGCGCGTTGAAACCCTTTTTCCTAAGCCGGAGAGGCCAAGATTTCACAGAGCAGCTTGATCGGGAAAAGAATGTGTGCGTCAAATACAAGTCTCTAAAAAAAGAAAATACGGCCCAAACAGGTAGTAGGACCCATTATCTAATGGAAGGCACCAAACCTAGGCACCCTCCAAACCCCTGTATGCTAACTTAATTAAACACGTTGCCTGGGTGTTACGATCAAGGTATCGGGGGTAACCTAGTCTCAGGGTGAGGCGGGGAAGCCCCAAAACTATGCGGCTTGGGACCCTAGTCCGATCCGTCGCCAGGCCAACCTTTCAATGCATTGGATTGAGTGAGGAAGGGGGAATAAATGTCTGTTCCGCCCACTACGTAAAACGATTCGTTCAGAATGCACAACGAACAAGGAGTCCACGACGGGCACTCAAAAGTGACTGAAAAGCTTGATCTTGATTCTGTTACTAAGCTAGCTAAAATTGGGCTCAATCTCTGAAAAGAAACAGATCAATCCGGGTTCCCATGATGACTAAGGGGCTGCACGTGATTGTGCACCCAGACGTCAAAACAACCGAAGTCTGCCCTTCGCTCTCAATTGGGCTCTGCTGCCGTTTTTCTACACCGTTTCAAAACTTGCAATGGCAATTGATTCGAGTGACGACCCACGCTGCCTCCTCCCACGCAACTTCATTATCCAAGCTTGGATCCAAGAAGTTTCGGCTGCCCTATCGACGCTACCCTGCCCGCTGTCACAGTCGCATGCCTCGCGCCCTTTCCTGTCACCCAACATCGACTCGCGGTCTTTCTCGGCTCCTGCATCCAAACGAAAAAGAGCCCGGATATCCACATCTTTCAAACCCGCTGTACGCAGGTGTAGGAGGGGTGTTGCCTTCGCATCCACCCTCGATTCCAGAATGAACCGCGGCGCACCCCCCAAAACACCAACCGTTCGCAAATCAAGCAGGAGGAAGGCAACGAACGATGTGTCGGGCTCTTCAAAGGCAGACACAAACACAGATCAAAATACATGGGGGGATACCGAGGTGATTGGCGCAAACGAGGTGTTCGAGGATCACACTACACCAAAACCGACTACCACTGTTCGCATTTCGGCCAAACAAGACGAGAGACATCCACAGCCTACTTCAGGAGTGGCATCATCGCCACGCCGTTCTGGACAACATAGTCGCCCTCCACCCGCTTTTGCCCTCGATGACGCGGAGCCTGTGGGATACGCCCAAAGTTTGTCGCGGATACATCTCACGAGCAGTAACACTTTTGTGGCATCGGAAACATCCAGCCGGCGGTCACGGAGTCCGGTCAAAAACGTAGGGGACCTTATGTTTGCCGAGAAGCCCGTCGCTATCGTGGCCTTTGACGATTCGGTCGCTCTCCCAGACGACGTTAAAGCTCTATGCGACAAAGTCGACGATATCGGCGGTGGTTTTGGCGTGATCCCGGCCCTTATTTTTACTAACATCGTGGATGAGGGTAAAAAAATAAGCTCTGGAGAAAAGATCAGACCAGTGTACAGAATCTCTCAAGACCAAGACCAAGACCTGGACTGCTCGGGCCCGGCCTCCAAAGCTGCCCTGTTGCGCGAATTGGACATTCTTTGCGACGTGGTCAAGGAAAGTCAGCGCGCTTCGCCGGGTGGATATTCGGAAGCTCATTGGAATACTCGTGTACATTCCGCCATTATGGTGGCCGCCATCGAGGCAGACACACCCCGGGACAAGCGATCAGCACAAGTCTTTGACACGACCTCTGCCGGCATCGCCTCTGGCTGCATCCCCCGCAATGTCAACGGCCGCAGTCTCGAAGCCAAGATGGTCGACTATTGCATCGTTTTGTCTGATCCTGATATTCGCCAACGATGCACGGGAGCTGTGGTCGCAAATATGCAGCCCAAAGTCAGAAGGACCAAACTATCGGCAACTTCCTCTGCGTCGTCCGTCTCAGCCTCCGATAACAACTCCATTGCCAGCTCGACTCAGACGCGACCCGCCACCAACGACAGAATGCATCCAAACTCCATTAACCATTCAGAATACTATCCCCTCCGCGACCAGCCTATTGCCGTCAGCATCGAGACTAAAAAGCCCAACGGCTCCGACGAAGAGGCAAAGACGCAGTTGTCCGTGTGGGTGTCGGCGCATCTCCTGCGATTACACCAATTATTTAACAAGCCTCAGCCGATCCCGCTGTGGCTTCCACTGCTATACGTCCGCGGCTCGCAATGGCAACTATGCTTTGCCGTCGAGAGAGAGCATTGTATTGTAAGTTTGTCCCTTTGTGCACTCCTTTGCTCAGCTCCTCACCTATAAATATTGTCTAGGATATAATTGAGGCGTATAAAATAGAGGGGACTAGCACTTTGCTGGGTTGTTACAAGGTCCTAGCATTATTGAGGGCTTTGAGGGAGTGGTGTACGACGGTGTTTCGAAGGCGGTTTTTGGACTTGCTGGCCGGGTGAAGAGGGCATTCGTTGTCTCAGCCATCTGGGCTTAGATGTATGCTTCGGTTCAGATACGCCGCTTCACTAGGGAACATACCGTGAGATCACGCGACTATCCTTTTCATATTTGATACCTGAGGCTTGACTGTTGCCTAGTGTACCGGACTAAGGTTGCCCAATAATGACATTATAGTGCAAATAGAGATTGCGGAAAACAAGCGCACACGTGTGCAGCACTATGGACAAGTTTCCAAAAATCATACAATGGCGACTCACGCCCTTGTTAGTGGCGTACAATTGATTAGCAAACTGGCTTTACTACTGCCGGCGCGCTCCATTAAGTCGGTGGCTGAGCCTTGGGCTAGTTCTCATCTATATTCTTGGTGCCGAAAGTAATGACCCAGACAGAAACGTTTGCAATTTCTATCGAGATCTTGCGCGAATGGAAGTATATCAATTACGTCGACCCTACCCAGGATCCCATTCGCAGCTACGGCGCCGAGAACGTGGCTTTCCCTAATTTCTGCCGCTGTGTTGCCCCCTTAGTCCTCGACCCTTCAAGACACATGGCTTTAATTGCCGCCCCACCCTTCCAGGCGCTTTTGGCGCCATTCCCGGCAACCGCTGCGCGATGCTGATGTACCGACTCTAAATAACGACAACCCTCTTTCAATTAACGATCATCGCGACGTCAATCAAACCAGCGATTTGCGCATTATGGTTTCGTAGACTTTACTTTGCGTGCTAACAAATACGCACCGATAATTTTTCGTTCAATCTGCGATACGCGACGCATTCCCTGCGCGATCCGACGTCACGATCCGGCCTCCTATCCCTCCTGAGAACCGAAATGAGGAGGAAGCAAACTGTTGGTTAAACGATCCAAAGTGTCAGGACTGTGGCGCAAGTGGCATCAGGCAGCTTGTCACAATTCTTACAATCGCAACCTTGGACGTCTTCTTGTCCGTGTGCGGAAATTGAATTGCTGCGATTTTTATGGTGGGGAACGCTGATAATTTAAACTAAAGCCTCGGCATTGTGATGAAGTCGGTGATGAAGGAAAAGTTGTCGTGATGGGCCAGGAAGAAAAAAACACAACTCAGGTTGCTCAATTGGGCCCGGACGTTGCTGGGGAAGCGAAGGATTCGGGGAATTAAAGTGGATCAAAACGTTGGACGTTGTACAGCAGCTCACTAGTATCATACACAGATCCATGTGCGAGGACATGCTGTGTGACCAACACACTTAAAACCAGCTGCTTGCTCCACACCAGGATGGCTAACGATGCCATTGTTTGGTTTTATAATTGGAACGCAGAAGCGGGTGGTCCGATAGCCAACAACAGGTCGGACAGGTTTTGCGTGAGGTGCATTCGACGGTACACCCTGCAATAATGCCCGAACGTATGCCAAATTACGAGCCAGACTTTAGTGCCAAATGTACACGGAAAGGCAGCCTGGGACAGGAATGTGGCACCACCAAATATCCTGTTACTTGTCAGCACCGTTCGGATGAAGAGAGGGGTGCCATCACACAACAACACAGCACCAAAGCCAGGATTTGGACCTTTCGGTAAGCCGTCGTAGAATAAAACGGTCAAGGGAAAAAGGCTTCATTTGAATGGACCCAATCCTGGCACAAATCGCCCAAAATCTGGCCACCCTCGTGGCGTCCATTCGCCAGCACCAGTTTTCGGGACGAGCACCCACCTAAACTTATCCCAAAGCCTGGATTCTGGGTTTCGATGAAAGTGCTTTTCGCACCTCCAGTGCCTATTTAAATTTCAATCTTCGTCCTTAAGTCTCTCGCTTCTTACTCTCAAGGAATTCTGCTAAAGCCGATTCCCGTTCTACATCAATCACAATTTATCGATCGTCCGCAAATTCTAAACACAATGATTAAAACGCGTCCTCGAACCAAAGCGCAGAAACTTCAAAGAGCTTTTGGCACACGACAACTCGGTATCCAGAAAAAGATACAACACCTGAATAAACTGACGGGTGCAAGAGCTGCACTTTTGTGCATTTACAAGGGCAAAGTACTTTGCCACGACAGCACCGACGTCTTGGCAGAGTTGGGAATCACACGTCAAATTTCCCAGCATTTGGAAATCACACATCAACTTCCCCAGAGAGACTTGGAAACATCCAAGATGAAAATCGAATCAATCTTGTCCGATTCAACATCGTCAACCATGCCTATCTATTATCCTCACGAATTAAAGAGTTTTTCCCCCTAGGCTTACATCTTTGTGCTAAGAGCAACTAGATTTGGGGGTCATGCGCGGCAAATTTCGGGTCTAGGTCGCATGGTGACGATTTGGGCCTTTTTTGGGTGGGGCAGACATCCGTGACACCACGTTGGCACCAAAATCAGATGAATGATTACTTGTGGCGCGTTGGCCCAAGCTAGCGTAGCTTGTTCATTTAGCTCGCAACCAAACTTTACCGTTGTTTCGATATTGCTGATGTTTAGAAAGAATCGTCCCCAAGCCAATAGTAACTCTGAACTTACAAAGCCCAAGTCAAAGGCCGTGGGTATACGTAATTAACGACAAAGACATATGAATCCATGGGGGTGATCCTGCGCGGCCGGTTGTTTGGCCTCGAAGAGCCCTTCATACGGTTTGGCCACTTTACTCGGTCCCCTGAACCTACCCTGATGTATTCGGAATCAAGCTGGTATCCGTCGCAGAAGCGGAAGTTTTAAAGGGCGCTGCGGAACTTAGGGACTCCTCCGGTTTGGCTGGCCCATCCCCGTAGCCTTCCGGCTTCCCTTCGTTACCACCGCCGCCACCTTTTTTCGTGCGAACGTTGACGCCCGGAGATTTAAGGTCGGTCGATTGTTGGACTGACGCCGCCGCCCGGCTCGGTCGGGCTCAGCGGCGGGCACACTTCCTCCGTCTCCTCTTTGTGGGCCAATACGGTTTTCCGCACCGAGGCGCTCGTACATTTTTATCAGGGCTTCGTGGGTTATGCATTTTCCTGGTGTAGCCATACCCCGCAGTTTTCTTTCGAGCATCCGATAAGGATGTTGTCAAGTTTTGACAGTCTGATGTGAAGAAAGCTTCTAGTTAGCTGACAACACCGTCTTTATAATCCTGGTTGTAGGTAGCGAAACCGGATAGGGCTGTAGACTTGGTGACTTACGGATAGTTCATTAGTCAACAAATTGAGGGCGTGCCGCAGATACAGTGCGCCATTGGTATCGTCATTTATCGTTTTCGATCATCTGGTTGACCTGCGCCGGGTTGATAACGCTTACCACATTGATCACGTCCACTAACGACTGTTTCGTTAGTATCCCCTGATCCACCCCGAGTGATAAGCACGGGTTATAGGAAAACCCATACTGTGATTAGACGCGACAAGTTCGTTCCGGCCGTGGTACGGCTGCCGACCCCTGGGATACTTTTTCCCATCCATGCTGTATTCGGGAAGTTCGTCGGGCCAGTACATCCAATAAATACAGGCGTAAACGTGATGCTTATCGGCGGTTCGGATTTCGAGAATTCGCGCAACCCAGTCCTTTTCCATGCCGGGCATGGAGGCCCCGGTAGGCTGTTTGCTTTCCAACGATTTACGGCGCTCAATGGAGAACTCGTTGGCGAAGAATACAAAATCTTCGTTGTGGTATTGGATCCCGTTTACTTCACCACCCAAGACCATTAGCCGTATAAATTAAAAGCGCAGCGTAAGGGCCGGCAAATGGCGTTAGGCTTACAAATAAAGCTGTTATACCGCTTCATTTCAATCCATTTCCTAGCGGGCTCCATGACGTAATGAACACCATCGTCATTTGGCCTTTGAATTCCCCATTCGGCGCAAATGGTGACAGCTGCCACTGTTTTGTTTTCTGACCATGGCTCTCTTTCGCGCCGCCAGTCCGTGCCCGCTTCGGAGGTTTGGGCCTCTTGTCGCTGGAGTCGATGATCCTGGCGTCGAAGGGGGCAGTCGGCATGCGAGTTGTCCGCGGCGTCGAGGTGCGAGCGCTTTTTGGTAGTCAGCATATGTATGAACGGTTGGGGTTTTGGATCGTATACTTCTTCGGTATCAGTTGGTTGTTTTAACGCGCGACGATGGTGCGAGAGGGGAGGTCGATGGTATTGGCGTGGCTACGTCGGGAGCGCGTCGAAAGCATTGTCGACGTGGGTGCGTTTGAGAAAAGGAGCCAGTTGAGCGTGGCGCGTGATCGAACAGTGCCCAAACAATACGCGTGGCTTAGCAATGCCACGGTAGAAAAATCGGGGTAAATGGGGGTTCGGGCATGGATCAAAATAAGAGCCATACAGCAACGTGGTGGAAGGAATGTGGGTGGGGAGACTACCCGGAATGATGACAAGGCCTCCCCACGCTGTTGCTCCCCTTCAAGCAGCTTTGCCAGTGTCCCCACACACGTAGTAGAATGTGACTGTGATTGTAATCCTTTTCCCGTCATCTAAAAACCTGCTCCATGCGCGAAGCTGTCTTGCGGTTGGTGACCGAAAGAATCAGCTTTGTGGCGTCCTAGAAATAAAGGCCAGCCATGATCGCTTCGAGGTTGCTTGAGCAGGCCGCTCAAAATAGCGCCGGACGAAGTACGCCCAGTTTATGGCGGTAACTCTAGGTCGGGTGTTTACTATCGCGTCAAACCCGTATTTCTCCACGCGAAAGCTCCACGAAGTTCTCGAATATAGCCGGGCATCGTTTCAATCGTGCGAGGGATACATGGAACCTCATCCTTTTGCTGTGGTTAGCTAACGCTGCTTGACGCTTATGTTGATAGCCAAAGGTGTCCCACTAAAACCATTCCTGTATGCCTTGATATTAAGGCATGTATTCGGAAGCGGGGTTGATCAATGTAAATGATCATAAACAGTGGATGGACGGGCATTGATGTGGTGGTTTCGAATCCTCCGTCCCCATACTGAATTCCACAGGTTACAAGATAGCCAGCCGATTCTTGTTTCAACTCTTCTTAAACCCAATTCTACAATTGCCCGGAGTTACAATGACAGATCCGCTGAGCACAGCTTCTGGTGTTGTGGCCCTGGTGACCTTCGCCTTGCAGTCTAGCGTAACTCTCTATCGGACCATCCGCAGCCTTCGGAGCCAAGAGAAGGACGCGCGAGCTCTCAAAGACGAACTTGCTGATTTAACTAGCGTGCTGAAAACGCTTCTAGAAACGATCGAGGGCCACCCTAATATTGATTTTGGATCCCTCGAGCTTCCTCTACAGCGCTGTGGCAAGACATGCAAAGAATATGGCGAGCTTATTGCCAAATGTACTAGGCATTCCACAAGCTCACGAGCGAGCCTCCGTGATTGGATCACTCAGCGGTATCTCCAAGGAGATATCAATGATTTTCGCAACATGTTATCGGGGTATAAATCGACCATCAACATAGCTTTAGCAAATGCAAACATGTCAGTAGTACCAATGAAGTCCTTCGTTGGCAGGCATTGCTAACCCAGCGTGTATCTCACAGTCGCTTCGCCGCAATAACACCGCAAGTTCTGGAGGATTACAAGGACTTGATCGTTGATACAACCCTTGATTTGAAGGAGCATCTCGAGTCTCTGGAAGAGAAAGTTGGCGACTTACAAAAAAGCATCCCCCAGGACGATCAAGCTGAATGGGAGGCTCTTTCGGAGGAGAAGAAGAGCACAGAGCAGGGTCTCAAACTATGTTCCCAGCTGTCCGCTGAGATCGAGCAATTTATGTCGCTATCCGCGGAGAATGCACAGTTCTCAAACCGCCCATCAGCGCATAAACACATCAAATCGGGCCTCGGCCCTGTAGGGGCCAGCCTCCAGTCTCTTTTGCTTCTTCTGCAGAAGCATGAGTCAAGTATCAAACGGCAAATGGAGGCTCTACGTGTGAGCAGATTACATGGGGATGTCACCGCGCAAATCGAATCCTTGGAGGAAACAAAAACCGCCATTCGCCAGTGTATGCATGTCGTCTCAGATGCCGACGAGACTGTTCGAGAGGAAAGGCGCAATGTTTTCGCGGACATCACCATGGCCGACGACAGCTACTCTTTCTCTGTGTCCACTGTCGGAGATTTAGTAACCGCGAGAGGATTCCACCTTAGCGGACGTGCCCGTCATGTTGGTGGGCAAATCAGCGATGAAAGCTATCAAATGACCATTGACGCACTTACGAAATTGGACCTTGCGCACTCTCGGTCCACGCACCAGAATAGCCATGATCATAATCAAAAGACTCATGGCCCAACACCTGTTCACCCTGAAATCGGAGGCACTACGACTTTTCAAGATCGTTATGGACGAGGAATGAAACTTTCGTTGCCAAACGACGGCAACAGGACACCAGATGTCCCTTGATGTTCAATTTGAGACTCTGTTCGCTATGATTTTGGTCAGACAAGCTGTACCCACAGCAGGCAGATCAAAGCAACCATAGTTAGGTAACGGCGTACCGGTCGCGGCTAAACCAGGAGACAGAATAAATAGCCTCTACGATTATCTACTATGGGACCAGGGAAAAAACAAACCCCCTTCCCTGTTACCGTAAGTGTATGCATTGGCCTTCACCAACTTAACTATACACGGGTAGCATCAAGTATCTTTATTTATTTTTTCGCCAAAGCTACTTTGGGGCTGTATGCTATAGGCCCCTTCAAAGAGGTTGCAAAATTTTGGAGGCTTGGTAGATAACCTTAGAGGCTATTTGATCTGTCCCTAAGCAGATCTAAGTTTCTGAACAAATAAGTGTGAAAAATAACTGCCAGAGTCGCTCAGTGCATCAACGGCGCGTTGACGATGATGTTACGAACCTTACCTGCTGATAAACGGCGCTAAAGTAAACTTTGCTCCCTGGCACCGACCGCATTTGCACTAGCACCACACCTAATGAGGTCAACCATGTTCAGGTAGGAAGTGGGGTGGTAGACCTATCTTGTGCTATGATGCTATGATCAGACGGCTTACCGATCTTTTTGGATATGTATCAACCTCTCTGATGATGCATACCGTGAAAACAAGCGCCCAAAAACGATGGGAAAGACTAGGGCCCTGAGAATGTTGTTCTGCAACGAGTAGTTTATAGATTACATGGTTTCGTTGCCTTGCGTAGGATTCAGTAGGGTAGCATGGTCAATGCTCCAACAAAGGCGCGAGCTGAGCCGATCCGGAATAGACCTAGTTGTCATTGCAGTTGAAAGCATAGGTTTCATCCACCCCACCCCCTCTTTTTTTTTGTCATCTTCGGAAGCACAGGGCGCCTTACAGGAAAAAGCAAGGTATGGGTATCGGTTCAAAGATGAGAAGAGTACTAACTGCCACACAATGAAGAAAAAAACATCTCAGAGACCAACTGAATACTAAACGGATCGCAGTGACGGATTGCGTTCGCTCAAAACAGGATACGAAAGCTTGCAGATATCCGATAAAATCCCGCACTGGTATAAACCCTTGTACTGAGGGGCCAACAAAATCACAAAGTCACATCCTATGCAGCCAAGGCAGCTGGGGTTGGTTGCCCAGAGAAGGGAACAAAACTGCCTCTCCAATATTCAAGGGAGCCATCAAAATTGCACATGAAAACTGTCCAGAATAACGCTCAGAAGGTATTAATTAAATGCATCAACGGTGAGTTGAGCATAATTTTATCAGCCTCACCTGCTGTGTGGCGCATGCACTCTGGTCGCAACTGATGTGTTGCAAGCCGCCCCAGTCCCTTCGGATGCTTTGTCATAGGGCTTTCCCCAGAACAAATGGCCCGCTAAAAGCTCACAACTAATGCATCTTCAGGCTTTAAACCTGCACAAAGGACAGAAATTTTGATTAAAATCATTCGTCTTGACATTCACAAAATCCGGCACTGATTAGCGGAGCTAAGGGAAGTTAGGTCAAAAATCGCAGGTACCGAAACGGTTCTCTCGCGACTAGCTTTGGTGTTCGAGCCCGATGAGATCCAGCAATTTTCTTCATGGATTATCAGATTCAGAGCCACCGCAGCTGCCATGTCTGCAGATGCATCCCCTTTACAGCTATTGTTTCACGGCATGTGGGGTAGAGAAAGCCAAATGGGAGTACTCGAAATATGTCGAGGTGGCGTTCTCCTCTCCAGGTTCTCAGCCACGTTTTATAAACAGCATTTACAAGCTCGGCAGGTACGCGGTTGCATCAAGGGCTTTGTGTCAATTTGCTTCGGAATTCCCAGCAATGTTTTGTCCGATGCGGATAGAAATCGTCCGCCCCTTCGCGAAGGTCCGCTTCTCGCTACTAAATGCCGACCGTTCATTGAGCTGAGTTCTCCGCAGAGATCTATTCCGATCAATTCCCTTTGCGCCTTCCAATGAGCGCCCTTGACCCCGCTCATCAGTTCCTTTGGTTCGCTACAACAAACGGTCGTCATTAAGTCAGAGTAAATACCAGTTAACGCCAGCTGACAAAGAAGTCACTGATGGGGCCAGCCTGGCCTTTTGGAGGGTGGTTTTGTCGTACCTCGGTAGGTAGCTTCAATCCATCGCTCGCTTTGTTATTACGTCTATTTTTCACCATCTATCGAGATCACCTGATCCTTATTCACAAACTACAAAGGCTGTTTGTCTACAAACGCTACCAGATAATATGGCTTAAAGTCAAGTGAAGGTGTGATTTAAAGGCATAAGATAAAATGGTCAAGAGCTTCTTGCCCCCATTCCTTCATCCGTTTTACCAGCCGTTCCTTCTCACCTGCAAGACTGGTAAGCACGGACTTTATTTCCAAATCGCAACGACCCAACCGTTTACATGTGTCATCAATCGCGTCATTCCATCGTTCGTTGGTTTTCGCTGATTGAGGTAGCCTCTTCATAACAGTTTCGTGTGATTTTTTTTCGTCCTCGGTCCAGGCCCCAAGTGTGTCAAGATCCTGTAGCGATTTATGCGTTCTCTCGCGGTTATTGATGGTTTGTTGAAGCTGGATGCCACAACTACGCACTTGGTCAAGAAGCGACTCGCGTCGATCTCGCAGCAAGGAGAAGATAGACAACGCCTCCCGTAGATCCTCGATTTCTTTGGCAATAGTTTCGAGACGGTTGTTGAATTTCTTCAAAATTTCCATTTTAGCCATTAGATCATCGATCGGCTTCTTTGTGGTGTTGGTGAGAATGGCTTCGTTGCTGGTCGCACCCAAGTGAGCGAGACCCGCGCCTCCAAATATTGTAGCGTTGATTGTATCATGAGCACAATCGCCGGGAGCTGAACTGCACAAATACCCGAAAATGTGCCGCCATATAAAAGCATTGACCTGGGTTGGCAAATGCTTTTCCACCAAAATGTATAACATGAGGGCGAGGATGTAAATACCACAATCATGAGAGTTTTGCTGCCGGGGACAGACGGCCCTCTTGATGCTCCATTCCAATGGGTTCTGGTATGGGTGCACTGGCAACTGATGCTGGATCAGACGCCGTATATGCGCAAGAAACTCTTTCGGAATTGGCGCCTCCAAATCCTCAAGAGAATTGTAGAGAGTTGCGCATCTGGTGTCAAGTTCCAGCACAAGGAGGACCCAATGGTTTTCCACGTGAAGAGGGCACATGATTTTTCTGTTTTCAGTTGACTTCCCGCACCATATCTGCTGACTGGTCGTAGTTTTGCCAACTCTTTGGGACGTTTGTAGGCTCGTGAGGCAGCTGTCAATCGTAACGAAAGAGCGGCTAAGTGCGGCACCCATAGCAAACAGTGCATTGATATGATTGTCGTCCAACTGACCTTCTGGGGATACCAGATTGGTCACGTCTTCTGCTGTCAACAGTTGCCAAGGCAACCTTTTGCCTGAATGCTGGGTGGCAGGGTTGCTGAGTATTCCGCCATGGCGAATCGCGTTAGGTTCTGCGTGTAATGCTTCTGTAGAACTGGCAACAGGCCGGCTTGCCAAACAGGTTGGTGATCGATTATCGGTGACGACCAGGGCTTTGTTTGCGGCAATACTGGATGCACCTGAGCCTAGAGAGTATGCTCGAGACTGGCATACACCCTGCGTTACCGCTTCCACGGGTGCAGGTGCGGAACTGGCACGGATCAGGTGGTTGTCGGGATGCGTCGGCTCGATATTTGCAACCGGGTCTGCTGCTTGCGGCATGTGGGCATCGGTGGGAGGAACAATGGTGTGATCGGATCCGACCGCCGTACTGGCAGCGTATCGTTGTGTCATTCTAGGTGTTGACCCGGAGCTGCTGTTAGGCGCGCGCGTAGCGACATTGCTTGTCCGAGTGCGCTTGGCAGGAGGTTTGTCCCAGGTGAGGGGGCGTTTTTTGGCCGAAGACGGGGTCGCGTCAGGGGAGGCGTCGGTCGTAGGGTGAAGCCGTTGGGTGAGCTTGTGGGCGCGAAGGTAGTCGCGCACTTTTGAAGCGTCGATTGAGGCAAGCATTTTGGACAAGGGCTCCGAGGTCGCTACATCGGCCCTATACCCAACCCAGTGTATCTGAAGCCGTGGGGGCTTGCCTGGCTTATGGCCGAGTATTTCCAAAATGCGGTATGTATTGCATTTGATAGTTCTTTCCCGAGCTTGCCCGAAAGATGCCCAGTATTCAATCAGCTTGTCCTCATCCTGGCGTTGAAACTCTTCCTCAGGCACAAGCCGTTTATTTCCGTCCGTGTTTTGAATTTCGAGCTCGACGGCGCTCTGGTTACGGTTGATGGTCCCGCCAACGATCGTATCGGCACGGTTTTCGCCATGGTTGCTACCTGCATCTTCTTACTAGTTAGAATTTGGTGGCCTCATTTGGAATTGTTGCCAGAAGGCTTCCAGGCCATCCTAAGCGTAATAGTCAGGGATGAGCCACCTACGTTGCGTGATCGCGGATATGTCGGGTTTGGTCATTGATCGAAAGCGGGTCTTATTTCACGTAGATGAATTAGAAGGGTTGGGTGGCTTGGCCGGTCGAAGTTGATGGCAGAAGGCGACGAGCTTGCGATGTGATCGTTGGTTGTTCTCGTAACCGTGTAACCGACGTGTCGAAGCGTTCGGCAGGGAAGCAAAGCGCAAAAACGGCCAGGGATGGCCGGGTGCGTTTAGATATGCTCAATACCACAGGGGAGTCGCGCGGACGGATGAGAGCCTGCAGGCCCGTAATGCGAGCCCAGGGTGTCTCTGTAGTTCAGTTCTTTCTGATTTAAAAATATCCCAATCGCCCATCTTGTCGGTTCCGGTCAAGTTACTTCCCCGCTAGCTTCAGGTCCCTGCTTTCTACAATGTCCGCTCGTAAAATGGGTATTATCCATCCACAGCTTACCCTGAATACAAAATTTTTTAATTTATCGCAGCGTGATGTACCTTTCTTCCCAGGATCGTTAATCTTACTATCTACCACCGTTTCAGCAAATCTATCATCCTGTCGGACGAGGTATGGATCCTGGAGATGGCGAATGAGTGCTATGACACGGCCCGATATTTCGTTGCCTTTTCAGAAATCATTTTCCTGTAATGCTACTCGTACTGTTATGTTCTTCAATAAATGAGATCCTTGGCCATGTTGGGGTTAGGGTTATTGCTTCGACCTACTAATGGTTGCCGCAACAACCTGAGCCAGTCAGAATAAATCGGCATTCTTCCGTTCCACCGCATCCAACATTCCGTCGCGTCAATCGCCACATTCACAACCTGTGCAACCATGTCATTTGTAACCTGCCCGTGTTTTATCTGCTTGCGGTGTCGCGTCAGTTCGTGGATCGACGCTACCGCACCTAAGGCGCCAAAGGAGCAAATTCAACACGACCTCGACAAAAACAACGATCACAAAATCACTATGCCTATCACACCGCCCTCAACGTCTCCGTCGAAACGGCGACGTCTCGTGTCTGCCAGCAACTCCGGCATGCCCGACGGCCCTGATCTAACGACTCTCTGCACAACTAACTCGACCGATACTAACAACTTGGCCGAAGCCGTTGACGACCCGACACCGCGAGCACAGAGAGGTGGAATCCCGCCATGCGACTTCATGCCTTCTTCGCTTGCCTTCCGCCCCACTGCAAGTTCCCAAAGCTCAGGGTCGATCGTGTCCAGTTCCAGCCAATCTGGTTCTGGTTTATCCCCGAAGCGACGCTCCGTAAGCCCAGTTAAGAAGACGAGCGACTTGCGGAAATTGGCCATACCCACGACCCTCACTCCGCTCACATCACCAAAAGACCAACTTCCCCCCGATATGCTCGCCCTTTACAAGCGTATCGAGGATATCATGCATTATGGAGATCCGTTTGCGCCTGCGGAGGTCCAATCGACGATTAACGATATCGTGCAAGCTGCTGGGGAAAGAGAGTGGCCTGCCGGTTGGTTCGAGCAGCAAGCTGATAGTGGTGCCGCGGTCGCGGAGCGGGAACTGGAGGATATTGTTAAAATACAAAGGCTAGCGGCACAGTGCTCGAGCGAGAAGGTATCCGAACCTACCTGGAACCTGGAGGTTCACGGTCCGTTGCTCGAACTGGCAATGGATACAATCAGTGGTGTTTCTCGTCACTTGATCACAACAGCAAGAATCGAATCCAAATGGCTTCCAATCACACGCATCTCGCCAGGAACTTCAGCACCAGAATCCGGGTCGATTGGACGTTCTGGCAATACTGTTGGGGGGAAAATGGTCGATTTTGCTTTGACATTAAATACTGCTTCTACTCCTCTGGCAGTAATCAAAGAGCATATTTACGCCAGCGACTTTCCGGCAAACTTATCTGTCAACCAGACCACATATAGCCCGCTGACTCTGCGCCCTATCGGCGTAAGCATTGAGACAAAAGCTTCTGCTGCGGGAGCCGAACAAGGCCGCATTCAACTTGCCCTGTGGACAATCGCATGGTACAAGAGAGTCCAGACCTGGGTAGATGGCTGCACGGATGATATCAGTCTTCCCGACGCCATGCCGGTTATTCTGGTTACTGAGCATGCATGGAATTTGGCTTTCGTTTGCAACAGAGGTGGCGAGGCATTTGAGCTGGTGTATGAGATCTCGATCGGCAATACTTCGAATCTGCGTGATTTGTACAAACTTCTGGCTGTTTTGCGCATTTTGGGTCACTGGATAGATACTGAACTCAGACAATGGTTTGAGCGGTTGTTCCATGTATCTAGGTAAACGCGCAGATCTGTCCAAATAGTGGCTCCAGGAGGCTTAGGATGCAGCCGCAGCCACTTCTCAATTCGATCCAATGTCGGTCTTTTGTTTTGCATCCCAGATTACCAAGGTTGTGTTACATTCCAGGCACCACGAGAAGATGCCGGTTTTCGAGTACGCATTTTAATTCGAAGTGCGTAAGGTACTGTGCACGATGCGTAAGCATCATGTCATTCAGGCAAGTTAGGCCTTGCCTGTTCAGAACTGTCGCCACCTTATAATTCGCCGCTAGGAACAGACATGGATTTGGCTTTTAGAGCTCCCTGGATCCGAAGCCCAGCTAGGAAACCGCCGAGAGGCCGTTTCTGCTCAAGCTGTCGAAAACAAAGGAGAAGCGACGGCTCTCGGCCCCAGGCAGGCGCTTTGAATTCTCGATCAAGATTCCGGGTTAGCGGGCGACTCCCATTGCCAGGGTTAGGGTTAGACGCCGCCGATAAGAGGCGAAGGAGGAACTCAGAGGCATGAAAGAGCAAGGATTCATGGATTAGGGGCCCCACAGTGACAATGAGTTGCGTCGAGGTCCAGGAGAGGTGGTCCGTTGGTACTGAGCAACTAGTGTTTATACAGTGTACGGCTCAGTACCGCACACGGTGAGCCTTGTCCAGCTGCAACCAACTCCCTGGCCCACTTCTTCATCGACCCCTGCGGAGCCGCAGGCCCGCTTGGCCCGACCGCCAACATCCGCAGGACTTTCTCCAGATCATATAATGAGAGCAGTACTTGATGATTGAGTCTGGCCCACCCAACTTATGTTTGATCCTGCACGAACAACTTCAACACAAAAAGTCTGAAAAATAAGCTGAATCCGCGAAAGGGTGATGATAGGAAAGTGAGGGGATATCCGCCGCAAAATGTCTTGCGATAGCCGCATTGCGCTGCTCGCGACCGTGATGTGCGACTGGAGAGTATTCCTATACCTGCCACACCACTCTGCGGCAATGGTCCTCCTGTGACCGCAGCTGTAATCCATCTGTAACAGGCTGACCATTCCGGAAGCGCCGTCTTTAGATGGAGGAAGCAGGAGGCATCGGACGCATAGCAAGCTATGATGCCTAGATGGCCCGGTCGCGTTTGGTCGCTGACGGGGCACTACGTCCAGCTTTTGGCTCAAGATCCCGACTACACTTTAAAAAGCGCAAGGCATCCTGCAAAAATAGGGCTTTTGCATTTGGACGTTTCGGGGCCAAGGGCTTTGCAGAAATGGGTTTTCCAGTGACTGATGCCGTTGCGCTTCATTATGAATTGTCAATATTTACATATGGAATCCGTACTTCGGATATAGCCTTTTTACTTAATGGCCCATGAATACTTTTGGCTACGTAGCTGTCCAATACTGTACCAACTCTTCGCTGCGGCTCTTCAAGATTTTGAAGATGCAATGATATATCAGAGACAGCAACATCCTCTAAAAGAAAAAAAAGAAAAGAAAACTCCCTGCCGCGCAGTAAGCCATCCGACGGTCGCTGGGCTTTTTCAAACACCATACCCTGTTGTCGAACCGCTAAGTGTCCCTTGTCCCAGTTTATTGCCGCGAAGATACGGAAACAAGAGCCAAGTCGTAGTCAAGAGCCCCATTTGTAGCAAGAGAGCCGGTAGCGGAGGCGCGTTGTCAGGATAAGGTGGGTGTCGGAAGTGCACTCAAAATCGGAGTTCAGTTGTGGCTTGGGGAGGTTCCAGAGGCGTGAGTGCTAGAAAGGCCGCAGAGGCCATGTAGCTAGCTCGGTGCTGGAGGTGGGCGCGGCGGAGATTCCTTGGAGTTGAAGGCCAACAGTAACGAGCCCGTCACAACCCCTCAGAAAAGTCAGTACCAGCTTCACCACCGACTCTTCGATAAGCTGCATTCATTCCAGCCTCGCACCGCTTATTCATTATGCCTCCTCTGTTTTGATCGTAGCCGACTATTCCCTTCCATAATACTAAAACATGCCTGCTTCGAAGCCGGTTGCAATTTTAGGTGGTGCGCCCGACTTTCATGCGTAATAACCCAATGGAATCCTGCAAGTTAACAGCTGCCGCTGCCGCTGCGAATTGGTATTGGATGAGGCATATCTTGACGGGAAACCGGAGGGTATTTCCGTATGCAGGAGTAAATAATTATTTCTGCCTGTCACCCTAGTGTCTTAACCAACCTAAGTGTCTATGAAAGCCGGTGTGACAAGTTTGGATACATAGCAGCCCATTGGCCTGGCAAGATAATTCTAACTCTAACCCTAAGGAGGCCATTGTTGACAACGCGCCCTTGGGCCCGTCAGGAAAGTGGTGGCATGACGGCAACACGTTGCTGTAACTGCTGCTGCACCTGGGCTGTAAGACGGGCACCGGTATCTCTAGATCTCAGCTTCCTAGGGCGCCTCTTGTCAGAGTCGGAGTCAGAGTCGGAGTCAGACTCGGAGCCTTTTCAGCCCCGGTCGATTCATCTTTCTTGGACCGGCGTTTTTTGTGGTGCTCCTTGTCTTTGCTCTGCTGGTCCTTCAGGGAAAGGAAGGCTTAATCCCTGAGTTCATCAGCCGGGGAGTCTCTGACGACAGCCTACCGCTCGTGACGAAGAAGAATAACGGCGTAGTCTCGTTAGAAGGCCTCCACCGTCCGACCCATATTTCATCCTGCGATTGGCCAACACATCGCTTTCGCGGCTGAGCGAAACGGCCGACGTCATTTTTACGATCAGCAGGACGCGATTCGACGGACACACCCATCGAAATCGCGTGATCAACCCAATAGGAGGAGGAGGAGAGGGGATGATCGCGGCTGTGGACGGCTCGGGGTGTCAGGTCGGCCTCAACCCAACGAATGCAATAGACATAACACTGGAACCGCGCCTACATTATTGAGCTGCTTTCAAATTGAGGAGCTCCACACGGTCGGCGTTTATCGCGATAGCTCCCCTCGTCCGGGGTTCATCCCATTGGCCCTGCCGCGCCTGATTTGCAAGGGCGAAGACTCTCCCCGCTACGCAAAGAATTCCATAGTGTTAGGCCCAGTGTTGCCTCGCGTCATTCCGGGGATTTGGTCAATCGAGGTCTTGTCCAAAATCTAGGTTAATCACTTGCAGACGAGCAATGCCAAAAGGCGAGGGCAGACTCCGGATACACCTCATTTACACAACAATCTCGAACTCCTTCTCAAGGAAAAATATCCGATTTCCAACCTGTCTGCGCTCATGAATCTCATACACCTGAATTTTTATCCATAAAAAATGGCGATCCAAAACTTCGAAAAGGAGGGTCTGGGACTAAAAAGATAAGAAACTGCAAGGGAACATCCTCGTCGAGACCATTCACTTACCAGATGTTTCTATCGCCATCTTCCAAGAGACCGTCACCCAAGAGGTCCATCCTCAAGACGAAGAGTGGCCCTAAACCCAGCCGGCGCAGTGAACTGCTTTGTCACTGACATTTGTTTGTCTGTAAACCAGGTTTTCCGCTAAAAGAGATGGGGCCTCTCCCAGTAGATCTCGTCCGTCGTCCGCTTGCCGAAGGCTGGACCTGGCCACAGGGACCCGACCGTTCGAGAAGCGCCGCGAATCGCTGCTCAGGCCCAAAAGCGACGGGGGCCCGGGCTTCCATGATCGACTTGCCTACGGAACTCAGCAGCCTGAGTCCGTGACCTCCGCAAGCACTACAATCCGTGACTCCATTATACTTTGATCTCTGTTTGATGCACTACATGCAGTGGTGGGTTAAATTTGCGATAAGCCAGCCAATGTAAATCCTTGTTTGAAGGTGATGAGCCAGGGGTGGTGTCACAAACCCAACACACAAATGCAATCGAGCAGACGCAAATGCAAACACTATTTTCACGACTAGCCTGTATACCAAGGGTCTGCGCAAGCCAATACACCGTATCAAGACTTTCAAATGGATTGTGAAACTTGTTCGAAGATTCGGGAAGATTACTAGTTTCTTAGCTGCAGTCGTCGTTGCCATGACCAATGTATAATTTTGTTTCCATCAGGCAGATCAGAAGCTTAAGGGATAGGGTCCATTTTGACCGGGAATTCCTCATTCACAGTAGCTGGCTTCTTCTTCTTCTTTTTTGATGAGGCCGGCATGTCTAAAAAGACTTCTTCGGTTACTTTCGGTACATGGTCTTCAATGATCTCAAGTACAGGCTCTGCCGGAGCCAGGCGCTTAATGTCGTAATCCGATTCTATGCCGGGTTGGCAAGAAACAGTAGGCTGACCAAGAGAGTGGTCACTCCCTTCCAGCGTTCCTGGGGCCGGCGATTGTGAGTCCCAATCATGAGGAGGAGGTTGTTCTGGGGAGAACACTGAAGAGTAGGGAAATGGCAAAAAGAACCGGATGGTTAGCACAGTCACAGACAGGCATATGGGCTGACTGTTTACCAGTGCCAGCAGATATGATTATATCCACGTTTTAAGCTCCAATATGAGTCGTATAAATGAACAGGGACTGAGTTTAAAACGTAAAGTCGAATACAAATTAAACAAAAAGGTCGCTTACCAGAAGCTGCGTCTTGTCCAGCGGTATGATAGCTGCAGTCAAGTTTCTTCAGTTCGACCATGCTCTCATGAAGAGCTTCGAGGAGCTCCTTGTGTCGGGCTCGCTCGGCAACTGCTTTTTCATCCTCGGCGGCCAAAACGAAAACTTCATCGTCTGTCAGATCGCAAACCATTTCCGGGGTGAAGAGCGAGGGGAGGTGACAAATGAGCTGACGCTCGATGGCGAGGTCGCTGACTTCGTCGATAATCCTCTTGAGGGCAACCTATTGTTGCCATCATGAGCAATGTTAAAAAGCTTCTCAGTCGACGTATACGAGGAGGTTTCACCTGCTGTGTTGGGAAGAATATTTTCTTGCCTTATAGTACGCCTCGGAGTAGTCCATAGCCAGGCCACTGGCTTGCTTCTCCATGTCGAATTCGACCTTTCCCAACCTGAAAAGTAAGTCCGAAACTTGCACGTAACTGAAAGCACTTTGATGCCGAAGATGTTTCCCCTTGTAGGCCTCCATTGTCGGTTCGGACTGTACCAACTTTTCCACTTCTGCGAGTCGACGTTGCGCTTGGGCTTTCTGCACAATGTCCGTTAAATAATGGTTGTACGTGATTGGATGACCGTCATAGTGCGGTGCTATAAGCTCAGTAACCTTGTCATTAAGCTGCACAACAAGCTTGCGTATGCCCTCGTTGACGATGGCCGAGATACCGCTGACAGTTTTAGCTAGGGCAACGTGATCTAGAATGAACATGGCTGTCGACGTAACCGCACCGACTACCGAATCTGTTGTTTTTGCCGTGATTACTTTCCATGGACGACACTGTTCCTGGAAAAGGTCCTGCACAATAATGGGGTTGAAAGTCCCCGGAAGCTCACGACCCTTGCTACGGCGCATCAGTCTAATAACGCGTTCCAAGTATTCAGACCGCGTTGTTAACGTGGGGTATCCAGGCCGTGATTTTCCATTAAAGCCCTCCACGTCGTTGTCCATGATACACTCACTTTTCCCTTCACGGAGCATGGTTTCCCCGAAGTCGCGCAGGGTGCACTGAACCACAGCTCGGATGCGCTTGGCGTAGCCCTCTTCCGAATTGACGTCCCCGAAAAATGCATCGCTGTAGTTTCCATCGACGGCGGCGGTCATGAGTGTGCAGAACTTCTGGCTAACATTTAGCAAGTACCTGCGCTGCTGTGCCATCGTCCCGCGCGTTTCACCGAGCTTCTCAAGTATATCCTCAGACTCAAGAATGCGGGCCTCCCCATCCTCACGGAGTCTCGGGAGATGCCGTAAGATCTGCTTCCACAGGACAGCACTCAGACGCCTACGAAGCGCAGCCACCCCGACGCTCGACGAATCAATGCTACGCCAAATGCCTTGGGAAAAGAAGTCCCTCTCAATGACGTCGCGAACTGCGCCACTAGCGTCTTTCGTTTCTTGATGACTCTGATTACGGAGGACATGCCAACCGAGCTCAAGGACGACGTCCTGGTTGCGTGCGAGGTTGGCGTAGCTTTTCTCCGATCCTGAGCCTTCCTCGAGCTTGTCGGGCTTGGTGATGAGGCCGAGGGTTCGCACTCTTCTGGGGTCCAGTTCCCGCGCCAATTCGGTCACCTCCTGATTGTTGAACTCGTTGGCGGCGGAAACAACGGCGAGGATGACGCTGCGGGGTCGAGACATTGCTTTGCGAACCATTTTACGAACAATTTTGACGTCTTCAACTGATTGCTGGGAGCTACCGGCGCGAAAAAGTCCGGGCAAATCCACCATGGTCAGGTGGGCTTGGTCAGGGCCGCTAATCTCGACTCGGAGCACGTCAGTGCTAAAGCGCTTCAGAATATCCAGTCCCATTGCATCTTTGGCAGCCTCAATGACTCTATCCAAGGGAAGGTTTAGTTCCAGCTTCGAACAGAACTCTCGCAGTCTAGCAGCGTCTTCGGGGCTACGTTCGGGCCCGGGCTTGATAGAGACCTTGTATTTGGAGGTTTGATCCCAGCGGAGGACCAGCTCCGTCACAAATCGAGTACAAAGGCCATCCCGGGTAGGAAAGGGATGCCCCGAGATGGCCTCAAGCACCGAGCTCTTGCCTGCGGATTGGTCTCCGCAAACAATGATCTCAGGGAGGTCGATAATTTGTCCGATTCCATGGGAGCGAAGTTTGTCAATGATGTCAAAGAGTGCCCGGTGCTCCTTGGACTGGAGCTCAGCGTTAGATTGGAGCGCCATGAAAGCTGATGTCGCGCCTTATGCGGCAGTACAAAGATGGCAGCAAACTTTTGAAACTTATGTTAAAGGTCTGATGTTTCGTTCAGAGGTATATAGATTGGAGACAGTCAACCGTAGAAAAGATACCTTTCCCATGGCCCCAGGTCATCAAGTTTGCATGCTTTGGACTAAAAATTGAGCATTGCCCCACTGGAAGGCCTCCCGCATCGGCAACTTAAGACATACAGGGAAAGTGACTCAGAGGCCGCGATTGGCCCGAGGTATTTCTTTGTGGCTGGCCTCATGCGGGCAGTTGTGGTTGTGGAGCACGGCTGCCGCAAAAGTACTCCAGGCGTAGTTTCGCGTTGGATGTCGAATCCTTTTGGCACCTAAATTTAAACTTCACTTCTTCTACATCCTTTTTGCGATTTTACTGCAACGAACATATCATGCGCCTTTTGAAACTTCAGAGCGACGGGGGTCTGAACTTGACTGAGGATCTCATCGACAGTATCCCACCTTATGCCATTTTCACATATATTTAGGGGGCCGACCATCAAGAAGTCATTTTCCAGGATATTCAGTAATGAACAGGCCAGTAAAAGGAGGGGTACAAAAAGCTCATGTTCTGCGCTAAGCAGGCTGCATCAGATGGCAATACTTTTGGGTCGAGACGTGTTGCATCGACATGTCGAGCAGCGCCGAGCTTACAGAAGCGATCAGTTCCATTTCAGATGTTACTAGAACGCTGCCAAATGCTACGTCTACCTATCTGATCTTTCCGGGGACGAGGGGGAAAAACGAAGGAATGCCTTGCGAAGCGTTGAGGTTGGCTTTAGGAAAAGCCGATGGTTTACCCGCGGCTGGACCCTCTAGATGTTCCCCCTATGTGGCCTATTGTATACTGCAGAAAGCATGGATTCACACAGTTTGGCGCTGATTGTATCCACTGTCAAAAGAGCACTTCCTCTTTCCCACCTTCCCTCTCCATTTACGGTTCTTTTTGTTGGTTAGTTAACTTATGGTCGGCCTTCCTATTTCTCAGTCCTCTCCTATGGTGCGATGAGAAAGGTGCCGGTTCCGAATAAAGCCACTTCCATGTGTCGGGCTCACATTGCGAAGAAATTTAAGACCCACTGGTGGCATTTGCGAACCCACACAGTAACGCACCGCCATTACTAGATGGCAGGTGCAAGAGGCCTTCCATTTCAGCGAGCAAGAGCGCAATCCGATTTGAATGGCCTAGCGCGGCAAATGCGGGGTCAACGACGCATGGTGACCATTGGGCCTTGTGGGACGAGCATCCACAGCACCACGTTGGCAACGCAAAATCAGATGAATGATTGTTCGGTACGGGTTTTGACGCTAAGCAGATTACGATTCAGGCATACGGCCTTCCTCAGGCGATGTTGTGATTCATCCACGTAACCATATTTTCTCCACATGTCTAAATATATTGCCTCCATGCAAGAGTATTATGTTAGCATGAGAGCCCCCAGGCGCATTTTGTAGGGTTACATTTGACGCTTTGACCCAATCGCAGTTCGCCCAGACAAACGCAATGCCATGCGGGAGGCCTGTTGACCTCTTGTTATGGCCGCGTACTCTCTTCAAGTTGCGAATGGCAGCCGCCCTGCAAAGGCGCAAGCATCTTGGCATGCATGCATTTGGTCACTAAATTCCACGGAGTGCAGAGCCCACTGAAGGCTTGCATGCAAAAGCGGTCGGCGCCAGGGGGTTTGGCGCTTACCTTGTAAACAAGATTTGTATGGTTAACTGTAAATTGTCAAAAAACCAGCATTGCTGACAACACTGTTGTGCAGTCGCCTACTGCATAAATAAAATGGAACCTAAGGCGAGAAGCTATCTTGACTGACATTATTTTGACGGTTATTCAAGGAACCATCTCTCGGTATAGCTAGGAACAAGGCCCTTTAAGACCAAGGAGAAAGGGAAGTTCCGCGGTTATGGCTGGGGGAGGGGGAACCCGTGGGAAGAACACAAAGTTAAGTAGACAGCGATAGCGTGCCGTGGACCTTAAAGTCTGGACTGATCATCGCCAAGGGCAAAATTTTGCTTGTTTCAATCAGATTCAGGAGGTCTTGTGCCCATCAATTAGGTGCAGCTTGCCTGCCAAAATTTATCTATTTGCTCGACACGTGCTTCTAGATATTGTGAGTATTCGGTTCACATATATGAGCTTGAAAATCGGGATACAATAAGTTCGAACGGCCCGCGATATGATTAATGATCTTGATCAGACAGCATTTTCGGCCCTGCCCCCGTGCTTTCTTCGATGATGACGAATTACATAGTCCTTTCGCGTGAACTTCATGCCACATATAGAACATTCTCCCCCAATACTAGGATAGTTGTTTTGAGTCGCCCATTTCCCATGAATCTTCCAGACGTGACGACTCTTTTCTTTCTCGTCTCCCCCATCTTTCCAAGGGCAATCGTCTTTGGGACATTTTTGATGGCGCTCCACATGTATCCTACCAGGCAAATAGGTCAGGCAAGCGAAAGTAATCGTTGTAAAATAGGACGCTAACGTTGGAAAATATGTACTATACTTACTCCAGCTCACTTAATGACGCGGCGTTGTATCGGCAATCCTTCCAATTGCAACGAAGCCGAGTACGTTGCTTTTTGGCCTGTTTTTCAGGGAGACTTCTGGAAGAGCAAGAAGTTAGTAAAAATTATGAATGGAAAAGACATGTCTATGTTTATCAGGCCGCCATTTATACCTCTCTGCAGACCAAGACTTGTTATTCTCCGGTACCGTTTGCACCGATTGTTCATCGGAGACCATGGGATCCCGATGAAATCGTTGCAATTCACCAGTGGCTCAGGCCTGCTGGGATGGTGTGGAGAAATTCTTCTGGTCAAGCACTGCGGGGTCAATCGCCCAAGCGTTATCGGGAAACACGCCTGGCGCTGGACTCGGCTCTTCAAAAGACTCTGTGGTGGACGAGGGCTGAACTTGTCCCCTCCAACAATGCCGCTGTAATAGCTCTTCGTTCCGGTCTTCGTTTTCCCACAGTGGAGGATCTGCAGCTCCTTCGCGGAATTCTATACCAAGTTGAAACGCCATAGTATGAGAGATGCTATAATATTCCAACGCAATGATGGGCCGAGCTCCGTAGCCGGATAGGCTCCAGCCCACGGTGTTTAGAAATATTGGAAGTAGAATAGCATGTGTTAGCTTTGCCGAACTCTTTCATTGTGGGAGGCTTTTCGGAATTAAGTATCCGGAGCGATCAACGTTTATCTGTCACATTCGGTTTTCCGAATGCATAATGACGTATTCGAGGGCCTATGCAGGTTTTATCCATCCAATGGGGGTAATGCGCTAATTTCATGCTTGTTGCAGTATATGCGTAGGCATATGCTACAACGTACGATAAATTGGGTCCCAAATGCGCCTACAATCATCCAATCAAAGGTGTCCGGCCTCCCACATAGCACTACCACTAGTAAACCGATTCTTCGCACTCTCGAAGACCATGTCTTTTCAGAGCCAGTATACGAAAAGCATGATGCTAAAACTACCGTCAAACCTTAAATCCCATTTGCGGCAAGCTTCCCACTAAAATAATAAATTCCGTAGACACCAAAACGGCAATGCCCATCACCAACCACCGAGGCCATCAGACATGTCGGAAGCGCATTCCCTCACTGGTCAAGCGCACAAACGCTTCGTCATTGTCACATCCCTACTATACCTGATTGATCATGTGCGGGGCGAGCCAACTGTGCACAGTCTGGACACACATCCGCACGACAGCAGCTTTAGACTTGAAAAGCTCCAGAAAAAGTTTTTGGATTCCTTTGCCGTAATATGCTCTACCTCGAGGGTAGGCGGAGAAACAGCCTCAGCAGTTTGTTTGGAACAAGGCCATCCGACTGGGAACGTGTTGCGTCTTGCGCGGAATCTTGGTGTCCCTAACGACCTCATCGATCAGCTCCAGCAAGTTCTCTATGACCTTACCGCGGTTGCTGCAAAGGGTGAGCACTCACAGCACTTTGTGCCCCACTAACCGCTGACTTCAAATTGTCCCTAGAAAAATCCGTGAAGGATGGAGAATCTGAAATCTTGCTCAAGATAATAAATTTGACTCATGACAAGATCTGTTCTCTTATGGAGAAGCTTCGTGATCCGGAAATATCCCTCACTGTCCAACAAAGAATCTCTGCTATGGGCGCACATAAATCGTGCCCGAAGGACGGCCAGGAAACCAATTTCCGGCAATGGATTACCGCACTTCCTTCTCTGATATCACTTAACCCGGATGCAACGCCCACTCAGCTCATTCCGCATATGAAATGGGCGACTCAAGCGCGATGGATTTATGCTGAGCAGATCGAGGCATTATTTTGCCCTGAAGATGAAGAGCTGCCCCGGTGGATTAAGCACATATATAAGCTTGCACGATACTTCTCGGCAACAAAGGCTATGGTTAAGCTCGCTACCAAGCAGCCTGGCCTTTTCACATCCATCCATGTTGAGGCTGTGCAAGCTCCAAAGCAGCAGCGTTTCTCCCTGGGAAACGACACTACAGTCCTCAGGACGACTCTACAAAGATTGACCAAAACCGACCCTGAATCGCTTATCAATAAGCTTGGCCAGTATTGGCTCACAAATGACCCTGAGGCTCGATTGCGCAAAGCATGCAGACTCGAATTGACGGTCCATGCCGAAATGCAGCTTCTCACATTCTATGATCACCATCCAGACCTTACGCCACGCGTCTTGTTTATGGGAACGAGCAAGAAGGTTTGCTTCCTCTGCCACAACTTCTTGTCCCGGCACCCGCTGGCAATCGGGGTGTCGGCCAGTCATCAAAAGCTGTACCCGACTTGGATGCCAGCTCCATGCTCATCTTCGGTTCGGAAGAAGCATAAGGTCCTGCTTTGGGACCTTAGTCGTCATCTGGAAGAGACAGCTCTCCGCGACCTAGAGACTAGACTTGGTGAACGGCGAACGATTCATATGGATTCTACAGCAGGCCCGTCTTTGACGACTACTGGAACGATCTCATCAGTTTTGTCAGCCTTGGAATTGCCTTTTCGATCTCAATGTGTGGACGATCAAGACTAAGCCTGATCGACTTGTGCGGGACATAGTGCTATCTCAACGATAGTATGGGCCTAATTGAACATTGGGCTATGGTTAGTTTGATGCTAAGTAATGATATTTGTCGACCGCACACTCTCTTGAGTACAGCTGCATACAATTGCTGTGTACTTCTTTTGACGCAGGGAATGGCACAGCCATTGTTGCAATGGTCCCATTGCTGATCAACTCACCGCTGGTAAAGGAAGCAAATGCAGAGAAGCTGTGACGTTGTGAGATCGGACACCGGAGTTTGCTTTGTCTGAATTATTTGTCTGGTAGACAGCTTGGCCGATCGAGCCTGTATAGGAAAGAAATAATCAGGTGCAGTTTGTCGACGGGTGTACATGCAATTTAGCAGGAGCGCAGGTCGTTTGTGTCAGCCATTGAGGGGAGTGGACTGCTCGTCAGGGCCGATGAAAAGAAATGTAGATGTGATACTAAGTCTGTAATACCTAGCCAACGCCACCAATATTATAGGCAATCAGATGGCAGGCACTTCTATATAGCACGTAGTGAATCTAAAAGTCTATATTGTCTGGAAGACATGCCTAGTGGTAACCAGTTAGCCTGCCCTCAGGCGTCGACCCGCGATAGAGAGAAAGCGTGCAGCCTGTAAGGACCTCCACAGAGTGGCACTCCACTGCTTGCCGCTTACTCGCCCCAACACAGAACACTTTCATGACTTATTTTGGGGTGCGAAGGATATTTTCGAAAGTTGCCTGGTCACGTCGCGTCACTTTGTCTCGTTTTTGCTATATATGGGCAGGCATCCATTTTCCAATGTTAGACATACCTAAAGCAAGGCGCCGTGCTAGGTGGCCTCGCATTTTAGCGGAGCATGTAATTAGCAGACTAGGTCAAGTATTACCAAGTACATCGTCCGGGCTGCAATCTGCAGATCTGTGTTGTCTTTTATCTGATACCGGCCCAAGGCCTGCCATTTTATGAGGATGCCGGGTAGCAAAGTGTTGCAGGAGTGCTACCTTGGCTATCCCGTTAGTACTACGAGGCACGTTGCTATCGGTGAATATATTCAAAGTCCCATGTAACGGCATCCATTCCAATTGCCCCTGATGCTACGCCAACACAAACTAGGTCAAGCCTTGAGCCTGAGCTAGTTCCTTTTGATTTCGTGTACCTAACTCGAGTTGTCGTTTCAATTAATCCCCATGGCCACGCTTCTTGCAACAACTCCTGCCGTTCCGGCACTTCATCACGCTCTGGTTTCTCGGAACTTCGGTGAGAGTCGCGAGCTGTAAGTGCTCTTCATATGAATGATCCATCAAAATTGATTTAATAACCAAATGCCCTTCCCGATGATGAAGCGCAGCCATATGTCGATGACAGACACATCCACAGCCTTGCCGCTCTCTTCGTTCGACACAACGCCCAACACCTCCTCGGCGGCCACCTGATCCATGGCCACTTTCATATTCCTAACAACACGGTCCTCCTGGGCAGCAGCTTTGAAGAACCCCATGGCCGATGGGCGAAAATCACGAAGACCGATGACATCGACCCAGTCGCCATTCTCGGCCACATCTTTGCCCTTGACAGCGACAGGCTTTGCCCGTATGAATACCATGAGGGCCCGCTCCCAGATCTCTCTACTGTCGGTGAAGGTTTCCTGCGCGAGTTTGTAAGCTAAATCGTCGCCCACAACCTATCCGGTCTGATTGGCCTCCAAGTCCTTGGCCAATACAGCGAGCGGTCCATGAGCGAGCTCATCTTGGGTGAAGAGGATACCGTCATGATTCAGTCGGACTTGCTTAAGAACTGCAAGCCGACCAGAGTGACTGGGTGGAAGTTCGAGGCTGGTCCCGGAGGTCCTCGCGTCTGCCAGTCCAACGAAGCGCACCAGAAAATGCAGTCTGGGAACCACAAAGTTTTCAACGCCGGAAAGCCGCACCCAAAGATCGAGAATATTGAGGATCTCAAGGCAGTCCTGGTTGAGGCCGGAGTTCTTTAATCCGCCTTTGAATCTGACTGGGCACCTGATTGCCAATTATGGTGGCACAAAGGTTTGGGATTCGGGCTGGATCGAGAATATCACAATTTGTGAGACAGGCTTGCACACGCTCCCGGTTTAAGAGGTGACAGACAAGCCGGTAAGGCCAGAACTTGACACCTTTGGCATTGAGCTGGGCGGAACGGCGGAGCAGCTGCGCAAGACCTTCGTCCTACTCGTTCTTATCTAGGAATAGGGGTTTGGGTACCGAGTCGTCGGGCGCGCTCAGGCTGTCCAAGATGGCCTCGTTGTTGAGCAAGATGGTTGGGGCTGAGCTAACTTCCTGGCCTGATCCTTTCAATTCCGAAGGAGGAAGCGACGGCATTCCTCGCATAAATTGTCAGACTTTGTTGGATGTACTTGATGGAAACTACAACAAGCACTTCGACAACAAGCTTATTATCGACTATAGGTTCGAATACGAGTACAATGGCGGGCATATTAAAGGTACTGTTGATTACAACGATAAAGCTTTGCTGGCTATGCACGTCTTTGGAACCTCCACAAATAGACAAACCCTTATCATCCTTTGTTGCGAGTATTCGCGTTACCGCGCTCCCTTAATGGCCCGTCATGTGCGTGCCGAGGACCGCAATATTAAGGCCGATCATTACCCCCAACTTACATATCTCGAAATTTACATCCTTGACAGCGGCTGCAAATGTTGCGAAGATAACGGCTGGGAAAAGACACCCAAGGTCCGGATGGCGGTGCTCAAGTTCGGGCAAAGCGATCCTCTGGAAAACGTGGTGGAAGACAACTTCCCCATGACCCGCACAGACTACAAAAACCTATATTTGCAACCCGAGGGCAAGCTGGCTCTCGAAGCACCAAAAGAAAAGAGCCTAACCAGCTACAACTCAGAGAGCGACGACGCAGCCACCTTCACCTACACCTTTGCGCAAAAGACGCAGATCGTCGGCATGCCCAAGGCGGTGCTGTACATGTCGTGCGACGACGCCGACGACATGGACGTCTTTTTGCTGATAGAAAAGCTGGACCGCGACGGCAAGCCAATGCTCAACCTCAACATCCCATGGCGGGGCATCCCTGTCAAGTCCTTTGACGAGTTCACGCCCGAGCAGTCGACCGAGGTGGTCCTGTACAAGGGGCCCTCGGGCGTGCTGCGAGCCTCCCACAGAGCCATCGACTGGGAACGCTCGATGCATCCAAACTGGCCATTCCACCCGCATCAAGTCGAGGAAAAGATTGCACCCGGGACTGTGGTCAAGCTCGACATAGGCATCTGGGCCATGGGAATCGAGTACGAGGCCGGCGAGAGCCTGCGGTTTGTTGTGGGCGGCCGTAACAAGGCTGTCAACAACTTTGGCAGCAACGATGCTGTGAACAATAGGGGGACACACAAGATTCACTTTGGGGGTGAATTCTCAAGTCATTTGATATTACCTTTCGCGTAACTTGATAGACCAAGAAATTGATTTTAATCGCAGAACTAAGTTTGCCCTGGCTTTCACATCCTAGCGAGTCTTGAACGGCAGTCAAAGTAGACAGCTGTAGAAGCCCTTTGCTAGTAACAAGTAGGTATCCTCGCATTATATATGCGAAGCTCAGGGGCCATAGCCGACTTGAGACAGTGATTGAGACAATAGCCAAATAAGGGATAGCAAGCAACACCAGCCCCACCTGGATATTTGGTCGACAGGCCTGGGTTCAACGCCGCCAGGAGACGCTCCTAGCTTGAATGCTACCGTGCACGTCTTCGGTGTACCATTGTTCCCGATTTCACCAAGAAATCCCTTGTTCGGACCAGTTGTATTATCAAAGTGCTTGTACAGTGGCCCTGTTGTCCAGACAATATTCGCCCCGTCATCGTTGTACCGTTCTTTGGCGATTATAACGAGCCCCCTTAGAACTTGTGTTCACTTTCACACAAGGTAGTATCCTTCACCATTCTTGATCTGCACCAGTTCCAAGCTAACCGTTCTTTGCCAGAGGAATAGGCTGGAGATGCTGTTACTTTATAACGAATCTGTTTTAATGAGTCTGGTCCACTTCAACTGTTGAAAATTCAATATCCGTGAGCTTTGGGGATATAAGGCACATAGAAACGAAAAGGAAATTTCAATAAAGCAGGCTTTTGGTCAACAAGAAGCATTTTAAGCGGGCTTATGTGAGCTTACGAGACGCAAAGGAGATGGTGTGCAACCACCTCAAATATAAATGGAAAAGATTCAGGAATCTAGGACATTTCAGAGATTATATGCAAACTGAACATAATATTGTATCCCCGGCATAAGGCTGTATTCTGGAGCTGCGCCTACTTTCACATTAGATTACAGAGCTTAGGATATCAATATACCCGTGGTCTGGGGACATGGGAGAGGCATGGCAATTTACAGTAGCAACGAAGATACTTTATCGAGTAAAACGATTTGTATGGCAGGGCGGATCTAAATAGCCTACTTACCCAGTCCTACGTACTAAGGAGCCACCTTGATTACTACCTGAATTGCATCTCCAATCAAAGCACCTTACCAGCAGTCCGACGTTTGTTGGCGAAGAAGCAGCGACATCGTGCGGTTTGCGAGTTTGAAAACCAGGAGAGAATATACTCTTTTTGGCCGACTTTTCGCGACAAAGTCACGACTGCTGCTGTCCTATGATATCCCTCAGAGTTTTTAGTGACTTATAGCATGGTTTGATTCTGCCAACAATAAATTATGCTGAGTACCACCGTCTCTGTCGTATATCCGCTGTGATTTAAGGACAAGCTGATTAGCCATGGAATTCTGTACTTTTTGAACACTCTCTCCCCCTTCACTTCTTTTTAATTCCTCCAGTTGGAGACTTGTTACTGAACAGTGGCATCAATTATAGTGAAGATGCAATGAGAACCAGGCTTTTCTGCCGGCAGAAAGAGAACAAATGACGCCACCAATCTTGTTGGTTCAACCAGGACGACCAAGATAGAAACCAAACAACGCTGTGACGGGCTACGCCGATACCCAGCGACTACAACTCTAACGTTTTTTGAACAGATTGTCTGTAGCAGCAGGGCTAGGAAATGACAAGAATGGGTTTCAAAGCCTTTAGATTTGTTGTGTGGGGATAGGAATGATGACGGGGAGAAGGAGTACGTTTGTCCGCAACGCCTTATAACAATAGTGGAGCGTTGGGAGAAGCAGAGCGCTCTTTTCGAGCAATAACACCTGTTAAAATGTGAATTGGACTTTGGAGCGTGATTGCATATTATGTGAGCTTATACGTGTTTTATTACAAATGTGTTTACAAATACCCGTGACTACCCGTCAGAGAACAAGTTGGCTTGAGAATAAATTCAATCATGTTTGAATAGAATTAGAACCCTGCCAGCCGTAATACAGCCCATGCGTGTGGCCCAGGTGCGTTTACTCATTCGATATCTCCGCGAGCTTTAATGGACTGACCAACGCATAGGCTTGCGCTCGTTGCCGGCTTGCTAAAAACAAATGTAACGGGAAAACGCCCTGTGAGATGTGCAAAAAATATAACACGCAATGCAATTACGAGGAGCCAACCAATTACGAGGAGCCAACCTCCAAGCAGCAAATGCAAGTTTTCCCTTTTTTGTTTCTTTTCCACATGACCTTTATTTGACTTCATCTGCACAGACAACATAAAATCCTTATGGATCTTCAAAACATAAAACAGCGTCTTACCAACCTAGAAGCGTCAAATTCAAATCCCCGATGGGCCCAGGTCAAGATGAATCAAGAGGTAGATGACCAGCGAAACGAGGAAGCACCGCGAGACCCTCAGCAATTACTTAATGCGTGCTTGCCAACCGCCTCTCCCAATCACAAAGGACAGATCCGGCTTCCTCGAGACGTAGAGACGCTACAAAAAAGCCATTCCCTATTCCCACAGCCACTTCAACCCAACGGCACGCCCGAAGCTGCTGTAAGTAGGTTGACCACTATTTTTAATGGACTTTAGACTAACTAAACTGTTGACAGAATTGTGGCTGTCCTTCACTTAAGGCCAGACTTGTTGCGTTGGAATTTCGAATTGGCCGTCTTGAGACCATGCTCGAGTTAGATTCGGAGGAAAGAACTGGAATAACAGGAGCTTGCAGCAAAACTAAACGGGGAATGGACGTGGCCGACAGAGTGAGCCGAAAACGTCAGAAGGTTGACGCTGAGGCGAGAACTGTCTTACCAAGTTTCCTGGATTTGTGCAAGGGTCTCGCTTTCTCCTCTGTTACCTTCCATCAGCAACAGCCTGGTAGCACATCGGATGACGCCATATCTGATGATTATTAAAACACCAATCTAGTAAATCATGTGCCTTTTCACCGTTGGCTCTCAAGGAGTGAAAAAATTTTCTGTAGGATGCCAAAATGCTCGGGCGGCAGCGTGTGGTCGTTGGTGGCCGCTGTCACATCTTGGGCCGCACAGGTCTGACACTGCACAAGCCACGTACGACACACAAACACCACACACACCACATACACCACTTCCCCAAGTTCCAGCATTGTTTTCATAGAGACGCCATATGAGTGAGGGTTACTCAATATCATCTTCGTCTACTTCGTCTTCCTTGGGTTTGTTCGGTTCGTTGGGTCAGCATCGCGGGAATCAGGTCAAAATTACGGCTACGTCTTCTTCCATCATGTCGTACGGACACTGCGAGACCAGGTTCAATATTAGTTAATGGCGGAGGCGGGGATGGACGACTTGCAGGGCGTGGAGGTTTGCTGGCGGTAGAGCACATCCAACGACAGTCCGGGTAGGCTCAGGTACTAATCGCCAGGAGTTTTATAGGAACGTAGGCGGGGAGAAGGGGCATGACTAAGCTGTCTTGTAATAACAAAGGCTTCCATTCTATCAGGCAGGCCTCTGTCCGCATGCGTCCTTTTTCCCACCCATGAAATTTTTCTCTGCCAGGTCAGCTTCCCGTCCAATGAAGCTACATAGCTCGCCTTATAGAGCATTATTCACGGGGCGTCCAGCCAGAGGTCGTTTGCCAAGGTCGGTCGCCTGTGTGGTGTAGCCAGATGCAGGAGGGATTGTTTTCCTGCTCGACCTCCAGTAACTTCCCTTTGTCTGGGACCAATAGGGAACGGTTCCTGTGGTGATGCCTTGTGCACAGGTATTTATTGCTCAACACAATATCTGTCTTGTGTGTCTGCAGAGGGCGGCCTTGACATAACCTCCTGCACCTGCTCGTCACATTTTGTCCCCTGTGCACCGGTATAAGTAGAGTAAATGCAGTGTAACCATGCCAAGAGTTTCGTTGTGACGGCTGCTGCCACCAGGAGGTCGCACTAGGGAGACGGTTCGCTATCCGGAACTCAGCGAACGCATGCTTGTACCTGTGATTATTGGATAGCATGTTTGCAGGGTGTGTGGGAGGGGGTAGAATCTGTCTGGCACTTGGATGGGACTCCGCAAGTACCCTTGCCACCAGATGCTCATCCTTTCCTCTTTAATTCCAATCGCCTGCCGAAGAGTTTGCGAGCTGTATCCGGTCACTTGCCTAATTCCCTATGCTAATCTTTTATTGCCTCATCTATGGCGACTAGATTCAGATTGCAAAGGTATTGGTAAATGCTATACGAATTTGCATTACGATGAAATAAACTTCCAGATTCGTCAAATTATCGTCAGTCGGGAACAATATTGGCGAAGACATGGATATATGGCTCGTAAGCACATTCCATGGAGTGAAAAAGTCAACACTGCATTAATTTCACCGTTCGCATGCACAACGTTCTGGACTTGCAGGGTTGGTTACAAACCGCCCAGGGGCCTGCCCTACCGAAAATGACGCACCCTTCTTGAACCTGCCAGAAGCAACGCACCGCACCGATGCAAAATTAAATGGGAAACACGCACGCGGCAGCAGTCTGACTATGACTGAAGTTTCCGTCTTGGCTTTGAATCAATTCACGCTGTCGGATGCTCTGGACATACATGTGCGTGGGTTAGCAGAAACTTGCAGGAGCAAACAGATACTTCACCTTGTGAAAATCGGCTGCGACACTATCTTTTCTTTAGAGGGCGTCAATTTCTCAGGGCCCCTTTGTTCAAGTTAGGTAATAACCGATAGGCACCAAAGCTATTTCGCGGTGGAAGAGTGATGTACTCAGCATTGAGGTGCTGATCGAGCGGGTTGAGTATGTGTCTCAGGTTACTCGCCTTCATGGTAAAAGAAAGTTATTACGACCGAGGGGAGTTCGCATGACTGGAGAGGGAGATCTGGCCATGGACAATCCCTCTGGGAACATTTCACATTTCTTTGCAAAATCCTGCTTATTGGAGTGAAAAGGTGGAAGGTGCATAGGCCTCAGGTGTGAACCTATGACAGCGTCAAATTTGCATCACACAGGGATCGCTTCCTATTGGGACCGAATCAGGGGTAGACGCGCCCTTCCTACATTGTAATCGGTCATTGACGTAACGCCAACGCGACTGCAAGATATCCTAGTCAAGTGTTGCCTAAGGGTCCGCTATCTTCAGCGAACGCGCGCCTGTATCTGTGATGATTGGGTAAATATTTCTGGGTGGTCAGGGCGTGTGGGAAGTGGGGGTAAGTCTGCCAAAGCACCTAATGTTACAGGGGTATGGGGCGCTGTACTCATGCTTTGAAAACACCTCGCGGGAACTAGGGCATATCACTCGATGGTCCGCAAGCCGGTGACGAGAGCTTGACGCAAGGTTCTAGAGTAGATAGGCTAGGATATTTGCACTGCGGGGTTCTGAGGCGACCGTTCTGCATTCTGGTCAAGGACTTGCATGTCTCTTGTATAATAAGACTGCACGCGATGATTCCATCGGGCATGCGCTGCAAACAAGCGTTTGCATTGGCTAGCGGAATAGATCGGCCCCAATATGCATTAACCCTACTGTAGCTTGCCTTGTCTCGCTGCCTCAAGGCACCCGCCAGCCTGTCTGCCAACTGCGGTTGCCCCCTACCACCCACCTACATGGTGAGTAGCCTTACCACAACATAGTAGTAGCTAACCTGCAGCTAACCTATCGGATACACATGCTAATTGGGCCAAAGCTACCTACACCTGTTGTGCCACATCCAGGTGCCCTACACACTAGGCACCTCCCTACCCCAGGGAGTCTCGAAAGCCATCGTCTAGAATGTGGTCAGCCTGAGGTTTCTACCGATCTCCCTTGGCTTGCGCCCTGTTCTAGTCTAATGTCAAAGCCTTTAATACCAATTGCTTTCATCATATCCTTCCTCAGTCTTCGTGGGCAGTCTCGTTTGCCTTCTTGTTCCTGCCATCTCCATTGGAAGCATTGTTCCTTCGTTCATCATTTTCTATCACTATGTCTTCACCTCGACTGCCATGGGAAGTCATTTCAAGCATAGCCTTTAGGCTCGACGTGGACGATTTATTCAACCTAGCTTTATCTTGTCGAACGTTGCATGGCCTCATCATTGACAACAACGTATGCAAGAGGGTTCTCCAGGTAGGCCACATCCTTCCTAGATCTTTGCCAGGCGCGGCCATGGCGACACGCTTTACCCTTTATCACATCAACCCTTCGGCCTGGAACTTTTCGTTCGGATCTCCACAACTGACCAAGTTTATATGGCGCAGTCAGCCGCCCCATCAGCAGTCGAGACCAGGTCGGCCTGTACCAAATGGCACGCCAGGGCTTTCCGGACTCTTTACAAGCGGCGAAACGCGATCTCGTCGGCATCTCCATTTTCGGTGGCAGTGGTTGCAAAGGCAGACTCATACCTCTATTCAAGCGGCGTGCTCTGCTACATCAGCAATGGTCTGCTAAAGATATGGCATCTTCACAACTCGGCAACCACTGAGCATGTCATCGACATCGGAGAGCTCTTGAACTCGGACCGGAATATTTCCAGAACACACAACGCGAGGCAGGACTACGACTTTCACATCCTCCACTACGCCGACGAATGGACTTCTTGCTGGTGCTCACCCAAGGACTCTTCGCCCGGCTGGCTGGTAATCATCAACCCCTCCCAAGGCTACCGCGTCTACAGCCACCAGCTTACATCATCGCGCGAAATCTTTGTGCGCAATGGCTTCAACATGTACAGCGAGATAGACAACACCGTCAACAACGACTGGAAAGAGTTTCCAACCAACGGATGAAGCGCGTTCTCAAGTCGAAGAACGGCCAGTTCGCCACGGCCAACACGCTTGCAGATCTTCGAGATACCCACAAGGAGACCATGGCCAAAGAAGAGTACAAGGAAGGGTACAAGCAAGAGAAGGCTGTTCGAGATGTATGGTATCAGATGCGACGAGATGCAGAGAATCGTTGGCGTGCCGCTGGCGGTAAGATAGATGGTACGAACAAGATCACCCTCAAAGCCTATCTCAAACAACAAAGGTGTGCACCTCACAACAAGCCTCACGTACGCCTGGCGCCTGGGTCTAAGATTACGAAGAAGATACCATCTGAAGAGCTATACACGGTAGATTTGGAGGGCCAGTCGCACGACGAAAATCTGGGGTTATATATACCATATATTTCCGTCCTCAGTAGTGAGCCCGGGAGTGATCCGGGCCGGGACCCCGGTAGCGACACGTCCTCCGAGGTAGTTTTTACTACCAACAATACGCTGGAAACACCTGAAGTCGAAGACAGGGCCCTAAGGTCGTCTCCTCCGGTGCCTTCGTTCTTCATCAGGGAAACGACTCCCTGCAATGATGCGGATTTTGTGGCACAATTGTAAGAACTCGCCAGCTAAAGTATATTTGGTGAGAATCACGGTTGTGAATAGCTTCAATTTCATATATACAAATACGTTGTTGTCTTACAAATATTGGTGTTGATCGCGATTGAAAGTATTGACATTGATTTGCTAACAAAATTCTATTGAAGCGAGTGATCCAGATTTTTAGGATGATCCAGAATTTTGACACCCCCTCTATGAGGGGGTCCACAACGTACAATCCACAAGTAAATGTCTGTGCATGCAAGGAGGGGGGGGGCGAACCTGCGAGGCTGCGAAGTGAGCCGGTTATTAGACTTGCCCCTTCAAATTTCCAGCCTTGGCAATGCGTCCCTCGCAGCAGGTGGGTGTGGCAGGTCGGCCTGTAAACAGCACGGGCGCGTTAATTGGCTACAAAATGCACACGCTGCTAGGCCTGGCCAGCCGGCGTCTACTTTATGACGTGGCGTTTTGGCTGGCCATACGTTCCGCAACTAAATAAGCGTTTCGAGAACTTAGGCGGTTCTGATAATCCCGACCGCGCCCACTCGCCATACTCCTCGTTTGCAGCAATCACCTTGCATCTCTTCTGGGCCCTGTGACCTTCGGGACACATTATCGTCGTCATTTCGCTGTCGCTTTTGAGATAACGCCATGTTGTCCTGTCTTGTTTTTGTTGGCATAGCCCAGACGCAAGCAGGGCCCCTGACGGAGAGCCTCGCTTTGTCGCGCGTCGGCGGTGACGCGTCGGTTCAATCGCTAATCGATAAGTGCTCATACGCAAGTTGGTCAGCTGACTCATGATCGAGTGGAGCAAATCTATCTTTCGCTTTAAGTACATGCTAAAATGTGGGTCAGCCTAAAGCTACTTGCGCTTACTTAACAAGATGAAGATCCAGATTTGACTGCATGAGCTACAAACAGCCATTCTTGGCTCGGATTATGGAACTGCGAAAGTACCTCGAACTATCTGTAATGCTCCTCCCCTTTCCCCACACTTGGATCTTTCCCGTTACAGTGCGAAGAAGGCTACTTAGCTCGAAACATTTCACGTTGATTAGCGGCATCGATGTTGCCTCGTGCTCACCCCATCAGCCACGCCACTAACAGGCACCGCCACACCAAGCCTGGGGTCGTAAGGGTCCACCAACCCCAGATGAGTTCGCAAATTCCTCCTCAAATAGCGCCAACACCCTGCCCATGCTTCTTAGCTCCCTTGCTTTCTCGGCGCACCTTGTTCAAAAAGACATTTAAAAATCCAACGGGGCTTTGACTGAAAGGTACATACAGTCTCGGCATCAGTGGTCATAAACATCAGCTTTGCCGTCAACTCCAACGCTGTTCCCATCCTGCTGCTGCTGGTCACATCAACATCCGGTTCCTAAAAGACGGACCGAATCGCGGATGCAAGAAATTTGGGGTTCGAGCTGAGTCATGTACGTCGGAAACGGTATAATGGTAGTAGCAACAGCAGTGGAGTAAACACGAGTAGATACATGATAGCAGATAGAATACAAATAGGCTTGATCAGAATGTCACCACCTCTTGACGTCGTAAGATTGTAATCTCCATGTCCCACTCCCTATCCGGTCCGGGTATGGGCGCCAGCCCATGACACGAAGTGTCCAAATGTCATCGTAGACTTAATCAAAATGTTGTTCATTATGGCCGAACCTTCTCTTGGTCATGGGACCGTGTCAAGCTCGGGTAATAGCCCAGCGAGCCTGCGGCTTGTGCGTGTTCTGTCAGTTGAAATTCGTGGCCTCGTCTCTCGATGCTGGCGAGATGTGGGATGGCGGTTCCGCCCAACGCCGGAATTTTTCGTCAAGGTATTTCCTAATGAAGACTTTCGTTTGTTGTGCAGTGATTTTACCCGCTCCGTCGCTCGTACTTTCTTTGCCGTGGTAGTGCTTTGGTTTCTGGTCTTGTCCTCTGGTTCCTGCTCCTGCTTGTTCCCCTGCTCTTTCTTGTGCTGCGAGGCCTCGTTTAACCGGCAATCATTTTGTGCGCTTCCATCGAGATTTGGCTTCTCGGTCGGACTGCAGTTGGTTCGGGGGCTTTGTCGCGATCGTGTTTTTGGTCGCTGGTCATCGTTCGGTTCTTGCTCTGGTACTGTTGGCGGAACGGTCGGGATAACTGGAGGCGTTGGGTCCAAAGATCCCATCCTCAAGCTGAAGTCTCTGTCCGCGTCGGGGATGAGCGCGTCGATGAAGCGCACAATGGCGTCGAAGGACAGCTGTGAGGACAGGTGGAGGAACGCCTGCCATAGCTTCGTGTTCTCTCTCCATATATTCGGCTGGTAATTGGCGACGGCGGAGCCACTATACCAAGCCTCTTGTATTTCCCGCAGACGATCGTCGCGCCGAGCCTTCAGCCTTCGGTGGAAATCCTCGACGTCTTCGGCCTCGATGATGATGGAGCTGACGTCGGCATGGAACGCCTCTTGGCACTGGATCCTGCACGGGGCCGTGTTATATTTGTTGGCCAGCTCCGTAAATAAAATATCCGGGTCGAGGTTGAATTTCCACCACTGCCATCGCCATTGCGGGTCGCGTACGTAGTTTGGAACAAACGGGGGAGCACCGTCCATTTTCGAGGTGTTGTCGCGCCGGGTTGACAAATTGACGCGTGATTGGGACCAGGTATTGTTTGGTTGGTTGTTAAGGTAGACTGATATCGATAACGCACCCCGCGCCGCTCCGCCTAAAGATAGCGAGGGTCCAAGCTCTTGCTTCTAAGAATAGAGAGGTAGGTGCTGGCACACGGTTCTCCACACCCAATTATTACTAGCCAAGACCTGATTTCCAAAACCAACTGCATACCTACAGCTGCAAGCCACTTAATTAAAGTTGGGAGGTCTAGATTTGGAAGGGGCCAGAAATATGTAGAGCAGAGTTATATAATCTACCATTCCCTTTGCTTTCCTTCATGATACGAAGCAGATCAGTTGACATTTGTGGCTCTGTTTCTGTTTTCTTTTTTTCTTTCTTTGTTCTTTTTTTCTTGGCAATCTTTCTGTTCCGATGGATCGACAACAGCAGCAACACGCGACCGGCTTGGAGCACGCTACACAGTCAACAAACCCCTTTTCAACCGACAAATCTTCGTATCAGGAGCATCTAAGGGCGGTGCTCGACATCAAAGCTCCTCAAATCCCCGCCCAGGTTTCTACCGACAAACTCGAAGCCGTGACTTCGTGTCATACCGGTGCTGAACAACAGCAACAACAACAAGACCAGCAGACTCAACAGCACAATGACCCGCTATCCAATCTTCGGCTCCCTGACTGCTTTTCGGAGCTGCAGCTAGACAAAAAGGACAAGAGTACTCGCTTACTCCTTCTGCCGTCGGACCCAAATTCGTTGGAGCTGGAGTCGATTGGTCTATCGGGAGGCGGCCAACGTGAGAGCGCCTTGTGTGGTGAATGGATGCAGTTTGCGTTTGGAGGTGACAGTCAGGGGGGGAGCATCGAGATGGCCAGGGTCCTGGCAGTCGCACAATCGATACACGACATTGCATGCAAAATATCAATAAGTATTGGGGGCTCTGCACGGATTGTGTTCGACATCTTCTTTGACCCGTCAACTGACAAGGTAACACTAAGCAATAACCCACGTTCAACTACCATTGAAGCCATCAAGAACAGCGGCAAGCAAAAGATCATTGTATACCCCGCGGTAACAGCGGAACTGGACCCCGGGGTGTGGGATCTAGTTGCACCAGCCGTCAGTTGCTCGAACAAGCTCTTCATCCTCCCGCGTCGTTTCCTCCCCGAAGAGGCTAGCACCTGTGAGCTTTCAAAAGCGAAACGAGCTTCACCGTCCTCAACTGTCGGCCATGCATCAAAACGAGTGAGAGATGCCGGCGGCGAGATTCACAACCTTCACGTGGAGAGGATTCCACATATGCGCCAATCTCCCCATCCTCTCATGAGCCTCCTACCCAGCCAAACCATCAAAGTAATCGGGGGAAACGTCCATGAGGAGTATTCAGTCACACGAGTACAAAAGTTGTCCGAAAACCGTGCTTCGTCCGTCTGGAGGGCATTGGTGTCCATTTTCAGGTCCGAAAAAACCCAAGTTGTTGCAAAAACCCTGCTCAAAGGGCGCCACAGCACACTGGGCGTGGCCGAAATGTGGCTGCGCGAAGCCAAAATCCACTCCAAGCTAAACAGCCAGACTAGTGACCGCGCCGTTACTACAATCGTGCGATTGCTTGGGCTGGACGCGCGTCTGCATAGCCTGTACGTCGAGGATATCAATGCGCCTTCGTTGGCGCAGAGGGACTGGCGACGAACCGACAATTACTTTTCCGGCTCGTTAGATGATGCCGACCGTGTGCTCCGCGATATAAGCTCGGCTTTAGACCACGTTCACGGCAAAGGCGTGGTCCACAACGACATCAAACCAGGAAACATCCTTTATAGCACCTCCCGCGGCGCTGTCCTCATCGACTTCGGTCTTAGCAGTGATGGCGAACAGGATTCCGCCAGGGTCAGTATGGCGGGCACGCCCTGGTATATCCCGCCAGAGTTTTCAACAGGAAGGCGCAGCCGCGGTTTCCCGGGCGATGTGTGGGCGTTGGGCGTTGTAATGCTGTTCCTCTACCAGCTACTACCGCTCCCAGAGAGGACCACTGAATGGATGATTGCGGAAGTGGGTGGTCCGAACCACAAAGCCCTTGCTCGCATGCTGGAATGGATAGAAACTACGAAGCGTGCCAGGGCGAAGCTTGGTCATACTGCGACGGATGAAATCATCCGCAAAATGACTGAGATCAACCCTGTTAGCCGTGTGGGGATCCGTGGGGTTGTTGAGGCTCTGGAATCTTGGAAATAGTATAGAGTAGCCGGAAAGTGGGTACTGTATCAGCCTTGCGATGCACATTAGCTCCGCAACACACCAACACATGCAGTTCTACCATCGCCAAGATTTTCAAGGCGGCGGCTCCTGCCAGCCGAGATTGTGAGGTTGGAATACAGATAAAGTTAGGAGCATAATCATCTTCCTCTCGACAAAACACATCGGCTTTCTCTACTTGCTCCATACAGTGCCAATCGGGGCTGCCTCAATTACTGTATACCCATTCAGAGTCGAGCTAAGTTGACTGCTGCGCATGCAATGGTGGTAAAGCTGCAGCACGCGGTGTGTCGCCGGTTATTCGGATGTGACGCTTGGTTACGATCGCATCGGCCAGTTGGGGTAAGGCCAGGGTTTGGTTGGGGTAAGAAGGCGCATTAATTAGTTCGACCCGAAGCGGTTGTGGTACAATAGTAAAGCGGAGGGCACTCCCCTCCATGGCAAATTTCTGGTTAATCTATGAAATTGATCTACAAATCAATAAAGTCAAAATGGTCATATCTTGCGGGTGACAGATCCTTAGATTGCACAAGCCTCGTGGAAGCATGGATAAAAGGCTACTTGCCTGGGCAGAGCTGATAGTAAATAAAGGCTCTATATTATCCGGGCCAAATTACTCCGGCTTGGGGGAGATAAAGTAGTGCCATACACAAGGTTGAAGACAACCTGCCCCAGAGGGAATCTATTGGACCAATGTCATCCATCGAGCATTCCTTCACCCAGTTCCGTAGCTTTCCTCAGGGATTACCTAACCAAAGTCCGGCGCGACTGCGAGTTAATTGACAAAACTAATATGGGGAGGTTTTGTTCGTGCCTGTAGTCAGATAGCAAGCGCAAAGGGATTTCCATACCGCTATACTAGAATGAATCTATTGTGTTGTAAAAACCTCAATGTCCACAATCCACCATGCAAAATCGGATGCAGAGTCTACCACCGCGTCCCTTGCGTCCCTTGCGTCCCTTGCGTCCCTTGCGTCCCTTGCGTCCCTTGCGTCCCTTGCGTCCCTTGCGTCCTTTGCGACCCTTGCGTCCTTTGCTGGTTCTTTTCGCAAGCCGCACTCCATCAGGTCTGCGTTCCAAATGTCCGGTAGCTCCATGTTCCTAAATGGTAAAGGTTTTCCTCTTGTGACGACGGTGCGTATAATATCGCGGTAAGGTCGTTCTTGACCTACGTTGACCTTAAGAAGCTCCTCCGGCAGCTTCATCGTAACAAAGAAAGATTGTGTTGTACCAGGTGGCATCTTCATTGGCTCATCATTTGCCGGAAACGTTTGCTGGATATTGAATCCGGGACTGAGGTTAAGCACCGTAAAATACAAACAACATTGATCTTTGTTTGTAAATGTATATTTTACACGGTGGCCATTGGTGAATGGTACTTGACGGCTGTTTGTTTCGTCCAGGCTCGCCGTAAATAGGGGAGTGTCTGTGCTGGTTTCGTAAACCAAGCTGTTGACCTGCTGGAATCGGAACAGGTGCGCCAAGGTATCGGCTGATCGGATCCCATTGTTTTCGCTGTCCAAATAGTACAGAGGCCTGTGGCTGAGAGTGGGGCCAAAAATCTCAATTCTGTCAGTTGTTTTTTGCAACTGGAATTGGAAGGCTCCGAAGGTCCTGTTTTCGACGGATCCGACATTTTCCTTGACTTCGACCCGGCTTGCAATCCGCTCCTGCAACGCACTTTGTAAAGCGGTTCGGAAATCACCGCCTAGAGTTGCGTCAACAAAAACTTCCATATCGTGCTCGGAATACCACTGATACGGCACAAATTCCGGTATGGCATCGCCCAATTCGCCGTCCAAAACACCTTCACTCTCGAAATCTTCCACTTTTTCGATGGTGAGTAAGACATTCGGTACTGTGAAACGATTGATGAACACTGCACCCCTTTTGACGCCATGGGCTTTGCCAATGGGAAGTGTGGCATTGTTGCCTTGAACAATGTAGTAGTAGTAGTAGTAGTATTAGTTAACGCCGGGCTCGGCCCGGCTTGTTAGCCGGCCGTTAGCAACCTCCCGAGGGGTATCTCGGCGCGCGTTCTATCTTCTTTATTTACACAGGGGGAGAACAAGGAGGGCAGAGGCGGATCGTGCCTGACCGGGTTCGGGCCCGGTCCTGCTTAGGGGGTTAGTTCACTGACGCGACCCCGTGCCTAAGGTGCACGGAGGGTTCGTCTGACGGCTTGTGCCGTGAAGTGTGGGTGAAAAGGCAGTAAGTCTATTCCTCGTCAGAGTTCGAGTCGTTTACGATCGGTGTCCCTAGGCGTAAAGTGCGTTCGTGGCGCGCGGGGCGCTGGCGGGCCGCTCTGGGGCGGGCGCTGAAGTAGTTGGTGGCTATCGAAAACGCCTCAAAGCTTTTCGGTTGCCCGAGGCTTGTCTGGAAGAATTTGCGGCGTTGGGCGCGGTCTGGCGGCCCGATCGGCCGCTCGTTGTCAAGCCACGGCCAGTTTCTCCACACCGCCCGCGAAAAGCGGCAGTGCACCGGGTGTTCAGGGGAGGTCCGCTTCCAGCACCAGGCACACGAGGTGTTTGCATCCTGGTGGTTGAAACGGTCATGGTAGGCTTTGAAATCGCCGTGGCCGGTCCTCATGGCCAAATAATGGCCCAGTAGGGGTCTTGGCAAACGCAGTTCCTCGGGCTCCTTTCTCGGTGTGTATTTGAATTTCCATTCCCTATATGCGGGGGACCGTTCACAGAGTTCTTTACGCCACCAGTCCTTCTCTATATTCGAAAGAATGGCTCTGAGGACCGTGCCGGCACCGCTATACGTGGTTTGCTGAGCCCTCGGGTCTGGGTCCGGCGGTCCGGCGGAGCCGGCCTTGGCCAGCTCGTCAGCCCGGTCGTTTCCCGGGATTCCCTGGTGCCCAGGGCACCAACGGACCCGAACCTCGGTACCTTGTTTTCGGAGTAGATCGACAAGGTTATGGAACTCCAGAAAGGCCCATTGGGACGAACGCGGCGCGTCGCCTCTAAGACCCCAAATAACCGAGGTGCTGTCCACACAAATCCAGATCCGGGCGCCTGGCTGGGCCTTGGCTGCCGCCTGTAGCCCTTTTAGGGCGCCAATCGCCTCGGCGTCGAAAACGTGGCTTTCCGGCGTAATAGATGCGGAGCCTGCGGCAAATTCCAGGCCCGCCCTAAAAGCGGCCCATCCGTACCCTATTTGGACGCAGTTGTTTTCGTGTTTTTCCGAACCATCCGTATATACCACGATATCGTCAGGTGATACCATGTCCAGCCATTCGATAAAGCGGCGGGCCGCTTCCTCTTTCGGGACTCCTCCGGTGGGGTCAGTGCGAGAATCCGGGGCATTGCGAGGTGCGCGCAACTCTAGTCTCCGGATCCGCGGGAGAAGTTGTGCAGCCGTTTGCAGGGTTGTGGCCGAATGGCCCGAGTTGCGGGCACGAGGTGTTTCACGCAGGCGGCTGACAAGGGGGTGCCCCTTGTCCGCGAGCCTTAGTCGGGCGCCGTATTTCAGGCGGGTGTAGGCCAGCGCGACGCGGGCCGAGGGTAATCCTGCGTCCCTGAGAACAGTGGACGAGGGGGTGGTTTTATACGCCGGGAGGATTGCCCGTGCCGCTAAAACCAGCGGTTTGTTCAGTGCTTTGAGGAGTCCTCTTTGTTTGTGCGCTGGGTTGTACCATGCCTCGGCTGCGTAGGTGGCCGAGGAACCCACGCATGCCACCGCTGCCTTGCGAAGTGCAGCCGCAGGCGGTCCGTATCTTACTGCCCCAAAGCCTTTGAGGTGAGCAGCGACCGCCATTGCTTTGGCAGCCCTTTCGGCCACGTGGCGGCGCCCGTCTAGCCGTCGGCTGAACCAAAAACCAAGCCAACGCATGCCCGGGTAGCGCTCGGCCCCGGAGGCGCTTTGTCCGCGTCGACCGCCCGGTAGTTGGACCGGGGTAACCGTTCTACCATTAATCCGGATTTCCGGGTTGCGACCGTGCCTTTTCTTAGTGATATGGATCACCTCTGTCTTTTCCGCTGCAAAATGGATCTTCTCTTCCGCCGCAATTTCGTGCATATCCCGGAGTTTATCTTCCAGCCAACGTACGTTTTCCTCCAACGAGGGTGACGATTTCCATGTAAGCACGTCGTCTGCGTATGCCAACCGCCACTTCGTACCGTTTTTGACGAGATACGCCAAATATAGCATATATAGGATCGGGGAAAGGGGAGACCCTTGCGGGGTGCCGCACCCAAGCCGCCTAAAGCCCGTGGTCGTACCCTCCAGCCGGACTCGGGCCTGGCGGCCGCTTAAAAAGTTAATCACGAACCTGAGGAGCATTTTACTAAACCCGAGGCTCCGCATTTTCCGTATCAATCGCCCATGGAGGAGGGCGTCGAAGGCGCCTTGGACGTCGCATGCGACAAGGGTGACTTCCTCCCCGCGAGCTAGAGCCTGCTCGATATCGTGGGCGAGGGCACAAACCAGATCCGTCGCCGATCGTTTGGGTAGGGCACCGCCGTGGGTGCAGCTAAGGAGCCCGTTGTCGTGTATGGCCCAAGCTATCCGGCGTGCAACGAGCCTCTCGAGGCCTTTTCCGATGCAGGAGAGGAGGGCTATAGGCCGCCAGGATCGAACGCTGCTCCGGTCTTTCTTCCCCGTTTTCGGTAGCATCGCGACTTCGGCCTTCTTCCAAGGCGCTGGGAAATGTCCGAGTTCCAGGCAACGTTGGTAGAGCCTGCGCACCGGCTCGGCCAACGAAGCCCATCCGGCTTTTAGTAGCCGGACGGTCATTCCGTCGATGCCCGGGGACGTGCTCGTAACCCCAATGCAGGAGCGCTCCGCCTCTTCCGCACTAACCTGGGTGTCCCAAGGGATTTTAGCCTCGTCCGGCGACCAGGCCTCCAAGGGGTCTCCCTGCAGGTCATCCTCCGCCGAAAATCGGCCAAGCACCTCCCGTTGCAGCGCTTCCGCTTTTGCTAAGGGCTCGCTCACTTGCTCGCCGTTAATAACCAGCGGCGGGGACCGGAGGCGTGGTCCGGCTCCCAGCCAGCCCACCATGTTCCACAAATCCTTATCGTCGCGCAGTTGGTCGATCCGGTGCCTCCAGTACTCCCGCTTCGCGGCCCGCACCCCTTTCGTATAGGCTTTTTCCTCGGCAGAGGCGTCTGCCCTATTTACAGCGCTCCGTTTAACCCGCTGGAATTCGGACCAGAGCCGCTGGCAGTTTTCGGTCCACCAGGGAGCCGAGCTGCCCCTTTTTCCCGCCGGCGTACCCACGACCCACGTCACTTGCTCCCATAAAGTTGTAAATTCAGCTACCCACGCGTCCAATGCGTAGCCATCGGCCGCGGATCCCGGGTCCGGCATGTCTTGCATGCCAAAAGCAAGTAGCTCCGCGAACTTTGGTAGCCGGTCGTCCCTAACCGAAACGTTGACCGCCTCCGGGCGGGGGGCGCCGCGCGTCCGCAGCGTGGTATAAAGGGATTCGTGGTCGGAGCCTGTGTAAAGACTGCTGTCAACCACAGTTATTGTGCTGGGGAGGTTGGAAAAGACCATATCCAGTAAACCCCCGTCGCGGTGGGTGGGCACGCCGATATTTCCTGTGAAACTCATCCCCTGGGCTTGCGCCCATGCCGTCAGTTGATCCCCTCCGCGTGCGTTTGCGCGGCCCGGCTGGTATGCAGCAGCCGCTACGTTAAAATCGCCGCCTAGCACCGTGGGTCCATTTGGCACGGTATTGCATACCATTTCCAGCGCGGCCTCAGTGCCCGGAGCCCTATATACGTTAACAAACAATATTCCGTTAATTTCGAGCCAGAGTATGTCCCGCGTATTTTGGCCCTGCGGTAACCGTCGTTGTGCGGCCCCTAGGGCTGCCCCCTTTTTGACGTAGGTGAGCACCCGGGGCCGGAGCCCAGTCATGGCTTCGTAAGTGTTGGCGTGCCATTCGTCCACTGGCGCAAAAACATCATAGCCCGGGTGCGTTTGTGTAGTCGTATTTAGCCCGCACCATGGCTCTTGAACGTTAACCAGGTCCACTTTTCTCTGGTGGCACAACTCCAATAGGCTCAGATGCACACCCATCCTTTTACCTACGTTGGCCCAAACTACGTCGAGGCATTCCCGCTGCATATTGCCGAGCGAGTTTTTCGTCATATTAATCGACGGGTTGCTTCCAAGTCTATCACATCAGCGGGGCAAGGTTCGGCAGCCGCTGCGTCCTCCTCCATTTCGGCTGCCCAAACGATTTCGTCGTGCACGCGTTCCTGTTCAACCTGCAGGAAGTTGCGGATGTCCGCCCCTGCCGCCTCGCATGGCCGCGCTCTTTTGTTTGAAATGCTCGATCGGGAGCTCGAGGTTTGCGAATGCTGCGATGAGGTGCTTAGGACCGGGATTGCAGGTGCTGGCTCTCGGCGGGCCGCCTCAGCCCGGTCGTTGATAATCGCGGCACGGTTGGCACGTCCGATTTTGCGGATCCCCTTTAGTTTACGCTGTGAAGGTCGTTCAAGCTTCCCATTTACCATTAAAGGTCGGGCAGGGCAGTTTTCATGTCCGGATGGGAAATGGCCGTGGCAATTGACGCATTTGGGGGCTGCCCTGCACGGCTCTTCCTCTGTCGCATGTTTTGCTTCACCACATATGCCGCAACGCGCTTGCCGTACGCAGCGACGTATTTCGCAATATCCCTGGCAACCGTCGTGGTGGTGTGTAATTTTGCGTGATTTTTCAACCTTCCGCGCACGTTTCGACACTCCAAAAAGCTGAAAGGGCTTTACGGGTTGAAGGAAGGACACTATCCACGTGCCCTCAGCCGTATGTGGGTCGTAGCCATGTTTGGAAATATGCCAGTTGACTGGCTGCTGGCCTGCTGCCACGGTAATCTCCTCCTGGATTACCTCATGTACGTCCTTTCTTCCGTCCAGGCAATTGAGCGTCCGGGGCACTCCAGAAACGGCGTATGTGTGCCAGGTTGTCGGGACAGTGACTTCCCGCGCGTCCAATGCGTCCATAATGGCCTTGACCGCGCTGGGGTTGAGGAGTTTTTGCCGTGTTTCCTCAGAGGCCACCGTAACACCCCAGCCCGTGGGGGTACGCTTGGCGTTTGGGATTTCACTGTGTGGCACCGAGACCAATTCGGCCAGTTTGGTCGTTACCGCGTATGGCTCCCTCGTCACCATCCGCAATTTGTCATTTACGCGGATCAGGATGCGGTTGGACGGCTGTTCTGTCAAACGTTTCGGGGCTTGGGAGCGGTCCCGGCCCGATTGGGAGGGAGTTGCGGAGCTGTCAGGTGCATTGCCGGGCGTCGTACGTATCGGGTACGAGCGCGTGGCCGGGGTTAAAATTTGCGTTGGGGCCGCCGCTGGTGGCGTGGCGGCTCGCTCGGCCCATGTGACCGATTTGTTAGTGGGCGTGCCTCTGCCTTTAGAGGCCGACGACGCCGTGCCCGTCCTCGTGATTAAAATGCTGCGCCTTTCGCTGGAACTGGTCGGCGAACGCGACGGGGAGCGCGAACGCTCTTTTTCAGGGAGGGTGCGACTGAGGAACCAGCCGCTGATCACGTCGTCAAGTTCAAGAACAATTCTCCTAAGCGCGGCGTCCTCCGGGGCCTGTAAACTTTCGAGCTTGGCTGCAAAGACCTCTTCGAGCCAGCTGCCGACTGTTTCCACGTTTTCCAACTCCTGCTGCAGTGTTTTGATGGCCAGGGCCGGGAGGCTGGAGTACCTTCCGCGGCCAGCCGGCTGAGGCGCGTTAGCGGTGCGCGTGTCGAGAGATACGTGTCCCGACTCGGCCTGGCCCTGCGGCAAAGCCTGCGGCGTGCTCTGCGGGCGCGCGCGGCGGTTTGAGACCTCTGGTGAGGCCATGACGACCGGCGCCCGGAGGGCGAAAATTCTTCAGCTGTTAAGCTTATTGGTGTGTTTGGGTGTGAATCGCTAACAAAGGTGGGTCTGACCCATGAATGGTGGAGGATGCTTGTGCCTTGAACAATGGCCTGAACAGACGCCTTTACAAACATTTCTTTCGTTTCCAGAAAGACCAGCTTGTCTTGGCCGAATGCTTGCGGGGTTTGCGTTGAACTGAGGCGAGTGTTGATATAATCACATATGGACCGGTATGTCGGGCGACCTTGACCAGCTCGAGATTTGAGGTGTTGGCAAAGCTCGTAGGTAAATGCGCCGTGCTTCGGGTTGCTTCGAGTTTCAGCGGCTTTTTGATCCTCTGAGCAAGCAGCCATCAAAACAAAACCGTCAGGGTTGATGTCCCATGACTTCTCGAGTGTGCCATGACGATGGCCATCAGGCAAGCCGGATAGAAAATTATCAGTAGCTTCGTCACTGGGGAGATTAGGCGGCGGTTTCCATTCATCGGGGGTTCGAACAGGGGCGGCGTCATCTCGCCAGGAGCCTCCCGAATGGCAGCTGTCGAGGCTAACGACTACATGGACGCCTTGATCGTGAAATCTTTTCAGAATGTTGTTCAATTCCCAACCGCGGATCGCCCGCTCCCCGGAGCAGTAATCCATCGGAAGAAGAGAAGGATCGTGCTCGCGTCCGTCGGAAGGCGAGCCTCTGATTCTCAGGAGAGGCGCTCCATGGCCAGAAAAGTGAAAGAAGAGAATATCTCCCTTTTCAGTGGTTTTGAGTAGACGATCGAAATTGTTTCGGATGTTGGCAAAAGTAGGCAGGGTGTCTGTTTCCTGTGGAGCGGAGGGATTGTCTGCCGAAGATAAAAATGTGGGAGATGTGAGAATGGTCGGATCGTGGAACCCAAAACCAGAGAGGAGTTTTGCTATGATGGTCACGTCATTCACACAGCCTTGAAGGTTGTTAATTATTACTGGCCGACTATCACTGCCGCCGCTGGGGTAGTGGTCGATTCCAACAAGAAGGGCAAGTGTTTTTCCCATGTTGAGTGGGTGGTATGAACAATGATGTAATGGAATTTGCAGGGCAATAGCGTGATACAGGATATTTTCAAGGAGTGAGAAGGTTGATGAAAATAAAAAGGAACTTGCTCAAACCTCAAACAAAAAATGCCGTAAAATGGAAACTAGTCCAGATTATATTATTGGAAATGCCGAGTATTTTGTATGCGGCGTATTCAGGCCAATTGTAATTTTGGCGTGTCAGTCCTCATCTTTCCTCCAATTTCACCTCTGAAAAAACTAATGTTTCAAACATAGGGATCGGCGGCTTGCAAAGTCCATTTGGGAAGGCCGCAGGCACACCATTATGCGGCGGCTGAATTTTGATTTGCCAACCATACACTGCCACACCTTCCATCTGCGAGGTTTGCTACATAGCCCGTTAGCTTGCTGTCGAGTAAAGGTTACATTTCACTTGGTGCATCCGGCCATCCAAATATAGCTGCAGATCTACGGAGGCGTTCTATTCGTCTTTGTTATATGCTGACGGAACAGTGCCAAGATAGTGTAAGCAGCCACGGTAATGTAAATGACATTTGCCTTGGTTTCATTGGCCCCTTTTCGTGCAGGCATGCGCATAAACGCAGGTTTTCAGCTCGCCTGCACGGCTGTTGTGGTCTCCCACACGACTGGTGTTCGTGCAACCAACTCGACCAATGCTTTGATAGAGCGAATTGGATCCCTACTTGATGTGGCTCCTCTTGAAAGTGCAACCATTAGCACACCTGGGGTTTTATATTTGGTGTTTGCCAATTAGCACCGGTGAAGAAACACGCTATGCTCGGTGCATTATTGGTCAAGGGGATTCGGTCCTACCTTTCCCGCCTTGGGCTGCTGTAACCCACCTTTACTACCTTGCGAGCCAACCTACAGCTGCGGGCGTGCCGAAAATGCTTTGTTCGGTTTTGTAATGTGTTACGGTAATGCGGTTGAAATGTCCTGAACAGCAAAATCTCTACGAGATTCTTTTTGGTGGCCAATTGGATCCTTTCTCCTATTGACGCCTGCATACTAAGTTTCAGCTTGCTTTTACGGCTGGCAATTCGACCAGCAGAAAAATACTGGTTGAGCAGTTTTTACAAAGCCGGGCTTTTTGGAATGACGGTGCGTGGTCGGCCTGATCCATAATGCTGGATCATACCAAGGTTATAACTAGGTAAAAAACGAGGCATTGACCCTATAACCCGTGCAACCATCGCTAAAAAGGGGCTAGGATATACAAATAACTCCTTCTCACCTACTCAAACAACCCACTTCTCATTTCCACATTTCTCCCAACTACCATCGCGGATATTGTAACCATCAGCATACCCCACATCGCCTACGCGTACGCGATACCAGGTTGAAGGGAAATTCTTGCATTTGTCCAACCATTTTATTATTTTATAACTTCTTTCAATCCACCATGGCTACCACTCAACTAAGCGTGCCACACGTGTTTACCAAAACATGCCGGGAAGATTTCCATCAACATACACCACAACGTCCCTATATCACATTCAAATTAGGCCCTGGAAAACTTCAGAGGCTAGTTATAAAGGTCTGGTCAAACGACCAAGGTAAGTCAACTCTAGCCTTGATCGGTTGGTTGTTAATATGCTAATTACTTTCCAGGGTGGTGCGACAACCATTTGAAAGCAGAAGATCCATACGCCAACTCGCAAACTTGGTTCTCGCTCGGTCTTATAGAGGAATCAACACCAGTACAAGAGGTTACCAGCGAATTGTATGAGTTCCAGCGAAATGTGCGAGCTTCTAGCACAATGCGATGCTATACCAACGAATGGAACCTTGGTATGCCGATGGACAGCAACGATAACGGCGAAGAGGTCCATGCATGGATTGAATCCTTATCGGAGAGCGAGGGTGTGGTTATCGGCGTTTTCCCTTCTGCCATGTACCCTGGGTGGGTGAACACAGTATGGAAAATGGAAGTCATGGTGAATGATATAAACGAAAGCCCCTTTTCTGCGAATGCCGTTTCTCGGGATGGCGTGGACCGCGCTTCTTTTCCAAATAATATCGATATAAATTCGGGTAGTGGGTACTCACGGAATCAGTCAACGGTGAACCTTGACGAAGTCATTAATATTAATCAGGAAGCTGTCGAGGCCATTCCTCCAGATCATCCAGACCTTGCTGGGCGGTTGAACAACCTTGGAGGTCATTTGGCTGGCAGATATTCGAGAACCGGAGCGATGGCCGACCTCGAAGAAGCTATTAAAGTCGGTCGACAAGCTGTCGAGGCCACTCCGCCAGATTATCCAGACCTTGCTGGGTGGTTAAACAACCTCGGAGTTTGTTTAAATGATAGATATTCGAGAACCGGAGCGATGGCCGACCTTGACGAAGTCATTAATATTACTCAGGAAGCTGTCGAGGCCATTCCTCCAGATCATCCAGACCTTGCTGCATTGTTAAACAACCTCGGAAATCGTTTGGGTGATAAATATTCGAGAACCGGAGCGATGGCCAACCTTGAAGAGGCTATTAAAGTCGGTCGACAAGCTGTTGAGGCCACTCCGCCAGATCATCCAGACCTTACTGCATTGTTAAACAACCTCGGAATTTGTTTGGGTGACAGATATTCGAAAACCGGAGCGATGGCCGACCTTGAAGAGGCTATTAAAGTCATTCGACAAACTGTCGAGACCACTCCGCCAAATCATCCAGACCTTGCTGGGTGGTTAAACAACCTCGGAAATTGTTTGGGTGACAGATATTCGAGAACCGGAGTAATGGCCGACCTCGAAGAAGCTATTAAAGTCATTCGACAAACTGTCGAGGCCACTCCGCCAGATCATCCAAACCTTGCTGGGCGGTTGAACAACCTTGGAATTCGTTTACGTGATAGATATTCGAGAACCGGAGCGGTGGCCGACCTCGAAGAAGCCATTAAAGTCGGTCGACAAGCTGTCGAGGCCACTCCGCCAGATCATCCAGACCTTGCTGGGCTGTTAAACAACCTCGGAAATCTTTTGGGTGATAGATATTCGAGAACCGGAGCGATGGCCAACCTTGAAGAGGCTATTAAAGTCATTCGACAAACTGTCGAGGCCACTCCGCCAGATCATCCAAACCTTGCTGGGCGGTTGAACAACCTTGGAATTCGTTTACGTGATAGATATTCGAGAACCGGAGCGGTGGCCGACCTCGAAGAAGCCATTAAAGTCGGTCGACAAGCTGTCGAGGCCACTCCGCCAGATCATCCAGACCTTGCTGGGCTGTTAAACAACCTCGGAATTTGTTTGGCTGGCAGATTTTCGAGAACCGGAGCGATGGCCAACCTTGAAGAGGCTATTAAAGTCATTCGACAAGCTGTCGAGGCCACTCCGCCAGATCATCCAGACCTTGCTGGGCTGTTAAACAACCTCGGAATTTGTTTGGCTGGCAGATTTTCGAGAACCGGAGCGATGGCTGACCTCGAAGAAGCGAAACATCACTTTATCTCCTCTTTGCGGCATTTTACTTCTGTCATTAGCAACCGTCTTGCAGCTGGACGCCACTTTTTGTCAACTCCAGGGGTACTCGGTGACAAAAAAGCTTATGCGATTGCCAAAGAAACTACTGACATGATTCCGCTTTTATCCACTCGGTCCTTGCGAAACTCCGACAGACGTCACCTCCTTTCTCAAGCTGCAGGAATAGCTTTAGATGCGGCAGCTATTGCTCTTCACTCCGACAAAGGCCCAGCTGCCGCCATCAAGTTACTCGAAACCGGCCGCGCCATCATTGCCGGATTTCTATTTGAACAATCCGACCTTGCCGCTCTCAAACGCAAGCGCCCAGACCTGGCGCAATCCTTTGTCGACCTGCGAGATTTACTGGACGCACCAGTGCCGAACCATTCCTCGGATACCGCTCAACAGCAAGCCATGGCCATCAATGCGGAAGCCAACCGGCGCCGCGACGCCCAATCACGACTTCCCAAGCTCCTCGACGAAATCCGCTCCAATCCTGGCTTTGACCGATTTCTCCTTTCCGCGTCAGAAGCAGATATGGTGGAAGCTGCTCGATATGGGCCAATCGTCGTTTTGAACGTAAGCTCGTACCGCTGCGATGCTTTGGTCATTCAGCATTCGGATGCGGGGTCTGGCGTGTCCGGAATCAAATTGCTGGAGCTGCCCCACCTTTCCCATAACGACTTGGACGAGCATGCCAGAAGTCCTGGAGCTCCAAATACGCTTGAATGGCTATGGAACTCTATCGTCCATCCTGTTCTTAATTTTCTGGGGTTTAACGAAGCCCCGCCGTCCAACCAATGGCCGCATATATGGTGGATTCCCACCGGAATATTATCCCACTTTCCACTCCATGCTGCGGGGTACCATCGGGATCGCACCGGCGAGACTGCACTTGACAGGGTCGTATCGTCATATGCCTCGTCTGTCAAGGGCATTGTACGCAGTCGGAAGCGGCCATACAAAGTAGCATTGCCCGGACAGGTTCGGAACGCGGTGGTTGTTTCTATGCAAAACACGCCAAAGCAGCAATCCCTTAAATATGCGGACGAAGAAATCGATGCAGTGTCGGTTATTTGCAAATCGAAAAAAATATTAGACCGCCGTCCTCGAGGTAAACGCGACGTTTTGTCGGCTTTGGAGGCCTGCGACATCTTCCATTTTGCAGGCCACGGCGGCACGGATCCTTTAGAGCCGTTGCATAGCAAACTGCTTCTAGATGATTGGCAATCGGAGCCATTTACAGTGGCAACTCTTTTGGAAACTAATCCTACCGCGAACCCGCCGTTCCTCGCCTATCTTTCGGCATGCGGGACTGGCCAGGTTTTGCACAAAAGGTCTGTTGACGAAAGCATCCATTTGGCCAACGCGTTCCAGTTGGCGGGGTTCCGCCATGTGATCGGCACACTGTGGAGCGTCGATGACAAATTATGTGTCGATATAGCGCGATTGTTTTATGAATTTCTTATGGAAAACATGGAGGACGAATCGGTAAGTCGGGCGCTTCATCAGGCGACGAGAGCGCTTCGGGACCAGTCAGTCGGTGGCGGTCTAAGGGACGCTTCGGTCGATGGCGGTCCAAGGGACGTTGTGGTGAGCGATAAAGTGGAGCAGACACAGCCGCTCTGGGTTCCTTACGTTCATTTTGGCGTTTAATGTTGGTTTTTCGAATTTTTCTTTCACTGTTTCTATATACTGTGACTTTAAACTGCAGCAACTAATGGGAAACGCGTGTTGTGGTTTTGCGAATTGTCGTTATGGCAATGTTTGGTCATTTGCGGCGTCGATTGGCTTCTGCGGCTTTAGTTACAAACTGATGTTTAGTTGCAGCCGAGGAAAGGTTTGGGGCTGGATCTTACAGATCAACAAAGGACTGGGCCAGGTCGGATTCGATTGCTCAAAATGAGTCCCTGCAATTATGGCGCGACCAGTTTCGAGTAGCTTAATCGCGGTAGCTCAGCACTATGGTGTCTCTGGCGACTTCATACGCTGTCATTACTAAGCACGCCAAGAGTCAGCAAGTAACGACGTCCAGCTGAGATACGCCGGTTTATTGCAGGTATGGGATGACGCAAAGAAGTAAGAAGGTGATACTTCGATTCTTCAAGGTCTGAAATTGTTCACTCTCCAAATATCGGTTACCCAAACGGTATCCGAGGCCGTTCAAAGCTGAGATCCGGTATGTGTAATGTGGAGGAACGGCTTGGACAGCCTTCAGGCTGATTGTAATGGCTTCTTCGAGGTCTGACATTGCTCTAGTCCTTGAATATCGGTTGCCCAACTGAAACTATCAAAATCATTTTCAAAGGCATGCCACCACCACCCTTGTATGTTTATTGGAAGGATTAACCAGTTTATAATAATGGTGTGCTGCAGGGCTGATCAACCGGTGGTGCGCACGCAGTCGCGGTCTGCGGCCAAGCAGCGGCTGTTCGAGGAGCGGGCCAACGCGTGGATAGGGGAGGTGGAGGGCATGCTGAGGTCAGGGATGAGGCTGATGACGACGACGAGGGGCCGCGTGGGCATGGCGCAACTGCAGGCCCGAAAGGGATCACATCTGCTTCATGGAGGGCATAGACATGTTTGTGATCCTGCGGCCGTACAATGACACGGCGGAGGAGGCCAAGAGGAAGGCGATAAAGCACAACTTGTGGGCGCAGAGGTTCGACCATGGGATGATGGCGAACAAGAGGTTTAACCCTGACCCCAACCCCCGGTGGACCAGCTCGACTTGTTGGGGTTGTCTGGACTCCCTGTACAACGGTGATTGTGTGGCCGTGTCTTGACTTATACCAGCTCACAAGCAGTTGGTCTGCTGAATATGGAAGTTATTTGACTGGACGCTGGGGACTACAGCAACTATACAAAAAGCCTATAGCCCGAGAATGTATGATTTGTACCAAGGCCAATAGTCTTCAAGTGCCCACCGCTCAAGTCGTCGAAGGGCCCAGATGACGCAATAGACGCGATCAAGGCTTTCTGTACTTCCTAGGTCAAACCCCGAATAGAAAACTATCCCATCCGACGACTCTTTCGACGTAACAGTGAGCTGCCATTGATGCCCTATGATAATGATACCTGGGATGAATGGTAATGTGTCGAACGGTATACCAGGCGTGTGTTTTGTCGCAGCAAAGCCTTTAGTGTCAAGGAAAGTGGCGGGGGCCAGACCAGCAGTCCTAGACGTATTGAGCGGGACATTTGAATCAGAGCTGCTCTGGTTGGTTGGGGATGTAACACCCCCTTGTGCTCCTTCTGCCTGTATTTCATCGTCAAACGTCAAAGCTGCTCGTGTCTTGGCAAACTCTTCAAGCAGCATCCATTGTGCGTATTGCCAGGTTGACATCTGTGTCTTGGCTACGGCCTCGGGAGCTGCTGCCTCTGGGCGCTTTGTTTCGACGCTGAAGCTGATAGGCCATTTTGCTAATGGCTCGTAGTCGGTATGATTGATCGAAAGATCCTCTGTTTTTGACCAAAGCGTTTTGGCAGCAACAGTGGCAGCGGTTTTGGCGGGATGTTTGTTGGGCCCAACATATGATGGGTTGACCGCGAAACAATAGTCAACCATATGGCTGTTGGGGACCGAAGCGGGTAGCAGACTTTTGCATATTTTGGCAGTGGTACTAAGAGATAAAGTCATAAACTTGGTCACCAGTATGGATAAGTAGGTATGGAACCTAAACACAGAACGCACCAGTGAATTTCTTGTAGCTGTTTGTCTTCGTAGTCCTCGAGCGCTATTCCGAAAAGAGGCGAGTAAACCCCAGTGGCCCAAGCCGCTTCGTCAAACCCCATGGATTTACGCTGTTCGGCTTTCCTCAAGATCTTCCGCAGTTCAACTTCCGAAGGGAGAGCTCGAGGCAAGAAGATCTTTTCCAATTGCTCGATGGTATGGGGAGAAGACGTTTCCGGTTCTGCCCTACAGGCAACCTCGATCTCGCGAAAGGCGCGGCGCAAGTCGGATATCATCTGCTTGATTTTCGCTGGGACGTCGGGGGAGGAAAGTTTTTCGAACTCGATGCCACTCCTCTCCAAAGCTCGTTTCCTTTTCTTCACAGATGTGTTGGATATGTTGCTCTCTTCTGTATTGCTACCACTTGGGATAGCTGGACGGTTTGCCATGACAGGTCGTGGAGTGGCGTCATCGTTAATCAAGCGCCGGGTGCGCTTGTTGGAAGGAGTTTCCATTTCGTCACTGGAGGAATCTAAGCAATTGACCCGGTTGCCTTGTCGTCGTCGTTTTCGGGGTTGCGACGTGTCTTTGGTAGTCTCGGAGACCCAGTGAGTGATCCAGTCGGCGAGTTCGTCGTTCATTGCAGTGGTAAAAATCGAGAGGTGCGATGGTGATGGACGAGGGGCACTAATCAGTTAGAATGATGCAGGTCGAAGTTGTTAAGTTGTTAATTACTGGAGGTCGCCGTTGTTGGGGTTACGAGTGGCCCAAGTGCCATGGCATGCACAGACCCTGTACTTTCTCGGAAAGCCCCGCTTGGTGGTGTGGCAAAGTACTGATCTAAATGCCACCATCCCAGACGACGGGACAACGTCGACAAAAGTAGTCATCAGCAAATACGAAATTCGCGCCATAATGCAAGTCTTCCTCCTTATATGATCATTGCCGCTGCCTGACGCAAACACCTGTTTCGTCAATTATTAGCAGAGCGCAAATTCAACGGAATTGGCAATGCCTGAAGAGCTAGCTGTTCAGGACTCAGGGGCTTGCAGCGTTGCTTGCTAGGTAGAATTTTACGGCGAACCTTGCCCACCCACCTGCCGGCTTGTGAAGTGGTGCATAGCTGTCACTGGTCCGCAGGTGCTGGTCTACACGGAAGCCAGGCCAGTCGTTACAAACGCCAGCCCGTGCCACTCGATACTAGAATATTTGTGCGATGCGCCGAGGACTCAGTCAACCATTTTCCTAACCTCTCCGTGGAGGCTGTTGTTAATTTTACGTACATCGCTCCCAAACGCCCATTTTAGATGCGTATCTCACGTGCATTAACAAACTTTCATCCACTGTCAAGCATACTAAACTGTCGTTACAACTCATTCACTCAAAGGCGTCGCCACCAATACCAGTATCGCGGAGCAAGTACAGGATCGCGCAGCGGTTGCTGGCGAGTAAGGGCGCTAAAAGCGCCTGACGGGGATGAAGTGGGGCGGCAACAAGGGAGGAGTGCATTCAAGAGAGCACTGGTTGGGAGCTCCACTTCACAAGCGTAAAAGTAAGGGACCGATTTTGTTCCACTTCCTTCGCGATTACAGAAATATGTAATAACAAAGAATTAATTGATTAGTTATACATTTAATATGAATACAATAATACCGTTTGACGAAGCATTTGCACGGGTTCCCGCCCGAGCCGCGCCTTCTGCAAGCCGCATAATTACTTCCGACTGGCTGCACACGGTGACTTTGTGGACCGGGAACCTCTCAGCGCCACAGATCAGCACGAGGTCGGTAAAGTTCTCCTCTTCACGGGCCCCACAGATATGAGTTGATGATGTCAGTGTTGCGGAGATGGGGATTGGATCGATGGCGGAATACTAAAGCTTCCGAGACCTTCAAAAAATCCTATACAGGCAAGGTCGATGTCGGTTCGAAGGATAAATATGGCCGGACGCAGGTGTCATGGGCTGCGCCAAGATGGCACAAAACCGTGGTTCGGATGCTGCATGATATTATTGATAATAGGTCTAAGCATGATCTAATCCCAACTGGTGGTACTTTTTTGCTTCGAAACTCAGCGTGAGGCTTTGGTTTTTCGAGCCGGCCGAGATCGATGGTCCGCTTGATGGGGCCGGACGAGCGTCCTTTACGTGGAATGAAACTGGGTGCCCAGAGCAAGTGCGATTGGGCAGCAGGACAAGGCACCCCATCTTTTATCGATAGCCAACCGAGCTGCCTTCGGCATGTCCGCAATGTCTTCGGCCGGCTGTGGAGGGTCGATTATAGCACATACGCTCTTGTTAGCATCGATAGTAAGAACTTTCCGCTGCCATAGATTGGATAAACCTCTGCAGCAACCACCTCCAGGGTTTGTACATATCCTGTCATCTAGCCGCTGATCGCGAAATTGGTCGACAAATAACAAGCCCGCGAGGTGCGTGCGATGGGAGCTTGGCATAAAACGGGGATTGCTCTTATTAGTATTTATATACTTCCGCTCTCAAAACTTCCCATTCCTCAATCATATTAACCTTTCTCGTCCATATAGGAGTACAGTCCGGGGCTCACAACGCGTTTAGATTCCTGCTCAAGTACTGGTGGCTGCTCACTACGAAAGGGCTAGTTTCTAGAAACGATACAGGATTCACCCTCCCGTAGCTGACATCCTTCGATGTCAACCCTTGGTTCCTCGTTCCCTCGGAGCATATTTGCTGTCACTTCAGTGCACTCAGCTCATCCGCTTTGCTCACTTTCCTTCGTGTCGAAGGCCCCCCTGTACGAAAACAGCTTCCGTTTGCCGTGGGTGGAAAACCTGGTCGACGGAACACTATTCCTCTGGCGAAGATACAAAACATTTCTGAGATCCTAGCCCTGCGTACGAAGGGGCTCCTGCATAATTGGCGACATGTTAAGCCAGGGATGGGTGATTCTCCAACTGACTGATGGTGCACTGTCGAGAGCCGTGAACAGCCGACAGGGGGCAATTGTCTTCTGCATTTAGCCACAATTTTTGATTGTTTAGCGGCCCCACCCGAGTCTTGTTCTTGGGAGGAGTCGCAGTATTTAGAAACAGTGAAAGAAAAATTCGAAAAACCAACACTAAACGCCAAAATGAACATAAGGAACCCAGAGCGGCTGTGTCTGCTCCAATTCATCGCTCACCACAACGTCCCTTGGACCGTCACAGACCAAAGCGTGCCTTAGACCGCCACCGACTGACTGGTCCCGAAGCGCTCTCGTCGCCTGATGAAGCGCCCGACTTACCGATTCGTCCTCCATGTTTTCCATAAGAAATTCATAAAACAATCGCGCTATATCGACACATAATTTGTCATCGACGCTCCACAGTGTGCCGATCACATGGCGGAACCCCGCCAACTGGAACGCGTTGGCCAAATGGATGCTTTCGTCAACAGACCTTTTGTGCAAAACCTGGCCAGTCCCGCATGCCGAAAGATAGGCGAGGAACGGCGGGTTCGCGGTAGGATTAGTTTCCAAAAGAGTTGCCACTGTAAATGGCTCCGATTGCCAATCATCTAGAAGCAGTTTGCTATGCAACGGCTCTAAAGGATCCGTGCCGCCGTGGCCTGCAAAATGGAAGATGTCGCAGGCCTCCAAAGCCGACAAAACGTCGCGTTTACCTCGAGGACGGCGGTCTAATATTTTTTTCGATTTGCAAATAACCGACACTGCATCGATTTCTTCGTCCGCATATTTAAGGGATTGCTGCTTTGGCGTGTTTTGCATAGAAACAACCACCGCGTTCCGAACCTGTCCGGGCAATGCTACTTTGTATGGCCGCTTCCGACTGCGTACAATGCCCTTGACAGACGAGGCATATGACGATACGACCCTGTCAAGTGCAGTCTCGCCGGTGCGATCCCGATGGTACCCCGCAGCATGGAGTGGAAAGTGGGATAATATTCCGGTGGGAATCCACCATATATGCGGCCATTGGTTGGACGGCGGGGCTTCGTTAAACCCCAGAAAATTAAGAACAGGATGGACGATAGAGTTCCATAGCCATTCAAGCGTATTTGGAGCTCCAGGACTTCTGGCATGCTCGTCCAAGTCGTTATGGGAAAGGTGGGGCAGCTCCAGCAATTTGATTCCGGACACGCCAGACCCCGCATCCGAATGCTGAATGACCAAAGCATCGCAGCGGTACGAGCTTACGTTCAAAACGACGATTGGCCCATATCGAGCAGCTTCCACCATATCTGCTTCTGACGCGGAAAGGAGAAATCGGTCAAAGCCAGGATTGGAGCGGATTTCGTCGAGGAGCTTGGGAAGTCGTGATTGGGCGTCGCGGCGCCGGTTGGCTTCCGCATTGATGGCCATGGCTTGCTGTTGAGCGGTATCCGAGGAATGGTTCGGCACTGGTGCGTCCAGTAAATCTCGCAGGTCGACAAAGGATTGCGCCAGGTCTGGGCGCTTGCGTTTGAGAGCGGCAAGGTCGGATTGTTCAAATAGAAATCCGGCAATGATGGCGCGGCCGGTTTCGAGTAACTTGATGGCGGCAGCTGGGCCTTTGTCGGAGTGAAGAGCAATAGCTGCCGCATCTAAAGCTATTCCTGCAGCTTGAGAAAGGAGGTGACGTCTGTCGGAGTTTCGCAAGGACCGAGTGGATAAAAGCGGAATCATGTCAGTAGTTTCTTTGGCAATCGCATAAGCTTTTTTGTCACCGAGTACCCCTGGAGTTGACAAAAAGTGGCGTCCAGCTGCAAGACGGTTGCTAATGACAGAAGTAAAATGCCGCAAAGAGGAGATAAAGTGATGTTTCGCTTCTTCGAGGTCAGCCATCGCTCCGGTTCTCGAAAATCTGCCAGCCAAACAAATTCCGAGGTTGTTTAACAGCCCAGCAAGGTCTGGATGATCTGGCGGAGTGGCCTCGACAGCTTGTCGAATGACTTTAATAGCCTCTTCAAGGTTGGCCATCGCTCCGGTTCTCGAAAATCTGCCAGCCAAACAAATTCCGAGGTTGTTTAACAGCCCAGCAAGGTCTGGATGATCTGGCGGAGTGGCCTCGACAGCTTGTCGACCGACTTTAATGGCTTCTTCGAGGTCGGCCACCGCTCCGGTTCTCGAATATCTATCACGTAAACGAATTCCAAGGTTGTTCAACCGCCCAGCAAGGTTTGGATGATCTGGCGGAGTGGCCTCGACAGTTTGTCGAATGACTTTAATAGCCTCTTCAAGGTTGGCCATCGCTCCGGTTCTCGAATATCTATCACCCAAAAGATTTCCGAGGTTGTTTAACAGCCCAGCAAGGTCTGGATGATCTGGCGGAGTGGCCTCGACAGCTTGTCGACCGACTTTAATGGCTTCTTCGAGGTCGGCCACCGCTCCGGTTCTCGAATATCTATCACGTAAACGAATTCCAAGGTTGTTCAACCGCCCAGCAAGGTTTGGATGATCTGGCGGAGTGGCCTCGACAGTTTGTCGAATGACTTTAATAGCTTCTTCGAGGTCGGCCATTACTCCGGTTCTCGAATATCTGTCACCCAAACAATTTCCGAGGTTGTTTAACCACCCAGCAAGGTCTGGATGATTTGGCGGAGTGGTCTCGACAGTTTGTCGAATGACTTTAATAGCCTCTTCAAGGTCGGCCATCGCTCCGGTTTTCGAATATCTGTCACCCAAACAAATTCCGAGGTTGTTTAACAATGCAGTAAGGTCTGGATGATCTGGCGGAGTGGCCTCAACAGCTTGTCGACCGACTTTAATAGCCTCTTCAAGGTTGGCCATCGCTCCGGTTCTCGAATATTTATCACCCAAACGATTTCCGAGGTTGTTTAACAATGCAGCAAGGTCTGGATGATCTGGAGGAATGGCCTCGACAGCTTCCTGAGTAATATTAATGACTTCGTCAAGGTCGGCCATCGCTCCGGTTCTCGAATATCTATCATTTAAACAAACTCCGAGGTTGTTTAACCACCCAGCAAGGTCTGGATAATCTGGCGGAGTGGCCTCGACAGCTTGTCGACCGACTTTAATAGCTTCTTCGAGGTCGGCCATCGCTCCGGTTCTCGAATATCTGCCAGCCAAATGACCTCCAAGGTTGTTCAACCGCCCAGCAAGGTCTGGATGATCTGGAGGAATGGCCTCGACAGCTTCCTGATTAATATTAATGACTTCGTCAAGGTTCACCGTTGACTGATTCCGTGAGTACCCACTACCCGAATTTATATCGATATTATTTGGAAAAGAAGCGCGGTCCACGCCATCCCGAGAAACGGCATTCGCAGAAAAGGGGCTTTCGTTTATATCATTCACCATGACTTCCATTTTCCATACTGTGTTCACCCACCCAGGGTACATGGCAGAAGGGAAAACGCCGATAACCACACCCTCGCTCTCCGATAAGGATTCAATCCATGCATGGACCTCTTCGCCGTTATCGTTGCTGTCCATCGGCATACCAAGGTTCCATTCGTTGGTATAGCATCGCATTGTGCTAGAAGCTCGCACATTTCGCTGGAACTCATACAATTCGCTGGTAACCTCTTGTACTGGTGTTGATTCCTCTATAAGACCGAGCGAGAACCAAGTTTGCGAGTTGGCGTATGGATCTTCTGCTTTCAAATGGTTGTCGCACCACCCTGGAAAGTAATTAGCATATTAACAACCAACCGATCAAGGCTAGAGTTGACTTACCTTGGTCGTTTGACCAGACCTTTATAACTAGCCTCTGAAGTTTTCCAGGGCCTAATTTGAATGTGATATAGGGACGTTGTGGTGTATGTTGATGGAAATCTTCCCGGCATGTTTTGGTAAACACGTGTGGCACGCTTAGTTGAGTGGTAGCCATGGTGGATTGAAAGAAGTTATAAAATAATAAAATGGTTGGACAAATGCAAGAATTTCCCTTCAACCTGGTATCGCGTACGCGTAGGCGATGTGGGGTATGCTGATGGTTACAATATCCGCGATGGTAGTTGGGAGAAATGTGGAAATGAGAAGTGGGTTGTTTGAGTAGGTGAGAAGGAGTTATTTGTATATCCTAGCCCCTTTTTAGCGATGGTTGCACGGGTTATAGGGTCAATGCCTCGTTTTTTACCTAGTTATAACCTTGGTATGATCCAGCATTATGGATCAGGCCGACCACGCACCGTCATTCCAAAAAGCCCGGCTTTGTAAAAACTGCTCAACCAGTATTTTTCTGCTGGTCGAATTGCCAGCCGTAAAAGCAAGCTGAAACTTAGTATGCAGGCGTCAATAGGAGAAAGGATCCAATTGGCCACCAAAAAGAATCTCGTAGAGATTTTGCTGTTCAGGACATTTCAACCGCATTACCGTAACACATTACAAAACCGAACAAAGCATTTTCGGCACGCCCGCAGCTGTAGGTTGGCTCGCAAGGTAGTAAAGGTGGGTTACAGCAGCCCAAGGCGGGAAAGGTAGGACCGAATCCCCTTGACCAATAATGCACCGAGCATAGCGTGTTTCTTCACCGGTGCTAATTGGCAAACACCAAATATAAAACCCCAGGTGTGCTAATGGTTGCACTTTCAAGAGGAGCCACATCAAGTAGGGATCCAATTCGCTCTATCAAAGCATTGGTCGAGTTGGTTGCACGAACACCAGTCGTGTGGGAGACCACAACAGCCGTGCAGGCGAGCTGAAAACCTGCGTTTATGCGCATGCCTGCACGAAAAGGGGCCAATGAAACCAAGGCAAATGTCATTTACATTACCGTGGCTGCTTACACTATCTTGGCACTGTTCCGTCAGCATATAACAAAGACGAATAGAACGCCTCCGTAGATCTGCAGCTATATTTGGATGGCCGGATGCACCAAGTGAAATGTAACCTTTACTCGACAGCAAGCTAACGGGCTATGTAGCAAACCTCGCAGATGGAAGGTGTGGCAGTGTATGGTTGGCAAATCAAAATTCAGCCGCCGCATAATGGTGTGCCTGCGGCCTTCCCAAATGGACTTTGCAAGCCGCCGATCCCTATGTTTGAAACATTAGTTTTTTCAGAGGTGAAATTGGAGGAAAGATGAGGACTGACACGCCAAAATTACAATTGGCCTGAATACGCCGCATACAAAATACTCGGCATTTCCAATAATATAATCTGGACTAGTTTCCATTTTACGGCATTTTTTGTTTGAGGTTTGAGCAAGTTCCTTTTTATTTTCATCAACCTTCTCACTCCTTGAAAATATCCTGTATCACGCTATTGCCCTGCAAATTCCATTACATCATTGTTCATACCACCCACTCAACATGGGAAAAACACTTGCCCTTCTTGTTGGAATCGACCACTACCCCAGCGGCGGCAGTGATAGTCGGCCAGTAATAATTAACAACCTTCAAGGCTGTGTGAATGACGTGACCATCATAGCAAAACTCCTCTCTGGTTTTGGGTTCCACGATCCGACCATTCTCACATCTCCCACATTTTTATCTTCGGCAGACAATCCCTCCGCTCCACAGGAAACAGACACCCTGCCTACTTTTGCCAACATCCGAAACAATTTCGATCGTCTACTCAAAACCACTGAAAAGGGAGATATTCTCTTCTTTCACTTTTCTGGCCATGGAGCGCCTCTCCTGAGAATCAGAGGCTCGCCTTCCGACGGACGCGAGCACGATCCTTCTCTTCTTCCGATGGATTACTGCTCCGGGGAGCGGGCGATCCGCGGTTGGGAATTGAACAACATTCTGAAAAGATTTCACGATCAAGGCGTCCATGTAGTCGTTAGCCTCGACAGCTGCCATTCGGGAGGCTCCTGGCGAGATGACGCCGCCCCTGTTCGAACCCCCGATGAATGGAAACCGCCGCCTAATCTCCCCAGTGACGAAGCTACTGATAATTTTCTATCCGGCTTGCCTGATGGCCATCGTCATGGCACACTCGAGAAGTCATGGGACATCAACCCTGACGGTTTTGTTTTGATGGCTGCTTGCTCAGAGGATCAAAAAGCCGCTGAAACTCGAAGCAACCCGAAGCACGGCGCATTTACCTACGAGCTTTGCCAACACCTCAAATCTCGAGCTGGTCAAGGTCGCCCGACATACCGGTCCATATGTGATTATATCAACACTCGCCTCAGTTCAACGCAAACCCCGCAAGCATTCGGCCAAGACAAGCTGGTCTTTCTGGAAACGAAAGAAATGTTTGTAAAGGCGTCTGTTCAGGCCATTGTTCAAGGCAACAATGCCACACTTCCCATTGGCAAAGCCCATGGCGTCAAAAGGGGTGCAGTGTTCATCAATCGTTTCACAGTACCGAATGTCTTACTCACCATCGAAAAAGTGGAAGATTTCGAGAGTGAAGGTGTTTTGGACGGCGAATTGGGCGATGCCATACCGGAATTTGTGCCGTATCAGTGGTATTCCGAGCACGATATGGAAGTTTTTGTTGACGCAACTCTAGGCGGTGATTTCCGAACCGCTTTACAAAGTGCGTTGCAGGAGCGGATTGCAAGCCGGGTCGAAGTCAAGGAAAATGTCGGATCCGTCGAAAACAGGACCTTCGGAGCCTTCCAATTCCAGTTGCAAAAAACAACTGACAGAATTGAGATTTTTGGCCCCACTCTCAGCCACAGGCCTCTGTACTATTTGGACAGCGAAAACAATGGGATCCGATCAGCCGATACCTTGGCGCACCTGTTCCGATTCCAGCAGGTCAACAGCTTGGTTTACGAAACCAGCACAGACACTCCCCTATTTACGGCGAGCCTGGACGAAACAAACAGCCGTCAAGTACCATTCACCAATGGCCACCGTGTAAAATATACATTTACAAACAAAGATCAATGTTGTTTGTATTTTACGGTGCTTAACCTCAGTCCCGGATTCAATATCCAGCAAACGTTTCCGGCAAATGATGAGCCAATGAAGATGCCACCTGGTACAACACAATCTTTCTTTGTTACGATGAAGCTGCCGGAGGAGCTTCTTAAGGTCAACGTAGGTCAAGAACGACCTTACCGCGATATTATACGCACCGTCGTCACAAGAGGAAAACCTTTACCATTTAGGAACATGGAGCTACCGGACATTTGGAACGCAGACCTGATGGAGTGCGGCTTGCGAAAAGAACCAGCAAAGGACGCAAGGGTCGCAAAGGACGCAAGGGACGCAAGGGACGCAAGGGACGCAAGGGACGCAAGGGACGCAAGGGACGCAAGGGACGCAAGGGACGCGGTGGTAGACTCTGCATCCGATTTTGCATGGTGGATTGTGGACATTGAGGTTTTTACAACACAATAGATTCATTCTAGTATAGCGGTATGGAAATCCCTTTGCGCTTGCTATCTGACTACAGGCACGAACAAAACCTCCCCATATTAGTTTTGTCAATTAACTCGCAGTCGCGCCGGACTTTGGTTAGGTAATCCCTGAGGAAAGCTACGGAACTGGGTGAAGGAATGCTCGATGGATGACATTGGTCCAATAGATTCCCTCTGGGGCAGGTTGTCTTCAACCTTGTGTATGGCACTACTTTATCTCCCCCAAGCCGGAGTAATTTGGCCCGGATAATATAGAGCCTTTATTTACTATCAGCTCTGCCCAGGCAAGTAGCCTCTTATCCATGCTTCCACGAGGCTTGTGCAATCTAAGGATCTGTCACCCGCAAGATATGACCATTTTGACTTCATTGACTTGTAGATCAAGTTCATAGATTGACCAGAAATTTGCCATTGAGGGGAGTGCTCTCCGCCTTACTATTGTGCCACAACCGCTTCGGGTCGAACTAATTAATGCGCCTCCTTACCCCAACTGGCCGATGCGATCGTAACCAAGCGTCACATCCGAATAACCGGCGACACAGCGCGTGCTGCAGCTTTACCACCATTGCATGCGCAGCAGTCAACTTAGCTCGACTCTGAATGGGTATACAGTAATTAAGGCAGCCCCGATTGGCACTGTATAGAGCAAGTAGAGAAAGCCGATGTGTTTTGTCGAGAGGAAGATGATTATGCTCCTAACTTTATCTGTTTAGAGCGAGGCGCATGCATTAGACAGGTATATGCGCTTATGCGTTGCACTGGGCCGCCTTGCACAAAATGGGACCATTGCTGGCAGTCCGAAGGTAAACACCACCGTCTTTTACCGCACCATGTGAGGATACTGGCGGATCATTTGCAAGCCGGGAGGCCACTGAATGGACATGATGATGTGCCAGACGAGTTCAGACGCCTCGTGCTGGAAGACGAACGTGAGCGAGAACAAAGGGAAGAAAGGGAGAAGAAATCACGTACGCGGAATCGTCGTAACTCGGACCACTCGTCGTCTGAAATAATACTCGTCCAATGTTGTGGGTGTGCCACTGCAAACGGCCATCCTGCATCACCGTTGCTGGTATTCCTATCGTCGCCCCTGCCAGCTTGCGATTTGCCCAGGGATGACTTAGTCAGGGCATATACCACCTGGCAACAGTCGCAAGTTGGCTCGGAGGAGCAGAAAGAACATTACGGGACGGCCCGGGAGTTGACTTTGGCGCAAGAATACGACCTAGACATGCTTGCGACCAACCAGAAGAGAATGTACCAGCTTTACATTGAGCATGACATATTGCTTGGCGCTATGTGTGTGACGTTCGATCCTTTTTGAGACAGCGTGACATTTGAGAAAATATATGAGAATGCACCAACACATATTAAATAAGCTTTATTTGTTAAGATCGCTGTTTAAAGGTTATTATCCGCAATTTGTGCCTTTCTGAAGTGACCACTAGCTACCTTCCTATCCCCTCCCACAACGCTGATTTGTATAAGGAGATAGGACTTGAAATCGCCTCCGATGAGATTAGCATCCTCTCAAGACATTTTTCTGATATGATTCTTGACCGACCCAAACAGATACTCGATTGGGTTCCGTACGACTCGTACAGGGATCCGGCCCCGGCCCCCTCCTATCGATAACGAGTTTCCGGGATTCCGGGTGCGGATCCGGGATCTGCGGGCCCCGGCATCTCCCGGCCGGAATATCTCTCCCCAGAGGTAGTGCGACTTTCACCTGCTATTCCAACAGATTCCATTTACGGGTTACAAACGTGTATTTGGTACATTTCTCTTCTGGTTTAGATCCTTTCGGGCACATAAAGGCCAATTACGTAAAGCAAACTTGTCTGTATGCCGCCCAACCGCAAAGTAACTTAGGTATTTGCATGTTAAAGACATTTCGGCAACCAGTTTACCTCGATTGTTGGTAATGCTCTCTCAGTAGTTTCCGGTGCTTCACCTGTTGGGATCAGAAAACGTATGACCGATATCTAAACACTATGGCCAGCTACACGATGATTATTTATATATTTGTAAACCAGTGTAAAGACCCAAAAGCTGAAGGACGTTATAACGTGGAATTTCTGTCTCTTCCTTTCACCTCCTGTATCCCATCTGGTTCTCGTTGTCGGCTGCTATTAATTTTGAGGCTTGCATAACCTTTTATGTCGCGCCATATGGTTGGAAGTGAAAAGTCTCTTGCAATCAATACATATTTGCTCCTTTCTTGATTTGTTAACGGACTTATTTTGTCCATGTCTCGTTCGTATATGCTGCGTAACTTGCGAATTTGTACCTTTAAATTCGCATTTGCGACAAGATCGCACATTCGGGAGTGACCGATTATATGTTCCTGACGATTGGTTTGTTGCGGAAAGTTTGTCCGCGATTGTGATGGTGAGCTAGCATTTAAATTGCCGCATAATAGTATAGAGTGTCCGGAAAGTGGGTACTGTATCAGCCTTTGCGATGCACATTAGCTCCGCAACACACCAACACATGCAGTTCTACCATCGCCAAGATTTTCAAGGCGGCGGCTCCTGCCAGCCGAGATTGTGAGGTTGGAAAACCGACAGTTCTGGCTTCCAAATCTGCTTTCTGGATGGCTGTTGCTCCCCTTCTAATGGCTTTGCTAGTGTCCACACACACGCAAAAAGGGCGTTATTGAACCCATTTACCGCTTCAGAGGAACCTGGTTTCCCCCGCCTATCATTGCAGATTGGCTAGGCTCCGTAATGTGCCAGGGGCTTAGGAACGCGCGGATAAGTGTTGGTTTGCATTCTCCCGAAGCTGCTACAGGTACTTGGGCCCCAAATCAATCGGTTTTCTCCACTAACTGCATGCGTGTTCGTCACATCCCTTGGGCCTTGTCCGGACCGCCATTGCACCTGCTTCCAAACCAGATGCTAGGGTTACACTGGGCTGAGCAGAAATACAACGGATTGAAATAATAAGCTTGGCAATATCTTTATCTGTCTCAATTTGCGTTTTCCCAAAAGTTCGGAGCGCGAACCATGCGAACTATCGATCATGGTTCACGAACAGCTCGCCGAGCAAGGTATGCTGGTCCAAGGGGCGAACCTGCGAGGTTGCGAAGTGCAGCTCGCCACACCAGTTATTAGACTTGGCCCTGTCTGTGAAGTGAATTTAGATCAATTCCATGTAGGGGAAAAAAGGAGAAAACTTGATTCTTCGTGTTCAATGCGGCGGACGTGATTGGTCGGGTGAGGCGAATGGAAACTTAGCGTAACGGGCCATTATCAGTAAATATCAAAACGTTGACTGTCATTGATGTCCCATTTGCCCCTTATTGGGTGATGGCTGTCTAATCGATAAATGGGCCGAGCAATGCTATTGGGATCCTATGTCTCCCAAAGCCGTCTGCTTAGCCTCGCCTTGCTTCTCTTTCATCCACTTCTTAATCCTCTCTAATAAAGACTCGTCATTCCTCTTTTGCGATATGAAGAACTCTCCATCTGCAAACCCTGCTGTCCCACAGGTTTGAAGCTGCTGTCCCCAGGTTCCGCATGACCCAAAATCAATCAGCACAGGCCGGTTATGTTTGTCGAGCATAATGTTAGACGGGCTGATGTCGTTATGCGCAAGTTTCAGGTCGTGGAGGAAAGCGATAGCCGACCGGAGCCCGCTTATGATATTGTCCCGGTCAAGGCAAGCAAAGGCGGAGGGATCTGATTCGAAGCACTGCTTCAGCATCTGCTTGTGCTTTTCCAGCACAAGGCCCGTGATGCGGCCGCGGTGAACTCTATAACGATCGCTTTCTTATCCAACCTTCTCCATTTCTCTACCTGGCAGGGTATTTGCGATTTAGGGTTTTTTATTTTTCATTCAGCACTAACCTGTTTTTTTGCCAGGTGCACGACGAAAACCGTCTACAAAAAACCACGAAGCCTGATGGTATTGTATTCACGGAGAAAACCCACAAAAAGGAAGATTGCAACAAGCTAACATGTCGAATATCGGTGAATTATTCTCCGCAGAACTAAAGCAAGAAGTTTTGACTCCATTTATGGCTTCCAAGCGATGAGGTTAACAAAGGCTGCAAATCCGAGCGAAAATTAAACGATTCAGGTCATTAATAAGCAATTGGCAAAAAAGGACAACTTTATCAACAGTCCAAGAAAGGACAAGTTAGAATAGTCGACGACTAATGGCCTAAGTAGATCATTTTTCTGCTAGCAGTGGTCTTTGTGCCCCCTTGGCTTGCCGTTTGCGTAAAAGTAATTTCGACCAGCCAGTCGTTCGCAGCCATGATTTTTTACCGTGGTTTGTGCCCCATAAGCAGAGCCCGTGCGCCCTTAAGAACCCGTTCTCCAGCCGGGTGACTTTGCTTGTACAGAGCGCACCAACACCCTATGGTCTGCCTCGGCCCGTCTGGAGCCTGCCTGCCATTCATCGCGCGATTAAACACATCCTGAACCTGTCGGCTGCAGGCGATTACATTGATCGTTTTCTTGGCGATGCCTAAAACACGGAGTGACCCCGGCACCGATCTCCAGATGACTCGAAGATACCATGGCCAAAATGTCTCGCGTACTAAAATACGTTTTGTAACCCGGACATGATCTTGTACGTCCCCCACATAATGGTTTTGTTGCCCTAGCGTGGGGTAGCAGCCAAGTACGATGAATTACCGCAAATATCCAGTTGTTTATATCCCCACCGAATAGCCACATTTCACGTCTATCAAAGACGTGGAACGCATTCTGCACCTCGTAGTCCGACAATCCGCAGAATATGTCTAATACATTGCCAAGGTGCCACGAACAGACCAATAGGCGGCATAAATAAGCGGAGTATAACGACGATTGTTTTGCAGATTAACGTCGGCTTTTTTATCGATTAGCATCCGCACCACGTCCTCGGATCGGGTTTCTAAAGCATAAGATAGGGGCGTCCGCTTATATTTATATTTCGAGTTAACATTAGCTTGCGCATTAAGAAGTAGCTGTACACTCTCGGCGAATCCACTTTCGGCAGTATATAATAGTGGAGTGCGTTTGCAGTTATCTTCGAAATCAATTGTGGCGTTGGCTTCAAGCAGTCGTTTAACCACAATTTTGTATCCACCTGTAGATCCGAGATTTGAGGGTTTTTCAATATTCCAGCCTCCATTATGCACGATGTTGGGCATTAATGACAGCCGCATGCAACGGAGTTATGGACCTTGCATGTCGGCGTAACGCCCTGCTCCCCACATTAGAACATAGACGTTTGACCCGGCCTCAAGCGCAAGCAGCTGCTGCACCCCAGAAGAGAGCCTGCGGATTTTCAGTTTTCGCGTCACGTAGGTATTTATGTCTATTCGCCATATCTTTGAGGTCAACGTTGGTATTTCCTAGCCCAAAAGTGGGCCCAGTCGATCTGATATAAATTTGAACAGATGTTGGGCCAGTAGCCAAACGACTATAGCGATCGTTTCCTTGGTCCAATTTGCGTTTTCACTAACATAATGGTCAACCTTTGGGACGCCAAGAGGTTGGAAGGTCCAAAATTAGGATTCGAAAGACGAAAATTTGGAAGGACGGGAAGGCCGAAATTGGGCCAAGCCTTGCCCAATTTCTGAACATGCAACTTTAACCAACGACCCAAAAATTGGCCTTGGCGACTTACAAACTCAGGCAACGCTCATGCTTCACTCCCCTTTAGAAATAACAGTCGAAGATTATAAACACTAAAGGAAAGATAAGAGTGTTGTGTTGTTCAATAAGCCGCAAAACAAAATGAAGAATCTAGAAAAAATAGTAAAAAATACCATAACGTGGTTTAACAGTATGTGGGCCATGTTAAGAATTGCGTGCAACGTTAATTGAAATGCTAACAGCTAATTCCCGTTTTATTTCCGTGTGTTAATGTTTTAGTTAACGCCGCCCATATTTCTTAACACTGGCCCACATACTGATGTGGCCCACATACTGTTAAACCACGTTATAATTCAAGATTGATCATTTCAGGTGTAAGATACTCAAAACCATCATTTGAGCCATTCAATGTAGACCATTTTTGTTTGAAGGGTATATAGCCCAAAAGTCTGCCTTGCCATGTGTGTAGTGGGCAGCTTATTGCCTTGCATGGGAGAGACCGAAAATTGAACTCAAGAGCCCGAAATTGGATCAGGATCATGACAGGGTTTGAGCCAAAATAAGACAATAAAACAGATCGGGGCAGATCAGGGCAGATCAGGGCAGCTCAGGGCAGATCAGGGCAGCTCAGGGCAGCTCAGGGCAGTTCAGGCTAGAAGAGCGATCGATCAAGGCTACGTCCAGGAAAGGAAATTTGACACGGCTAGATTCGTCGCAGGTAATGTTCTGTATTTGTGAGCTCTGTGCAACCCTTCCTGGCCAGTTAATCCAAACGCGAATCAGGCAGCTGCTGCTCCCTTGTATAGCAAGGGATGCCCTCCCGCCATCATTCAAAAGTAATAGCCACGCTTCAATCTTGCGAAAGATGTCAAGAGATCTGAGACCCTCCAGACCCGTGTTATATAAAGCGCCGTAAACATGGGTTGGCAAAAGTGACATCCCATTCGACCCGCAGCCTCGATCTCCTTGGTGTCGAGGGCTCTACCCACAGTGAACTCATCTTCTTGTAAGCTGAGGCCCGGCCAATCTTCTAATTGCTGTCTATATTTGAGACAGAAATTGTTTTCGACGGCTGCAGTAGGCATTAGTGGCTGTATTTGAAGCTCGATGCCCTCATGATCGAGGCTATCACGGTCAATATTCAGCATTATATGCGATTCGAATCCGCCGTAGGCATTTATAGGCGCTGCTAGATATACCTGTAGCCAGAATTCTAGCCAATCTCTCAACTTGGATTTGTCGTCACCTCTCATATCCAAATCGGAACCCAGATTGCTTGTATCGGCTAACAGTACTCCTTAAAGCAAGGCTCCCAATATCTAAGCCATATTAGGTCACTCCATACCGCTATGGGTAACCAAGGCGGAGGGATTTGCATCGTAGATACGTTCCTGACCAGCATTTACGGCAACGTTGGCGGGAGGGTTTGGGGGACTCGAGAGGAGCGCAAAGGTGTTTGTGGTTATTTTTGGTGCCGAGTAGCGTCGTCGTTTACGTTTGAGACGAAATCGAGATTGCCTCCAGTAATTGCCGTACATCTTTTACTCCGAAGTTGGATGTTGAAGGCGATGGCTGACCGGTGACGATTTTTACTAACGGTGGATCCCGACGAGTCCAATATAAGTGGATAAACGAATTGATGCTTCGAAAAAAAATATACCGCACAATCAGAGTGTGCAGAATCCACAAAGCGAGGAACTGTATATTCAGGGTGGAGGGAGGTTTTATGGTCCACACACACCATAATATGTTTTGGTAAGGCTGCTGCTATTGTCAAGTGAAAAAAAAGAACATAACCCCTCTATAGAATGTAGATCAGCCGGTGCCAAATCTTTAGCCAGGTGGGGTTAGTTAGCCGCCTTCGTTCAGCTGTCGCTTGACGATATGTACTATATATGCGCCCAAGTGGGGGACAGAATCACGTGGACGGCGGCGCGATCGTCTGCAATAACACACCCAACCCGGACGATCAGAGCTACAAACTAAGATTTCGGATACATTTATAAGTGCAGACTATTCTTGAGCTTTAATACATACAAGATTCTCTAAAATGATGGAAGTATACGTTGTTGAAACTGATGATTTAAACCGGCTTTTCCCCTCGGTCCCCAAGCCCCACAATTGACTGGCTATAATGTGGCTTTGCCATTTATGTATGGATCCACACCAATGATCTCTCTGGGTGAGCGGAATCCTTAGCAATGTAAAATGTCGAAAAGGCATGTGGCTGGTAAGGTGCATACATGAACGCTAATAAAACCATTGCCGATTTATCTGGATCCAACCTGCGCCACCTTGGCAACAGCCCCCAAGACTCATTCTGGGTATGGCATGCATGTGTTCTTTTTTTTTTTTGCCGGCGGCTGCCTTTTCGCAGGCAGCCACATTGATAAAAGAAAAAAAATAGAGCAATTGGGTGTCGCACCGAACCGGGACCGTGCCGCTCTGAGAAGGGTTTCGCCCCTGAAAACTTATGTGAGGATTGATTGGCCAATTGTGCAGATGCCTTGCTACACAAGCTTAACGACCGGTGGCTTGTGACGCAGCTAAGCCCTATCGGGAGCTATGTTCGGGACCGAGATGGCTGCGATCGGCCACAACCGCATCCTTTGGGGTGCTTGGCGATGCAACACACGGAAAGGAATCCTAACCGGTAGATGTGATTTTTTATTCCTTCTTATTTAAAGATAAACTGGATAGGCAGGAGAAGACTGTTCTTTGAGGATTTTGGGTCTAGCACTCTTCACTTTTCCCCAAAACATTACTCATTTTCTCTGAGTTCGCGTTGACTTTCTGACACCGGACCGGACCGTCTGGATTTTTCCACAAACCCAATCTTTGCTCTCTTTAGGGCTTGCACAACCAGGTACCCGGCGAGATGTCTCAAATACGGAGATCCAGTCGGTGTCTGGCGACAGTGCTAATTGCACTCGCTTCCCTGTCTGGTTTCGTCTTGTCCCAAGACATACCCGACAACGATTTTCTACGTCGTGGAGAGATTCAAGGTGAGCTTTGTCCTGACAGTAAATCTTGGGCCAGTGATTGCTGACTGTGTTTTGGCATGAAAGTCGCTGTTGTTGGCAATCACCTCTACATCGAGGGAGGAGAGGTATCCCGCAAGGTCGGCGGTCAGGTTGCTCCCGCAATGCCAGGTTAGCGCGCTTCTTTCCTTCACCCAACGACTCCCAGCAGCTCGAAACAAAGAACAATCCTCCTACCTCGACCCTCAACATGCCGGGATACTAAAAACATACATCCCACCAGTCAACAACACGTACTCCATCCCGCTCGACTCGGCATGGACAAACAAGACGGTCTCTCTCAAAGAAACCAACATGAACGAGACACTGTCACTGGTCAAATTCTTCTCCCTCTGGACCGACGACCGAACCAACCCCGCAAAGATGTACCGCTGGGGCGGCGAGGACCCGCGGTTCAGAAAGTCCGACGACGCGCGCCTCGGCATCTTCTCCCCCGACGGCTCCGGCGGAGGTTCCTGGGCTGCCGAGGACCTGCCCAAGCCGCGCATGATCGCGCGCGTTACGGGAGCGAGCTCCACCAGCTGCAACGGCGTGGGCTTCAGCCTCGGCGGATGGGGAAACCCGGGGACCGACAGCAGCATATTTGGCAACAACGTGCCCGTCCCGGGCCTGATCACATACGACATGGCGTCTAGGAACTGGGGCAACGAGTCGGCGCTGCCGTTCTCGGCGCAAGGCACGCACGTCTGGGGTTCGGCCGTCTGTCTCCCCTCGCTGGGCAGCAGCAGCAGCAGCGGTGGGGGTGGCGGCAGCGCCAGTGGCAAGCCGGGTGGGCTGGTGTTCTTCCTCGGTGGGGAGGTCATAGGCCCGACGTTCCCGGCCAACCCGCCTGACGTCAGCCCCAGCAACCCACTGAGGACCGACGCCAACGAGCCGCTCACGTTCGACAAGATAAGATTCTACGACCAGGCCGCCAAGAACTGGCACTCGCAGACGGCGACGGGCGACGTGCCACCGCCCCGCAGGAGATTCTGCGCCGTTGCGGCATCTTCGGCCGGCAGCCACGAGATCATCGTCTATGGTGGCGCGAATCCTCTGCAGACGGGACGGGAGCAGGGGTTCGGCGACGTGCACGTCCTCACGATCCCTGGGTTTCGTTGGTTCAGGGTCGAGGGAGCGGCGGCGCCGCGGAGACAGGGCCATGCGTGTGCCGCAGTGCCGGGGAAGAATATCATGGTTAGCGTCGGTGGATGGGAGGACAAGTTTGAAAAGGAATCGTGGAACACACCGGATCCGTGGACCAAGGGAATTGGTGTCCTGGACCTGTCATCGCTGAGGTGGCAGGATCGGTATGATCCGGCTGCGGGGGCGTATGAAAGTCCGGCTGTGGTGAGGGACTGGTATAGGAATGGGTAAGTTGCACACTATGTTGAAGTTTACCAGTGCATTGCTGACATATTTCCGCATCCGATAAGACGGCTGTCGTCAGTCAACTGGGACAATCAAGACACAAAAAAGCTCTTCTCGGTGAAGGATGTTGCTCCTAGTCCTGGAGCCGGGACCGATGGCGACAACAACAGTGGAAACAGCAGCATCAACGTGGGCGCCGTGGCCGGCGGCGTGGTCGGGGGTGTGGTGTTGGTTGGGCTTGCGGCCGCGTTGGCCTTCTTCTTACTGCGCCGGAGAGAACGGCAACGCCAGCAGCGACTTGGTCAGAATCCACCAATCGACGAACTGCCGGACACTGGCGTTTCCAAGCATGCAGAGGGCTCCTGCAGCGAGCAATGGCAGTCACCGCCAAAGTCACACGAGCTGCTCTCCCCGAATGGTGTTTCCGAGTTGAACTCAACAAATGGGGTTTCTGAGCTGAACTCGCCGAATTATGTTCACGAAGCGCATGGAAACGCGGTTGTGTACGAGATGGACGGTCATGATCAACGACACGAAATGAGCGCCCGGTGAGGTGTGTGACTGCTACTATTTTTTTGACGTTGGGCTGATGATGGGAAGACATTAAAACTTGTCTGGTGTATATGAAATTAAAATCAAGAAGATTGCCAAGGTACTTAATTTAATGAACTGTAGATACAAACACCAACAGGCCTATCTTGGGTTAATTTGACATTGGTGACAAATAGAATGCGACCGAGTAATGTGTCTTGGCATCTTTCGACCTTCGCCCCATGCGCAAATTGCTTTTGCAGATGCAGATGGTTGTTGGGGAGGAACCGCCCTGGAAATGCACTTGGACGCCCAAGCACCCGTTCTGCCGTGCCATCTCACGCTATCTTGGACGTCGATCGCCAATCGAAAGTGTACAAAAAGAGTCGATATTGCTGTACCAATTTAACAATACTGTCATCCAATGTTATCTACGGCCAAAAGGGCGCCCAGACCAACAAGTCCCGACCTTCCCTTTAGGGCTATCAAACCATGGATGATCGGATTGACGGGTTGCTGTGGATGGTGTCAAATGATGCAATTACCCCGCCTTCACGGGCTGTCAATGGCAACCAAAAGCAACATAACAGCTACAACGTAGCACTGGAGGAAGGAATGAGGGCGAAGAGAATGGCAGGCAGCATCTAAGGATCCAACAAAAACACCGCAAATAGATTGCATAATCTAGCTCTTGCTGGTAGGAAACTTGAAGCTTTCCCGGTACCATCCAAGAAGGACCACAGAAAACTTTATTCCCCCTGAAACGCAATTTTGTCTGTGCTACCGTCCATTCCGACGGGTAGAAAAAAGAGCCCAAATAGCCAAATATCGTACCCAATACTTTTTGTTTCCTTTAGTTCAGCCCTAACAGCTCTGTTCCAAGGGTCGAACAAGATGAAGGATCGCGTTTCAATCCTTGCCGCATTCGGCACCATCGTCGCCGCAGTCCTCTCCCAGGACTTGCCCCCACTGACTTCGGTATGGCTACTTTCTTCTACTCTCACAGCCCGATAAACCCCAACTAATGACACACCAGGACGCGCTCCGATCCCTCATCTCCGCCGATGCGCTCATGGCAAAGGCCAAAATCCTAGAGGACCACGCATACGCCACGCCTGCACGGAACAGGTTCATCGGCACCCCGGGGCTGGAGACGTCGCTGCAGTGGGTCCACGACACCGTGTCGGCCCTCAACTACTACGACGTCAGCAAGCAGGAGTTCACCGTCAACAGGGGCGGGTCCGCCTCGCTCTCCATCGCCGGCAAGACGTACGCCACGGCAGTCTTTGACGGGAGCCCGGCCGGCGACGCAAAGGGAAAGGTCGTGCATGTCGCCAACCTGGGCTGCAACGCCACCGACTACCCTTCTTCCGTCTCGGGCGCCATCGCCGTCATCTCTAGAGGCACGTGCGGCTTCGCCGACAAGGCCAGACTGGCCGGTATCGCAGGTGCCAAGGCCGTCGTCATCTTCAACAACGTCGCCGGGGCTCCGGCGGCGGGCGGTCTCGGCATTGGCACGTTCCCGCCGACTGTTGGGGTCAGCCAGGCCGATGGGCAGGCCCTCGTCGCGGCGGGCGACGGCCAGGACGGCGAGGTGTCGGTCACGATCAACACGGTCAGCACGTACAACATCATCGCGCAGACGCGCGGCGGCGATGCGGCCAATGTGCTGCAGCTCGGGGCGCATATGGACAGCGTCGAGGTCTGTGCGGGCGTCAACGACGACGGGTCGGGCTCGATCGGGATACTCGAGACGGCGGTCCAGCTGGCGAAGCTGCAGCCGCCCAAAAACACGGTCAGGTTTAGCTGGTGGTCTGCCGAGGAGGTTGGGTTGGTCGGGTCGACGCACTACGTCAAGTCGCTGGCCAAGGAGGAGCTGGACAAGATACGGCTGTATCTCAACTTTGACATGATCGCGTCGGTCAACTGGCTCTATGCCATCTACGCATCCAACGGGACCGGCTTCGAGGGCCGTCCGCCGCCCCCGGGCGTGGTGGAAGCGGAAAAGATGTTCCAACAATACTTTGTCGACGTGGCAAAGCTGAACTACACCAGCTTTGATTTGCGCAAGGCCAGCGACCACGGTCCCTTTATCGATGCGAGGGTGCCGACCGGGGGGCTTTTCGCCGGCGGCTCCGAGGCAAAGACCGCGGAGCAGGTTGCGCTGTTTGGAGGGACCCTGGGCGCTCCTTCGGACCCAGAAAATCACAAGGCTGGCGACAATGGTGAGTTTTCTTTTGTTCTTGATTGATTTTATTTCGAAAATTTGGCTCGCCTCCCATTTTACAGATTCCTCTTGTTCAGTGCATACTCTAACGAACCTTGCACCACAGCATCCAACGTCCACCCCGAACCCTTCCAGGCCATGACCAAGGCCATTGCCCACGCTGTCGCCTTGTATGGAACCAGCTTTGATAGCCTTCCTCCACGGTCGCCCAGTCTCGACAAAAGAAGTCAGGAGCTACAGTTTGGCGAGATGAAGCTTCCAGAACTCCTCTGCGGATGTCAGGAACCGATATCTCTTGTTTAGACTAGGGATTTGTGATGACATGTAAGAGCCCTCCAAGATACTTGACATTGGTTGAGGCTGACAATTTTGGGGCATTAGAAAGCCTCGATTCATAAGAAGTGATGGACGTAACAAGGCAAATGTCTGCATATACCCCCTTGGAGGAGGGAATGACAATTTGTTTAGGGTGTGTCAAGACATGAGCTCTAGGTATTGTTAAGAGACATTTGTTCAGTGGCATACATATATACTAAAGCCTCTTCCTACGTAATCACCACACCAGACCAAGACCTTTTATACCACCAGCTTCCTAGTTACAAATACACCCCAATCAACTAACCGTAATCGTGCTAGTCCCACTGGGCAGCTGGTTCCCATTGGCAAACGCCTCGGTGACCATAAACATGTTCTGCTCAAAGTTGCCAAGGCGATAACCCATCCTGGCCCAAGCATCAAAGTGGTTGCCTGTGGTGATGGTACCGTCGACGGTGCCAACCTTCTTCTCGGCCGCGCTCCGCACCGAAAAGTACTGGGTGAAGGTCCTGGTGCCCTCGATGGACGGCTTGTTGACACGCTGCGCAGTGTACAAGGCGTAGTTGCCGCCGTCCGAGGTGAAGTTGCCTCGCAGGGTCCACGGCTCGCCCGGCGCCAGCACGTCCCACGACTCGATGATGTAGTACTCGATCAGCGGGTTGCGGGTCCACCCGTACAGGCTGAGGTAGCCGGGACCCTTGGGGTTGTATTGGCCTTGGTATCTCACGGTCCTGTTCATTTCCTTGGTCAGTCGTGTTGATAAGGTGGGGGGTTGGCATTCAGGTTTCAACTTTCAAGGGTTCAAGACTCACTTCCTGCCGGCCCCCCAACCGGTACCGGCTACCATGCCGCCGCCCTGCTGTCCGTTCCATGAGCACGAGTATCTCCCACCTCCCTGCTGCTGACAGTTGAATTGTCCCTGACCTTCAGTCCACCACTGCCATGGGGAGTTTTGACGGGTGGTTAGACCGTTGGCGGGGAGTGGGCCCGGTTCGACGACAGTGGGTGCGGCGATGGCACTGGGGATGAGGGCCAAAGCCACACTGACGATAGATTTGATGGAGACCATGATGAATGTTGTGGGATAAGTCGACAAGGGGATTGTTTGAATATCGGGTGCAAAGGTGATCAAATCCAAATGTATGCGGCAATAATGAGCGACTAGGTCTGGGTGGAATCTTTTACACAACGAACCCTGAGATTCCAGGGCAGAATGTATTCCATTTTATAAGAGCATGGTGAGTAGCACAAACAAAAACGTTTCATGTTTCTCGAACCATTAGAATTTCCCGGGCTGTTGATGGAAAGCGCTCCAATCACAGGATTATTGCAATATATTCTGAAATGCCGAAAGCTGGGGTGCATCGGCAATTGTCGATCGTCATCGCCTTTTCCCCCGCGGCATGGAGATGGCGGCTAAATAAGGCTATAGTATCCCGTGATCTGGGGTAAATGACCACTTATAATGAACATCATATTATTTCTCATGTATACACCGCTCATATAGCCACGAAGATCATTCAGGTTGTGCAAAAATCAGGATTTCTTTCTTCCGCCCCAGGCAATTTCTGCATCTGATGATCTGATTCACATTTGACCTCAATACCATCCCACAGTGGTGTGCACCATCCATTCACCCGGTAATAAACGCTTTGTCGCACCCGGTTAACGTGCGGGCGGCCGGCTAGTGCATTCAGCCCCATTAACTTTCATGCCTACCAAACTGCCGATGTTGGCGGTTCTGGCTACTTGGGGGTCAAAGATTGGCCCGGGACCATCAGACTCGGCCAGGGTGCCGCCCACGGGCGAGGAATCTAAACCAAATTCCCCATCAATTGCGATGCAGTATAAACACATGGAGATTCCGGGACATTTTGTAACGAATTGTTTAATTTGCGCTACAGACGCCCATGTGGTAATGACTTCACTTTGCAATGGTCATGCGATCTCTCTTTAACGTGCCAGAGGTGTAGTAGTAGTAGTAGTAGTATTAGTTAACGCCGGGCTCGGCCCGGCTTGTTAGCCGGCCGTTAGCAACCTCCCGAGGGGTATCTCGGCGCGCGTTCTATCTTCTTTATTTACACAGGGGGAGAACAAGGAGGGCAGAGGCGGATCGTGCCTGACCGGGTTCGGGCCCGGTCCTGCTTAGGGGGTTAGTTCACTGACGCGACCCCGTGCCTAAGGTGCACGGAGGGTTCGTCTGACGGCTTGTGCCGTGAAGTGTGGGTGAAAAGGCAGTAAGTCTATTCCTCGTCAGAGTTCGAGTCGTTTACGATCGGTGTCCCTAGGCGTAAAGTGCGTTCGTGGCGCGCGGGGCGCTGGCGGGCCGCTCTGGGGCGGGCGCTGAAGTAGTTGGTGGCTATCGAAAACGCCTCAAAGCTTTTCGGTTGCCCGAGGCTTGTCTGGAAGAATTTGCGGCGTTGGGCGCGGTCTGGCGGCCCGATCGGCCGCTCGTTGTCAAGCCACGGCCAGTTTCTCCACACCGCCCGCGAAAAGCGGCAGTGCACCGGGTGTTCAGGGGAGGTCCGCTTCCAGCACCAGGCACACGAGGTGTTTGCATCCTGGTGGTTGAAACGGTCATGGTAGGCTTTGAAATCGCCGTGGCCGGTCCTCATGGCCAAATAATGGCCCAGTAGGGGTCTTGGCAAACGCAGTTCCTCGGGCTCCTTTCTCGGTGTGTATTTGAATTTCCATTCCCTATATGCGGGGGACCGTTCACAGAGTTCTTTACGCCACCAGTCCTTCTCTATATTCGAAAGAATGGCTCTGAGGACCGTGCCGGCACCGCTATACGTGGTTTGCTGAGCCCTCGGGTCTGGGTCCGGCGGTCCGGCGGAGCCGGCCTTGGCCAGCTCGTCAGCCCGGTCGTTTCCCGGGATTCCCTGGTGCCCAGGGCACCAACGGACCCGAACCTCGGTACCTTGTTTTCGGAGTAGATCGACAAGGTTATGGAACTCCAGAAAGGCCCATTGGGACGAACGCGGCGCGTCGCCTCTAAGACCCCAAATAACCGAGGTGCTGTCCACACAAATCCAGATCCGGGCGCCTGGCTGGGCCTTGGCTGCCGCCTGTAGCCCTTTTAGGGCGCCAATCGCCTCGGCGTCGAAAACGTGGCTTTCCGGCGTAATAGATGCGGAGCCTGCGGCAAATTCCAGGCCCGCCCTAAAAGCGGCCCATCCGTACCCTATTTGGACGCAGTTGTTTTCGTGTTTTTCCGAACCATCCGTATATACCACGATATCGTCAGGTGATACCATGTCCAGCCATTCGATAAAGCGGCGGGCCGCTTCCTCTTTCGGGACTCCTCCGGTGGGGTCAGTGCGAGAATCCGGGGCATTGCGAGGTGCGCGCAACTCTAGTCTCCGGATCCGCGGGAGAAGTTGTGCAGCCGTTTGCAGGGTTGTGGCCGAATGGCCCGAGTTGCGGGCACGAGGTGTTTCACGCAGGCGGCTGACAAGGGGGTGCCCCTTGTCCGCGAGCCTTAGTCGGGCGCCGTATTTCAGGCGGGTGTAGGCCAGCGCGACGCGGGCCGAGGGTAATCCTGCGTCCCTGAGAACAGTGGACGAGGGGGTGGTTTTATACGCCGGGAGGATTGCCCGTGCCGCTAAAACCAGCGGTTTGTTCAGTGCTTTGAGGAGTCCTCTTTGTTTGTGCGCTGGGTTGTACCATGCCTCGGCTGCGTAGGTGGCCGAGGAACCCACGCATGCCACCGCTGCCTTGCGAAGTGCAGCCGCAGGCGGTCCGTATCTTACTGCCCCAAAGCCTTTGAGGTGAGCAGCGACCGCCATTGCTTTGGCAGCCCTTTCGGCCACGTGGCGGCGCCCGTCTAGCCGTCGGCTGAACCAAAAACCAAGCCAACGCATGCCCGGGTAGCGCTCGGCCCCGGAGGCGCTTTGTCCGCGTCGACCGCCCGGTAGTTGGACCGGGGTAACCGTTCTACCATTAATCCGGATTTCCGGGTTGCGACCGTGCCTTTTCTTAGTGATATGGATCACCTCTGTCTTTTCCGCTGCAAAATGGATCTTCTCTTCCGCCGCAATTTCGTGCATATCCCGGAGTTTATCTTCCAGCCAACGTACGTTTTCCTCCAACGAGGGTGACGATTTCCATGTAAGCACGTCGTCTGCGTATGCCAACCGCCACTTCGTACCGTTTTTGACGAGATACGCCAAATATAGCATATATAGGATCGGGGAAAGGGGAGACCCTTGCGGGGTGCCGCACCCAAGCCGCCTAAAGCCCGTGGTCGTACCCTCCAGCCGGACTCGGGCCTGGCGGCCGCTTAAAAAGTTAATCACGAACCTGAGGAGCATTTTACTAAACCCGAGGCTCCGCATTTTCCGTATCAATCGCCCATGGAGGAGGGCGTCGAAGGCGCCTTGGACGTCGCATGCGACAAGGGTGACTTCCTCCCCGCGAGCTAGAGCCTGCTCGATATCGTGGGCGAGGGCACAAACCAGATCCGTCGCCGATCGTTTGGGTAGGGCACCGCCGTGGGTGCAGCTAAGGAGCCCGTTGTCGTGTATGGCCCAAGCTATCCGGCGTGCAACGAGCCTCTCGAGGCCTTTTCCGATGCAGGAGAGGAGGGCTATAGGCCGCCAGGATCGAACGCTGCTCCGGTCTTTCTTCCCCGTTTTCGGTAGCATCGCGACTTCGGCCTTCTTCCAAGGCGCTGGGAAATGTCCGAGTTCCAGGCAACGTTGGTAGAGCCTGCGCACCGGCTCGGCCAACGAAGCCCATCCGGCTTTTAGTAGCCGGACGGTCATTCCGTCGATGCCCGGGGACGTGCTCGTAACCCCAATGCAGGAGCGCTCCGCCTCTTCCGCACTAACCTGGGTGTCCCAAGGGATTTTAGCCTCGTCCGGCGACCAGGCCTCCAAGGGGTCTCCCTGCAGGTCATCCTCCGCCGAAAATCGGCCAAGCACCTCCCGTTGCAGCGCTTCCGCTTTTGCTAAGGGCTCGCTCACTTGCTCGCCGTTAATAACCAGCGGCGGGGACCGGAGGCGTGGTCCGGCTCCCAGCCAGCCCACCATGTTCCACAAATCCTTATCGTCGCGCAGTTGGTCGATCCGGTGCCTCCAGTACTCCCGCTTCGCGGCCCGCACCCCTTTCGTATAGGCTTTTTCCTCGGCAGAGGCGTCTGCCCTATTTACAGCGCTCCGTTTAACCCGCTGGAATTCGGACCAGAGCCGCTGGCAGTTTTCGGTCCACCAGGGAGCCGAACTGCCCCTTTTTCCCGCCGGCGTACCCACGACCCACGTCACTTGCTCCCATAAAATTGTAAATTCAGCTACCCACGCGTCCAATGCGTAGCCATCGGCCGCGGATCCCGGGTCCGGCATGTCTTGCATGCCAAAAGCAAGTAGCTCCGCGAACTTTGGTAGCCGGTCGTCCCTAACCGAAACGTTGACCGCCTCCGGGCGGGGGGCGCCGCGCGTCCGCAGCGTGGTATAGAGGGATTCGTGGTCGGAGCCTGTGTAAAAACTGCTGTCAACCACAGTTATTGTGCTGGGGAGGTTGGAAAAGACCATATCCAGTAAACCCCCGTCGCGGTGGGTGGGCACGCCGATATTTCCTGTGAAACTCATCCCCTGGGCTTGCGCCCATGCCGTCAGTTGATCCCCTCCGCGTGCGTTTGCGCGGCCCGGCTGGTATGCAGCAGCCGCTACGTTAAAATCGCCGCCTAGCACCGTGGGTCCATTTGGCACGGTATTGCATACCATTTCCAGCGCGGCCTCAGTGCCCGGAGCCCTATATACGTTAACAAACAATATTCCGTTAATTTCGAGCCAGAGTATGTCCCGCGTATTTTGGCCCTGCGGTAACCGTCGTTGTGCGGCCCCTAGGGCTGCCCCCTTTTTGACGTAGGTGAGCACCCGGGGCCGGAGCCCAGTCATGGCTTCGTAAGTGTTGGCGTGCCATTCGTCCACTGGCGCAAAAACATCATAGCCCGGGTGCGTTTGTGTAGTCGTATTTAGCCCGCACCATGGCTCTTGAACGTTAACCAGGTCCACTTTTCTCTGGTGGCACAACTCCAATAGGCTCAGATGCACACCCATCCTTTTACCTACGTTGGCCCAAACTACGTCGAGGCATTCCCGCTGCATATTGCCGAGCGAGTTTTTCGTCATATTAATCGACGGGTTGCTTCCAAGTCTATCACATCAGCGGGGCAAGGTTCGGCAGCCGCTGCGTCCTCCTCCATTTCGGCTGCCCAAACGATTTCGTCGTGCACGCGTTCCTGTTCAACCTGCAGGAAGTTGCGGATGTCCGCCCCTGCCGCCTCGCATGGCCGCGCTCTTTTGTTTGAAATGCTCGATCGGGAGCTCGAGGTTTGCGAATGCTGCGATGAGGTGCTTAGGACCGGGATTGCAGGTGCTGGCTCTCGGCGGGCCGCCTCAGCCCGGTCGTTGATAATCGCGGCACGGTTGGCACGTCCGATTTTGCGGATCCCCTTTAGTTTACGCTGTGAAGGTCGTTCAAGCTTCCCATTTACCATTAAAGGTCGGGCAGGGCAGTTTTCATGTCCGGATGGGAAATGGCCGTGGCAATTGACGCATTTGGGGGCTGCCCTGCACGGCTCTTCCTCTGTCGCATGTTTTGCTTCACCACATATGCCGCAACGCGCTTGCCGTACGCAGCGACGTATTTCGCAATATCCCTGGCAACCGTCGTGGTGGTGTAATTTTGCGTGATTTTTCAACCTTCCGCGCACGTTTCGACACTCCAAAAAGCTGAAAGGGCTTTACGGGTTGAAGGAAGGACACTATCCACGTGCCCTCAGCCGTATGTGGGTCGTAGCCATGTTTGGAAATATGCCAGTTGACTGGCTGCTGGCCTGCTGCCACGGTAATCTCCTCCTGGATTACCTCATGTACGTCCTTTCTTCCGTCCAGGCAATTGAGCGTCCGGGGCACTCCAGAGACGGCGTATGTGTGCCAGGTTGTCGGGACAGTGACTTCCCGCGCGTCCAATGCGTCCATAATGGCCTTGACCGCGCTGGGGTTGAGGAGTTTTTGCCGTGTTTCCTCAGAGGCCACCGTAACACCCCAGCCCGTGGGGGTACGCTTGGCGTTTGGGATTTCACTGTGTGGCACCGAGACCAATTCGGCCAGTTTGGTCGTTACCGCGTATGGCTCCCTCGTCACCATCCGCAATTTGTCATTTACGCGGATCAGGATGCGGTTGGACGGCTGTTCTGTCAAACGTTTCGGGGCTTGGGAGCGGTCCCGGCCCGATTGGGAGGGAGTTGCGGAGCTGTCAGGTGCATTGCCGGGCGTCGTACGTATCGGGTACGAGCGCGTGGCCGGGGTTAAAATTTGCGTTGGGGCCGCCGCTGGTGGCGTGGCGGCTCGCTCGGCCCATGTGACCGATTTGTTAGTGGGCGTGCCTCTGCCTTTAGAGGCCGACGACGCCGTGCCCGTCCTCGTGATTAAAATGCTGCGCCTTTCGCTGGAACTGGTCGGCGAACGCGACGGGGAGCGCGAACGCTCTTTTTCAGGGAGGGTGCGACTGAGGAACCAGCCGCTGATCACGTCGTCAAGTTCAAGAACAATTCTCCTAAGCGCGGCGTCCTCCGGGGCCTGTAAACTTTCGAGCTTGGCTGCAAAGACCTCTTCGAGCCAGCTGCCGACTGTTTCCACGTTTTCCAACTCCTGCTGCAGTGTTTTGATGGCCAGGGCCGGGAGGCTGGAGTACCTTCCGCGGCCAGCCGGCTGAGGCGCGTTAGCGGTGCGCGTGTCGAGAGATACGTGTCCCGACTCGGCCTGGCCCTGCGGCAAAGCCTGCGGCGTGCTCTGCGGGCGCGCGCGGCGGTTTGAGACCTCTGGTGAGGCCATGACGACCGGCGCCCGGAGGGCGAAAATTCTTCAGCTGTTAAGCTTATTGGTGTGTTTGGGTGTGAATCGCTAACAAAGGTGGGTCTGACCCATGAATGGTGGAGGATGCTTGTAGAGGTATGCGCAACATGAGTTTTGCAAGTCTCCTTTGCGCACAAATCGTGTATGGAACAAGTTCCTATCTACTCGTGATTGTGGGTCTAGCCCTATGAGACAGCATTGACTACAACATTATTAACACAAGTAACAATCATGCCCAGTATACTGACGCTTAAACTAGCTTAAGTGGGTACTCTGTGAGGCAAAAGGTTCCAATTCGTGAGCACGAAGCGCTATGAGGGTTGTGTGGAGAGCTATCACTACATGCCCTCGGTCCTCTTAATCTTTGACTGGCTTTAATTCAGGTGTAATGAGTGTTAACAAAAATTGCAGCTCAGTAATACTACTTTTGTTCACTGTGGCCTCATTACTTCCGGCAACTCGGTCCTTAAGCACGAAATTCATTTATCCTCTTGGGGTTATGTCTTACAGGCCCCCACTGCGGCCTTATCGGTATCTCGAAGGATAAACCAGCGTCACCCTGTCGTCCATGTGAGTCATGGAAATGCCACCAGCAGTCCATGCCTCTGGCTTGCATACCTCTTCGAGCGTCTTTTTGTCGGGATCGAAGCGGCAACTGTGAATACGGCCGTTTTCCTCCGAGTTATGGATTGCCCCGTATACGACTAAGATGGTGCCTTCCCAGACGACTGCAGCCGGTGAGTGGTTCGTTGCGTGGGGCGACAATGCATAATCCTCAAAGGCCATCGAGGGCCGAAGGAGGTGCTCTATTTTGAGAACGGCAACACGCAGCTTGCTGTTCTCGTCGGTGTAGAAGATGAACGTCTTCTCCCCGTAGCTGCAGATGGCCGGCGTCTGCTTGCCCGAGGGCACTTCCAACCGCGCGCCGTCAATCCACTCGCCGCGTCTGTACATGTCCCAGTGCAGGTTCCCGTCGTTGCCGTAGTGTACACTAATGGGCGTGCCGGCGAGCGTGCCCAGGGCCGGGCCGACGGGGCTCTTTTTGCGCCCCAGCGGCGTGTGTTCCCACGACTTTTCGTGTCTTTTGCGGAACAGCGCCTGCAGGGCCTGGTCAGTACCCGCGTACATGAGGTGGAGGCCTTCAGAGTCACCGAGCAGCGCGGGCACTGTACTGCACCAATGATCCCCAACGACGTCATGGGAATCAGAGCTGTTGTCAGAATTGCAGTTGGGGCTAACTATGATCTTGTGGTCGGAGTGTCGGAATGTCGCGAAGAGTTCGTTGTATTGTGGCTCGCGAGAGATGGATGCCCCGACCTGGGAGCTCATCTTCATATTTCTCGGGCTGGACCAGCTCGTAACGCTGTTGGCGGTCATGGCCTTGAACTGGGCAGCGTTTCCGTCGTTATCGGGAATGCGATTAATGTATAATTCGTGCTGCCACCATCACCTCCGTCAAACATAATCCCCAGACTGTATGTTGGGTTGGCGTGGTACAATTGGTTCAGCGCATCCATATTCCATGCCAGATAGTTCTCTTTTACTTTGTCGTCATGGTTCCGGAATAAATCGAAAAGATTGGCGATAAGATCAGAAATAGTCTCGATCCAGAACAGAACTTCCTGTCGCTCGCTCATGCCAGGCAGCATGCCAATAAACTCGTCTAAGGGCTTGTTGCCTGAAAGGGCCGATATTTCACTGCTCAGCTGCGAGGTTCGGCGCGCGAGGTTCCTCAGGTCTGTGTACCAGCCGCTGGCGCTCTGATCGGCCTCCCAGCACACGATATGCGCCGCGACCACCTTTTCGACCATGCCTTCAAAGAGCTTGTATTTGGGGTCGAAAGAGGGCCAGCTGCCCCGGACGATGGAGCCAAACTCGCTTGTTACTTGGTGCTGCGACAGCTGGTCGTGTGAGTCGGCTCCGGCGGCTAGCGTCCAATAAATCTCGTCTTTGCCCAACTCTCCGGATCGCTTGAGGCATTGGAAGGACGTGGGGCGGAGACAGACATAGTTGCTGGGTGGCGGTGCCTCATTGCTGGCTTTGGGAGTGTCCGAAGAGGCATTGTGGCCGTTCGACGGTGCAGCTTGACCGTTCGAGGGCGAAGCGGGAGGGTCGCTCCAAAAGACGGTTACAGCACGCCCAGATTCAGCGACAGCTTGATTAAACACCGAGCTGTCGCTCAAGGCAGCGGCATCAGCCGGATCGATGATCCGGCTGTTGGGTCGATCCACCCGGTTTTTCAACCCGTCAGCAAAGTCTTTGCGTAGTTGCTCCATGGTGTACGGCTCGTTTTCTTCAAGCGCCATGACCGAGGGTACCAGCGGGCCAGGTGCCGCCGACCCTTTGGCTCGGATTTGCCCTCTGGCAGACGTGATGACCTCGGCATAGCCATCAAGCTCTGCGTCGTCCTCGGCAAAGATCTCGTAGAAGCCACTCACCATCTTTTCCGCCGGCGTGAGTTCCTCGCCGCGACGTGCGCGAACAAGGGCGTGGAGGGCAATAGAAGTGAAAAGATCGGGCTTGGCGCCAGCTCCAGATTTGCCGGACACGGAAGCGGCTCCATTTGTGCCCGGTGCCTTTTGCAAAAAGCCTTGCAGCCTATTGATGCGATCTTGGGAGGTTAGGCGTGCAGCCATTTTGGCAATTATTCAGGTAGTTGTAAGCTAATGAGGTAAACGATTGCAGGTATTGAGGGCTGTTGCTAAGCGTGAGAGAATGAGGAAACAGTTTCAGTAGAAGTTGAGGTATTTTATACTCTTTGAAGCAACCTCCAAGAATGCATTCACCCAACAAATTTGATCAACAGACGGGTACAGGTGGCATAAAGACAACGCCAAAATTCCCAATTATTATTATTGTTGCATCCTCAACGTCTTGAAAATGCTGGCCATCACCACAGCCTGAGGAGATCGACCCAGGCCTCATGTGGATGATGCACATGTACTGCAGATTGGCGAATAAAGCACCACCGAGATGCACACCGTCTCTTCCAGAGCTGCAGCCGCTGAGCAGCGGCAGGCAAATGTGAGTCTGATGATACACATCCCTCAAACCGGGTGACGACGATCTATAGGCCTAGATGAGCGGCGGTGGGGCAATGGCATCAGAGAACTGAGGAAATTTGACGGGAACGGCCGACGACGCTAACGCAACGGAGCACGCCACTCTCCGACTCACTCCACACGGGGGCTAAGAGCGGGAGCGGGCGCCCAATAGCGGGTGTCCTGCGAGAGATGGCCGTGAAGAAGCAGAAAGGCGGGTTGAATAAGGCGCTTCAACAGAAAAGAAAACAGATCAAAAGAAAACCTTGGCCAAGCCTGCTCTTGGAACATCATGAGAAGAAGCAATAAGCAGGTCCTACCAGCATGGCCGAGCCGGGTGGGATTGGTTGTTCAAGGTAGGAGGTGGCCGATGGCGACTTGTCCCTCAATGCTCGGGCCGCTGAAAACGGCAGTGGCGTCCAGTCAAATCCGGCGGCCAGAACACCGCCTTCTCGACTTGATTCTCAGGGTCTTTGGGCGTCACCTTCAAACTTTCGCTGTCCGGACTTGATCCGGCAGGCGCCCAGAGTAGTCTCAGTGCTCAGACCATCCCAATTTCAGACTCTTTCAAACATATGGATTGAGTTGCTCACTGAATGGTACGCTATATTAAGCGATGTTCCTTCGTGTGTCCATCCTAGGAGAGCTGGCTTATACTTGGCAACTAGTATATTTGGAGCCGAAGTCTGTCTTGTTGGTAGCCACTTTTCAGGATTGAAACAGGCTCAAGCGAGAGGCACAGCTAAATGCAGTGACCCAAACTGCATGGTCCTTTTCTCTGCCGAGCCTTGCACTACACCAAGATAGGGAGGCACTATAACCATGCCGAGTGTTGATAGGAATCGTGTGATCGCTACGATCGGTAAAAAAATATAACAAAAATAACGGTCTAATCCTGTATATTAACCAAGCTCCTGTAACTATCTACGTGATCGCATGAATCTTGTTGAAAACTCTGCTACGTGATCTACCCACTCGCATGTCTGCATTGCAACCAACACCGAGAATATTTCACAGCTTTCTCCACGGATAATTCGGAACATATTACTTGGGATTTTGCCAATACAGTCTATATAAATCCTACAAGCAATATCTTCGATGTATATTGACGGAAATTTCTCGAGCCGACCCTCTATTGTCATATAATGCAAGACCAATTTCCTCTCATTCGATCATTGATCTGAAGGCAGGAAGCTGGGCTTACCTTGGCGAGCGGGGTCTACCAATCTCATGATGGCAGTGGATGTACCAAAAGGATTCAAAACAAAAGGAGAGTGATGGAGAAATATAGTGACCTATAGATCTATGTAAGCTTGGTAAAATCCCCATCAAATACACATTGTTTTTGTTTGCTCAGACATCCAGACTTCGCTTCTGGTCTCCTCTGCATCCTCGCTATCACGAGTGCTCTTAGCATAAATCATGAAGTTGTCTGCTACCTCTGTCCTGGCCCTGGCCACGTCCGCTCTGGGGAATCCCGTTGCTCGATCCGAGGGCACTCAGGACGTGCACGTCGTCCTTCAAGTCCACAAGGCTACCTCAGTCGCCGCCATCGAAGTCTGGAATCTCGAACAGACCGAGATCGTAGCCAAGTCCTGCTTCCAGTCTCTCGACTCCTCGCCTTTTGACGGCTACGCCATCAAATTCGACGTGGACGACATCGGATACGGCACTGTCACCATCGGCCGGGAGACCTTTGCCGTCGGCGGCGACGAGTCGGCCCCCAACGCCGCCAAGTGCGGACGCATCACCAGCCAGACCAAGGTCATTGTCAACTGCGTCATCCCAGCGCCGACGCAGCTGAAGCTGCGAGCTTTGGACAAGAGAGACCTCGAGGAGTGCTTTGCCGATGGCCCACTCGAGGTTCTCTCCGTCATGCAGGGCTTCGAGTCAGGCGCAACGGTTTCAGAGGATTTCGACGTGACGGGCGACGACGTCAACACGACGACGGTTGCTCTGCAAGCCATCGCCAAGCGTCAAGGTGGGTGCGGTCAGTGGTGGCCAAGTACTCGAGGAGTCGGGAACGGGAACCCTCACCAAAACCCCCTTTACATCCAGCTGAGCGTAAGTTTTTTTTTGTTTGGCATTCCTGGTTCCTCTGTTACGACGCTCTAACAAAGTCTCGCGTCTTTATCATACAATAGGAGCGAATGGAATGCCCTGGTCATATTGGCTGTTCTATCACTCAAAGCCAGACTACGTCGTTTACCATTGGTTTCAGCGCCCAAATCAACCCGACCGTGTGGACCAGCATCGGTTTTGCTGTGCAGCAGTTGATCGCGACGGGGAACGCCTACACGTGCAACGGCGCACCCAGGGACGTGTTTGCAACGTGGAGGAAACAGGCCCAGACTGCTTACACCGTCATCAACGGCATCACCAACACCTGCACCAACGCGTGGCAGAACGTGGGAGGCTCGTTCGTCATGTGGTCGCCAAACGTCAACAACCGCGGCGGGGGATTCTATTGTGTCTACGGGGCGGCTTATGTCCGCTGGCTAGGTGACCGCTGGCTCGATACGACCCCGGTTCCCGGTGGCCCCCCGTAAATCGCCTTCTTATGGGGGATGGACATAGGGCTTGATAGCTGGGTGGTTTACAGCTTTAAAACCTCCCTGGTCGCAACTTACTCGGGCTTTCCCGGTATATAGCCCTTCCTTTGCACCTGAGAGACCTAGCAATGGCTGGATCGTTTGGTCAGACAAGCATAAATATAGTCTTCTCTCACATGTCATTACTGCGGCCGTGTCAGGTCAACTTGAAAGGCGAACTAATTTTCGACGCGGTTAACTCAGTCTTTATAATGCCTCAGTTCTAGATGGGCTAAGTTGACGATTCTATAACTGTTCTGAAATACGACTGCTTGCCTCTCTGCCAGTCAAATCCTGGACCGAGGTGTGCTGTGTAGGAAAAACCTATTTCTTACTAGCCTACCAAAAGATGAAGACAATTCTAAGTAGCAATCAATTGCATTTTATATAACTAGTAACTTGCCTATACTTTCTCGGTCTCCCAAACATTCAAGTTTTATAGCCGCTCACATGAACCACGTACAGTCATCTCACCACGCTCCCAACACCATCAGCGCTCAATATCAACCTGTCCATGTCGCCCGAAACGAACCACAGCGCCTCCCCACCGCCGCACCGTCATCAGCGGCTCGTCTACAGGCAGCGTGTGGGACAGCGCCTCTAAAGTCCGCACGTTGACAAACACGTCCATGTCCCCAGCCAAAAACGGCTCAACATGCTCCATAGCCTCCGCGATGGCCGTCCAAATGGCGTCCAGATCGTTGCCAAAAACCCCACCCCCAATCAGCGTGAGCACCACCTTGCGGCGTCTCTCTGCCGCCGCAGCGAGGAGGGTGCCGCGGTAGGCGGCGCGGAGCAGCGCCGCGCAGACGGACGGAAAATCAGACCCAAACGCCCGCTCGCCGCCGTAAACGCCGCCCGCCACGGTCGAGGTGAAGACCTGCGCGATGCGCGGCCGCCCCTCCACGGCGCCGTACCAGTCCGCCCCGAGCACGACCTCAGCGTTGGTGTGCAGGCCGACCTTGATCCTGTCCGCGTTGGTGCGCAGTGCGTCCACGACGGCAGCCATGTCGTATGCCCCCCGGCCGTTGAAGTACCCATTGCGTCGGCCGCCAAGCGACGGGCTGATGGCCTCATCGAGCAAGTCGAGCTGCTTGCCGTTGGTCGTCTGCACGAACGGCTCCCCGTCTGGACCGGGGGCGCGGTAGTGCCGGAGCAGCGCGGCAGGGAAGGCGCCGACCGCGGCCCGCGGGCCCTGCGTGTAGTCGTGGACGTAGTGGCGGACGGGGGCGAGCTGCTCGGCGGCGGGGGATTCCAGGCAGTTGAACTGCGAGGCGACCTGGAACAGCGCGTCGTCGCCAGCGGTGGCCTGCAGGGTGCCGATGTCGGTGGCGATGGACGCGCCGCCGAGCACCCACATTCGCAGATGGGGCGGCGATCCACCAGGAGAGGGGATGGCTGCCGCGCGGGCTTGTCTTGCGCGCTCGCGCAGGTCCTGGATGGTGGCAGACTCGAAGCGCCCAGCAGACCATCGGTGTTCCCCCACGCTCAGCCAAGTGTTACCGTGTTCGTCCTTGGTTAGCAGCTCGGGGTTGGAGGCGACGGCATCTTCGGCACGGGTGATGATGTCCTTCTTGTGATGGTTTTTCGATCGCTCAGCTGCGAGAGTGTGGTCGCGCAGCGTTGCGCACAGTTCGTTGTCCTTGGTGCGGTCCGGGCCCAGGCGAATCACAGTATCGAGCATCTTTGCTGGCGCGCGCGTGTTGTTTGTTGATGTCACAGGTGTCGACGAGGGGTTTTTCTTGTCGCAAGTCCCAGGTAGCCACCCTTGTTTTAATCACACAATTGTCACAATAGAGATTGAGGCTGGCACTTGTTACTGTGGCTGATAGGATAGCGTCTCTTGAATTTTGTCGTGTTACAATACCTTAATGAACCAAGGACGAGGCAATCACTTCAACTTGTACTCCGGAGTCATCACTGAGATTCGTAATCGCACCAAGGTCGGTCCCTGGTGTGCCTGAAAATGCGGGGTATAGCGGGCGGTGACAGCACCTAAGCCAATTAAAAGGCAATTATTAACGACGGCTGCCTGGAGTCGGCGTAATTTGCAGTTGCACTTGGATTTCAACACAGCTTACCTATTTGAGGGCTGGTCGCACAACCATTGGTTAGCAAAATCGATTGTGGCCAATAAGTATGCAGTGTCCGCCATCCAATCATCGACAAGGACACTGATGCCTCCTGCTCTCCCGTAGAACGATATAAGAAAGGCAGTCAGTCCCCTTGCAGTATTCTATCCTTCATTTCGTCAAAGACATCGACAGTGCTCACTCAAACAGCAAAAGCATCGCTCTCTCGTTCCAGCCACCCAGCGGGTCAATCCAGGTAAGTGTTCATTGCACTCAGGACTACGTCTCTCATTACATTTTCGGAGAGGAACTGATTTGAAATTGTTTAGAAGATGGTAGATCATGAGAGACATGTATCGGAGCGGCCGCTCAAGACTAAGCCAAAGCAATCGGCAAAGTTCTTTAGAAACTTCTGCTACCAACTTAAGAAAGCACAAGACATCGTTTATCGGAAGGACCTCGATGAGTGGCGGCTATGTTTCCAGATAGTGGAAAGATTGACTGTTAGTGGAGAGTTTTGTAACAATTGGGAAAACTGTTGGAACAAACTGACGGATGACGAACGAAAAGAGTTTTTAAGGCATTGTATGGGTGGACATCACTGTGTGTACGCGTATACGGCGAAACTTCTTACTTCTTTGGACATATCTATTGCAAGCTGGCTCGGAAAGGTTTATGTCAAAGGGATACGCTGGGCGTGCCGGAAGATGGGAATTGAGTGTGGTGATGAGGACGGAATGGCTACGGTAGCCGCCGTGAGGGCACATGTCGACGGGCTCTTCAGACTCTCGAGAAAGTGGCAGTAGCTTAAGGACATTGTTGTGATGATATTGCTGGGAAGGTAAGCGGAGGAGGTTGTAGAGTTAGAGTCTAGTTGGCTATTGAACGCTGCGCGTCACGGACTATCTCCCTACCCGAGAACAGAAACAGCAGTTGACGTGATTGTTATCTTTGGAAAGTGAGTAGGGCTACGTTGAGCTTCCAGGGTACAGACAGTAATGTTCCCCCTAGTACTCTTTCTGAACTGGGGAATGGGGCAATTACTGCATGAAACTGTGGTGTGACGGTGTTCAATCAGGTTCATCAACTTTGTCGAGAAGTATTGTTCTCAAATCACGCAAAAACTCTATTCAAACCCAGTTTAAGTAGGTATTGGAGAGTGTGACTGGATCCAATTGATCGAGTATCCGAAAGTGCCAAAAAGAACCGGGTATTTAGCAACTGATACCGCCCTAAAACTTCTACTCAAACCCAGACAAAAAGAGAAAACAGCGAGAATCAACAAAGCCTCCATACAGGCTCTTGTCCAAGCTCATCGCCCCTGATCTCCTCACTCCACGCAGTCAACCCGCACGAACACAGTGCTGAGAGCAAACCCCACGCACATCTTGGGATCCTTCAAAGCCGTCGCGTTAGTCAGCTTAAAGGTGGCAATACCGGGAACACATGGCCTGCTTGTATAAATGCCCGGGTGTTCAAAGGTCTGGACCTCCCAAAATTCGGTTGGGCCACAGTTGAACTCAATGAACCATTTGCTCTGGCTCGCGGCGTCCAGACTGGATAGGTTTAATCGGTTGTCAGCGCAGTTCATCTCCAAACCTTTTTTGGGAGCGCATAACAAGGGGATAGTGGCTTGCGTACTACAAGAGGCTGATCTGGTAATGATCAGGTCCGATGACACGACAGTTATGGCGCTCTTCGTGGCAAGCGGGGACAGTGGTGTTGTTGGCGTTGACGTGCTGAGTAGGGGCAGCGTTGAGCAGCTGGGCGCAGAAGCCCATTGTGGTGGTGAGGACGGCAGTGAGTCTCATATTGACTATTCTGAGTTTGGAGGAATCGAATTGATGAAAGATGGAAGTTTGCGTGATTGCAATATTTATAGATAGCAGAACTGATGACCTGCGTTGTTTCGATAAGGGGATGGAGAGAAAGTAGATTGATTTGAAATTTTACAATAAAGATTGGAAGGGAGCAATGGGGGAATGGCAGTCCCTTTTATATTTGAATTAGCTCACAATTTGTCATCACCAAAAGAATTGATACTATATGGGCTGCATAGCATAGAATTCCATGCAAGCTGCAGTTGTGATGCATTTTTTATACCACTCTCTACTTACACTTCTGCAGCCAGCAAGCCATACATACTCCCATGTGAAACATGATAAAAATGCTCTACACCGGCAAAGTCTCAACAACTTTTTTCCCGCCACTTATTGATAATACCCAAAACGAGACTGTAGGCCGGCACCCTTTCTATTTAATACTCGCTAGTTAGGGTTCTCTCTATCCTTTGGAAATATAAAAAGCTTCGTCCAGATTCTAACAGCGTGCACTAATAATCTTTCCCGAGCGACTTCAAACTATTTCTGGTGCTTTTCACTGCAACCCTAAAACAACCTATATGGCTTTGTTAGCTGCCATCTGTATGCCCTTTATCCTGAAATTATGCGAGAGCGGAGGTATCTGGTTCTGCAACTTGCTGCTTCCAGCGTAGAAAGTGAAGGAATTCGTTCTATTGATGCTGCACTGAACACTTACCTTGCTCTGATCACACTCGGAAAGCCCTTTGGCTGCACCGCATCGGGCGCTTTGCCAGGGCGGCTCCTCTATAGTCTGCTGGGGCTCGAGCAAAGCACTCGCACATACCTTGCTCCGAGCTTTCTCAGCCGCAAGTTGTTCTTTTCCTGACCTCGCCCAGCTATTGTCACGGCGGGCTTAGCGATGCCGACTGGTTTCTCGCTTATGACCTCCTACGGGGAGGCAGATACTGGCTCTAGTTCCATCGAAATAGAGGTATCAGAGAAGCGGATAATCCCAACCACCACGCGATCCAAGCCTCACCTGCTGAAGAGCCTGGACTTGAGCCGCAACTAAAGGAAGTTGCAACTGCAGAGCCTGAAGCCCCTTTGACGTCAACTTGGGAAAGGCGCCGTAGAGGGTAAGAATTCGCAATTTTCAATGGTTGTCATGTCAATCCTCTTGATCCGGCGGATCGCATGGTCCATGTTGTGGAGTGAAGGATTCACTGTTGCGGGAACATTTGGGCGCACCTTTGATCTACTTAACAAACCCTTCCGACCGACCTGGTATATTACCGACGTTGAGATCAAAGAAAAAAGCATCAGCGATATCATCAAGCCAAATGTGCAGCGACCCTGTATCAGAAGATTCCAGTAGAATATCGCCCCGAATGTTATTCACATGATTGAACGGCATTCGCCAGGCGTGTTCTACCTCCACAAATCCTTTCAACCAGGTAAATACCACGGGTCCAAGTCGGCCAGAAAGACATCTTTCCTCATATCCTTGATGGAATCGCCGGAGAAAAACCTTGACCGGGAGAAACACGTTTGGCCACCATCAGATAGCCCGCAAAACGCCCAGATCTCAGCCGAGAAACGAGGGGGAACTGCTCATCGTAGGCTAGCTCCGTAACTACCAAAGACTACCACTACAACTCGTCGAAAGCTTGGTCTGCAATCTGTTTCCGCGATAAAACCCGGTGTCAGATATACCCCATCAGATTGTCGCATAATGGCAGCGCTCGCCTGTTGGTGAGAGAAAAGGCCCCAGATTTGCCCTTCAAACTAATATCCAATGAGCTTCCCACCAAGCATCATCTCTCTGGCCCGGGTTTGGACGTTCCTGAATCGCATATAGCCGCAAGATTCGCTTTCGAGGTGGTTAACAAAGGATGCCAGGGTTTTGAATTCGCTACGGCAGGTTACCTCCGGGCAGTGATAGTAGGCTTGTTGGTCTAGAGATTGTCGCGCCCACGCTGTTAATGATTGAAGTTTTCGCCGCGCCCCAAATGGGTATAGAGGAGAAAGTGCACAGGCGAAGCAGATGCTTTAGAGCGGACGGCTGACTTACGGAAGGGAGATTTCAAATGCTGGGTTAGGCTGTACATCTTTGAGAAAACGCGTTGGCAGAGATAGCACTCGTAGCCTGACCCATTCCAGGTATGAACCGTAGCCTCGTACTCGACCTCACCTGTCCAGCCGATGAGCTTTTTGGAAATAATGCCCTGCGGGTCACGGCTGCGGACGAGGCGATAAAGAGCGTCGCGTGAGAGGTTCTGCGCGTCAGGGCAGGTGCCGGATTCGAGGTGATTGACTATGCCGGTTGCGGTGGTATATGCCTTGGTGCATAAAGGGCATTGGATCGAGGAGCCAAGGTGGGTTTTGGAGTTCAAGTGCTGGTTACGAAGGTCGTGTCAGACATGATTACTATACAGTTGTGGAGAAGTGACTGGTTTAGGTATCTTGGTTCGGGTCAAATACTTGCCTGGCGCGCATTATTAGGGTTTGCGAATTTGCGGTCGCAATCGAAACAAAATGAATGCTCATTTGCTTCGTGGCTGATGCGTTCCTGCTCATTGTTGAACGTGTCGTAGCAGCGGCGGCATTCTGTATGGTTGGTACTTGTTTGGTGTTGCCTGAGCGCGACCCTACCTGAAGGAAAGTACCTGCCGCAATCCCAACATGTTGAGCCCATTACAAAACCGGGATCGTGGATAACAAAAGAAAAAAATGGTTCAGTGCTCTTATATCATGGGCTTGTATTGCTGAAGGATACCAGACCCAGAATTATGTGAACCCGCCAGAGACAATGTTTGTTCGGGGTTCTAGATCAGTTGCTAAGAGAGCAGAAGGACGGAACGACCTTAAAGAATCCACACAACCCCGCGCTGTCACTCCATGGACTCAATAATATAATATAACAACCTTCCTTCTTCAAAGTTCACCTGCGAGAGTTTACCAAGATCCGAGGTTGAACTAGTGGATTCCAACCCTAATTGGACAACTAATTTGCCAAATTTCAGCGATAAATTGTAACCAACTAAACTTCTAAACCGGCAGTCCTCCGTACTGTGCAGCTTGATGCATATTTACCAATCACAGCGCCTGCTTCATCTGGTAACAACTTTGGGCAAAAAGCGAATCCCCGCCCAATACCATACAGTGCCTCGATAGCATACGGTTGTTTCGGCCACAATTGGCTTAAAGGTATTATAAACCTCCGCGTCGGTTGCCAAGGAAAAAAATATCGGCGCATACGCGCTACCTATAAAAATACACAGCTGTCGCTTGCCGGTCCAGGAGAGGATTTCAAGCCACTTCCACGCGCCGAGCAGCAGGCCACAAAAGTCTAGGAAAGTATATTGGGGCTATTATCGCTCGCAGGTCCAAACGTCCCTGACAATTGAAAAGACACATAATAGTTGATGGACGCCAAAGAACAATCCTAAGTGTTGATAGGCGTCTAGCCTAAAACAAAGGGTGGCTAACCCGTAGGTGAACCAACGTAGCAATTGTTGTATTTGCTACCTCTTTTGTTGATTGTCTGCGATAGGTTGCAAAGTAGGTTGCACGGAGGTAGAGAGACCCTTTTATAAGGGGTCCCGAACCCCGTTACTATCGATAAGATAGGCATGCGCAGTCGCAATGCGAATTGTTCCGAATAACAATCCAACAATATACGCATTAATTAAGTTCAAAACCGTCGAACGAGAGAGTTCATTGGGGTGGACCCACAGGTGCTTGAGGGCTGATCGCCGAGACTATGGTAAATCATGCACAGCCTGGGCCTGGTGGCCAGAGCTTTGTGTCATAGCGGGCGGTAAATGAAACGTTTGATTGGCCATATATCAATCATGTGACCTCGCTCCCCGATACATACCTCAGTAATTCACTGCGCCATCGAATTCGCGCGACCACAACTCAACCTCCACATCCGTCAATCAACATCCCGCCATCGAATTCGCACGACCGCAATCCAACCTCAACATCCAACAGTCAATCAATATTCCGCCATCGAATATGGCTGACACTCAGCAACAAATGCTCGCCACCAAGAGCGACCTTGCCGCATTGAAGACTGATTTCGACTGTCGTTTCGATCTCCTGTTACTTGAACTCCGCCGCCTCAGCGCTCAATTAAAGAACAGCTTCCTGAAGAACCCTACCCTGCGAATCAATTCGGTCCCTGGCTTTGATCTTCAGACCGGCATCGTATACCCCGATTCCAAACTGTTCCCCCGTAACGCCCGCGACTTTTACGCCCTTAGAAACCCGTCGACGAACCCACAGCGACAAGTTTTGGAATATCTGCGCTCCTTTTACGATCTTACGCGGGACCCAGAGCATGGCGGTAGCTCCGAAAGCGACGACGATGAAGCCAACGTTTCCGCAGACTCCCCCGAGTATACCGTGGACGAATTGGAAGCGATTCTCGGGTTGAATGAGGACAACTTTATCAGGTTCCAAGAGAGGGCAAAGGACTTTGGAGCCAGGGGGTCAGCTGCCACGGGTAAGCACCCACATACTGCACCAGAGGCCTGTGGGGCCCGGCAACGACAGCGGGTCGAAGCTGGTGGCCAACCCCTCTCAAAAAGCGGCTCATCCGATAAGGCGGGTTTCATGTGGGGAGATCGCTCGACGCCGTCGTCGCAGCGGCCCACGATCAACGAATTGCCTCGGGGGCATGCGACAATACCAATACATCACCAAAGCCATCCGCCACAGGCACCCTCGGATAGCGCCAGTCCGACAAATGCCGTGTCAACCCCGCCGGGTTTTGCAGCCGCGAATTGAGAATTAACAGGCGGCAAACGGAGAACACAAAGGGCAGTTATACATATTGAATATGGTAGACCGTCGTAGTGAGGTGGCCAGGAGCTTTGCGAAGGGTGTAATTATATTACCGCAACGAATCGATAATTCGCCGCAAAGTGGAGTAACCTACAGTGCGTTTTTTTTAGGTACATATGGAAGAAGGCGTATACCGTGATTAAGTTTATAGTACGTACGTACCTTACCTGCCTACCTGCCTACCTGCCTACCTGCCTACCTGCCTAGCCTCCTTAAATAAAAAATAATTCCCAACAATATTTTTACACTAATAATACAATCTACAACTTGTTCTTGTATAGACAAATTTGGACGTTGCTTTTACTAATACTTGGGGGCTGTACGTTGTGGGCCCCCTCAAAGAGGGGTTCTACCTGCCCTTTAGAAGTTCGGCTGCACCCTTGAGCCGCTCATAACTCTCTCGAGCCGATTCAATAAAGAAGTCGTCTATTTTAAATTTTAAGCACTTTGTAGTTTTCAGCTACCAATCGTTGAGCAGAAAGACTTACAGTCTGCCGTCCCGTTCAACGTGATGCAATGAGTGACTCCCCAAGTCCATAATGTCGCAGGACTTGCATTCGTTGAAGTTTGCTGGGGAAGGTCCTGATTCAGTGTAAGGCGTGGGTAAGGCACAGATTCTTGTTGGAAACATGTTAGTTTTGGCAATAAACATTGGGGATTGTGGATAGATGGATCCACCATGTGCAAAATGACGACTGTTGTGGTAAAAGATCATGGGGGCTTTTTCTGGATCTGTAATTAAAGACAGCCCGATCTGTTCGTCGATTGCACGCTTAATGGAAAACTCTTCACTTTTGCCAAACATTACGGATGCTTCGTCAGGCTCTCCCACGGTAACTTGGATTTCGCGAGTGATAACCGAACCCTTTTTGTCGACCATGGCAAGATTGGCTGCCTTTTGCGTGTCGTGCATCAATCTCCGGCCGGGTGAAGGACGACCTGGACGCAAGCGCCGTTCGGAAGGTCGGGCGAGGAAGCATTTCGAGCTGGAATGTGATCGTGGAGGTGTACGTTCGGTAGAATTAAGAGTGGAAGTAAGAGATGCGAACGACAAAAAATTCTTCTCTTTTCTCACCAGCACAGCCATACATACGTCTCAAAACGATGTGGCGTCGCAGTGCCAGCACAAAACAGCACCTACTTCTAATGCACGGAACCATCTTACGGCTGGCTTAGGTGCACCCCAGGGAACAACTGCACCTGAAAGCGCTGAAAGCGGTGTGTGCTTGCTTGAGAGTTTGACAGCCAGCCAACAACACAAACACTAAATAGAAAGCGGCCGTGCAATACTAGAAGTCCCTTAGTAACTATTCACTTAAAGTAATGGCGGGGCTAAGAATTGCCCGCTAGTAGGGCTGCTCGAGTCTAGCAGGATACAGGGCATCCATATCAACCGGGGCATCCATCGTCACAGGGTTCCACAGCAATAAGGTGGTGACTAACCTGCATTATGCAGCCCTGTAAAAGTGGATTGGAAATAGGTCATTTCGGTTCCCCAGAGTTTCGCCATAAAAAGTGGTTGCAGGATCAAAGCCAACTGGTACGAGAGCGGTATTTCGACTATATAAAATGAAGATTATCAAACCCATTGTAGTTAGAAGAGTCCTTTATTAAGTTATTTGAGCACATGCTTTTTAGCTACTTTTTATTTTTATTTATTTATTTTTTCAAACACTAAAAGGCCCTGTCCCTTCATGCTCCGAGGTTAAAAGATCCACGCCAGTTTTTGGTACCGACACTCCTCGCACCATCTATGTATTAGTTATGTTCAGACCAAGATCGTACTTCTATCACATACGACCATACCCACTGGAATATACGGGATCCCGTCCGCTCTCCCCTAGTCAAACCAGTGAGGGCCGAACTAGTACTCAGGTGGGTGACCACTGGGGAATCCTCGGTGTTGTATGTTTTTGCCATTTTCTTGATCATCTTTCTGGACAGAAATTCTGATTTGGTCGGACACCTACCTACTACATGCCTTTTTTGCTTCTTTGCTTTGTTTACTAGACAGAACAGACGAGCTGCGATGGTTTAATGGTATTGAACCCGCAGCCCGACCTCGCTGTCCAGCCCGTCTGAACATAGACCGGAAAACGTTAAGACCTAGAGCTGGCCGGCAGAGTCAACTGCTTCCCAAAATTAGGGTGGAGACAAGGACGACATTCGCCGGCTCGAGGGACGGATCTTGAGCACTATCACGTATTTGTTGTTCGTCTCTGTTTCTAATCATTCTATGTGGCATTTGTCCAGCAACTTTAGTGTCGTAAGATAGATCTGTGCTATCGTTTCAACCTAGTAGGATATTTCTTTCTTAAATGCGAATGAGAGCAAATAGGGGAGGAACTATTATGATGAGCATGTTCGCTTCGTAAATCGCACGCTATTTATTTCTGCTATACATTAACTTCTTTCAAACAAGTTGGTCCAAAAAACAGATACAATGAAGCCAAAGATTATGGCAAACAATTAAAATATTCCCAATACTTGAAGGGCCCTATTCGTCATCATAAGGCCACTCGTGCTCAATTTTGGGCTGCCTAAACTGTTTCCCTTTCAGCCGGGCTCCACCCTGGATAGCCAGGCTGTGTGGTTTTAATAGAACCGACTCGGGCAGATATGGCACCACGTATCGCCACGTGAACTTGTCCCTCCACCGGCGCCACGACATCATCCGGATCATGCCCTGACTCTCTTCGACCATACTCGAGACCCTGCCGAACGAGGCGTCCTCGACGGCCCGGAACGCAGCGGTCAGTCCGGCGAGCGGCCACGCCGGCGTGCCGGCCAAGTCCTCGGCAACGTGCTCCTGCAGGAAGTTCACCAGGGTGGCGCACGAATCGATGCAGCTGTTGCCGCCCTGCCCGGCCACCGGGTTGAATTTGTGGACGGAGTCACCCAGGCAGATGATGCGGCCGTACGACCACTTGCGGAGGGTATAATGCGGCAGCGCCGTGACGCCGCTGCGGGTGAGGTTTGCAAAGAGCTCCTGCATGCGCAGGCCGTTGTCGGCGATGACCACGTCCCGGAACCTGTCCATCGCCTGCTCCTGATCCTCTTTGCTGAAGCGCGGCACCTCGTCGATGGCGCACCGGTGCTGGGCCGGCGGCAGCGCCCACGTGCAAAACATGTAGATCTCATTGTCCAAGCCGCGGCCCAGCACGATCTGCGCATCCTGCATCGACACCAGCGCGCCCCAGCTGTCCGGGATGCCCTCCTGGATGGCGGGCGAGCACCGGCCCGCGGCGAACAGGCAGGCGAACTCGCAGCCCACGTCGGCCCGGTCCGCGGCGGGAATGGAACTTGGGTCTCCAAGGTCGGCGTGCCTCCACATTTCCCTTCGCACGGTGCTGTGCACGCCGTCGCAGCCGGCCACCAGCTGGGCCTCGTAGACGCAGCCGTCGTCGGTGTGCACGAGGGCGGCGTCGGGCCGCGAGTGGTCGATGCTGGCCACGCGCTTGTTGGTCAGGAGCCTGTGCTTGTCGGCCACCGCCTCGAACAGCGCGCGCATGATGCGGTGCCGCGACGACCACACCGAGTTGTACCCATGGCGCTTCCGGTACTTATCCCTGGCGAGGCTGTGCCTCAGGCTCTTGCCCGTCACGCCGTCGCGGTAGTCGATGTTGCCCTGGGGCAGGCTGGCGGCCGAGATTTTGTCCAGGACCCCAAGCTGGTCCAGGATCCGCTGGCCGTTTGGCAGGATGAGAATGCTCGCGCCAGCGTCGGGTGCGATTTCGCTGTAGGCTTCTAACAGCACGTAGTCGACCTGCAAACGCTCCAGACACAGGGCAAGCACGAGGCCCGTCACGCCACCGCCGACGATGACGACTTGATGCTTGGTGCTGCTGGCCGCCATGGTCGAGGCGAGAGGTGAATTACTTGCCAAGTCGGAACTAGGTGTTTACCTCGTAAATGTGAACTGGGTAGTTTTACCAAATGAGCTTGTTTACCGTGTGCATGCGCGGGTGAGTGTATGTATGGTGTGAATGATCTACGGTGTATTTCTATTTTCCCCGAGCTCTCGAATCAAATTCGACTCCAACCAACAGCCCATCACACCTTTTGTCTCACCGCGATTCCGTGCAACCACAATCAATTTAGCTTTCGTTTAGAAACTATCTAGGCGGCGCATCGGCTTTGAAGAGGAGCCCGACAGCGTGGGTCAGCGGAAATTGTAACCAAATGGGACCAATAAGCAAGTTGGGTGGTCAACTCTATATCTTAATTTGCTCCAGAACACAATCCATGGCATTTGCAAGGCTTGTTGGTCTGTACCCAGCAAGGTTTGTTCCCAGGACGCGCAGCCATCATACGATTTATACGCCATGGTAATTGCGGATGCTGCTGCGTTTCTTCAATAACAACAATAACTATGATCCCAGGATATGTGGAACGAACCGGTTCAGCGGCATCTGAGCAAATTCTCCAAGGTGGTACGACAGTGACGGCACATGTGGGGGGGGGGATAAAAACAGATTAAAATTATGAACATCATCCCTTTCCATAAACCTTAAAACATTTGACAAACTCGGCACGTGTTACAAGCAGTATCATTTACAGCCAAAATGATGAACCTCATGTCTGCAACACCCGCATCCTTGCCTACAAAATGTATGTAAACAGTCCCGGCGTCTTCAGGCCTCGATCTTGGGCTCGTCTCGTTGAGTTTGCGCACCAGCAGCTTCACTCCCGGCGCTCCGTCAAGCTCATCCGCCTGCAGTGTACAATCCTCGGCGGGAAAACAGCTCTCCAGGGGCACTTGGTCCAACTTCCGTCGAAAGGGGCCGGCATTGCGTAGAACGACGATCAGGGGTAGATCGGGGGCTGAGCGTCTGACTGCAGCAAGACGCGCCAGCACGCTCTGGATGTGGTTTAGTGCGGGCGGCGGGCCAGGCTGGTCGTATGGACCGAGGTCGGCAACAAAGATGACGGCGCTGGCGGCCGAGAGCTGCCTTTCGCTGGCCTGCGAGGCGCCAAGGTCAAGTATCCTGAGTGGGAGGGCCTCCGGGCCCGTGTAGGTAAATATGCGTTGTTCGGCAATATCTTCTCTGTGCAGGGCCCACTGTGCATCGAAATGGGGCGAAGCGTCCAGGATGTGGGCAGTGTCAGCATCTGTATGGCCGAGGGCAAGGACTGAGAGGGCTGTTTCTGGTGTAGCGGAGTAGTTTTCCTCGTCGCTTGCTTTCCTCCATCGCAGGAGGCGGTTGAGGAGCTTCATGGTTCCGTTTGCTGAGGTATCCGAGGGTATATGGTTGTGCAATGCTCAGTTTGTAGGACGTGGTTTGCCTCTTGTTCGTTCTAGGTGACTTCCCAGGATAGAGTGTTGACGCATGCACTTCACCAGCTGTGCCGCTTCATGCTGGTTTCCTGAAAAAAAAAAAGGTTTTTCTTTTTGTTTTCTAGCGGCAAGGGACATGTGCCTCTCTGCACTTATAACCAATGATAGTTCGCCAACCAACCTTGGCATCTTGAGCCGAGACAGCTGCCACTTCCAGCCGCAAATCTGACTCACATGATGCAGCCCGACGAGAAACCTGGTGGGCAATGGATCGCTGCTGTGACCGGTGCGCCTGCCGACTGCACGGCGGCCAGGCTAGTCTCTTTGTTGCCTTCGCGATCAAAGCAATTGCAGGGCAACATTGGCGCCAGAGTATCGTAGCCTTGGATGCGAATTTTTGCTCTTCGCGATGAGGATACCTAAACGTGCCGTCCGCTTCATAGGTGGCGGCGATATTGATCAATTGCTCTTGGCCCCCCTTGGTGCTGAATGTGGTAGACATAGTTTGATTTTATTCTATTTAGCATAGTGATACTTCATAAATGGAACCAGGGCGATCACGGTGTTGCCCTTTTTATCGCAACGGGCTGATGATACGTCATCCCCTCTTCGGTCCTCTCCCCGAAGCTCGCGCCTGATGATACGAGGGTCAAGGTGAAAACATAAGAGGGTCTGAGCATTTTGTAAACTCGAACGATTTGGTGCCCGCGCAAAGGGGCCTGAGTAAATATCAAGACAAACAGCCAAAATCAGCAAGATGAGCAATCCGCACTGTAATTAATTTTGGCCGTTCCAATGGTATTTCTGGACTCAAACTATGGGAATTGTATTAGAGATTTACATTGGCGTGACTGGTTACGCCGATGAAGCATTGTGACATCATTCCATACTATATCAGACGTTCCATACATGTCTGGCATGAACCAGAAGAAAATCCACACCAGACAAACAACAAGGCAAATAACGTTGCAAGACACAAAGCAAACATACCAAACCCGTCAATACCAGAGTCTCGAGACAAACTGGCACCAAGGGGAAAAAAAAAGAAAACGGGCGGGAATCCCAAAAAAAAAAAAATATCATCGTGCAAGCAACCCAAAACCCCATATAACAGTTGCAAAGAAAAAAGCCACAAGTGTAACTCCACATCAATCGAGGCCACGACGGGTACTGCGGCCCCTCAGCGCCCGATCCCGCCACCCTCTGTTCGAACGTCTCCCGTTCTGACCCCCGCGCCGCGCGACCCCATCTGATGAATCATCAACGCTGCTATCCCTGGCCTCTGTGGACGGGCCGTCGTTGTGCGAGTAAAACTCATCGTCGTCGTACTTGATTTCATCTTCCGACTCGGACGACGAGTTGATGTTTTCGCCAGCCCTAACGTCCATCAGGTCCTCCATCCCGTCAAAAGCGTCGCCGTAGCTGTCGTCTCCCTCGGGTTTTGGACCCTTCGACATGGAGGCAGACGGCTTGCTTCCCCTTGCCCGGCTCTTGACCTCTGCCTTGCGAAAGAAAGGATGGTCCGCTTGTAAGAGCTTGCCTTGGGTCATGTGGCCCATCGGGGTGTGGACAAAGTCCTGGCCACGGCGGCGGAGTGCCAATCAGTCATGGAGGAAGCTCAAAGGCTTCTTTGCAAGCTTGGTTGGTTTGCGGATCTTGTTATGGGTGTGGTTCTCGTCGCCATTGATGGTCAAGGAAGCGATGGCCCCGTCCAGTTGGTCGAGTGCATCGTCGTTCTCAACCTCCTTTAACTCATCAGAGTCCGCAATGCCGTGCAATATATGGTCAAGGCCAATAAAATCGCACAAGGAATCATACTCATTCCACTCAAAGTACAAACGACCGACCAAAATTCCAAGCTGCACCTTGAGCCAAAGCGGCCCGACCCAGCCATATGGAAGGTAGGGATGCTGTAGTAGTTGAGGTCGTTGAAGTGAAGCATCTTCCTTGTGATGGGTGCAGCATACGTCAATATGTAGCTAGGCGTATTATGGCCACGGACGATCGGCATAAGCAACTCTGCTTCCTCCGGGATGATCACAATGGCAACCGCAGCCCGCTCACTCCAAATCACCCAGTTGACAGGACGGAGGAAGCATTTAGAAGGTCGGTGAACATTTTACTTAACCGTCTTGCAGAACTCAACAGACACCAAAAGATTCGCCTTTGATGATTGCTTTGCCGACACAACAGCCTTGCTGCCAAGGGGCGTCTGAGCCACAAACTGCATCCAAGGGCGGTAAAACTCGGAATCGGCAAGCCTTCCAGTCCGGGCAAAGGCCTCGAGGTCGCGGTTCAGCCCTGGGAACTTGAGCGCGGAGAAGTGGACAGGCTTCTTGACTTGACGAATGGATTCGACTTCGAATGCCACCTCTCGCTCCTGCTCCACTTCCTGTAGTACTGAAGCATGTACTGCACCGCCTGTATCCTGGAAAGACATGCGTTGTGCGTTGAGCTCGCCGACAAAGGTCACTATTGCAGGTTCTGTGAAATTCTTGGATCCAGCTAGCTTGTTCTTGGCTTTGGGCTCCTTCGAAGACTACGACTCACTCTAGCGGATTGAGTCCATGTAGCTCTCGTGAGGGATTGATTTGGAGTGCTTTTTTGGTAGGATCCTTGGATGTTGCGAACAGATGCAGATCCCAGCCATTGGACTGCAAGTTGACGCCGAACTGCTTGGCATATTGCAGCAATACAACATTGTTGAGAAAGCAGTCGATGGCGACCAAACTGTACCTAGCCAATTTCCAGCCGGGAAACTCTTAGTGGTTCGGGTTCACCTATCGTACTCTGAATATGGCTCGTCAGGCTTCAACACATGCTCCAACGCCTGCGACAAATGAGTTTGGTTGACGCTGTCGTAGTGGAAGGGCAGACAGGTGAAGAAAATCAGGACGGCTAGATAAAGATGTGGAAGTAGAGCATTGAGTCAACGCTGAAAAAGCTATGCTTTCGCTTTGCCGCACAAAGGAGCCCGCGCTGAAACCAATACCAACGGAATAAGGCTAGAAACATTAACTTTGCCAGGCTTCTGCAAGTATCCTGATGGGTAATCAAGTCAATATAAGCTATACTAAAGTGTTGAGGTTTCACCACCAACAAAATAACCACGCTAAACTTGAGCTCTCAACCCGCTCCGCTTACTAGGTAACAGTCACCGCTTAGACTTCAAGGCTCCGTGTTATTTCGAGACGACGAATTCAGCAAGCTTCTCAAGAACTGCTTCGGCCGATTCCGTTTCCTGCTTCCAGCACATTGAAATCGCCTCATCAAAGGGCACCCCGATCAGATCCGGGAAAATACCGTCGTCGTAGAGCTTAACGACCTCGTCCTCAGTTTGATTGGATTCTTCGTATGGCTCGCGACCGGTAGCGATGAAATACAAGGTTGAACCCAGAGCAAGCAGGTCCTCTTTGACTGTCGCCTGCTGCATTGTTCCTCCCAAATATTTGCCCGGGATCCTATATCGCACGCCCGGAATGACCCAGGCCCGAGAGCCTTCCAGGGAGGATCCGCCAAAGTCGCAAATTTTCAGGTTTAGTGTTGAGTCGAGGAGAAGGTTGTGCGGTCCGACATCGGCTTGAATGACTTTTCGCGTGTGTAGGTATTCAACTGCCTCAGCTGCTTGCATGGCCCATTGATGCCTTTGAGCTAGAGAAATCTCCTCTTCGCATTCCCTAATGTATTCCTTGACGCTACCTCGAGGCATATACTCCAGGGTCAAAATATGGGCCTCGGGATCCCACTTTTTAAAGCCGACCAGCCGGGGGTGCTCTCCAAGCCTCTCATATATCTGAGCCTCGATTGAGATATCCCGCTTGCAATCGTCTTTAGCCCAATCCTCCTCCCAAGGAGATTTGACAATGTCGCCTGAAGGTGTGAGGTAAACAGCCCCCGATGTTCCGCCTCCGATCAATCTGCCATGCATGTCGCACAAATCGGTTCCACTGGGAAACTGGTTTGCTATCGGTCAACGATTCTGGTCTCTTCTAGTCTGTCGCTGGCTGTAGAGTCGTAAATCAGCTGAATCTTAGAAGCAGCTGGTTCGCTTGTGCTGCTTTACTATGATTGCATCAAATAGAGAGTATGCGGTGCGAGGCGAGAGGTTGCTGAGTGAGGACTAGAGGTTTAGAATGGTACATAATTATAGTGGACCATTGCGGAGAATCATAGGCACCATCGGATGGTCGGAGCTTCTGTTTTGCTGTGGCAATGGAAACCAGCTGGGATTTCTTTGTCAGACAGGGGTAACCTTGCAAGCCTTGCCCTACATGATGTGATAGCCAGTCAAGTGGGGACAAAAAAACAAGGACCGCAAAATTGGGCGGACTACACCAAAAGAATACCCAAACAACCTACCAGCTTGCCATTTTCAACCTCGTGCAAGTCCTTGCAAACAAATTTTTAATTCAATGAAGAAAAAGAGGCACTATATCTTCTTAAATCCTTTGTAAGTTCGTGTATTTCTGCACCCGTCATTTGTTTATTTCCGAAGTCTACAGGGACACGACGTGGGAAATCCTGGCAACACTGCAGGTGTTCAGAAGGAAGTACACCGCTCAACTGAGCCTCGAAGCAGACATCGGGGACAAGCAGTATCATGCACAGATGATATCAGCCGACCGGCAGTATCAAGCCGGGCCTCACTCGCGAAAAGGCATGTGGATCCGTTGATGCTCTCTATGGCATTGTCAAACTCGAGGCTTTGGTGCTTGCATTCTTTTTCTTTGCGGTTACGCCAATTGGTTGCAAATTCCTGGATGCGGTGAAGTTCTCTTGGAAAATGCTGCGCATCAGGTGACTCATCGACATAGCGAGCGGCGAAGCAGCCATTCTGAGGGTTTTCAAAGATGGTTGACTGGAACCTGCACTTGGTGATACGATCGGCCATATACGACTAAATCTACTGCAGTCTCTTCATGTTGACGAGACGAGGGAGATAAAGCACGTCCAACGATGCAGGAAGGAATAGAGAATGATACTGTAGCAGAAAAGGGAATCGTGAACAGGGAGAGATGCCAAAATGTATTCAGATCTCCATGACGGCGAGTATCATGATGCTCTTCTGCTGATGGTTGTTATCGTAGTGCTGGCCAACGTCCGAGAGGTAGCTACGAGAGTGCTCACGCGTTCTGCCAATCACTGCAGAAAACCTCTGAACCATCCATCGTCAGACCTCGATGTCTCGCTTTGACACGCATGGGAGAGAGACAACGAGAATGGTGGCAGAGGGAAGGCGCTCAGTTGTATCTTGTAGGTTTTGCTTGTCAGGGGGTTCAGACAACAATCTGGGTCTGCAGCCTTCCGTGGAAGTTCAGGAACGACTTTGGTGGTGCGTGACTTGAAGGCTTGCCAAGCAGTTCCAATCTTCTTCCAAAAAAATTGTGGATTCTGGTTCAGACCAGGCTCAATGTTTTTGAACAAGTAGTCAAGGCACTCGGCCTCTAACGGTTTGGTATTGCGTCGGTCTGACTCTAGAAACGACGAATGGTGACTCGCAAGACCAGCCACAAATGGAGACGTCGCCATGGAAGGTTTGACTTCCAGCATACATCATCGCGAACACGCTTGCAAAGAATGTCGGGTGCGATTCGCTGTCCGTTGGCTTCTAGGATGACGGCAAGCATGGAACATATAATGCTTGGATCGGAAGTCTCGCGAACTTCAGTTGTCTGTGACCCTGCTTTCAGATTAAAAGCCGCAAATTCGTCGGTGGGTTTAGTTTGCGAGGCTGTTTCGAGAAATGACGAAAGACTGTCGAGAAATAACGGTTTCAAGAAGTTTTCTAGCGGGACTGGGATGGCTGCTCCAGGAAAGTCACACACGAGAGCATTACTAGCAGCCAACACAGACTCGGACTTTGGTGAGGCCTCGAACATCTCAAAGATCACAGCGTTTTCACTGAGAGCAACGGTGAGTTAGTCAGCGGTTGAGATGCCATCAATGGTAGAAAAGAAATGTCGACGAGATACCACGGGAGTTGTGCAGTTTGGGTTGGTGTAAAGAGATATATGCAGATGCAACTTACCCAGCGGCTGGATAGATAAAGATGCCTGCATTTTGACCGTGAACGTGAAGGACCAAAAAGTCCATCTTCACGACGTCACGCAGCTCTGGCATAAGGGCAGCCGTCTCTGGTCGAATGCAGATTGACAGCCTCACTGACACCTCCAAAGACCTGGCGACTGAATCCCAGATAGCATAGTTGGGGTTTTTGGGCAAATCTCGCATAGACTTGGCAGCAGACAAGAGACGCTCCAAAAGGGCAGACTCGACAAGCGGTACGTACGGGTCTTGCTGCTGGGGAAGCTGTGGCGACATGGCGAGATGATTTAGTAGGAATTCGGCCAGCCAGGCATCCGGCGCCCGCTTGGGGCCCTTTGCCTGGACGCTCATGATAGAGTTGGTCGTGGGTAATAGCTGATGTCAAGGCAGAAGTCAATACAGTAGATAGAAATGAAAGCAAAATGCGTCCAGTAAAAAAAAAAAATCCCACAAGATATACCGAACGAATAAATCAGTCATAAGATGAAAGGCACGTAATAGACTGATCTTCACTCAGAGAGGTGGAATAAGAAAGGGAAAAGAAGAGACTTTTGGTATGAATGCAATATCTGCCTGATTTCCAGGTCAGACCTTCCGTCCGTGCCTGTTTGGCGGGGAGACAGATGAGCCCTGGTGCTTTGTCCGCTGGTTTGTCCTGTTCTTTGTATGTACGTGGCCGACTGGGATTCTGGTTGGGCAAATGAGGTACTTGGGATATGGTTCATTCCTGTCAGGGCCACATGAGAAGCTCAGAAGCCTGGGAGAAATGCGGGGCCAGACAGAATATGATGTTAAAGCACTTAGCCTGGCTGCTTTCTTGTCTTCACAGGAAATAACAGCGCTCGTTTGTCGGCCAAAGGCCCCAATTATTGCAGGCATGTAAGTTGGCAAAAGACAGGCTGTCTCAAAGATCAATGACTAAAGCCACAAGCTTGTGGGTGTTCCCTGCGGTGCGACAGTGGGCGAATATCTCCAAGTCAATATCCGCTCAGATTTCCATGCGAATTCTAGCTGGATGCCTCGATGTTTGCTCTTTCATAGCTGCATCAAATGGCTACTACCCAAGGAGTGAAAGTAGACTGCGGTTCTAGAGAATGGCGATAATAGTGTGTAAATGGGCATAGGTTTACTTTTGACCTGGCGTCCATTGTTTGCAAAACCAACGATCTACATCTGGGCGTTAAGTTATCACAGAGGCATACAAAGAAGAGACAGCTTAGACTCGGGTGCAGGGTCTATCTGGATACCGACCCTGTTCGTCTCAAATGCACGTCCAATCGGGTAGGTCTGTAGTGGAAACCATCCAGACAACTGTCAATAGAATGCAAACAGAGGAATGCTCACTGGCGAGCAAATTTGGAGATTCAATGCCATTCGACCTGCTAACAAAACAAAAATATTTATGCACACATGGAACACAGCCCTTCTACTTATATATCACACATATGCTCAATCGACTGTCTCTCGCCAGTCTCCAGTTTACATCAAGACAGCCGCAGCACCAACAGCCGCTGACAAGACGACGATGCCAGCGCCAAAGGCGCCCTCAAACGTAGCACCCCAGCCAGAGCCGACCCTCAACGTGCCCGCGGCGTTCTTGCCGCTTCCACTGCCAGACGATGCAGCACTGCTAGCGGCCGACAGGACGCTGGAGCAGGTGCTGTCGGACTTGGGGCTGGACACGACGCTAGCCTGGCCCTTGAAGTCGCAGGCGCTAGAAGACTTCTGCTGGTTGAGGTAGTATGCGTTGAGGGCGTTGCCCAGCTTCTCGGTGGCGTTGCAAGCTGAGAACAGGCCGTAGGTGCCAGTGGAAGCGTCGGCCTTGATGCCGTCGCAAGCCTTGGGGTCCATGCCGCAGACGGTGCCGAAGAGCGACCCAATCGACTTGGCGTCGGACGCAATCTTGGCAGAGGGCACGCACGATAGTGACTGGTACATGCACGAGCAGACGGTCGTGTTGGGTGAAGGGGGCAGCTTCTCGGCCGCCTTCCACTTGTCGCCTATGGCGGGGCAGGCACGTGCGGTGTTGGTGGGCTGGTAAGAGTTCTCAGCCGTGCCGGTCGGGTAGCCGGACTGGGCGATCTGGGTGGCCAGGGCGCCAAAGTCCTTCATGGTTGTGACAGAGTTACCGGAGAGGGAGACGAGACCTGGTTCAAAGGAAATATATTAACATGTGCAGTCATTGGTTTTCGTGCATGTGCAAGTTGCTTTGTGACTTACCATAGTCGTTCTGCTCCTGGAAGTATTCGTAGACGATACCACCAGACCACACCTTGTTCATATCATCGCTGTACAGCGCTCCAGTCTCCTGGAAAATACGCGCGGCGGCACCGCCGGGGTTCTGGCAACCATACTCAGAGAAGAAGACGGGAACGGAGTAGTCCTTGAAGAACTTGGTCCGCTCCTCGTAGCCGCTAGACTGGAAGGTGCTCTTGCCGCACCACTCGTAAATGTTGTAGCCCCAAAAGTCGACCGATTCTTCCGGCGTTCCGCAGTTGAAATAATTGGCCAGGTTATCCCTGGTACCAGAGTCGTCGTTGGTGGCATAGCCAACACCCAGCCAGCGACCGAGGTTCTTGCTCTTGATGTATGCCTTGGAGTCTCGCACCGCCGCCTTGACGAAGGCCGAGGCCTGGGTGTTGGTAGCATTGTTGGTGACCTCGTTACCTGCGAAGAAGCCGATTGTGTTTTCGTACTTGGAAAGGTTGTCAATTACACCAGAGTACCTCGCAAACAGCGCCGTGTCCCAAGAAGGCGAGTCTCGCTCTACCGAGACATCTGGAGCGCTGAGGTCGGCGATGACGTAAATGCCGGCATCGTCTAGGACCTTCATGCAGGCCGAATGATCCTTCTTGGGGTCAATTGCATAGACGCGAATGACGTTGGTGCCGAGTTTGCTGAGCAGAGGAGCATCTCGTCGGCAGCTGGCCTCGTCGGCAAGAGGGTCGTTGATGTTTGCAGACGTCGCGTCGCCCTGGCCATTGACATTGACACCCTGCTGGTACGCCACGCCGCGAATGTAGAACTGAGTCCCATTCTTGAAGAACAGGTATTGACCTTTAGCGGTGATGGGCGAAACGGCAGCGGCTGCAGTGGATGCGAGTTGCAAGACGCCCAGCGCCTTGGCGAGTTTAATGAAACCCATTTTTAGGGGTGGGAAATGATTGTGGTGGGCTGTAGTAGCACAGAGCGATTTGGCTCTTTGATTTGGTTTGGGTCTGGGCGTGTGAATGGGGTCAATTTCTCTTGGCGCCAACGCGGGAAGTGACTACCGGACTGTCTTGGCTGGTCTGGGGAATGCTTGTTGCATGCAGGGGCTCTCGAATTTGTGTGTGTTCTTTTGCAGAAAAAAGAAAACTTAACGAAGGACGAGAAGAGGTGGTCAAAAGGAACAAATCGAATGATTTAAAAGAAGCCCAACGAATGTCGACTTTAATTGCAGCTATGGTAGAAAGAGGTGGAATGAGATGAGAGAGAACAAGCGAACGGACGAAAGTGAACTGGAAACGGGATTTCTACCTCGCACACCTTCAGTGGGTTTTCCCTTGATCAGTTTGATCCAGACTTCCTTAGTCATCCAACCTCTGAGTATGCACACTGGGCAGCTCGCACAAACTAGACAGTCCCGAGGAAGGGCAGCCCGATGAAAATTACGCTTCAAACCGGGACGGTGGTAACAAACAGGGTTAGTGCACAGTGCAGCTCGAGGCTCTCCAGACGGAATGATGAGCATTCAGGGGAAGGAGAACTGTCTCGGGATATCCTGTTTTTTACGGGGCACAAATTTCACCAGAGCGCTTCAAATCTCTGCGTAATGGTAAACGGTCCGCGAGGGAATGGAGTCCAATGTCAATCAACTGAATTGGTTCATCCTCGCAAATTAGCGTGGTGGCGCCAGAAGTAAATCCAGCCATTCCCCCAAGCAAAACGCCTTTTGCCTTTGTGGGCATGGGATGACGCGGCTCCATGTAAAACGTCAACACGACGATGTGCCTCGTTTAAAAGCGGGGCTGTTATTTTAAGACGGAGGTAATCTTGGCAGTGTTGGATGCACCAACATAAACTTTTAAAAAAACTGTTTGCCGATTCCATCGGCCAACTGTGAAAGATTAGAGAAGTTATTGCAGCTAATCAAATTCTGGGACTAATAAAATGATCTACCAGACTTTCTATGTGTCTTTATAGAGGGAAACGGGTTAATGTTCCATGAAATATGACGGAACAAATACGATTCACTCATGTGCAATCTCCTCGTTACACAGCCACGTACGACGTTACAGTGAAAGGATATTGAAACAATTTCGAGCAGACATACGAGCGTCATTGTAGCCCCGGAGATACGGGTCCAGAAAATTTTAAAGAAAAAGTCAGCCACTTTTCCCAGGCCTCAGGTACCTACCTACCCAGTTCAGTCCTTCTTTTTATTCATCCTGGGCAGGCAGAGCCACAACATCAACAGCACAGCAAAAATGGCCAGGATAATTGGCTGCAAGACCCAAACACCCTTGGCCTGTGCGATGGCTCCGATCGCAAATGGAAGCACTGCGGCGCCCGAGCCACCAAATGCAGCTGCGAAGCCAATGGCGCTCACGTGCAGGTGCTTCGGCAGTAATTTGGTTGCCACCACTATGGCTGCTGGGAAAAGCGGGCCGATGAAGAAGCCCTGGAGCGCGACGGCCACCACGGAGACGTAGAACTGCGGCACCAGCCAGAAGACGAGCTGCAGCGCCATGATTGGGATGAGGTAGCACTGCCAGCGTAGAAGGGTTGTCAATATCAAGCCAAAATAGGGAATAGCGAAATACAAGAAAAAGACAACAACCAAGAAAGAAAAGGAAAAAAAAAAAAAAAACTCACAGTCACGGCTAACTTGGACCCTATCTTGGGCGTCACAAACCCCAATACAACCCGCCCAACGACCAGTCCCAGCCAGAAACCCATGGCCGACATGCCGCTCTCGAAACCGGGCGCGCTACGGATCTCCATCATGAATTTGACGATCCAGCCGCCAATCGCGACCTCAGCGCCGACGTAGCAAAGCAAAAAGATGGACACCAGCCAAGAGACCCTCGCGTAGCTCTTGCTGAACAGGGCCTCCCGCAGTGCGCCCTTTTGCGGCTCTCCGCCGCCGGCGCTGCGCGAGAGCGAGTCGCGGTAGGCCTGTGCGTTCTGAGGCCAAAACGCGACGGCCGACGTGACAAGCTCGATGCCCGCCAATGCGATCATGAGATAGTAGTAGGCGTACCAGGGCTGTCCGAGGCGGGTGATCATGCTGGTGGCGATCAGGGGCGAGATGACGGCGCCGACGCCGTAGAAGCCGTGCAGGAAGCCCAGGAGCTCGTCGGCGCGGGCCATGTTGCCGATCCAGGCGTTCCAGGCCGCGTCGACGAGCCCGTTGCCGAACCCGGCCAGGCTGAATGCGACGACGAGGACCGGGTAGGGTGGGTGGCAAGCGATTATGATGTAGGCGGCCAGGTGCGCCGACGGGGAGATGAGCGCGACTCCGCGCTGGCCCCACCAGATGTGCACATAGTTGTTGATGAGCGCCGACAAGGTGTATCCGACAAAGGGCGACAGGAACACGAGCGACACGACGACGTAGCTGAGGTTGTAGTATTGTTCCAAGTACGGGATGAGGGGGCCGTATGCGGCGTCGTTGGCGCCCGCGACGACAAAGGCCCAGAAGGCGGCTGCGATGCGCACTATGTTGCTGCGCGGGTGGTTCCAACGCTGCAGGACCTCGGTCGTCGTTGTTGGGTGCGGGAGGTCTTGGTCCCGTTCGGCTAGCGACTCGCTGCTGATCCGCGATGGATTATCGCCAGGCGCAGGTGGGTTTCCATTCTGCTCCTTGTCGGATCCGAGGCGGATGCCTTTTCCCCAGCCGTCATTGGAATTGTGGCCGCTATGGTTGACTCCAGTAACAGATGGTTGCTGCGGCGGGAGCTCATGAAGCTCGGTCGATGTGTTTGTGGCCATTGTTCCAGAACGCACAGAGCAGATTACGCCAGGAGTCAAGGTGCCGCCGACATTGACTGCCAGCTCAACGAGGTTTTAAATCAAAGGAAATTTTTATCCACGTCACTATGGCTGCAGCCAGGGATATGGAAGAAAGGTCTTGGCTGCTTACACCCTAGCACTCATCGACATAAAAAAATGAATGAATAAGAATAATTCAAAATCCCATTCGTTCAAGGGCTCCGACTTCCCCGCATCACAGGCTTGTCAACTCGCTAGCGCCACGGCAAAACGTCGGCTTCAACCATTCTCAGCCCACCACCAGTCGCCGACGGAAAGACGGCGCTCTGGGCCGCAAAAAAAAAAAAAAAAAAAAAAAAAAAAAAAAAAAAAAAAAAACTCCGCTTGGGGAAAACTCCGCTGGGCGGACTTGTCAGATTTGTCAAGTCACGTTGCAGTGCTGTAATGACACCAGCCTTGGCTTCTTGTCTGCTGATGTGCTATGCTTAGTACACCGCCCAGGACAAAACATCGTTCCATCAAGATCGGTTTTTCGGTACTTTTGGCAATCGTATTGGCTTGCTATTGCATCTAGATCCGGTTGTGGGTCCCACACCGATGACTGACATTGATTTGGATTGTCGGAGTCTCCAATTTGGGTGTCGGGCCGCCCATCAAAGATCGTGGCAAACTAAAGGCGCGGCAAAGGTAGGATGCTGACATATTCATCGTCAGTCAGCTCTCTCTTGGCATGACCACCACCATCTTCTATTGAAACCCTAGGCGTGAGGAAATTTTATACGTAGTTTGCGTGCGTCATTATCCAAAAGTCTCAAAGTCCAGCTCTAGAGACATCGCGCTACTAAATAGTATGCACATGGCCCCTCCAATAGCCTACCCTAAACTTACATATATATCAAAATCATTTTACATTGGGTCATAAAGCAATACGCACCGGTTATCGACTGGAATTTAGAAAAGGGATCCTCGCGAAACCTAAGCGCAACACCCTTGGGCTGGTCATCTGTCTCTTACAAGATACCAAAGGCAAACACACAAAGAAATCGACAGGCCACCCCCCACCCCCGCCCCTCCCACTATTTAATCAGTAGCCAGCGTGCTCAAATCCAACTCCTCCTTTCTCCGGCGAACCATGATCTTAATGCCAGGGGCCAGGGTTGATGACATTTCTAACCTCCCAAGGCACCGGCTTCAACCCTTCGCAGCCTGGGGCGACCTTCCAGTCATACTTCAGAACAATATGCGCCAGGATGACTTTGAGCCCGTTGGAGGCGTAAAAGCGCCCCGCGCAGGCATGCAGGCCGTGGCCGAAGCCGTGGTGCTCAGTGCCGGTGCTTGAGAATAGTGCCGTGGACTCCTTTTGCTGGTTGTTGCGCATTTCCACGAAGCGGTGAGGGTTGTAGCGGTCCGGCTCAGCAAACGCGTTTTCGTCCATCATGACCCTGAAGGCGTCCATGCCGACCGCGGTTCCCTTTTTGATCATGAAGCCGTCTTTCAAGGTCACATCGTTCAGTGTCATTCTTTGGAAGTGCACTGGAAGAAGGGTTAGAACGTGGAATCATGCGCTGGTGGTTCGGACAACATACCAGTATACATGGGCTTCAATCTGTGCGACTCTTTGAGACAGGAATTCATAAAAATGAGCTTTTGGGATGCCGATTTTGTCAAGCCGTCCGTACCAAGGACTCGAATGGCTTCTTCCCGCAGTGTGGCGATAAATTCTGGATGTTCCGCGAGGTCGTACATGGTTTGCAAAACGGAGTCCAATCTGCAGTAGCTTGTTAGAGAGTATACAGTGACAGAATGGAGCTTGGCTTCTCACCTTTGGAATCGGTGAAAACATCCGACAGAGCTAGGGCGGTTTACTGGGACATGGCTTCCGTAAAACGCGCTATATAGTGTCAGTATGTCTCGACCAGAGCAGCTAAATATATCATAGCAACGTACTCAATCCTTGATTATATAGTTACTGACGACCTTTCTGAATTCCGGGGGAGGGTCAGCTCCTTGTAACCCGGGCAAGTACGAATGCATGGTGGCCTGTATCAAGTTAGAATGATTTCAAATGTAAGTTCACAATTTAAACCCCAACTCGCCATACAATACTCGCATCTTTGATGAATTGAGTAAACTCAAAGGCCGCGTTGCCTTTCAATTCGGCCACGTACTTGGGCGGAAGAGCCAGCAAATGACCGTGTTCCGTGATCGCCTTGAAAGGTTTGTCCTTGAACCTTCTACTACCTTCTGCCATGATTTCGCGGCTCCTAGTAAAGAAGTCGGCGCGTCTCTTGGCTTCAGTCAGCTCCAGAGGCTTCTTCGGATTGACTATCGATAGGTCGTAATACGGGTCGCGTTTGCTGTAGATGAACAAACCCAAAAGCAACGCCGTAATAATGGAGGAGAGAGCCAAAGAGGTTTGATCCCCAAACCCCATCAGAGGCACGGGCTGTGAGATGTTGACTGCAAATTCGGATGCCATTGTTTATGGTGACGAGAAGTATAACGAAGTTTCAGAGATTTTCTATACGCAGTTCATTGTACATGGGTCGAAATATAGGAAGAATTGGGAACGTTATATACATAGGTCTTGGGTAGATGTTTTTGTTGCGGGATTCGTAATTTGCGAAGTCCGAAAAGAACAAAAAGTATGGTCTGATGCAAGGAGTTATACTTGTTTTTCGCTATGCCCCTTACCAATATTACCTGGCTGCATGGTGTACCTTGCATCGTAAAAACCTTTTCTGTTTACTGGGTGATCATTTGATTTCTGACCCTTTTCTTCATTATTTTGGCCGACTGTAGTTGTGGCTTGGTACACTGTATTATAGACCAATCTATGCATCACTTAAACCCGGACACCCAAGCCGGTAATTGGAACTCCGAAGTCCAATTGCAACATTCCTTGTTCTCTCTCTCTCTCTCAAAAAAAAAAATAAAAAATAAAAAAAAAAATACTTAAATATAATCTGAGCAGTACAGTCCCCCGGGGGTAAAGTCTTACTTTGCATATTGCGGAAAGTCCGGAGTGTTCCGAACTCTTAGCCCCTTATATGTTGCTATCAAAAAGTTTGTGCGGCAAGGGGAACAAGCGAGCAACTTGCGGAGTATAGTACTATCTACTGGTAAAAATGGTAGTAACTTGCATAGCCTCAGTGACTTGTTGTCAGAACTATTTTACCCCTCATGGATGTTCAAACATCGCAGACAGTCTTTCCATGGGTATTCAACCCATTATGGTGATTCAATCGGCTCTGGCGACGCTTCAAACTTCTGGGCCGTGATGTTACCGGCGAAGGCCGGCGACTATACTTCCCGAATACCGATACAAAATATCAAAAGATACCTCATCACAGAACAGGGGTTTGTGACAGTCACGAATGTCTCAGCTAGAGGGGATGTTGGAATGCCAACAATGGCACATGGGCAAGTCAGCTGGACGCTTTCTGACACTGTTAGGGGCAATTACCGATGCATGAGGTCACTATCGATCTCTTATAAAATAAGACCAAGGAGACAGAGTGCCGGAGAAAAGCTGATTTAGATCTGGGTTTAGTAGCAGATACATTGAGCGCCTGATGTCTAACCAAGGAGGCGACGCCTTAGCATACTTCTCTATTTGTTTCACCATTTATCACTGGGATTGTTGACAGGCGTGTAGGCCTAAACAAAGGGTGGCTAAACATAGCCCATAGGTGAACCAACGAAGCAATAGATTGTATTTCTCCCTCTTTTGTTGATTGTCTGGTATAGGTTATAGAGTAGGTTGCATAGAGGCAAGGGGACCCCTTTATAGGGGTCCCGAACCCCCTTATTATCAATAAGATAGGCATGCGCAATGGCAATACGAATGGATACGAATAACAATCCAATAGGGGTCGTATGAACAGGCAAGTCAATGTTTGTCGAGTTCTATGTGCATCCCTTGACGCTCTAACCATCATAAAATCTTTCTACAATGCTTCTTACATTGTAGTCCTAAATCCTCGTCATTCCCTACGAGCCAGGCACAGGTCAGACGCAACTGAGCTATGTGCTATGGTAATCCATACCTTGCCCATGCTTCCATTCGAATGCTCCGTCAAGGCTTTGAGCAAACAAGTTGTAGACAACCTGTTCGAAACATGCTCGCTCATCCTGGAACGTAATTAACATAGGTTCCATCTTAATGTCCTTTGGTGTCTCTGACTTCCACAAAACAGCAATTCTGATGCCTAGCTATTGCAATATCATGTTGTCTTTTTGGCGCGCGGGAGACCCTGCGCCCTCCTGGCCTCCAAGTCGCCCTCTGCCAGCCATTTGCTGGCCTTGATGAACTGCACAACGTTGATGAACTGCTTGCCTAGCATGACGGGGAAGCTGACGATAGCAACAATCCACGGGATAGTAGAGTCCTGAGTCGTTACTGGTCAGCACACACTCCAAGTATAAGTAACCGATAGATGTACACTAACCATCTTGTTCGCGCGCGCTAGCTCCAATGCACCAGCGCTGTATGGGTTTGTAAAGATCTGCCCTAGTAGGGACGAGTCTACCTCGCGGTTGCCCTTAAGGATCTCCTCGGCGGCGCCAGGAGGGACCTGTCCTAGCAAAGTCGGTGACAGTAGCGGGCTCGAGAAGGACAGGAGGTAGAGGGCAATGAAGAAAGCTTCGTTGAGGAAGCAGAACACGAAAAGCACGACCTGGACACGACTTTAGCATCTCAACCCACAGAGCTCTTGCTTTTCATGTTTGTGAGTCTCACCTTGTTCGTGTAGTACTGGTTAAGAATCCAGCTCCTCGACCGGTCAACATTCTTGTGGCTTTGGCCCGACCCTCCCATCGCCAGCGTCGTGTACATGTGAATGTAGTGGCTCGCAAAGTCGAGCGAGATGAGGCCCTGGAACACAATTGCCCAGCGGGGGAACGCCGAGGACAGAAACACCAGCATGCATGCCGTGGTACAGCGGTCTGTCACCATGTCGAGGACGGCGCCGAAGCGCGTCGACTGCTCAAACAGCCGCGCCAGATAGCCATCCAGCGCATCCAGAAGGCATGAGATGCTGTATAGGAGCGTGCACGTCCGAGGGTGCAGCGGCATGTAGTAGAGAGATATGAGCGCCAGTACGACCCGGATGTAGCCTGGATGTGGCAACATAAGTCTCGTTAGCTGGTAAAATCCTACTCATGAGCCGGACTGCGACGGGACGTACCGATTATGTTCGGCCAAAAGGCAAATATGTTCTCCTGCTCTGTAACGGTATCTTTCTTCGCAAGCAACTCCTGGGAGGCGGTGCTGCTGTCGCCGTTTGTCGTGGTTGCGTGCTCGCCAGCCGCAACTTCCCTCGCCGCCTGCTTTCTTGTCCTCGGGCCAGACATGGCGAAGGGACCGTCTGATGAAGTATGTATTATGCGTCAGATTGTTCGTCTTTATTTGCCGGCTTCTAATGTTACGGGCCGCGAAATGCAGGGTCTGTGCAGCTCCCGCCCGTCGATGAGGGAGTTTCGATGACTTATGCTGCGCTGTCAAGTCTGACGCGTCTGACACTGATGAAAGCCGATCGGGGGTATGCGTCGGGCAGAAGCGAAAGTCTCAGATGAAGTGAGGTCGATTGTTGGCCGGCGACCAAAGAATGATGGAAATGATTGCGCTTGATTGCCAGCAATACAATGACCAGTGTCCGGTTGGCACTTGCGATTGAACGAAGCTATCATGGCAGAGCTTGTCCAAATGGAGATTCTAAGCACACGAGTGACGTGACCAACCAACGGCGAATAGGGCAGCCCTGCCAGGGATGAATATGTGGGGTTGGTGGGATAGCGTGGTATCGCATCTTACGTAAGGCAGGCAGTCAGAACATGTGGAGGCTGAAGAGTGGAACAAAGTCGGACAGCCCGGAAGATGAGTATTGCCGGATGCCGACCCAATCTCTCGGCGTGAGCATGACGATTGCTCGCCTGGGCCAGTTTTGGACCATGACGATTGCCCAGCCATCGCGAGCTGGTTTGGACGGAGATCAACTTGGTATAATTTGCCCCTTGCCGCTCCACGAACGTGCCGCCGCCCGTAAGAAAATTTCAATATTTTTCCTTGCAATTTCTCCCCCTTTGTAAACCGGAAATTCAGCTGCCGGTCATCGGAGTCGGCTGGGCTGAAGCAGGTAAGCTGATGCAAGTTGCCATCGTCGTCTCGGGCGTGACCGGCCCGGCCTTGCGAGCCGCATCGCAAACGAAGCAAAGCAATCAATTCCATCCACCGCCAAGCAGCGGTGAGCTGAACTCGGGGTAACACCAAATAACACGGGAGTGCCAACATTTTCGCAACGACAATAAACAAGCTCAACTGGCCATGTGACGAGATGTGTCGACACTGTTGTAACATGGACATACATCATTCAATGTGCATCTTGTGGCCGTCATACCAGAGTATTCTGGCAGTTCTACCGTCAATCATATATCAACAGCTACTGGTACCAAGTAATCAATTAATAGCTGAGGCACCTTCCCTTTCATTTCTATCGAAACGTTTTACGTGGTAGCAGCGAGGTGCCTCCGCATTAACAGGCCCCTGGTAGGGCAGTTCAAGGATTGCATGGATGTCAGCCAAAAACCTTGATTTTGGACCCAGGTTTGGATTTTCTTTCTTTTGCGGCGTTATCGCCTTACATTTCTCTCTTCGTCTTTGATTTGTACACCCCGAGTTCCAAGGCAACGGTAGAATTTTAGGAATGTACTAAATCGACATTTTCCAAGGCACGAGCACTATAATGCCCGCAATGCTGCAGGTTTCAACTTCAGACTGGGACACTCGATCGAGATCTCATTGGGGTGAGCTGTCAATCAATGCGACGACTGGACGGCTTGGATGGGTCCTTCTGTTTCCCCATAATATTTTGGGCAAAACAATGATAAGAATCGAGGGAAAAATCCGTGGTCTGGAGTGACGTTATCGTCCCAGCTAGCGGCCCCCACATTCCCTCATCAGAATGAAATCCTCTCTCCGCCATGAACTCATGGGATTGGGTTTTATTCTACGCGCAGTAGCTTACCGTGCTCGTACATTGGTGGCTCGCAACTAGGTACATTACCTTAGCTGCTCAAGGGACTTTGCAACAGTGATGTTTCCGAGTTCCGCTTGTTAGGGAGGTTACTAGTAACTGGGGAGAAGGATTGAAATAGCAATTCGTGACTGGGGCGGAGACAATGGACCGGCTGAGTGAATTGCACAGAAGGACTTGGATAATAAACATCAATAGCATCAAAATACCCCCCAGAAATATGCAAACCTACCGTGACGGTCTATGTGGATTGCCATCCATGCTTCCACGCCAGACTAGAAGATGCCTCGCAGTAGAGATAAAATAACATTACCACGTCTGTACTTCGCTGCAACCATTGTGATGCGGGGGTCGTTGAGGTGTGCAGTAAAGGTGGAGGAAGAGGGGCATTAGCCGACAAAGCGATGGCGGGTGAGCTAGCCCAAAATGCAGCTGAACCGCCGAGATGCATCCTTTTCAATGCGGCTTGAACCTCAATCCGGTCTGAACTCTCGAGGCGTTTTCTTTCTCATTCGTTTTGCTTATCGCAGGACCGGTGAGCAAGGTTCAGGGTAGACAAAGTCAATCAAGATGCTCATAACATAGGCGGTATTAGTTGAGCTACAATAGTGCTTTGTCGTCAAGGTTCCATGCTGCAGGATTGCTCCAATTGTGGACCTCGAGTTCGCTAATGTTCAATACGTACTCCGTATACGTTCAACGGTCAGCAGCCAGCAACTTCAGGCTAACTACTAGCTTTATTCGTACTTCGTCAAAACCCGCGAACCCAATCTGGTGGCCACCATTTAACATTGGTAACGCTTCAAGGGTTGTTAACTGATCAGATGCAGGTTGTAGTGTCGAAAAAGCATGTCTGGCCTACATGGATCCAAGCGAGCCCGTCTGTCTTGGCCAAATCTGCACAGCTCTTATTCGCCAACTAGTCTGAACAACCACAAGACCCTTTGCGGAAGCGAAGCAATATCCAAGACAAGATTGCGGTACACATTTGCCGCCGGAGCAGAGCTAAAGCCCCTTTTCTACATTTCACTCATAGTGGAAATGTTCTGTAGAATCTAGGTCTCTTAAATATCGCGAGGTCAATGGGCCAACGGGGCTTTGCACGGGAGGCCTCGATGGACTAGCGCAGTCCAGGAGTACCAATAAGCAGCAAAAATTAACGCCATAGCCTGGGCTAGCAACGCCAGCTCCCGTCGGCACGATTGCAGCCGAGAGCGTGTGGCGGTTATTGCCCGTTGTTCCAAGACTTTTAGTCGCAGGTACTTATGAGTGTCATTTTATTCTACACATGTATTTTTCCTGGTCGCCTCCTGGGGCTGAAGTTGAATGTTATTAGTAGGGGCTCGTGGAGGTGTTACAACATGAATCCCAGAGGGCCGGCCGGTGCCGAAGCTTGCGACGGACTGTTGGGTTTCTCGCTCCAAGGTCCTTGTTTTGATTACATACAGTAGGTACCTCGCTAATTTACTCACATCGGCGATGGACTTACTGTACTCTGACTTGGACACACGTTTCTCGGTGATGCGATTAGTCAATTCAAAGTCAATGTTACGTATGATTGCCGACATGTTTACACTGTAAGAATAGGTCTGGTTCAAACTCACTGATGATCTTCGTTTTCGTTTTGTTATTTCTCTTTCGTCGTCGTCTCGAGGACACTCCAAACCAGTAATCAAGCCTGCGGGGCTGAGGAGTGGAATGGAGATGCCGATTGTACTCCACCAAGTCCTGGGCGATATCACAGCTCACGTATTGGGTCATCACATCATCGGCCAGTTTTTCGGGGCGGGCATCAAAAAAGGCGCGGGAAGTGAACGGTTGTTTCCCTAGCCTAGGCTGCTAGCCTGGCAGTTTTTAAAAAGCATCAGCAGGACCCGTGGAATTTTCCAGGCCCTCAAGCTTTGATCTGGAAGAAAATACATTGAACCATCTTCCTAGCCCCAGGGTGCGTTCACTCAATATTATCTCACCCCCAATACATACCGCCTCACCTCTGTCCTACAGTCACTGAGTGACACACACCCGGCCGAAGGCAAAGCAACGTTAACATCATCCGAAGCTCAAAGATCTTTGACAAAGTGACTGCCTCGACTGCCGGCTGGGCTCCATTCCCTGGTGTTTTATTCCATTTTTCCCTCTCCTTCTCGCTCTCTCGTCAATGTGACCTTGCAGACGAGAAAAGATCGCCATCGGAACTCGGTCAATTGCGTAGCGCCCATCCATCCAATTACGAAGCCTCAGTCCACCACGATCTCACCAAGCTCCACTTTCTGACCGTGAACCCAGTTGTGCCCTGAGGGAGCCCACCCCTGTTTACTTGACTGCCTAGGAGGGGAAAAAGCAAAAAAGACAACAACCCGACCAGCACAGCACAAGAGAGAGTTCTGACCACCACGAGCAACAAATTCCACAAGGCGCTAGGCTCAACTCGCGAGGACATGGAGGCCAAGCCATAGAAAGCTCAGACCATTTACCTACCTCATCAAGCCCACCTTTTGGCACTCTGACTTTCCCACTCATTCACAGTACACCATCACCAAAAGCTCAACGGGTGGGACTGGAGGATTTTTTTTTCTCCCACCCTCCCACAAACCTATCGCGTTACTACTCAGTTATAGTCGGCGGCCGGACCAATTGGGAATACGGTCGTAAACATTCCAGGCGAGGTCAGTCAGTTTTAGTATGTTTTTGTTTCGATCTGCCAAGGTTATCCATCTCAACCCCTTCCCGACCGTTCAGGCCCTGCAACAGGCTGTTTCGAATGGCCCGGCGGGTGGCACCAGGCGGTAATGCTCCCTGTACACGCAACAAGTACGCCCGGGCAGTGAAGTGGGAGTGTGCAGTAGCAGCACCGCACGCACAGCAGAATTCAGCGACCCGACCCAAATCAAGTTCTAACCGATGAAACCGAAACAGGACAGGTACTTCCTCAACGATCCCTCCCCGCCTTGGGCGTTGTGAGCTTTCCCTCTACTTCTGCGGGCATTGATCCCGACATTTTTGCCAAATCCGTAACCCACGTTCCACTCGTCGCGGACTATTATTAAGTCTTGTCCCTCGAGGCACCCCACCTCTCTTTTTTCTTTCGCGCTCGCTCGCTCCTTGGACGATGCTAGAGTCTCGCGTTAGCGGGCGACAGCGTCCCCTTGAGCCAGTGTACAGCCATTCGCGATCGCGGACGTCGTCTTCAAACGTCCTGCCGCAAAACAATCCTTACAACAATCACCAACACCAGCAAATTCCAACAATGCAGGTGCATCTCGCCCAACCGGGCCAACAACATCAGTACCACCCGACCATGTCGTCGCGCCGCTCTCCCAGCGTCAACACATTCAACTCTGCGATTTCTTCCTCCTCATCTACCATGGCCCCGCCCGCCGCCTACCGTACCTCGCCTACAATGACAGATCTACATCGCACCGCCTCAAACCGCTCTGGCGGCGCTGCCAGCATTTCGCAGTATAGCGGGAGCTCTTACGTCGCCCTGTTGAGGAAACAAAAAGCGACCGTCTGGTCCGACCGTGCACAACCAGAAGATCCCAGAATGGCGGCAGCTCAGCGCGCCGCCAAGATGCGCGCCGCGGTGGAAATGAATGGCGGCAGGAGGGTCGACAGTGATGGCGTACTGTACGGCGCAGGCGGCCAGGGGTCGGGTCGCACTGCAACTGGTCTGTCGTCTGTTGGCAACAAGGTCGGCGCCAAGATTCGCCACCATGGCAAGCCCGGTGTGGTAGGGTACACGCCGGATAACAACTATGCCGCCGGTGTTGGGGGCGTGCCGCTGCGGCTGAGCGCCACAGAGGTGGAGGGCGAGGATAGCGACGAAGATGACCACAGCGGCGGCCTCATGTCGAGGAACATGGCACACCATCGACGCACGGGAAGCTCAGGGCGATCTAGCATAGCCTCAGGGCGCCTGCGCCATCAGCAGTCCCAGGTAGGCGGCAGCCTCACGTACCGAACCTCGGGCCGCCTCGGATCAATGGGCAGTGCCGCTGGCCGGCGATGGTCGCCGGGCGACACGCCGGAGCGGGCTGGGAGTCTGGTGGACAATGAGCAATCACGCATGTCGACCATGGCCTCGACGACGTACCCCGCCGACGAAACCCGAAGTTTTGCCAGCGGCAGCAGCGCCGAGCGGGCCGACGCGGTCCCCGACATGGCTGCGCAGAACCGGGCCAAGAACAGCGCTCAAAATGCAGCCTTGACGAGGGAAAAGAGCGTCAAGACGGTCGACGAGCTCAAGAGGAGAGGCAGCGTCGACGAGAGGACCATGACGTTGACGGGAAGTGCGGGCAGGCTGTTCATCGCTAATCCTGACTGAACGGTTTGCCTCAAGACGCTACCCACTCGATGTGTGGACATTTATATGGAACTTACAGGGCCAACGTAACGATGTACACATTTGAAGGAGTGCTCATCTTCTTTGTCTTCTCCTATCATACTTTTCTAGGAGCTTGGGTTTTCCTTATTCTTTTGGTTTTACCGATCCCTCTGGTATCTATGTTTTTCCCATCTTGTCACTGATCGCGAGCGTCTGTTTTCAATATTGTTTTCCACTCTATCGCTTGGTTTCGGTACAAATCTTTTCATTTCCATGATCATAATCGTCGTCGGTTTCCTTTACAAAGCATACGGTTCTTCTTTTAACGGCAAGGTTTTAAACATAAGGGCAAGCAAAAGCAACAAAAGGAAAGAATGGGATGGGAGGGGGTTGCAGTTGAAAGATACCCATATAACGATCGTTGTCGTGTTACTGCTTTAATGGAAGTTGTGAAGAGGGGGAAGATACACTGTTTCTATCGCTTGCTTCTCCCTCTGCTATTTCCACAAACATGTTGTTTTGGTCTGCGTTTTAGTCATTTTCCGCCCGCGATCGCATTGCCCATGGAAGTCTCTCGTTAGTGTTTGACTTGCAGTGATACCCTGCCGCCTCTCGCTTCTGCATTTCCATCGTCGTCGCTGCCTATTTTTGAGCAGCCATAGCATTCAAGGGTCTGATTCTCCCGGGCGCGTGGTTCTACATGGTTTTTTTCGTGTTTGCCTCGTGGATACGGTTGTCGGTGTTAGAAATGTAACTCAGACAAATTAACACAGGGATGTTGACTCAATCAAAGATTTTTTTTGCTACTTTTGTTCTTGCCTCTCAGGGTCGTGCCATCCGATGCTGGTATATCCTGGTCATAACCTTTATGGCTGTATTTCAGGGGTCGATGTATCCGATGATCGTCATTAAAACTCGATCAAGAGACCAGCAGTCTTATCTGATTGTGGATACTGATTACGTTCGCTTCGATCTCGAACTCTCTATGCGAGCAAAATGTAGTGATCCCTTTATTTCCACCCTTGGCAGCTGGCCATTTTACCCAACGTCGAGGGTGGAACACTTGCCGTGAGCGGGCTAGCCTGGAGCGATCACGACATATGTGACGAGGAACACTAATATCAGGGTGTATGTCTGGAATTTGACTTGCGTCAATATATGGTTGTCGAAGACGGATGTGCAACAGTACATACAGTCGAGCCTGCGAGTCTGTTAGGGTTATTTTCCACAGGTTTCGCAGGCGGCTGCCCTCTTCTCCTTAAGGATGGGACATCGAGCTCCCTCAGACCTGAATTTGGCCATTCGAAGCGGAATTCTGGGAAATCCTCTTGGAGGGTGGGTGCCACGCCTGTCTCAGCTACTGTCAACTCTAGACAGCAAACGATTGCTTGAGGTGCTATCACAACACCCCCTACTAGATCTTGTTGTCATTTCGTCCTGCAGCAATGTCGCGTCTTAACTTGCGACATCCTTGCAGCACGTGTTTACCGCATCTCGTCTGGTTTGAGACTCACTGGGTACACGTGGCCCAGGATCACACAGGACGCTGAAGAACGCTATCTGGAGCGTTATCTGGACATACTAACATTTGTCACCTCATGTACCAAGCGTCGCAAGGATATGGATATGCAACCATTGGGAGGATAAATAATGAGATCGATGATTTTGATCATGCAAATCTTTCTAAGCAGGCCTTCCGAAGCATTATCAACAAGTGTCTAAACATAATATTAATCGGCGCAATCGACTAGAATGATAAAAATGTCTAAACGTTGCGACAGCTAGCAGTTGTTCAAGAGATATAAGTTAACAATTTGCTGACTAAACCAAAGCGGCTACGTGGTATAACGGTCATTATTGCTGCCTTCCAAAGTGTCTTCTGCACTGTGCTGTTAGCAGCAGACGCGGGTTCGACTCCCGCCGTAGTCAACTACGGTCCACATACCTTTTTGCAATTTTTTAAATGCTTGTCTTACTACCTAATACTACTAAATCCAAGACGATTATGGAATTCTCTTTTGGGTTCGTTCCTATAGGCTTTGATTCTTTCTTCTGGGGTTGTTTGCTTATGATTGACTGACTTTCCAATCGGTGCGCATCAGGAACCAATCTTGCATACATGCGTTGCCTCTATACTTTCTACGCGACTAATACATACAACAAACAGCATGCGTGCCATCCTTATCGCTACTCATTGACGATCACAAATCCGTTGGGTATCATCTGCCTAACAGACCCGAAATGCATTTCAGCTTTTCCTTTTGCCTTACGCGGCAAAACGAGGCGTGCCGGCTATGCAATATGTCGCCCATTCACATCTTCGCAGCCGACGACCTTCTCCCTTCCTGGCAATTTCGCGGGGGTAGCTGAAAGATCCTTTTAAAAAAGGCATTGTGCGACCACACCCCTAACAGTACTCCCAGATACAGGCCTCCATCAGCTCAACTTCGCCGACTTGGCTATCTAGGCAGTCAGGTAACACAAAACGCCCGCCGAACCGTCCTGCACAACCTTATCTGCGACGCCTCCCCCACATAACACAAATCTTCCGGTATTCCTAGTCATTCTTTTTTCAGCCGGGATCATTTACGTTGACTTCAACAGATGAACAGAGACAATGGAAAACCTCGTACCATTTTCCCAACACCCGCTCACGGATCCCATTACCATAGTCAACGTCCGCACCGCACAATCAGACAGCTGCGGCTACGTCGGCGGCTGGTCTCTGCGCGCCCCGAGCCCAGGACACTGTCCGGCCAAGGCCTCCAAGCCCTGTGGCCAGGGCACACAGCTGCGATGCTGCCCGCCGGAACTCGAGTGCCGGGGCGAAAACGACTATTTCGGCTGCTACTGCTGCCTGCCGGGTGAGGACTGTGTCCCGCGGGTACTAGAGAGTCCCAAGGTGTGCCTTCTTTTTTGTCTTTTACTCCCTCTGCCCAAACCCGACCAAGTTCTTCCCGCTGGCGACTTCCCCCCGCCAGTAATTTCTCTGTAATTTACCAACATCAAAGGAAACGACACTAAAGAAGCAGAAACAAACCTGCTCTTCCGGTTTCTACTAGTGCCCGACGCAAGACTGGCCCCAATGGGCCATCAACGGCTCCTTTGAGATCGGTGGCTTTTGCTGCCTGGCGGGGCTGAAGGGATTCTCGGTCCGCTTCCCCAACAATACCTTCACCTTTGGCTGTGCGAGCCCGAAAACGCACCTGGCCGAGAACGAAAGCTGGGCCATCGAGATGGCTCCCCTGCCCTGTGCCATCGACACCCAGACCAACGGTCCAGACAACACAACATCAAGGAACAACGGCCTCGCCACCGGCCAGATCGTCGGGCTCGTGGTCGGCGTCATCTTTGGAGTCGCCTTGGCCATGGCGGGGGCGTGGTTCCTTCTGCGCAAGAGGAGGAGCAGGGCAGGCGACGACACCTCGAAGCACGAGCAGGGCGAGGACAAGACGCTTGCCGGCGCCGGGGAGGATGCGGCGGTGTGGCCCGCATGGCGGCACTTTAGCGACGCGAGCACCGCGGTGCCGCAGGAGATGGATCCGCAGAGGTGGGCGCAGGAGATGGAGGACCGGAGCACGGTCATGCCGCCGGAGCTGCCTCCCCTCGTGCATCCGTGGCGGCACAACTCGGACTACGAGTGCGTTCTTGTGCCGTCCAACACGCACAGCTCACTTGTCAGCCCCTTGACTGGGGTGGATCCGCCGCCGAGGGAGGTCTCGCCGGGTTAGGTAGCGCCGGTGACGATACCATCTGTCCGGTTTTGCAGTTAAAGTGCGTCATTATAGGTACTTGAATGTGGGTAATCACAATCACTCTTGTCATTGAATCAAGACGCGCAGTCATGACCCTTGATTAGGAAAGCATTCAGAATCGCTAGGACTTCATTTCACCAGTAGCATGATTATCTGCCTTGTGGACATGAGACCCCGATCTCCTGCATAGTGGTAAGCGCAAACAAAGAGGGACGTATTTGGCTCCTTATAGTCGTACGCTCACTCCATCTGTCGTTCCCATACCCTGGGACCTTGTCACTCTTGAAAGGTCGATCTCGGGAAGCTACCCTAGCTGTCCGTGTGCGGCTCAGATCACCTGGGTAAAGCTTGCTCTCATCTTCTCCCAAGTCGTGATGGCTGTTTGGAAGCTGTACCAATCAAGAAGTTTGCTGAAAGCAATCACACTTTAGACCCTGACCTTCTTCGTTTGAATCATATCCTGGCTCGCGACACCCAACATTTACTATGCAAGGACCAAGCCCAAAAGGCCGCACTCTCTATCACCCGCTCGTGGGGTAGAAAAGTAGTTGCACATTCCAGGACTTCCTGCTGGGTATGACGGGCCGGGTGTGACATTGTCCTCACCAGACCTGTCATAGTTGTGCAGAGTGGCATCAGGTGATATTGCATCGATGTCAGGTAAGACTATATTAGGGAGCCGGAGAATTGACAAAAATTATCCCGCCTTTTGACCTTCTGATTCACTTCAGCAGTAGTGTAAACAAATCTCTTGTAACTTTTCTTTTCTTTTTTTTACTCTTTCTCTTTTGTTTTGTTTCTTCCCTTTTTAGTCCACTATTGTTGTAAGTGCTGCTTTTTCTATCAGGCTCTTACCACTCATTGTGTTTCCTTAATCTATTTCCCTTGATCGCCGTTAGTTGCCCAGTACCCTCACATTAACGGCTTTTCTAGAACATGGCTTCGTAGCCGTTCACGTAACCTCGATTGCCATCTCACCACCGTTTGTTTCTCATCGGTCGGCCCATAGCTACCGAGCCTGTATCACCTTGTGCAATGTAAAATGGTCCGCAATCTTTGGCATATCTATATTATGTCTGTGCCAATACTCCCCTCGGCCGGTGGGAAAAGGTGAGTCTGCTCCAAAGAATTGATAGTTGTGGCTCTCTCTGTGGAACCTAATCTGCAGATCGGTAACTTCTGTTGGCTTATATCCAGAGGAGTCGCTTAATCACGCCTGCCAGCTCAACCAAGGGACGTTTCACACCCTTGTACAGCTCCCGAGGTCGTTACGCGGGAGCACAACCCTTTGGAGCCGTCCTTAACCGCATTCACCTACAAGTCACTATGTGAAGCCTTCATAAACCCAGCTGCATTCTGTTCTGGCTTGAATTCCTGGATTGCTGGAGAAGGCATGTGAGCCACAAGTTTTGACGAGACAATTAAGCCGCAACTACAACTTCTCACGGCCATGGCCATGATGAAGTTCATCAGCCTCTGCATCGCAGTCTTGGTGCTCTCAGCGTCAGGCAACCACATGTTCTCTACCACAACCAGCAGGACCCTGTCGTAAGTCTCCTGAGGACAAAGCCTTCACCAGCAGAACAAAACACGTGCGTTCACCATACTGTATCCAAAAGGCTCATGCGCCCTAACAGAACTCTCCCGGATCTCCCAATGGCCGACACCATCTGGGAAGTTGAGGTCCACCCCGGAGAAAAGGTCATGCTCACAGGGACGGCTCAGCAAGTCGTTGCCCAGGCCCTCGAGATGAACCCAGACTACAAGGTCAACATGCTCCATCCCGTCCCGCATCACACGCACGGTGGCAGCAACGCCCAGCTTTCCAAACGCGACTACACCCTGTGCGGCGGCGACCCGGCGCTGCAGCACCGCACCTGGGAGAACATCGAGTACCTCTTTGGCTTGAACCAGACGCTGCGGATCGAGTCGCACACGTGCGGGCGGCTGGCCTGTCAGCACAACAGCGGGATTGAGTGGTGCAACTATGTGAGTCTTTTTTCTTTTTTTTTTTTCTTTTCTTTCTAGGTTTCATTTTCTTTCCCGCTCATGTCGAGGGTGGTCTACTTTGCTTGAGCTTGTCTTTCCTAACGCCTTATTTCACCTTGCACAGGCTCTCGAGGCGAGGGAACACACGACGGACTGGGTCGCCCATGCTGCAGAGCTCATATATGCCGAATGTTTTGATGGGTTCGACGGAGGGGAGTTCGTGTCTGGCAGGCGCGTGCATGACGATCTGGTTGTGGTGGTCATCAGGGACAGTTTTGATTGTTAAATAAGCGATGAGAAGGACTGGTTGCAGGTGCGGGTGCATGACCTGATGTGCTTTTGTTAGTCGTTACAATTTTATTAATATGGTGAACTAGATAGTTCAGCAGGGCTCTTTGGCAGGTATTATTTCCCATATTTAGCACCCTTTACCGAAATGGTGGCCAAAAATGGCACAGTCACTGAGTGCTAAAATCATTCGGGTAATTTGCCATACCTCAGCCCCGCATCCTCAGCGCCAGGCGAAATCTCAGCTCACCCCCGCGCTTACGCAGCACAGCTCAGCACCACCATCATTTACGTCACTCTATCATTAAAAATTTCTCTCAGTCGCTTCACCAGTCCGCTCCTAGTAGTCGACGTCCAAGGTATGGTAATGATAGCCAGTCTCGCCGCTTTACCAGCGGAACTCCTCGGCAAGATCCTGGAGCCCCTCGAGCTGGCCGACCGCATTCACCTCTCAATCACCTGCGGGCGACTACGGTCCGTGGCATCGCCCTTTGTTTTCCGGTCGATCGGATTCTTGGCCGGGGGTCTCAAAAGCACTGCCGGCTCAGCGCTGCTGGCGGTGCGGAAATATGGAACTCTAGTTAAGGAGCTGAGGGTCGTCGTGCCCCTTCCAGTCTGCGCCAACTACCATTGCTTCTATTGCTCAGATGGGTACAATCGGGTGCGCGACGCCATGGGGTTTGATGCTGTCACCGCCGAGTCGACCGCAGATAAGCAAGGTCGTTGGCTCAGCCCCGACGCCGCGACGCTCCTCGCAGCGGACCTTGCCATGCTACCCAGTCGCCCGCGACTGGTATTGCAGTTCCCGCAGACTCTGGAAAACCACCAGGGAGATCTTTATAGTTTGCCCCCAGACAATCCCGAAGAGTGTGTGGCTCACAGGAGTAGCGGTCGCACGAATGCCATCTTCGAGGCATTAGTCAGAGGACAGATGGATCGTGAAGACGGTGTGGGCCGCGCCTTCAGCTGCCTCAGCATCCTGAATTTTCCACCCCCGCTTGAAAGTAGCATTTTTGAAGGCGACCTATGGCGACGATTCCTTGGCGGCATGCATGATCTCGAGCTGAGCCTCCTCGGCGAGCGCATCGACTACCCTCTTATGGGAGAACGCAGCTACCATAAGCTCCTCGAGCAGCTCAACGACATCTTCTTCAAGCACCTACAAGCGGTCAGGCGGCTTCGGTTCGAAGCACCTGAGAACGGTCCTCTGGGGTTCAGAACAGATGGCGAAGGTGACCAGGTCTTGCCTTTTGGGTTTTCAGACATGCCCGCCCTCCGGGAGCTCGAACTGGTCAACATCATGGTCGGCCCCAGACTGACCGAGCGCCTGACCTCCGGACTACGTCGAGGACCGTACTCCCTGACCCTCACCAACGCCCGGGCCCATTCGGTGGAGGCTGACATGTATCCGGGCACCGACTATTCTCTGCCGCACGACAGCTTTGCCGATTTTTTCGACGGACTGGTCGACGCCAAGGTCCCCATCCGAAGACTGTATATTGATCCAACGGACTGCGATGTTGAAGCCTCGGATTACAAATGGAGGGACGAGGTCGTCAGGGAGAAGATTGAAGCCGCGCCCAAGCTACGCGAGACACGTCCCAACTTGCCCGTTTTTTGCTACTATATGAAGGACGACGAGTATGACCTCTTGTGGGAAAATGAGGCACAGAACGCGTTTGCCTTTGTCCGGGGGCACGACCAGGAGGCATATGCTCGGTTGATGGCTTGGGTGGAGGAGGTCAAGCGTGGTGTGTTGCAACAATGGAAGTAAATATGAGCGCGAAAGAGACCGTTTACAGAATTTTGAGTCAAGATGTAGAGGCCAACTCAACAAGACGATTCCACGCTACTGGCACTGTTGGATATATCATCCAATTTATGTATGTCATGCACTAATAGTGTAGGCAACCTTGGGAACCGTTTGGGAATTTTGAAATGGAGGGTCTGGAGAGGGTGACAATCTCCAGCGTGAGGAGGCGTCGTGTCACAATATTTATCTCGAGGACCCAACGGCTTGTTACTTCCATTGAGCACCACATCACAAGCTAGGTCTTTGAATCTCGCCTTAAGCGATGTCGAGCCGATTTTCTTTCAGCCTGACTGGAGTCGGCAATTTCCGCATTGGCGTCTTCGTTGGTGGAGTCGCTGGTCTAGAACGGTTACCACTGGCAAAGCAGTCTAGTCGTAGCAAATCGTGGAGCGAAGTGCTGGTGATAATCGCCCTACAATACATCTAGTCTGGGGGGCTTTTGATTACCCAGCTTGGGTTAGTTGGACACAGCTGTAGATAGAGAACCCCCTTAACCCAATGGGCACAGTCGGACACGCCACCTACGCCATTCAGGGGATATCGAGATTCTAGATTCGTACCTATTTTGGGTCGTGCCGCCACAAGCATGTACAGCTGGTATAAGAATTGCACTGCTTCCAGATTTCACTCGAGCTTCCCTGTTGGTGTTTGCTCTGCATACCTCAGGTTAACACTCGCTAAATACCTGGGATTAATCGTCGCTCATTTACGTCGTTTCGATGCATTCACTTTTGGTGGCCTGCTGGCTCTTTCTCTCAATTAATGCTGCGATCATATCTTTGGATGCTCGCTGTGGCTTGTCTGTCAGCGCGACATGTCTGAATAGCCTATTCGGATCTTGCTGCTCGAAGAATGGGTGGTGGTAAGTAAAAAGAATTGTTGACATTTTCCATGACCATGACCATGGCTGACTTTTATCTTCAGCGGATCCACGACTGACTACTGCGGAACTGGTTGTCAACCCGGATATGGATCCTGTAACTCCAAGGCCACCTCGCCGACTCCTACCCCGTCCTCCGCCCCGTCAGGTTCGCAACCGATTTCACGAAATGCCTTGTGCGGTGCCAGCTTTGGCGGGCAGACATGTCTAGGAAGTTTGTGGGGTGACTGTTGCAGTCAGTACAACTACGTAAGTCTACCGAGAACACGAGTATAGATGACTTCTTAGTAACAAAGGTCCAATGATCAGTGTGGTAGCACGTCCGATTACTGCCGCCCCCAGTCGTGCCAGGCAAAATACGGTCGATGCGATACTACCTCGTCAAGTACTCGATCATCCACGACGACTAGCCGAACTGCGACGAGCTCGTCCAGTAGCACCACCTCTAGAAGTGCGACTATCTCAACCAGCAGCACTTCTTCCACTGCCGTCAGCTCTACCTCTATAAGCAGTTCTTCCTCGTCGACAACTGGTACTACTTCCACCACTTCCACCACTTCCACCACTTCTTCATTGACAACTAGTACTACTTCTATTACTTCTTCATCGACGGGTAGTACTGCGTCCACCACTTCTATCTCGACCGGAAGCTCATCGGCCACCTCCACGTCGACTGGTAGCTCAGACACATCCACTTCTACCTCGATAGTCAACACTGCTTTACCCACTTCTACGTCTACCAGTAGCTCATCAACCGCCTCTACGTCGACTAGCAGCTCAGATACAGCCATCACCACCTCGATCGTCGGCACTGATTCACCCACATCTACGACTTCCAGTAGCTCATCAACCACAACGTTGGCTCAGCCAGCTCCACCCAATTGCAACCCAGGCGGCCCTCAACCAAAGTTCCTACTCCTCGTGACAAGCTCAAACACCATTTTTGACGGCCAATATGCATTTCATGACGAGGAAATAGCCGGCGAAGTCATGACCTTCCGCCCTATGGGGTCAGCCACGATTTTCACCTTCAACGACGACTGCAACCTGCTGACGTCCGACGGATTCGTGGCCAACATTTATGCAGACTCGAACGACAGCCCGTTCTATTTTAACTCGCCCGAGGTAATTGCAGCCTTCGGAACCGTGCGCGCCGGGTGCAACATCGTCAACGATGTGCTTCTCTGCTCCATCGGGTCGGCCAATAAGTTCTATATTTGTGAGAGCGACCCTTTTGTCCAGATTGCCGGCAAGTTCCCGAGCACGTGTGGTGGTCCGATACTGCGTCCAATCTATCAGTAGGAATTGGTGGGCAAGAACTGATTCGAAGTGATGGCATCTACGTATCCGGAAATGCATCTTTATAAACATTTGTCACTCACTCTACGAAAGCTTGCAATACTTTGGCAATTTACAGACACCTTGTCTTTGCCCAACACGTATGTATTCAGATACTCGCTTGGTTAATAATGTTGAAAACCCACCAAGTTTGCTTTTAAGAAAAAGCTTGCGAATGAATCGCAAACAATCTTTTCGAATCAAACAACACTAATATGTTCATATTAAAAGCTGGATGGTAGATAACAGTTTGGAAAGCAAAAAAACAAACAACTGGCATATGTGGCGTGGTATATCCCCTCCCGTCCCAAAAACTCCCATTATCATATTATGTCTTTCTTCGAGACGCGCAGTCAGTCCTATATCAACCCCAGACGCGCAAGCCCCAGAACTTTTTCTCATCACATACACCTTGGGCAAAAGTCAACCTATTCACAAGAAGAAAGCAGCCACCAGGGCCGCGACGAACCCCTTGGCGACGACGGACGAGGCGCCGGCGGTGACGATGGGGGTCTTGCCAGAGTCGGTGCCGTTGCGCGGGCCGCCCGAGACGCGCGGGGGCGGGACGGCACCGGTGGCGGTGGCGATGGCCTTGTAGGTGGCCGAGGGGGCGGCGGCCTGGGCCGTGGCGGCAGAGTCGTAATCCGAGCCCTTGCCGGCGCCGGCGTTGTTGACGTCGGCGCAGGCCTTGAGCTTGGAGATGGCAGAGGCGAACAAGTCGGTGAAATGCTGGATGGTGTTGGCGTTGTTCTGGCGGCCCTCCTGGGGGAACTTGTCCGAGACGTCGTTCATGAGCTTGACTACGCCGGCGCCTGTTTTGTCGAGAAGGTTTCGTTAGCTTTGCTTCTTTTCATTGTCACTTCCTCATTTTCTCAGGGGATTTCTTCTGTCAATATTCAGCAAATAGACGTACCAATCGTGGACACGGCAGTGTGCAGGGTCGGGCACACGCCAGCCCTCCCGAACAGGGGCACCTTGGCCTCGACGCCCTCGAGCAGCTTGTCTCCCTGGGCGTTGAGCTTGTCGCTCAGGGACTGGAAGGCAATGGCATCCTGGAGCGGCACGGGCTCCATGGCCAGGATCTCCTCGTCCGAGGACTTGATGATGCTGACCATCTTGGCGCCGACCTCGGCGACGGCGGGAAGGTCCTCGGCATCCTGGAAGGCCGAGATGGTGCTGTCGACCTTGACCATCTGGTCCAGGACGTTGTTCATGACCCGCAGCGTCGTCTCCAGGTCACGGACCTGGTGGCGGTTGGTGTTGGCAGCTCCGACGAGCGCGACCAGGCCCATGGCCGCGGCGGCAGCAGTGATCTTCATGTTGGCGGGTTGAGTGGGGGGTTTGGGGGGGTGGGGGCTTGTTTTATTAATCTGGTGTTGGTAAAAGATCGTAATGACCGTAGACGGTACAGAAATGAGTGACTGCAGGAAAGAAGGTTTGCCTGCTGCTGCTTTTGCCGTGCGATGAAGACTGGAGAATCGCAAGGCACGGAGATTATCACAGTAGGTTTCCCATCCCAGTAGACTTATATGTTTCTCTCCCCCGTCCCATCATCCCGTGATCCCGTGTTGATCTTTGCTTTTGTTCCAGTCCCTCAGCACGCCATGTCTATTTTCATCACCCCCGCCCCGCCGCAAAAAGCGCCGTTTAATTTCAAGAAGGGCTGAGACAATTGGTGGCCCAGCTCTAGCTCGTACGCCACAAAGAATACCCTTATCCGCAAAGGGTGCTGTCCAGGTGCATGACCCACCGCAAGGGATCCAAATAGCGCCATTCTCAAGGGTCGCATGAAACAGGCTAGCCTCTAAGCTAGAGAGTATAAAGAAGAAAAATAATGATCTGCACAGACGCTAGCCGCATCTTCTTGGAGACAAAAAAGTGTCAGCTTTACTGGGGGGCCGTTATTATAAAATGAGGGCGTGATATTTCGCCGAGTTCACCCAAAGCAATGTTCCTACTGCTTTTTTTTTTTTTTTTTTTTTTTTTTTTTTTTTTTTTTTTCCTTTTTCCGAAATGCATGCTAAATACGAAGCAGGCCTCCGCCAGAGGCCAATTGTTATAAACAGAAACAAGTGAGGAGGCTGTTCCAGTTGGAAAGTCACTAATGAACTGACTGATGTGGTCCAAAATGGACGAATGTCGCGACAAAAGACCCCGCGTAGTCTAGATCAACTCAAAATACTGTCAGAAATCCGTGCCCTGATTAGTCGCGATCCTTCTCGATCAAGTTTGTTTTCCCCTAATTTTGCTCGGACTACCCCGGGGGTTCTTGGCCGCTACGTTGTGTGACTTGCGCTCGTCCATGATTTAGTTAATGTTTTTTTTTGTGCCAAGTTCTGCGAAAGGGTTGGCAAAGATTATTCTAGTATCGGTCATTTGCAGTCGGAAGAAGCCCCGAATGCCCTCTGCAGACTCCAAGACCGTCGCCATCATTATCTACCAAAACAGCGGCTTGGCTTGGCAAGCGTCGGGATTTGAAGTTTTGAAGCTAGAATAGTGGTCTGAGGCATATCAATTCTACTTTGTCAAAAGTATTCAAGTCCACGTGTTGCTCTAGATCTATGATCTAGATTTGGATCGAGACGTCATACTTCCCAATCAGGGTTTTGAGGAGGCCTATAAGCTGAAACGGAGGGACGAGGGGACCTGAAAAAAGGGTTGACCCGGGAAGTCGAGGTCCTAGATACAGTCAACCAAGAGGCTGCGCGTGCCCTCAAGCTCATCTGCACCAACCTTGACCATCCCCTGATTCTCCTGAAACAAGACTTTATCTCATTTCGGTTAAAGACATTGCAGCCTTGGATAAACGGCCATTACGTAGGCGATGAGTTCGACAGCTTTGTCCTCCTTCGTTTCAAATGGAAGCGGATGCACTATATACAATAGAGGAGCTGTTGGCATAATCGTATGTGAGGCTTGGCTTGAGATTCTAGAGATGCGAAGCGCCGGTAGTACTATATCAAAGTTGACGCTGCTGTTTTGATTGTTTGCTGGCAAAATACGAGCTGACATAGACGACTACATGCGGCGATCATCTGTGTCCCTTCGTGTAGGTGTAGAGGGGACCTTCAAGGCAAACGAGCACCCATACTGTGAGACAAAAGGGGCTAAACTTTAGCCAAATATATAGACCACTGAAGCAGCACAGCACTGGCACAGACGTGGAAACGGCAAGTTTGGACGGTGCGGAAGGCGGAGAAGGAAGCGTTATTGGTTGGGGCAAGGAGGTTCAGAGACTCTGTACAGATATATACATACATGATAATGTACAAAGAGATGTACGGAGACATCAGTGCAACTCCTTCTGCTAAGGGTTTTTATTTGTCGCGAACAAATCTGGCTCCGGTCCGCCACTCGAGCTCACAAGGACTAATTCCTAATAGTCTTGTCACCAGGCGCTCACGTGAGCTGGGGCAAAAACGCAAGAGGACCCACACTTGCGTGTTCAGAGTAAAAGAGTACTATAGACATTTATAGCTCATTACTAGGGCTTAAACCGATTGTTTCTGGCGCCAAGGACCCAGACATAAGGTGATGTTGCTTGCCAATCATGGGCTAATGGGGCTGAGCCATGCCCTTGCTGCAGGGCTGAGGTTGCATGGCTGAGATCCCAGTGGCAGCCGATGCTGTATCACCACATAGTATAGTGAGTAAGGCCTTGATTTTTGTTTAGGGTACTGAAGCCTTTTTCATTGCTGCAAAAAAAGTAGTCGAAGGTGGTGAGGGTGATTGACAAAGCGTTTGAATCCGGATGTCAGGCCAGGATTGACGAGAAGCTTGCACGGCAGCCTGCCCGAAGGTGAATTTTAATTTGATCGTCGTCCATCTTCAAGTATCAGAGACAATGTCTAATTCAGCGGGGGAGAGTGCAAGGCATATTCTGTCAGCGTTGACCGCCATGTTGTCAGACTCGGTCGCCAACCAGTGAAGTATTTTGCATGGAACTTATTGACTGCCGAAATTTTCATAGCCAATGCACAGATATAGCCAAGAACTTAGAATTTGAACCGAGTAGGTCACCTCCAATGCAAGTTTCCCATGAGCCTGCAGATGTTATCCGAAATCAATGCATTCAAACAAAACAATGCTTTGTTCACACCGGAAAAAAAAGACCGGAAAGTTCGTACTGAGCAGCCCTGACCAGGCGATCATTCGGTTGCCTTCTCGAGGCAGCATGTAGCAGAATCCTCCTACAAACAACAATGCAGCATAGCGTAGTTTTACTTGGTTGACAATGGAAATCCTTGATAAAGCGAGAACAAGTATCGATGCAATCTAGTTGCCGCCTTGTTGATGTAAACAGCAGTGATCTTACAGTTGCGCAAAATCCATGTGCTCTGTTGATACTTCACGACTTTCAACTCCAAGAAGCTGACCTTTGAGATATCGGTGGATGCGTAAAACAGGAAAGTCTTCCTCCGTCTACCGCTACGAAGATAATACTCAATCAGCCTTGCTCATCAACGTTTTTCGGCAAATGTTCACTGATGGATCACCTCGTTCACCTATCCCGAGAATATACCGGCTGCCCGCTCCAGTGGTTTGGCGACATGACCAAGACCCATGCAGAAACCAAGGGACTGGCCCAGAGCGACGCCAAGGGGATTGCACTCTTCATCACAGACGAGACAGTCATGCTGCTCATGCAAGAGGTATTCGAAGATGAATAAAAAAAAAATCCCACCTGTTTTATCCTGCAGTTCGACCCTAACCATTCCGACAAATGACGACAAGCTAATCCTCTCCAAACCAGTGGGCCAACAAGCAACTCTGCACCTCGGACAGCCCAGCCCTCCCAGACCACCAAACCCTGACCTCGGCGCTACGGACTGACCGCGACGCCGCCAAGCATAACACATCGAGCATCCAGCTGTTTCTAGACTGCCACGACACCCTGACGGCCCACCGCTCGGCCGACCTGTCGTGGGATTTTGGCCGGATCAGCTCGGACGACGTGCGCGCCTGGGCCGACGAGGTCCTGCTGGGCGCGATGCGGCTGTACTGGCTGACGTACGCTTCGTCCGACCCGGGCGTGACGGCGCTGTGCCCAACCACTGGGGCGCAGGCGTTTGGGTCGTGGCCGAGGTACGACCCGCAGGCGACTTACCGGTTCCGCTAGCTGGGGGATGCGATTTGGGGATGTAGAGGAGGGTTGTGATATCTTGGGAATGCACTGGCGGGGGTATTTGGGTCTGGAAATTTAGGGGTGATGGTTGTTGCGTGATGAAAAATTTCAGGAACAAGTTTGAGACAAGAGCTGCCATGTTTTTCTGCCGCTGCTTTCGTATGACCTTGGTACCCCTCAGACGCAAAACACAAGAAAAGCCCAGGCAGCAAAAGAAACACAAAATCTCCGAATTTCAGTCCGCCACACTACGACTTTTTGGTCAATTATTAAGCACATGACATGGTGTTTTCAATTTAAAGTTAACCGTAACCGTAGGCGCACATGTTATAGAGTGGGAGAGCTGTGTGTCACATCGAACCGTCTTGTCTGTTGAGGCATGTAGATTGACAGTGTCAGGGCCGTTGATGGTTTGTGGCTGAATTTCTGCAACTGAATTGCCTCTTTGGGCAATCGCTGACCCTGTGCAGTGCATTGAGTTTTCGATGCTTGGCTGCTGCGAAACTTTGCATGTCATGGATTTTCCCTAGGACCCGCTTCTGGGCAACCTTTACGGACGGCTCGAACGCTGCGTTTGTCCTTGTTTGTATTCAGATGCCATGTACCGGGTGCCTTGTTGCAAGGTGTACACCAAGCGAGAATTGTATCCTGCAGGTCAGAGAGTCGCATATAAACCTGTCAAGCCTTGACTCACCTCGCTTTCTCTCTTATCGTCATTTCACGGCGTTGTTTTCTGTGTTGACGCAGAGCAGAACAGAGATCAATTGGACAATAAAATAAAAAACAATGGCTTCCCAAAAGGTAGTTGTTCTTGGTGCGACTGGTGCGCACGGCCGTGAGATTGTCAACGGCCTCCTCCAGTCCCCGACAAAATTTGTAAGTCACCCTCCCAAGTCACGACAAAAACCAACAAATACAGTTCTACCAGGCCGCAAGTCTGACGCAAAAACAATGAATGCCTTGTGCACCTCCCCCTGTTTTCCCAGGACATTGTCACAATCAGCCGCAAATCCAGCGTGGACAAGCCGCAGAATGTAGCTCTCCGGGAAAAGGGCGTCAAGGTTTTTGGCGTAGACATGCTCGGTCCGCGGGAGGAGCTGGTGAGCGTCCTCCGGGACGCCGACTCGGTGATCGCGCCAATTGATTTTGGCAACTTCGAGGAGCAAAAGGCCCTCGTCGACGCCTGCAAGGAAGCAGGCGTCAAGCGGTTGACGCCTAGCAATTTTGCGCCCGTCATGCCGGCCTACGGCGTCATGCAGATGCGCGAGACGGTGAGTTGAGGGAATTTTTGCCCCAAAGTTCACAGGCACCAGAATCCCGCGAATTCTGTCTGCTAATCGCGTTTCGTTCCATGTCTCCCACAGAAAGAAGCAAACATCAACTACATCAAGCTGCAAAAGGTTCCCTACACCATCATAGACGTTGCCTGGTGGTACCAGAACCTCCCCTTCAAGGTCCCCTCGGGCCGCACAGACTACATGTCCGAGATCCTCAACGACGACACCCGCATCATCGGAACGGGCGAAGTCCCCATCGCCTTTACCAATCTGCGCTCCATCGGCCCGTTAGTGGCGAGGATCATCGCGGATCCCCGGACGATCAACAAGTACGTACACATTTGGGACGAGGTCTTGACCATGAACAAAGTCGTCGACACTTTGGAGGAGGTGACGGGTGAAAAGGTGGAGAGAGTCTATGTAAGTCCAATTATCAGAACTACCCTAGCCACGGATACCCTTTTTGACAAGCATACTAAACCCTCTTTGATTTGCAGAACACGGCAAAAGAGTTGGAAGAGACGATTGAGAAATCCAAGGCCAAGATCGCGGCGGATCCAAACGACCAGGAGGCCGATTTCGGCCTGACCGTCGCCCAGTACTTTTACTCCTTGGGCGTCCGCGGCGACAGCACACCCGAGGTGGCCGACTACCTCGGCTACCTGGACAGCCGCCGCCTCTACCCGGACGTCAAGGCCGCCACGCTGAGGGATTATTACAAGACGGTGATTGATGGCAAAGAGGTTAACCCTTACGCATGAGGGGGGGGGTCTTTGTCTGCATGTTTCGCTTGTTGACTGAGTCGCCGGAGCCATTGTTCGAAATGGAGGATTTTGATGTGGGTTGCTATGGGTGTTCTGAAATGTGGATATCAAGCAAGGGGAGTGGCATCAACGGCAGAGTTTTCACTGCTGGAACATGTGCAAAGTCTCATAATATAGGGTGCATATTGCAATGGGACGGCCTCTACCATCAAACAGGCTGGGCTGCTTGACCTCTTTGACCCCAAACGAAAGCATACCCAGCTCCCAAGCTCCATGCACTCCAAACCCGCTCAAACCAAGACCATCGCACCACCCACCAAAGCCGCCGCGCCAGCCAAGGCCCCAGCGTTCCCCGTTGCCCTCGGCACGCCGCCCGTCGATGAGGAGGTGGCGGCGCCCGGCGCGCCATCCGTCAAAGAAGTGCTGGATGCTGTGTGCGTGCTCGAACGGGTGGTGACTCTGACAACCGAGAGGGAGACGGGTATGGTCGTGATCTGCGGGTTGGTCGGGAACGGCTTGATGTCGACCTCGGTTAAGTAGGACATGTTGGTGTTTATCCCGCCACTCAGAGCCGTCCTCCCCGAGGGCAGGACCGTACTGCTGGTGATCCTGATCACGCCGTAGGATCCGCTGCACTGGGCCGTAGATTCGCTGGATGTGCAGTTCCCCTGGACGAAGCTGGAACAAATTGGGAGGAAAAGACAGGGTTATAGTGGTCAGGCATTGCTACTTTTGGTCTTTTTCTAATCGCGTCTGGTTTTGATAGGGAAGGACGGGCTTGCTGTAGGCTTACGTGTGTGTCATTATGCCAATGTAAGTCGAACCACCAGTCACTGTATTCCCGCCTTGCCCTCTCCTATAGTCCACGCTGAAGACTGCCGCCTTGCTGGTGTACCTGACTGTCAATTCGGGCCAGTAATAAGTTGGACCGGTACGAGCTGCATCGTAGGCAGCCGTAATCGCCGGAAACTGGCCTGTCAGAGTCCACGTGGCGCTGTCGTCTTCCGCGGCGTCCATTGCAGTGTTGTACATGGCGGTACCGTTGATCTGATCGGGAATTTCGTCGCCAGGGATGCCCTTGGGCCACCAGATGCTGGTTGTCATTGGCTCGCTGTAGAAGTCGCTAGTCTTCGTAGGCACAATGGCTTGGGCTTGGACGATTTTGGAAGACCCGACCAGCAAGGTTGTCACCAATTTGATGATTGTAAATGAAGACATGGTTGGTGCTGGGACTTCTAGTTGCCTATACGATGGGGCAGGCAAACTTGGTCGGAAAGTTACACAGCCCATGTTCGAACCCGGACCTTCGTGTCAGTAGTAGTATTTCAATACTCAATGACTTTGAAAAGCTGCATCGTATCCGATGACCCGTGAATATTTTGCGTTGGGAATATTGGTTGGGATGTAGTATATTGTGACAGTATGCTTGGCCGTCAGCCGATGACATCAGCGAAAGCAATCAGTCATTATCCCGGGTATGATGGCCACGCCAAAATTTACAGCCGTTGCCTTCCATTGGGTTGTTCTTCCCCGCACGATGGGAGACAAACACACAAATCATTAAATCGCTGGCGCCTCCCATACGGCACACTTCAGTTCGACCAGGGTCCCATCCATGCATGCCACCAGAAAGGTACCCTTGCCGCGACGATCATCTCGAAAACACGTCAGCAGGACGGAAAGGAGTGCCGTGGATATTCGCTTATCTTGACATTGCAGAAAAGTCAAATCTTTGGACTAACCTCAATTCTGCCGCGCTAGAATCGACGCTAGAAGCTATCAAGCCAGTTGATCATCGGATATGTGCGATAAGGCTGACCAATGACGACGCGAGAAAGCCCATCTGGACACGTACAGACTTGAGAAAAACCCGAGCTGACATCTTTGAGACTCGCTATGCCCAGTACATTTGGCTATCGCCAGGATGTGGCGCGATATTTGGAAGGTTTGTCCTGAATATCAGGCTGAGCCGTGTGTGCCTTGACACGCCCTTGCATTACAAGATCTTTGGCTCAGGTCCAGCTCAAAAGAAGCAAAATGTCGCCGATTTGATGGGTTGTGCAGCCTTGCGGCCTATAAACCGTTGTAACTGGAGGTGTTTAAAAGACACAAACCGGGTGTCCCGATAGCACTTGGGTCACTATGGGATATAATTATTCTTGTTGACATAGAAACACCCATATTCCTTTAACGAGACAAGCTTACAAATTTATTCGGCATCTCAGCTATCATCAGATATATTTAACGTCAGCAACTGACGTACAGAGCTGAAGCAGCATGTGTTTTATCTCCACCGACAGTCTGTCAGCACCAACTATATATCGCACTTCTATACAAGTGCAACTTGAACAAGATAGGAGTCTAAAAAGCCGTGAGGAGAGAAGTATACTTATGAAGCATGCGACCACCATCCTGAGATGAAGGTTTAATCCGCTTTTCTCTCTAAGCGCACACTATTCACACAGCGCATATCATACTTCTCCCACGGCCAACGACCAAACCACAAACAAACAAACCATCCACAACGCCTACCTTTCTCATCACCCAAGCAACCGGCGGACAGAGCCAGTGGGTAATAATCCACCTCCTCGACGCAGGCGCCAGTATCCACACCCTTGTCCGCGACCTCACCAAGGATCTCCCACCGGTCCTCAAACGACCCGGCGTCACGCTTTTCCGGGGCCAGAGCCAAGAAGCCGGCGATGTGTTTGCCGCCGCCCAGGGCTGCCAGGACGTGTTCCTCAACACGGTGCCCATCCCGGGCGTGGATGTCGCGCAGGCCAGCGGCATCGTCCAGGGCGCCAGCAGGGCCGGCGTCGATACCGTGGTAGCCTCCACGGCTTACTTCGTGGGCGACGTCGAGATCCGCACGTCTGACGCCACCAGGGCCGCTCAGCTGGACGGCTACTTTGCGTCCAAGCACGCCGTCGAGGAGGTGGTCAGGGGCGCCGGGTTCAAGAGCTGGACGGTGCTGCGGCCGGCAGTCATCCGCTACAACTTGTTGGGCCAGCGCACCATGCTCGTACACCCGCGGCTTGCGTCGCATGGCATCATCGACACGGTGCTGGCGGAAGGGCGCAGGACCGGGCATGTGGATGCCTCGGACGTGGGGAGGTTCGCGGCGGCGGCGCTGATGAATCCGGTCAGGTTTCACGGCGAGGAGATCGAGCTGGGAGGTCTGGTCATGGACTTTGACGCGGTGGCCTCCATCGTTGCCAAGGTTAGCGGTAGGGACATCAAAACCGTCAGGCAGACCGAGGCGGAGGCGCAGGCCTTGGGTTTCTTTCGGTTCGGCATGAACTTCGAGCTCCTGGCCAACGCGTTTGATTTTGGCGTGCTTGAAGTTGCGGGCCGTGAAAATCCGGAAACGTTCGATATACTTAGAACGTCTTTGGAGGATTCATTGATCAGGGACAAGGCAGAGTTGATGGAAACTTTGGCAAGGTTTGGGTAGACTTAGCAAGTAGGCATCATCTGACAGATAGCCCACTTTATTCTGATGTGTTTTAGCTTTGTACACCCTGAGGTATTGACCAGCAACCCTCAAGACAAGAAAACAATAGAGGAGTCAACGACTGCCTGCTAGATTTACCCATACCTGTTCAATCCTATCGAGTAACACTCATCTGCCGACTCTAGTCGCCTCTGTTGCCTTTGACTGCTATTATTAGCAAGAGAACTAGCGGGTTTACCCATGATATCTAGACGCAACATCTTGTTTAGACTCTCGCGCTTCGGAGGGAAGTCCTAAGCTCTTGGCAACTAGAAGGTTAAATTGTGGCAGATTTAGGGTTTTTTTTTACTCTATCAACAAACTTGTCCAATCGCCACTCGCTAGAGTACAAGTTGTTCATTACCTGATGCCATCTCCACCCTTTTGCCGCATGCTTTGGTGGTCGCATGATCAAGCGTCGTAGGGCTGGAAAAATAACATTCAACAATATCCGCAGTTAATCTGTTTCAGAAAACAAGCAGTCTCCCAAAGGGGAAACGTTTTCAAGGCATTGATGGAAATTGTGGAGTCAGTGTATTATTAGCCTTTTGGTGGCTGGCTATACCATGGATCTGACACAGTCGCGAATGCCAAGCTTCATCATAACGGAAGCATTAACCAAGATGACGGGATTTATGATTGTCTGTGGTCTTTGCTACTGAATATACTGCTCATGCTACAGAACAATGCGACAAAGATCTTTCACAAGTCAACCAAGAGCAAGCTGCCCAAGTTGTGGTGCTGGCGCACCAAAACAATCCGATTGTGTCGTTCATTGGCAATATCCTTGCTCGTAGCACCAGTCAATGGCTTAAAACAAGGATTATTCAGGCTGATTGGACCCTGCACACAGGGGAAGATGTACAATAAAGATTCACAGCTGTCGTGTTGGCCCCCTATGACTTCCTCCGCTTTGATTCCATGGTGCAGCAGCCCCGAGTCATGAACAGCGATTGTTGGCTATTTTGTGCAATGGCGGATTCTTGAACTATTTGCTATGTATGGAAACGACCGCTGGTTTTCGTTAGCACCTTGTGTGGGCTGTGACCAATTATGGAATCGCTGAGCTACCATGTGTGTAATCTAGCTCATACAGCCAATATCTCGGTAGCTAGTCAGGGTATTTTGTGAATATCTGATGAACTGATACGCGGTCATGATATTCGCCAAATCTCTACATTTCCATATTGCGGTGTCTTGGAGTCTCAACATCGACCCAGATGATCACCAGGCTTGGCATACTGGTTATGCATTGCCTTGGCCTTGAAGACATCGACTCCGCTCTTACGCGTCAGCGGAACAGCTGAGATGATAGAGTTTCGATAATTAGAAGTGGCCCCCAAAAACCTCATCAAGTGCTCCGCCGGGTGGGCTGCCGGTTCTTGGCTTTGGGCCTGTGAGTCGGAGAGCGGCACCCGCGGCCACAGCCCAGGTGTCAAAGTGATATCCTCTGATTGGTGGATAGATCGTTCGTCAACTGCAAATCCTCTCTGGTTGGTGGAGAGATGGTCCGAACCCACGGTACCGGTTAGGGAGGCGCATTATGGGTCCATTCATGCAAAACCTCACGGTTTCTTAGCATTGCCCCACCCACATAAAGAGTCTAATGTGTCTTTCACCTGAATTAACAATTAACTCAGGATACCCGTTCCCACTTGCAAGGGCACCTTGTAGATGTTGATCTACGAACTGGTTATTTTTAAAAGGCGAAAAGTGGTGATGCACACATGGATTATCATGAGTTTCGAAACAAGCAACCAATGGTAGTTCGTTGTTGCGCTGAGGTGATGGTCATATAGTTCGCATTTAACCAACCGCCAAGCTTTCTGAATGTGGGTCATAGTCCCCGAAATCGACCTGCAGCCTCTAAAAATAATCGTTGACATTGGGAAACTCTACAGTTTTGGATCTTCAGTTTTGGACTTACAGTTTTGGATAGCTTCACGTCTTCGCCACGAAGTCTATAAATCCATGGGTCAGATCCGACCAAAGATCCTATCTGTTTTGTCTCATCTTCATCCAACATTCAATCGCAAAATCACACCTCACTCTTCGACTATCTATTCCCCCATCTTTCCACTCGTCTCCTTCACACTTTTCATTCTTTAACAACAACTTTCTGTCTTTATCACACCGACTCGTCTTTCACTACAGTCAAAATGCAGTTCTCCGTTGCTACCGTCCTTACCACCGTCCTGGCCGCCGCCTCGACCACCTCCGCCCTCGCCATCAACCCGCAACACCTCGAGGCCCGCGGCGCCAGCCTGAGCATCCAGGAGGAGCCGGCCGTTGAGAAGCGCGGCGCCGCCGCCTCTATCGCCACAGCTGCCGGCACAGAGGTCGCCAAGGAGGCCGCAAGGCTCGCCGTGCAAGCCGTCGGCAACCTGATCAAGGACATTAGCAACTGGGACAGCGCCCGCCAGACCTTCACCAAGGAGACGGTCAAGAACATGATGGACGGCAACAAGGACCCGACCATCGTCGCCGCCGCCTGCTACAACAAGGACTACACTGTCAAGGATCCCAGCAAGGTCGACGGCAAGAGCAGCGTTGACTTTAAGCTCGGTGCCCTGCACACCAAGTATGTTTTCCATTCCTGTTTCGATCATCCGCAAGGGGATTCCAATCCGGCTAACACTGGCTTCCATCTCATAGCTACGACTGCATGTACCTCAGGGCTCCCAACGCCTTCTGGACCGCCAGCGACGGTGGCTACCAGAACGTAAGTCACCTTTCATATTTTCCCACATACTCACTGGAACTCACTCGCTGACAGCATCCTTCACCTGAAACAGCTTGCCTACCGCTACACCAAGGCCTGCTCCTTTGACCAGAGCACCGGGGACCTCACCTGCAACTAAGTTTTTGCGGGAGCATATCCTTGACGCTGCGCGCACGACCGATCCCACCAATTGGGTTTCTTTTCTGGGTTCATCGGCACGAACACGCATCACAATTAACGGCCTCATTTTCTTTTTTCTTTTTTTCTTTGTTTGTCTCCTTTTTCACGGCGCGCCTCATCCTTCTCGAAACGATGATTCATGGAACATTTCCTTTTGTTCGGCTCTTCCATCTCAATGGATGGCCTGGGTTGGAATGATATCACTGGCAGGGCGTTTTTTGCTTTTTTTTTTTTTTTTTTTTTGCTTTTCCTCTCTTTTGTCTGGGGCGGTTCGCGGATCGGCTTCATACGGGGTTGGGTTTCAGGATGGACTTGGTTTGCATTTTGGCTTTTTCCTTTGTCTCTTTTCCTTTTTTTCTCTATCATCGGCTGGAAGGATTTAGCTTAGTTCCATCTTTGCATCATATTTTCCGATATCCTCTTTTCCTACAGCTAAATTCAACTGTTATGGAAAATTCACAAAGTGCAGGTGCAGAGTGAGGATTGTGGATTTTCCGACTGGGATTCTAACAAAAAAGCTTTTGTTGCTACGGATATACATGCTATGGACTCCTGGTTTGCCAGGTTTGGCGTGAAAGCGGAGTTTCGCAGTTTCACAGAAATACTAGAGACTTGAAGCATTCACGCATAGCCAAGTTGGTCCTTAGCTATGACGTAGGAAAAGGTAGTTAAATCGAGAGTGTGGAAGTTAACTGTGTGCACGGTACACAGAACTGTGTTTTCATGCTCTAACCCACGTGCTATGCCGCACGGATCCACGCATGTTCAGGCTGCCAAGAATAGCTAGCAGCCAAGCTTAGAATCATGCAATACATGCAATGCACTTATATTAACCAGGAACCAATAAAAGATTTGCTCTGCGGTGAAAAAAGTAAACTGCAACAATTGGTAATGCGCGGAACATGCAAATATTATCCTTCTTGTCTTGAACCTTTTTTTATAATTCAAGGCACAGCTGTCTTTGGATTTTTCGACTCTGCTTACTCTTGGATCTCTTAGCATTAACTTTTCGCTCCTTCCCGATCCTACGTAGAAAATCTGGCCCCCGCTCTCTTTCAAAAATCATGTGGGGCGGCTCCGAGTCAGGAGGATTCGATTTAAAAGGCTCTTGCCCAGTTGGCACGTGGACCAGCTGGATTGATGGATGATGATCCGGCTTTCGAATCAGACTACCCTTTCTGCCCAGTTTGGTCTTGGCTGTTTTGGGTAACAAATATGAGTAAAGCAACTTCTTCCATGTGCTCCGCAAGGTGCTCCAGAAGATCTGCCAGTGGGCGCTCGAATGGACAAAGGGGGCAGTTCTGTGGCACTGAATGATCCATTGGCCTTTCGCTCATATCCAGAAGGTTTGCGAAATGTCTCTGACTCCAAAGTCCCTGGTGTTTTTCCTGGAGGTGCTTGGACATGTCGCTCTTTGAGGCGAAGGAAGTGCTGCACTCTTCACACCTCCACTGACGCCGATGTACCTGCATCTCGTGATTACTCCATTCATGGCGGGAGGCAAACCATCTGTCCCCTGTGGAACAGTTGGGAAAACTGCATAGGTATGGTCGGAGATCATGGAAAATATGCTGCCTAGGTAATTGGGTAATGTCAGCAAATACATTTTGATCCAGGTGCCTTCACCACGGTGTCTTTTGAGCTATAAGGAGCTCCTCACCTCCAGGCTTTGTTATTTTGCATCTCCTTTGAGTTCAATACTGCATGACAGTAGGGACACTCAAACTCTTTAGCGCTTGGTGAGGATTGAGGAGCTTGTAGATGGTCAAGGGATTCAACGCCGGTAGTATACTTGTTATAAATGACTTTCTCGGTTGCGTAAATTGTCTGTGTCTCCGATAGGACTGAAGTTGGAGAAATAGAGGCGACTGGAGCTGTCTGTAAACGCTCAGATGCCCCAGTGACACTAGCCTCTGGAAAAAAAGGCTTGTTCATGTGTGAAGCGGCCTTGTTGCTGGGTTGAGTAGTAGAGTCCATGAGTGAGTATGGCTCGGCAGGCTGATATAGACTTTCCTTGCCAAGAGGATGCCTCCTCCAGTATTGTGACTGCTCTCGTCGTCTCGAGTTGGCAGCGGCCAATCTCTTCATCAGTAGTTGAGTCTCAGGCTTGCAGATTAGCTCCTGATTGCTATGTCGGATCGTCTCGAGAAATGTTGGCATATTGGCATCCCGGCCAGCACGCTTGGTTGGGGCAGGACTTTGCTTTACCAGCTTCAGCTTGGGAGGCTTCTCGGTATATGCAGTGGCGTAATAAAAAATATCATCATCGAGCAGGCCATGCTTGTGCATATGTTTCAAGAGTCTGAAATCGGGCCTCATATCCAAATACCGATACTTTCTTTCCTTAGTAATATGCCAGGCCACGTGCTCTAGCCGCGCCCGGAAAACATGGGCTCGCTTTTCATCCCCTTCACCACCGCCGTCGCCGATGGGTTTCTTAATCCGTTTCCCTTTCCTATTGCGGTGCGATACGAGGGCGCTGTCAAAAATATGGTGTTCACAAAACCAGCAAACCGATTGGGCTGGGAATCTGTGTTGTAAGTGTTGCTCGCAAATGTGATCGATCCAAGATTCAACCTCATCACCGTTGAAAATTTGTGGACAACCGCACAGGTCCCGAAAGTCGCAAACAAGTAATGGTCCGCGTTCCTGCTCCTGCTTGATCAACTCGTCAACCGGCTCCCGATATGTTGGAAACAAGTCGCCCATTTCAGAGAATGACGCAGTTGGCAGCGTGGATTCTGACATGGCAGCTTCCTCGCTGGCGTCATCGTCTTCGTCATCGTCGTTCCGTCCCTGCAAATCCTTCTTGTGGGAATACTTAGTGATCCATAGCTGGATCTTTTGTGTGACGAGGGATTGGTCCCAGGCTAGAAGAGCACGCTGAGAATCTGAAGAGGCTGAGCATTCAGGATAAGTTTCCATCACATAATGTCGGTGTGTTAGAGCAGACAAGCCGTAGAGGAGCTGAATCTGCACAGACTTTTGTCTGAACAACCTAAAGAATTCGCTCTTAGGGCGGCTTGTTTCACCAATGCCGTCATCATCACTTGCCGAGAATGAATCGCTGTCGGAGTCATAATCGCTGCTTCTGGCCTCGGCCGATGCATTGCTGCCTTGGAAAACTAGACTTGCTGCTGGTATAACATGTCGATATTTTGTTTCACTTGCACAACAACTCTTGAAAAGGGAACCGGAACGGCTGAGTCTTGGCCGTTACTCACCTAATCCAAGATGTTCCTTCAGTTGCTCCAGGACATACGTCACGTTCTCGTAGAGCTCTTTGTTTTGTTTGGAAGTATCGTCAAGCGAGCGTCGCCAGCCCGGCTGCAAGGACACTGTGTTCTCGTCGATCCAAACTCTGAGTCTGGAGTACTCATCCAGAAATTTGTCTGAGTCGACATCCGCCGCCAGAGAATCATTGCAGGTGCCTTGGACAGCTTGCAAAGCGAGCTCCTGGTAAGCCAACTGACATTCTTGATACAAACTCGAAACTGCGTTGTCGTTTTGCCGTTCGTGACCAGAGGGGGCTGTGGTCGGCTCGTCCATATTTTCCCACTGGATGGAACAATAATAGTTTGATTACACTATCAGGCAGGGTGACTCGAGTCTGTGCGCATAGTGGAAAAAGATTGTCGAGGGGATACAGATGTCAAACTTTCCAGACGCGTGGTAAGACTGTTTTGGTTGGAGGACTTGACCGTTTACTTATCCCTGTTGGCACTGTGTGCAATCTCATACTTTTGGGCAACACAGCCAGCGTGGAGTGACACAGAAGACTTGCCAACTAGTTAGCCCGGATGAAATCATTTCAAGAGATAGCACGGTACTTGTGCGACATGCAGGCGAGTGTGGATGGGGTTCTCGGTGCGGGGTTTGCGGTGCGGCTCAGCATTCCATCCTTGAGGGAGCGTTGCCTCCCCACCTCTCTGCTTCTCTCTTTGCCCACCATGTTCGCAAAATTACATATATAAATGTATGCTATCTAAGCCCAGATCTTCATTTTTTATGCTCCCCTGCCATACCTGGACAGTCCTAACATGGATATAGCCGGCGTTGTCCTTGGGGGTAATTCATTGGTGCTGTACACCTTGGACAACTACCAAAGATACCTTCAGCCAGGAAAGGATTATTCAAAGTACCACGCGACACTTTTGGAGATTAGAACAAAACTTTTCATACAGGAACAATAACTTAAGGCTACCCTACGCAACATCGTACTTGGAAGTCAACAACCAACATACAAGGAGCTTTATACGTATTTGCTTCAGCAATATACCCAGTCCGAATGCGACCAATATGTCGAGGTGATAGCACAAATGCAACACATAGTGGACCGGCTTCTGGATAAGCTCGATGTTGATTCCGAGGGAAAGGTGAACTTGACATCCGCGTCGAACGAGAAGCTTGTAGAGTTGGCTAACAAACCCGAAAAGCCAAAATGGACATTGGACAATTCTGAAAGGGTCCAATGGGAGTGGCGTAAAATCCGAAGAAGCTTCGGGAGAAAGGAGAGGGAAAAAGCCTGGAACGAGCTTCAAAATTACAACACAGCATTGAAGAATATCTTCAGAGCTGCAGATATTTCCACTAATGATGCGCACTATTTTGTTAGGCAAGTACAGGCCCGATTCGACCAACACGGTTGCGAATGTATCCACAACAACGCACTTTCCCTGTATCAAACGATAGAAAACGGGATTGATAGGTGCAGCTACCCCCATCACGGTGGTATGTTGAACTTGGATTGTAACAGGGATAAGCACATTAAACCAGAGAAGTTTACAATTTTTGCTCGCCTCCCGGAGCTTGAAGGATGGAAATGCTTTTGCGTCAAATTCCCAGGCATTTGGAACGTTGCGCAATTAAATTTACCGGGCCCCAGCTCCAATCCCAATGTTTTGGACTTGCCATTTCCGACATTATCAAAAGGAAAATGGTCAAAAATAGCGCTTAGAATGGCTTTCAGAAAGGAAATGCCGATACTTTCGAACTCCATCAACATGGGTAAAATGCTCCAAACTTCCAGTCCATACATCTTCAAATTTTACCGCTGATATTAGCCCTTATTTCAACCATTTAAATTTAATACCTTCTAATATCGTATTAACAATTTTATTGTTATAATTGTTTTGTATTTGCCAATTCCATAAATATGGATTAATAATGTGCCCCGAGCCAAGTTTGCTACCCCTAGCCAAGGATTAAACCAAAAAAAAATTCCTTGTCCAAAATCTCGACATCAACGCAAAGGTTACCAATTGCCAACCATTCAAATCCCTGTTGTCGGAAATAATACAAATAAGGCCGGGGAAACTTTCACTACTTTGTCGATACCGGTTGGCCATCGCTGCAACAATATATTGGTCTACTCTATACTTATACGGATTACCGTGGCTACCCGAGGACCAGATTGGAAAAGAAAAAAATCCAACTCCTTTTGGGGGAAAATATCAATACATTGCCCGACCCTATTTACCACGCCGTATTGCCGTGGCGGTTAAACCGACAAACTCCTGGTTTTAACGCAAAGGACGAAGCGCCGGCGCCGCCAATGACTAATGCCCAATGTTTCCAAAACGGCCAGGTTCGCAACAAGGCCCTGTTTAACCTAACAATTCTACTTATAAAATTGTATTTAAATCGAATTTTTGACGACATTCGTCTCAAGGAGCGGGAAGCAAATTTTGCAACATCCATGGACGTCGAAACATCAATATTGAACAATCTCGAAATTGCGAAAAAGGCGATGGAATTTGTTTACGACGATGCGGGCAATACATATGGGAATGCGGTAAACAAATGCTTGTATTGTGCGTTCCCGGGGCTATCGATTTTGGTTTCCGCGCATTTAGAAAACATTTTTTCGACGGAATGGTAGTGCCGGTGCAGGCTGTATACGAAAAACAAATGTATTGAACAAATTTTGGGCCTTAAAACAAACAAAGCCTAGCAATACATTATCCGAACAAACTAAATCGTCAAACCAAAGCTTTAACCCAGGGTTTTCGTAACGGGAGCTGCAACCCATGCCTACAACCATGTTCGGATTAAAATCTCCTATGGTAACCCTTTTTCCAATAGCCCAAATTCTATCCTAAAATGTTTTGCCAAAAATAGTTTTTAAAGCTTCCCATTTGGATTATGCAATTCCGTCCAGAATGGGCTAGTCAAAGTCTGAAAGTACAACCAAATAATTCCACGCCGCCAATACTATCCAGCCATTTCCGGAAAACGTCGAATAAATTATTGTATTTTTTCATGTTTTGTTTCCTTTTTGGTCAAAAACGTATTCAATTAACACATATAATAGCGCGTCAAATCTTCAACTGCTTTTATATCCGTCTTGTTAGTCGGCTTTTTTGGCTCGAGCTGGAAATTGCCAAGTACATATGTAGGGTTAAAAGCCCCAATACTGTTACGATCAAGGTATCGGGGTAACCTGTTCTTATGGTAAAGTACAGTGGGTTAAAGCAACTAAACGTTTGATTGGGTAACTGGGGTTTTCAATAACTGGGGGTAAAGTTATAATCGTTTTCAAATAAATATTAAAGTTAATTGGAATTTAATTGCTGCTAAACAATCCAAAAATAAAATTATTTATATAGTAATAATTATATTTTTATATAGTTGAATAATTATTTCGTGTAAATAATTACAATTATTCCGTAATAATTTTAATAGGGGTTAATTATTCTTTTGGCAATAATCGCGATTACGGCCGTTTGGTAATTGGGTTAGGGTATTTTATTTTATTTTTATGTGATTTTTTGTCCGTTCCTTTTTATTGTAATTTAGTGGTTTCCAACGGGTTTTATTAATTGTTTATTTTTCCTTTTTTTTTTCTAACAATTTGTGGTCGTAATATTAAGTCCTTTTTCCAAAGCCAAATTCCGTGGCCATATAAATAGGTCGGGTCCCTGGTCGCTTTTGTATTTTGTTTTTTTTTCCTTTTTTTATTTTTATTTTTTTTTTTTATTAATTATTATATTGTTTAGAATCGAAAAACGGTTGCAGCCCGTTTGTTCGTTTTTTGCGTTTGCCTTTCGTCGCGAACGTTTGGCCGAAATTATTACCTTCGAGGGTTTTAAAATTATATTGTATTTTTTTTGCAAAACCTATAATTATATTTATTATATAATTGTTTCGAATTCCCGGTATAATAAATACGTACGTTGTAGTCGAAAATACAATATTTTTTCCATACCGATTATTAATTGTAAATGGTATTTTTTTTTTAATACGTACAATTATTTTATTTAATAATTTTATAATGGGTCGATTAAACTAAAAGCAAAAAAAATTGGAATTACAAAAATTTGAAATTAAAAACGATATTTTTCGTATACAATAGGAAATTATTCAATTGCAGCGAAAATTGTTTGAAAAATTTAATTGGTTATTACGCCTGTGCAAGCAAAAACGTTTTTTTTAATCGCGTAACGAAACGAAAATTGTTCGTTTAAACGCGGAATTATTTGTTAAAATGCGGTTAAAAGGGAGCGTTTTGGGGTCGACAAACTTCCCTTTAATGGTTTTTCCAAATCGGGTTTCGTGCCTAAACTGCAATTTTTAGGCCATATAAATGTAGTGGATTAGTTAATAGTTTTAGGTACTAAATTCTTTAATTGGGTTTTTCCAAAACTAATTCCTATTAATAGTAGGTAGTGTTTTTTTAAATCGTCCTTTTTTTTGGCTAATTTGTTTGCAAATCCAATTTCTGGTAATATTGGCGGAATGGTTTTTAGCAATTTTGGAAATAATTAAAAAATTTCCAAATATCTTTTTTATATCCATAGTTTTTGTATTTAACAAAATATTCCGTTTTGCCGTAGTTTCGTTTGTAATTAAATATTCGTTCGATTTCGTAAATTTGTTTTGCGTTAATTTTAATTGTTTTTTACATACTGGTACCGAATAATATTGGTTTTAATAATAATATGTAAAATATAGGATGGATTTTTACGGTATTTGGTAATAACAATTTATAATTATTATCGCTAATTTTTTTATTAATTTTAAAAAATCCGAATTTTTTAAAATCGAATTTGTTATTGGGTTTTTGTATTTTAATATTGCGTCGGATAAAATAAACGCTATTTTCCTTTTTAAAGGATAATTTTTTTATTTTATATTAATTTGTGTATTTTATTATTTTTTTCCGTACGAATTTTAATTTTTGCTGGAATTTTTTATATAATTATTATAATTCGTTCGTTTGTTTGTCGGCGCGGGGTACTGTAGTCGTTATTTTTAATTTCCTATATACTGTAAAATTAAATTTATAATTAGTATAAAACGGTATAATTTTAATATTTTCGTTTTTCAAATTATTGTAAACGAATTGCATTGTAAATAATAATTATACCCAATTATTTTGTTTATAATTTACGTAGCATTTTAAATATTGTTTTAATACTTAATTTATTCGTTCCGTTTATCCGTCCGCTTGGGGGTGGAATATTATAAATAATTTATAATTTGTTTTTAGCTATTTTATTAAAAATTGCCAAAATTTTAATGTAAAAAGTTTATCTTTATTTGTAACAATGGTTTTTAATAATCCGTAATTATTAACAATTATTTGTAAAAAAATATAGGCTATTTTTTTAGCGTTGCTGTTTTTTTATAGGGTAGAAAATAGGCGTATTTGGTAAATTTGTCGACAATAATTAATATATTATTGTATTTAGTTTTTGTAAAATTTCTTTTCCAAAAATAGCAATTTTATTATAAAATCCATCGTAATAGTTTGCCAAACTTTGTTGGAGGTTGGTAATAGTTATAATAACCCGTAGGGTTTATATTTTGTAATTTTGTTTTTTGCGTAAAATTTGCAGTTTTTAATAGTTTTTCGTATTTTTTACCGTATTTTTTGAAAATTATAATATTATTTAGCCGTTTCCACGTTTTGAAAATTTTTTAATGTCCGTGGATTTTATTTTCGTAAATTTTTCGTATTTTTTTTAATATAATTGCCGTATTTATTGTTATTAAATTTCGGTATACTGGTAAAAAATTCTCATTTCCGTCCGTAGTAAAAATAACCCGTATTCTTTTTGGTATTATATTTTCGTAATTTGGTTTTCGGTTAAAAACATTGGTTTTGCCGTTTTTCAATCCTTTCTAATAAATAATCCTAAAATGGAATTTTAACAAAAATTTTAACTATTTAATTTATTGTTTGTTTAACGTTTTATTGGTAATAAAATGGGTTAAATTTTTGTAATCCGTATATATTAATATTTTATATTTAGTTCCGGATAATTATAATTTTTATTTTTCAAATGTTTGTATAATCGCCATAAATCTTTTATTGTAAATTTGGTAATTAAATTTTGGTCCATATAATTTTTGTAAAAAAAAACGCAGGGGTGTAATCGTTTTTTTTCGCTTCGTTGGTTAAATTGCCTTCCAATCGCGTAATTTAACGTATTGGTTTCAATTTCGAAAGGTTTCGTTGGGTTTGGTATTTTTAAAATGGGTTTTTTAACTATTGCGTTTTGTAATTATTTAAAAATTTATTGTATTTATTCCGTCCATTGGAATTCCAATTTTTTTTGGTTATATTGGTAAAAGGTATGGCGATAACGCCGTATTTTTTAATAAATTTTTTATAAAAATTTACAAATTCTAAAAAAGTTCAAACGTTTTTTACGTTTTTTGGTTAAAACTATTTTTTTATTGTTTGAATTTTTAATGTTTTCATTTTTATTTTTCCAAAAACAATGGTATATTTTAAAAAATTAATTTGTTTGTTGTAAAAAAAATATTTTTCCGGCTCGATTAAAAGTTTAATATTTTATAATTTTTGTAGAATTGTATAAACGTATTATTTGTATTTTTCCAACGTTTTGGAAAAAACAAAAATATTATTTAAATAAACAACAACAAAAATGTTTAAACATTTTTTAAAAACGTAGTTAATTATAGTTTGGAAAATTGCTGGGGCGTTGGTAAAGTTAAAAAACATTATAAAATATTTGTAATATTTACGCCTGGTTTTAAACGCCGTTTTCCATTTTTTGTTTTTTTTTATCCGGATTAAATTATATATTTTTTTAAAGTCCAGGGTAGTAAACTATTATATTTAGTAAAATATATTTTTAAATTTTCCTATTAATGGAAACGGGTAGCAATTTTTTATAGTAATATTGTTTAATTATTTATAATTTACGTATAATTGTAGTTTTTCGTTTTTTTTCGGTACGAAAAGGATTGGGTATTTTATTGGTAATATTAATAATTTAATATAACTCTTTTTAAGGTTTTTTGTTAGGTATTTGTCGAATACGTCCATTTATATCGGGTTAAATTTATATATTTTGTTAAATTTTGGTTATATTTCTTTTTTCAGGGGAATTTTGTAGTCGAATGGATTATATTCGGGTAATTTTGTTTCGAATTTTTGGCTAAATAACCGTCCATATATCTGGTATTCGGCCGGAATATTATCGATTAATATAGTAAAATTTAATTGTTTTTCGCCTATAGATAGTTGCAATCCTTTTAATATTGGCTTTAAACGGGATTTTTTTTTTAATAACGCTATAATTTTTCGATAATTTCGCTTTTATGCCCTACGCGCGTTACGTAAAGTCCGTTTTTGGGTTTTTTTTTCAAAAACTAACGGCTTTTCCTATTAAATTTGGCCGATTATCCAATTTATCCGAAAGTTATTTTTCCTAAATTAGGGAATTTCTAATATTATATTTTTGTTCTCTATTTTCGTAATATCCAAAATAATTCGTTCTTTTCGTTTATAATTTTCCATTTGGAAATATATAATTTCCATATTAACGGTACCGTAATTGTATAAAATTATTTTGCCTTTTATAATTTGCAATTGGTATAGTTTTTTTTTCGTTACCAAAATATTTGTCGTTTGTTTACAATTTTTAATAATATATAATTGTTTTATATTTTATTATCAAAAAATGTTTGTATAGGTTAGCTATTAAATTATATGTTAAAAAATATATATATATATATTTTTCCACGGTATTTTACATAATATTTAGGGCTTTTGTTGGTAGTTGTTTTTTTCCTGCCGTTCGGTACTTTATATTATTTGGTTGTTTTAGTTTTTTAATTAAATGCCCTTTTTTGGGCTTTTTTTTTATTTTTCCGTCCCTATAAAAGTGCCGGCGTTTTGCGTACATTGGTAACGTTTTTTTGTTTTTGGATTCTGGAATCCCATACAATGTTTATTATTGGTATAAATCCTGGAAATTTGGATTTTTATTCGTACCAAACCTATATTTTGGCTAATATATATATTTTGCAAATATTGCGTATATATTAATATTATAAAAATATTGGTTAATTGCAATATATTATAAGGTATACGTTTAATAGTATAAATATAATTACTAATTTGGTATTAAATTTAATTTTAATTTTCCAATTTAATAATTTTTGCATTATATATATTTGGTGGATTTTAATTTGTTTGCGTTTACGCGGGAAAAAATTGTGGAAAATTTTCCGGCTAAGGTAGGTTCCGCAGGTATTTTTAAAGTATTTTGCCTAAAAGAAATTCTAATGGTCCGGATATAATAGTATAATTTGGGAATAATTTCCAAAAACGGGGTTTACAAATTTTATTAAATTCCGTTTAGAATAAATTATAAGTATTCCGGAAAATTATACCGATTAATTGTTTTTATATAAATTAATTAGCTTTTTTTCATATAGGTTTGGAAAATTTTCCCTTATTGCAATATATATATTAAATAGTATGTTTTTTTCGTTATTAGTTTTTTTTTCGCTATTATTTGGTAATTTGTAAAAAAAGTGGATTTATTCCAATGGTATTTTTTCTTTTTTTAATTTCTTTAAATCCGTTTATTTGGGTAATTTAGTTTTTTGTCGGTATAATTTAATCGGTTATTTGGTTGGTCCAATGGGTATTTTATTCCCTACCGTTAAAATACGCATTTTTTGGATTATTGGGGATAATAACCGGCATTGGTTTTAAAATTATTGTACATTATATAATTATTGTTATAATATTTAATCCAATTTATTTATTTATAAGGAATTTGCATTATAGCGTTTAATTTTCGTAGTTTGTTTTTTATTATTTTTATTTTTGTTGCAAAATTAAATTACAGGCTAAAAATATTGCTGGAATAATTCCGTACAATATATTTTAGTTTCTTGCATTTAAAATATTTGCCGTTTTTAAAGTTTTTCCTATTTTTTTAATAATATATAACGTTAAGGTTTATAAATTTATTATAAATATTATACGTTATACTATTTTAGCGAAATAATTTGGGGTATTGGTATTTACGCCCTATATTGGCTTATTGTATATTAAACCCCTAAATATTGCATTTCTTGCGTTTTTTTAATTTTTGTTTATAAATACGGTTGTTGATTTTAATTGTTAATTCCACATATTTTAATATAACGTTTGGTTGTTTTTTTTTAACCAATTTGTTTTTAATTTCGTTTTTAAATCCTGCGTAAAAACGTGCCATTAGGGCTTTTTTGCCCCATAATAATTTAATTGCAATTTGTTGGAATTTATTAATATATTTGGATATTAATTTAGTTTGGACAAAACGCGCTAATTTACGTTTAACCGTACATCTTTTGTTAAGGTTGCCGAATATTTTTTTTCAAATTGTTTTTGAAAATTGTCGTAATTGTCGAAAATTCGGTTGGTTTTAATTTTACGGTTTTTTTTTTTTTATAGTTTAGGTAATTTTGCAGGGTTAATTTAAACCAAACAAAAACGTCGTTTTTTAAAAACGAAATTGCGTAGGCAACCTTTTTGGCATTGTTGTCGAAATTATCCTCGTTAAAATAAAAGTACGTACGGGTTCCAATAAAAAAATTTTATAGGGTATTGGGGGTGCCGTTAAAAAGGGCAGGTAGGGAATATTTTACAATATTCCTGTTAATTTTGTTAATTTATTTTTAAATTCGCTCCTATAATTGTTTGTTTTTAATTTGGAATATTGCGATTATTTGGCGTAGGGCGTTAACGTTAGCCGGAACGTTAATAATCGAAAGGGTTTAAAGGGTGGCTCGATTGGAAAATATTATATTGGCGGTATTATTTGGTTTATTTTAAAACAAAATATTAAACAAAAACAATTAAAATATTACGATTAAAATATTAAAATAATTTGTTTTTATAATAAAATACAATAAGTTAAAACAATTAAACGTTTAATTGGGTAATTAAAGTTTTTAATAATTGGGGGTAAAATTATAATTGTTTTTAAATAAATATTAAAATTAATTGGAATTTAATTGTTGTTAAACAATCCAAAAATAAAATTATTTATATAGTAATAATCGTATTTTTATATAATTAAATAATTATTTCGTATAAATAATTACAATTATTCCGTAATAATTTTAACAGGGGTTAATTATCCCTTCGGCAGTAATCGCGATTACGGCCGTTTGGTGATCGGGTTAAGGTTTTTTATTTTATTTTTACGTGATTTTTTGTCCGTTCCTTTTTGTCGTAGTTTAGTGGTTCCCGACGGGTCCCATTGACTGTTCGTTTCTCCTCTTCTTCTTCTTCTGACAATCTGTGGTCGTAACAAATACCTTCGGCAAAAATGCTCTCCTGATAAAAAACCTAGGACGAATGTGTTTTTACACAATGAAGACCTTGGACTTGCAGCATTATCTGATGGCGTGTTCTGGGCAAGCACAGTGTAACGAGAACACATTTTACACTCGCTATCCAGCTTCCTGAAAGCTCGTTTGGCGACTGCTCTCAAATTTACGTCGCCTTTTGGTCGTGGTGTCGAATGAGAGACCACCCTCGGGCGTCGCTTGTTCTCGAAGGCTAATAATAACATCAACACCTTCATTGTTTTCCGGCAAACATGATCGCGCGGCCAATATTTACGTCTTGAAGCTCAACTATGTCTAGCCACGAGCTCAACATGACAAACACTGCCCATCTGTCTTGTCTTGACGGCGTTATCAAAGAAGCCCTCCGACTTTTCCCGCCCGTGCCAACCACTTTACCGCGAACCACGCCACCTCGAAGGAAATGGCATCAACTGATGTTTCGTCCCTGGCGGCTGCCCGTTACTCGTACAAGCGCGTGGCGGTATTCAAATGGCCGGAGCATTTTGCCGGCGCTGACTGCTTCCGGCCGGACAGCTGACTCCCCAGTGGCAACGCGGCAGGGGAGAACAGGACGGCGGTCAGGCCGTTCAAGTACGAGGGCGACGTAAGGGCTGTGCTCAAGCCGTTTTATACCGGCCCCAAAAGCTGCATCGGAAGGCATTAGGCATGCACCGAGATTCGCGCCATACTAACCAAGATTCAGTGGGAGTTCAAGCTGGAGCTGATGTCACAGACCTTGGGATGGATGGAGGGTTTGAAGATCTTTTTGGGGTTTGGGAGAGGACGTCATTGATAATGAGGTTTTCCCCACGCGCATAGTGATTCTTTTCTGATATTTAGGAACTATAGCAACTCGAAAATTTTTGAATGGAGAAATTTCCTTTGTTGGTGAAGCTGAGCCGATGGGTTTTACACCTACTCAAGGTTATTATGATTGCAGTTTCGTCTGATAAGGAAAATGTTTGAAGGTCCCCGAAAACTATCCGAGCGACATGAACAAGCATTGCGGTCCCGCGCGGTTGCTTGCTTACAGGATCAACCGTCAGCTACTGATGCATGAATCCTTCATCAAATGTCAAGCCACCATCCACACCTTTTGACTTTTCAAGGAACCAGAATGACCGACCCGGCGTATGTTTCCTGTTCATCAAAGATCCAACTTGATGTGCGCAATCTTTACTCGGTTGAGGGCCAAGAAGCCATGGTTGATCGGTGATGGGTCTGGCCTGGGCAAAATCATTACTAGGGATTCGCGGTCAACGCAGCAAAGGTCTACATAGTCGGCCGCCGACTGCAATTTCTGCAAACTGCTGTCATAAAGATGGGATAAAACGTCCATTTGATCCAAGGCGACGTGGGAAGCAAGGTTGAATTTTAGGAGATTGTCGAAAGGCTAAAGGCTTGTCAGTTACATGTGTGTCCTTTCTGCCTTGAAACTTGCTGGTTCTTTTTGTTAAGAATATTGTTTGCACTCTGTTGTTGATTGCGCCGAAGTGTTGGCCCTTTGGAGGGGTTTTGGCCAAGACAACGATGATGGTATACTTTCCCACATATTTACTATTTCTCTTGGCCGCCAATTACTTGAGTTGATGGGTGATCTTTGATTTCTAGCCGATAAAGTTGAAAACATGCACGCAAAGGAGTAGATAAGTAATTTGATGTGGTTCCTTTCTGAATCTGGAATGTAACAAGAACTAAACAACTAACTTTGTTGAACTGTCTAATCGAAGTAAGCTTATAACTGTCACTCCCCAAGGAATGCAGGCTAAAACAAGATTTTAGTCAAGGCCGACGGTGTATAATTCATGACAAACTGTCTTGTTCACTGCTCTGCTTGTTTCCAAATCCGAGTATGGTGTTCATTTCAATATTCGCAGCGCTAGCGAACTCGACGGCCGCATCTTTAATATCCGTCGTGTCAGAAGCTTCAGGTAAAATACTTGAAGGAAAGATTGGTATTTACGCCGCTGACCAGGAGACTAGTAAACAAGCTCCCGGGACTGCTTCAGTGTTGGCTTGCTTCATAAGTGGCACAGTTGAGCCGCGTTGATAAATGCACGAACTTTTCATCGCATTTGTTAGAGAAAAATCTCCAGGATGAAGATCTAAGTCAATACAGTATTCCCGGGAGCTTTTTCGTCAGACCTGACAGCAGAAACAACTGCTGCGGCGCAGCCTGTCCAACTACTAGATTGGGGAAAGACGGCCCGTAACTTGCAAACGGAATCATAAATTTGCAGTCGCATGTTATTTTGAAATTGCACGGCGTTTTCAAACCATAACGGATCAGTGTATAATTGCAGATCTCTCCATTCACAGCGACAATAATGCTCTCGTCCTCACTGTTGAGAGGCTGGGCGCCGCTTTCCATTTTGTCATCAGCACCCCAATACTTTGGAGCCAAAGCAAGTCACAGTGAAAGAGTCTTGCGCACAGAAACACAGACGATACTGAGACGCTCATGGTATGATATTCTTTGCTATGGCAAATCACGCTTCCACAAGCCGGAGGGCGGCGGGCTTGAACTTTTGCGCATCTTGGTTCCTATCTCGTACGCCCCGTAGCAGTCAGCTTTGCAAGCCCAGAGCAAAGTTGTATGTCAAGTTTTGAAGGGACTGGTCCGGGCTGGGGATGATGGCGGGATGGGACAGTCGCAGTTGTGTGAAGGTTCCTTCCCATAGGCGTGGGATAGAAGAGGCTCACGCGTGACAGGCAAAGACGTCACACATTGTCACGAATTTTTGGTGTGCTGCTACCCTTATTTCCACCAAAGATTGACAAGGAAGATTGAATAAGACTGGCACTGGCTAACGGTGACCGCAAGCTGCGCGTACGCCTTTAACCAAAGCACGGAGCACTGTTGTGAGCGATTTTATGATCGAAGAATGGGTAAAGGCAAGGCCAATGACTGGTGGAGAGCCATTGACTAGGGGAAATACTTCAGAGAGGAACTTTTCCTTTTTCCATAGCACAACTATTCTTGTCTCACTCAAGGCGCTATCAGAAGAAATGCGGGAGACTAGAGGCATATGTGATAACCTCGGTCCATGGCCGCTACGGAAACGGTAAATGTTTGAGTCCGAGAGTAAACCACCCATTTGGAGACCTCCCCAAATTTAGCCGCGGTAAGGTGTACAATCTATCCTTCGTCGCATTTTCCAGCTCTTATCAACAGCTTTGTACGGGTATTGTATCATGTTTGGAGACGTGCAGCCACTGTCGCTTTGATTCCAGACCGGGATCCCTGATCCAGATTTTTGGGCTGGTTGGAGGTCAGGGTTCGGGGCTGTTTATTGGTGCTAAACCACCACAATGCCCCTCAGTACTACCGCAATTACTGCTCTGGCAAGGGTCAAAACCAACCCCCGAGCACAGTTGCGACGCCGTGGGCCCATGGTGAGTAATTCCAAGTTGGGTAACAGATGGGCGAAAATTCAAGTTACCACGTAGTAGGAGATACTAGCCGCTTCCCCCAGGACGATGCATTTCGGCATTTCGGCGGGGGCCGGTATATACGAATACGGCAACTAGGAGTGGTTCCTTTTGTTTTCCGCCTGTACTTTTGCAGTGCGGCCCCATGCCGAGGGGGCGGGGGTACTTTTATCAGCCTGTTTTGAAAAGCTCAAATGTTCGCTGGGAGTACAATGTATTTCGTTTTAGTCAAATGTGTTAACAAACGCCCCAAGGCCCACATCACTGTGCGGTGACTGTGTGGGCAGCGGGCATACGGACCCTTACCCATCTCATAAACTTTGCTATACGCGAGGTGAAAAAAATAGTGCGATCGCTGACTCAACCCCCTGATCATCAATCCTACACCTCTTTTGTGCTCATTATGCCACAGCCGGACTTTCTCCGTATGTACGCCGCCCCGTTGGCTACGTCGAGTCATCTACTGCCAGCGCAGTTTGCCCTGCAACATGCAACATACGAAGGAGCACAATGGGACCGGTAGTAATTTGTTGTTCTTCTAGGCAGTCTTCGGGGTTCATCTTCCCTGCCTCTAGGCAACATGGGCAACTTTATTACATTGCTCCGGACTAGACTTGCGTGTATATTTTAACAATATGCTTTAATTGGGTATAAATAACGAAACTCGTGCTTCTTAGTGGCCCCCCTAGGACCAACACGTGCACTTCTCCTCAAAGCTTATTGCAGGCTTATAATCACTATCATTGAAGATCCTTGATACAGTTTAGTATTCATAACCATAAGTTCCAGGCGGCAAGTGGCTGAAATCTACAGACAGGCCGCCATAAAAGTTCATAGTCGTTCGCTCGTGGCCTGAAAGGTGTCAAAATTAGCAAAGTCCGCCACCATGGTTTTATACATGCAGAACCGGCTTAAGCCCGAATCCATCAGCATCAAGTCAGACTACGCCACACAGCCGCCAGTCAAGCTGATCACCATGGTGGAGAGCAAGTTCTTGTCGAGCCCAGGGGACGTGGGAGTAATAGCGGCTGGGTTCTCTGGAGGCCAGGTATGATGACCCCTTACCACGATGATCCATCATGTACACAACTGACAAGCAATAGCGCAAAACCGGCGTCGAGACGGGCCCCTCCGCTTTGATTGACTTTGGCCTTCTAAGTCAGCTCCATTCGGAACTGGGATACCGTCTGCATGGGCACACTCAGGTTCATCGATACGGAGATCTGGAACCAATAGACGATCCCCCGTATCGCAAGATGATAAGGCCCCTAGCCGTCTCGGCCGTGACCCGCCGGATCGCAGACCAAACGTACCAGCAGGCAAAACAGGGCCGTTTGGTGCTCACACTAGGGGGCGACCATAGTATTGGTATCGGAACAGTCGGCGGCGTTGCCAAAGCCATCAAAGAGCGTTTCCAAGGCCAGCGCGAGCTAGCCGTGATCTGGGTTGATGCACATACCGATATCAACACGCCCGAAACTTCTGAAAGCGGAAACATTCACGGAATGCCCATGGCGTTCCTTACCGGGCTGGCGCAAGATGACAAGGACGAATATTTTGGATGGTTAACGGACGAAAATCGCATTAACGTAAACAAGCTCGTCTACATCGGCGTACGGGATGTGGACCAAGGCGAAAAGAAGATATTGTGGGATAATAGAATCAAAGCCTTTAGTATGTTTGAGGTTGATCGCTACGGGATTGGGCGGGTTATGGAGATGGCGTTGGCGTATATCGGTGCCGATATACCCATCCACCTCTCGTTTGACATTGACGCACTCGATCCAATGTGGGCTCCCAGTACGGGTACCCCAGTCCGGGGCGGATTGACGCTGCGTGAAGGCAATTATATCTGCAAAGCCATACACGAGACGGGGCAGCTTGTTGCCATGGATCTGGTCGAGGTGAACCCAACCCTGTCGTTCAGTGGTGTTCCTGGAGACCCTGAGCCGCAGGAGACAGTGAGTGCTGGATGCAGTCTGGTGAGGTGCGCATTGGGAGAAACCTTGTTGTAAGTGTGAGAGCTAGCTTTTCGATGTAGCAAGCGTTGATTGAAATTACATAGTCGCTATTATAGATCAAACCTGTCTTGTATAGCCTTGAAAGTTCTTGGTGGCATCAAGTCCCCTTGTTAATCGCTGCTACTGAACGATTGCAGGCATGCTAGAAAGATGTTCAGATGGCGTTCCGATATGGAAGTATCAACACAAAAGTTGTACAAAGCCACCATGATAAACATGGACTTCTGGAATGATAGGCTATGAGAGTCAAAAAGGCCGGAGAGAACAAACGCTTGAAACAACACGGACAACCCGGCTTCCCAAAGTAGCCAACAATTTGCCGTTAAAGCATAAACTATCCAGGCTTGTGAAACTTAGTATTCCTATTAAATGCTCATTATCGGGGATAGTCAATGCATAACTATTCAAGCCTTCATACAAGGGCCAAAAACTTCTAACATGCTGGGTGAAGAAGGATAAACATAGAGGCACATTGCGAACGATTGACCCCCGGGGCTCGCTTTTGGCTGCAACGACCCTTACCCAGGGCAAAACCGGCCAAGCGCATTGTATTTCCCGCCATCAAACTCGGCCTGCAGGCCATCAAGGGCACCGAAATGTTCGGCAAATACCATCCCCTCCCTCCGCTTGCTTTCGACCTTTTTCCAGTCCCATTCAACGTATTTTTCGTCCACGTCGGACAAATCGTCGGCTGTACCGGTTTCTAGCTCGCCACCACCTCGCCAACCCTCCCCAGGCCTCTCGGGCAGCAAACCGCTGGCCTCGAGCACAATGGTTGGGTGGACTGTAAAACGGCCCTTTTTGCAAACATAACGCGCCATGGCCGTCGCGTAAACGTACTTTTGGAAATCCTCGTGGTTTTCGTCGACCGCGGCGCCCGTGATATTACGGACCTTGCCCGATGCACCGAGCGGGCTCCCCTTATCGAAGCCTGTCGGTAGTACCTTGCCCTTTTGGACAAAATAGCTAACTACGACCAGCCATTTGCGGTCCCAGCTCAAAACCCTGGACCAGATTTCATATTCGGCATAAGGGGGTATTTCCCTTTTCCAGGAACAATATACAGCTCCCAACGCTGGCGAAAAAGCCCCAGGTACTTTGGCCCCTTTTTTGTCGCGAATAGCCACCTCACCGCGGCGTATTAAATTCACACCGTTGCCCAATAGGTGCATAACCAAATGAGTCCTCGCCACATCGAGATCGGCAAAATACGTCGAATTGGATTTGTGCATGTTGTAATCGATTTCGAGCAGCGGCGCATACGACTGGCTAATTGAATAGTGAAATAGTGCACCCATGGGCAACGGGCCGCGCGGTACGAGGGTGTGCCGAAATACAGTACCCAGAACCCGCGTAGTCCACACAAAAAGCAGGTTTTTGCGATTCGCAGCAAGGACGACGACGAGCAAAATCCTACTGGTGCAGCCCGGGCCCGTGACAAAGTCCATGAACGCGCGCTCCCAGGCGTCAGGTACGAGGCCGCACCCAATGTACGCGACGCCGGCGACAGCGAGGGGGGCCAAGATGCCGGTGCTGACGATTTTCGAAAGTGCGGACGCCATGTTCTTTTTTTTTTTTTTTTGTTGATGCTTCCGGTGATGGCTTTTCGGAGACCGGCGATGGGAGGCGCGTGGTGTGGTTTGTTGCCTGGCTTCCCACGAAGAACTGGGTGCGCAGTCGTTGTTTCCAGCAGGTCTTTTAAGAATCCGACACTTGATGACACGTTGAAGGTTGGACAAGGTACATAAAGCTGCGGCATGCATGATTTGTAGAGCTTAGTTAATGAGCATTAAGCGATTACATGACTCTATGAGATAAAATTCTTTCGAGTCTAATCGTGCGTACGTTCCATATCGATAAGCTACACAGGCTAGATAAACATTAATCAGGGTTTATTTTCCCTTTTTGGTTTTTGGTTTTTGGATTAGAACCAGCCTCACAACGACGCTATCATACTATCCTCTCATATTTCTTTTCAACTTTTATCTCTACTCATTTTATCTCGTTCAAATATCGTCTGGGCGCGACGGTGATGGGGATATTAGGGAGAGAACAGAGAGGCTTGAAGAGGCTGTAAGAGGGGCAACACAAGTTGTTTTTGTAAAACCCTGGTACAATCTTCAATTTCAATATCAGTAGCATGACCTTGTCGCTATACTACATGGCTCAGGTCATATCGACGCTCGTAATAATTGAGATGTATCTGGGTTATACACCAGTCATCTGATATTTAGATCATTGTCTTAGCCGCGTGACTCGTAGACCTCTACCCGCCAAAGTCCGTCTTCCGACAGATCACCATTTTGCCGACAGAGAAGAATGCGATTGATTGATTGAGATTCATTACGCCTTCTACTCTGTCATGAGTAACGCGGCCAAGAGAACAATGCGAAACGCGATGCTGGCGTGAAGGGGAAAATATTAATTCCATATTGATTGCTGAACGCTAGTAAACTCTCCACAATGAGCACTTTTTCCATAGATTCCTGCTTCTTCACAGAGCTAACTCTAACTGTATAGGACTTATGATTTTATCCCATCTTGACTCGTTCAAGGGGTGCCTCGCTTAATTTGGTACAGTCGAGGTTAAGAACTCCGCGAGCCAGAGCTGTCAACGGTCGGATCGCTAGGCTCCTTCCTAAAGCAGTGATATGTACCACTGGCTAAACGTAGCGAAATGAATGATATGGCTTGTCTCAATCAGTGGGAGCATGACACTGTCGCATCAGCGGTGTTGGGGTGCCTTGCTTGCGCAAAGACGAGGGTTAGGGACACCCCTTTGTACGTAACGCTAAGTTATAGTTTATATTAAATCCTTGGCAGCAAAAAAGCTTTACCATCACCCTGTCCACAGCCCCTTTTCAAGGGACGGACGTCTTTCATTTTAATGACCAGGCAACCGCTCGTGTCAACCGAATATAACAAAGTTTCAACTGGGATTTTGGTTTTAAGAACAAGAAGTTGATCCGTCACCGCGGGCGCACTAGGTGTGTAACGGCCTGTTCGCGGCAATTCCGTGCGGGATGGGCCGGGAAACGGGAGCGGGAGGGCGTGAGGTGTTGGGGCAGGGATGACTGTCCCGGTCAATATTGATCCACAAAAAGGCCAACAAACCAAAGTTATAGGGGGTGTTGCTACTCTGTAGGTTTATACTGCGGGGACCTACCTGGCTGGCCTAGGCCTGTGGTAGACATCCATGACAAATGGGTTCAGACCAGCAAAGGGGGAAAGAGACTTTGTCTCAAGGAGATATAATGCCTGTCTCGATTTTGCACCCCCCACACCCCCACTGTGTACAAGTATCTGTATGCAAAAGATAACCGTGGCATCCGACAGAAAGTTTTACCGTTGACACGGTTCTGTTTTGTTTGGTTGACAGGGTGGTTAAAAGTTTTGTGGGAAGCTTATTTCTCGTTCCCGTCTACCACATGCCGCAGGTCCAGTGAAAAAAAGACAGTTGTAGTCACCATGTTCCTACCTATGCGCCTTTCACATTTTACTGTGTAATTGTTCGTGGGGAGCATTTTGCATCTATTTTTGGCCGACAATGGTAACAGATCCGGAAATGTCCATAAAGCACACCACTGTGGATATGAAGTTTTGTCCCCGTCGGCATAGTAGTACGTTTACTACGGTATGTGTAACGGGGTTTATCTCCGGATCTCCCCGCCGACTTAAATTTCCTCGATGGATGGTGAAAAGGACTCCACATAGTCGAGTGGTTGCTTTGCGGTCCGGTACGACAGATACATACGTGCCAAGGCGGCTAGCCAAAAGTGAGTGGGGTACAAGCTTTCACACCGTGGTACATGTCATGGAGTCAACTGTCAATATAAAAGGTACCTCTTACGATTGGGGGTGTTTTAAAATGAGATTTATTGATTAAAGTTCCGAATCTGGTAAGTACCCAACGTACAGGGTCCTATCTCCGAGTATATACTGTACTGCAGTATACCTGGTTGAGGCCCACAAATACAAGCATGGGTTTGCTTTGTGTTGCAAGGATGGCCCTATTGCGTTCCTGACAAAGGGGTGTGTACGAAGTAGTGTTGCAGCACGTTATTTTCCGCGGCCCTGAATCGCCCTGCGGAGACACGGTGTGGCCCCATACATGACCGGGCATGAGGGGCTGTTATTTACGTAAAGTATAATAGCACGCAATATATAGGTTGACCATAAAGACCCAACAATCCGGGGGGCCCTTGTGCTCGGGGAGATCGACTTCACATCCTGATCACCTCGGGAAATACGCTAGACAACTACAAGATAAAACAGGGGCAGGATTTGGCGGGCCTGAAGTTCATTATGACGTTGCAGCTGGACTGGGGCAGACTGTATCTGTACTCTGGTGGCTGCACTGTTATTTGTACACCCTGCACAATCAATATCTTTGCAACCCCCAGTTTGAGTTGATTCCAGCCTACTACTTAACACGCTTTACTGCTCTGCGAAAGTGGTAATACCGATAGTGCAAAGAACTCAGGCTGCAGTACTACGTAGGCAAAGGGTACCTTGAGAGACCCCACACATTTGGGCCTGTTCAGATTCGTTCAGGGGCAGTAATATATACAAGATTTTCCCCCTTGCAGGTAATATGTGAGGAAAGTCCCCATTCATCTTCCTAGTTCACAGGATGTACCGCAAGGTTGCGCACCTGCCTGGTTATGATTTTCCAAAGGACCCATCAAAGAGAGTTTGGGCAAGCATGGTCAGCCACCTCTCTCATAGAAAAGCTTCCTTTTCCATTGGTACGGATGCGAATGCAAGTCACGGTTGCTGTTAGTATGAGACTCCACAGGGCGATGTCACCTGAGTTATTGTGTGATGATTGCATTGGCGGTGTCTGTCTTGGAGATGCCTGTCACCTTCGTAAATTCTACAGATAGAACGTCGCAACATTATGAAAGTCGCCAAAAACTAGTTATTTTAAGCGAACAGGACTTTGAGAGTAACGTTCCCGGCCCAGGTTCTCCTCGGATTGTTGATGAACCCTGACATGTCCGGAATACTTGAGGTTAATGGCAATGTCCTTCTAAATTATCGCTAGAATTACAAGAGAATGGAAAAGAAGGAAAGAAAATGGAGCTGGGGTTCATCTTGAGGGGTCCTTGTACAAAACTGTTATCAAGCCCAGTACATGGAAGTTGCCGACAAGGTAGTAACAAAATGTAAATTCTGTAGTCCTGGAAGCTTGACGCTTCAAGTTTATCAAAGTCAAGTACTCGCTCAATATGCGATTTTCATTTCCCACATGTTCTCAACTGGATTTCTCGAGTCTTTCCTTCTACAGTTGGGTAGTTTGACAGCTGAGATGATACTGCCCGACTTTTACCCTCACTGTTGCAGTGAAGAGAGGGTATGTGCTCGAAGTCACGTTGGCGTGAAAATTCCCTAGGCATTCACAGAGCCCTGTAACCTTCAAATTCTGTACTGAATATCCTGATTGCTCACTATAGCCGGGGGGCTCTTTTTCCCTCGAAGTCTGATTATGCAGCTGATTGCCTTGTCTGATGCCCACAAAGCCCCCTGAAAGATTTGCACAAAAGATTCTTGTTGAAGAGGCGAGGAGGCCCAGGGTTGCTGAGACTGATTATGCTTATACCAGTAGTTAATTTATTATACTTTGGCTCTCTACCAATCACGCGTTGAACGGTTTTACCATTCCCTGTTGAATGACCCCTATAAGCACAAATCCAGAATGTTATCGAGCCACTCAACCCCGTCGTGTTGCTTTTGGCTACTTTTATTGGCCATCTCTAATCATTCCTGAGCATCTCGGCAACTGCGGCCTGTCAGGGTAAAGTATTTGCGGCAGTGATGAAAAATGCTCACAGCCGAAGTATAAAAGAACAGGGAAACACGCCGTAAAAGTAGCAGAATTATAGTTGGATTAAGATTTTTAGTATCTATCCTCTGTCATTCATCATGAACAAATTCTCCCGGGTCTATCAACCATTTCGCCATGTGCGCTTCCTCGCCACCATACCAGGGAGAACAGCAGCTGTACCATTAGGGAATGCATCAAGAGTTCCCAGCAGCCCACCCCTGGATACACTTGTCAAGAAGATTGAAGAATATTACCCAGCAATCGACAGTCTGGACATCCAGAAGGTCTTGCGGCTTTTCGCGTCAAACGCATCCTACAGACGCGCCGATAAAGAATATGTTGGCCGAGACGCCATCGCCCAATTTTTCACCAAGGAACGGCAGATTCGAGGCATACACGACTTCCAAATAGTAGCTGCTGTCCCCGAAACCGGTACTATTGTCGTTACTGGAAAGTTCCGCGGACAAGGGGCCGAAGGTGATCCCAGGGCTGTCGAGTTCGCCGACATGTGGAATTTTAACGCCGACGGGCTGGTGTCGCGGCGCGAGACGTATCTTGCATTGGGTCATACCTATGTAGAGCGATGATTCAAGTCAGAATACATGATGGTGGATGAGCAGCGGCATTTGGAGAGGAGGTGTTTTATTTGTAAAAATTGTTTAGCACCACAAATGGCTCAACTAACGCCAAGTGAAGATCTTCAACAACATGAATGCTTCCGAGCACAAGACTGCGAGACACAGGGCCATTCATTATCTGGGGACCACCTGACCCTGCATGTCAAGTCCCCAAAACACAAGCGAAATGACCCCAGAAACTGCCCTGATTTTATCTTGTTTTGAGAGAAAGGAACGCAAATGCAATTGATTTATTGTCAATACTTTCGATATTTCCCAAGTAGGCAGTTATAGAACAGAGAATGTCAAGCGGCGAAGGGATTGAATTGTGGATTTCACTTTTGTTGCCCAATGTTGCATTAGAACATGCAGGTGAAAATGAGGGTCCCTTGTTCTATCTAAAGCCAGTGCTTTGGTAAACACAAGTAGCAACATTTGAGTTGGTAGGGGTTGGCCCTTGAACTATTCCCAAAGCTGCGTAATGTGGGGGTGGGGTTTCTGGGGGGTGGTTACAATTTGCAACAACGTACATACCATACCATGGGACGAACCGGCGTCACACACTGTAGATTTCCCAGCAAAAGTTTAATTGTTTGATACCGTATGTTTATCATACGCTTGTACTTTTCGGTTCGAAGCAAGTGAATCCTCGACGGTTAGCTCAGGTGGAGTGTCCAGATGGAATGCCTGTGTGGTAAGGAGTAATCCACTGGTCAAGGCGGAAAGCCGGTGTTCGTAATTTACCAACTCGCCGATATGGGTGGGTGTATCGGATTAAGGTTTACCTGCAGTCTGGACCTGACCTTCAAGACTGCCATCCTCCGCAGTCCCTATCCCTCCGGCTCTCTAGTCCGCCCCCAACCTCTACGCTGATCTCCTCCTTCTACGCAACACAGACCAATCAGAGAAACCATGGCACCTTTACTGTATCGGTCGGCGTTGAGATTGACCCCGTTGGCCGCGCGCCAATGGGTGAGAAACTACAGTGCAACACCACATGTCGCCTCGACCACCCACGACATCGATCCTACCCTGCTAAGTATCTCCAAAATCGGTAGGCCCGGTGCGCTGGAAAAGCCGGAAAACCTCGTGTTTGGCACAAAATTCACAGGTTTGTCCTAGCCTCTTTCGCTGTACTAACATATTAGCTGGGACTAACTGCTACTTTCGAAAAGACCACATGATCACCGTCGAGTGGGACAAGGCCAACGGATGGAAAGACCCTCAGATCATCCCATACCAGAACCTTTCACTGGATCCGGCGACATGCGTCCTTCACTACGCCTTTGAGTGCTTTGAGGGCATGAAAGCGTATAAAACCAAGAGCGGCGAAGTGCGTCTGTTCCGCCCAGACAAAAATATGCAACGTTTGAACAAATCCGCCGCCAGCATCGCCCTCCCAACGTTCAACCCAGACGCCCTTGTCAACATCATTTCGCGTTTTGCCAAGCTCGAATCTCGTTTTATCCCCGATCAAAAGGGCTATTCACTGTACCTACGTCCAAATATTATTGGCACCCAAAAAACGCTGGGCGTGACACCCCCAGGCTCTGCATTACTATACGTGATTGCCAGCCCTGTGGGACCTTTTTACAGGACGGGCTTCAAAGCCGTTTCGCTCGAAGCAACTGACTATGCCGTGCGCGCCTGGCCTGGGGGTTCTGGTGATAAAAAGTTAGGTGCAAACTACGCGCCCTGTGTTGTGCACCAGCTCCGTGCCATGGCTGGTGGCTTCCAACAAAACCTATGGCTATTTGGAGAAGAGGAGTACGTTACTGAAGTTGGTACCATGAACATATTCTTTGCCATTAAAAACAAAGAAACCGGACAAAAGGAGCTTATTACGGCGCCTATAGACGGCACAATTCTCGAAGGCGTAACACGTGATTCGATTCTTACTTTGGCCCGTCAAAGACTCGTACCCGAAGGCTGGGCAGTTGCTGAACGGAAATTCACCATGAAGGATGTATACGAGGCATCCATTGAGGGAAGGTTGATCGAGGCTTTCGGTTCCGGCACTGCCGCTATCGTCAGTCCTGTTCGCAACATTTCTTGGAAGGGCAAGCTCGTTAATTGCGGCCTTGCAGACCATCAAGAGTCAGGCGAAATCGCTATGCGGATGAAGGGATGGATTGAGGCCATCCAATACGGTGAAGAGGAGCATGAGTGGAGTTACGTTTGCTGAGGTATTCATGTTGTCTTTACTTTTGTCTCCTTTGGCGCGAACTGTTTGGCTACAAATCATACTTCTCAAATGTTTAACATTTACTTTTTTGCTCCATGCGAACATACTCCCCTGTGCCAACAAGCGTGCCTGAACCCGCCCCCCTCCTCGGTATTGTGGACGGAACCTTTTTCCAGACGCATAAGTTTGGATTGTATACACTACTGACGAAAAGGTGTTATGGGTCACACTCAAACAGGATTTTTGTTTTTGATACCAAACTCTCAGTTCCAACAGTCTTCAATAATAAGCACCATGGCCAATATGCAAAAGGTGCTTATTTGGGTGCCACAACCAAGGATCCGGGTCCTGACATACCAGTCAGTCGATTAGCACAATAAACCATATCGTGGGCCCTCGTATGAAAACTGGGCCGCAGAGTAAAAAGCTGGAAAAAACAAGGATTTTTCGTTGTGCGCCAGTTAGCATTTAGCTAGACTTGTCAGGGAGTACAGTATAGCAAAAACTTTTTACTATACGACCCCGGAGTATGCCACGGACCCGCTATATGTTGGCCAACTGTAAGTTAACTTTCTATACCGCCACCCCTCGGATACCTGGCAGGCACACAAAATCAAATTATTCCCAACAGTCTGGTTTGTGATCACTCTTGGCATCCTCCGCAGAAACCTGGGCAATACTGTGCGGGGTAGTTGGGCAAGAGTATACGTAGTGAATAACACATGAAGACTGTAGAAGCACTGTAAAAGCCCTACTTTTTCCACCGTTACATCCTGTTGCGGTCCGGGCTGGTGTTTCCCAGTTTAACAGTAATTATGACTAAATCTCATAAAAATTATGCTACAATTTGACTCTAATCTAGGTACATCCATGCTCATCGAAAACAAGTCAAGTTGATGGACGTCAAACGATAAGAGTACAAGGAGGGGAACTTTTTGTAACAGAGGAAGCGGAGTTGGATGGTTACCATTTCCGGCGATTCGTCTCCACGCTCATGAACAAAACAATGGAAGGCTATCAAAGTTAGTTTTGGCTGCAAGCCTTGTTGAAAAGCCCCCTCAGTGTTACGATCAAGGTATCAGGTAATCTGTTCCTAAGGGCAAGGGTACGATGGTTGGAAGCAACTCAGCGTCTCGAACTGAACTGAGATTTCAATGACTGGGTGAACTTAGGATTTGTTCTTGGGTAGACGGCAATTTGATCGATGCTAAGCAATCCAAAGGTAAAGCTATCTACATGGTAATGAGGGTGTCCTTTCCTATCCCCTGTATATCCCTCCTGCTCGTCGCAACCAGCAACCATAACACCCAGATGCACCTGGACTGGCTGTCATTTGAACTACCATGGTCATTGAACTTGCTTATTGAAATGCTAAGCTTCGTGACTCTCCTGATTTGCAGAGAGCTATGCCTCATACGTGTTCAGACAAGTCGTTCCCATCAACGCCAGAGTAGTTTAGGAATTGCGACTTTTTGGGGTAAATCGAGACAGCAATTAGCTGCTTAGGGTGGCATCAAGAATACCGGAGAGAGAAGACGCGTTCAAACCAGCTTTGATAAGCGATGGTCTTATGAGTAGAGCAGACGCGATACTTAAAATTACGCAAAAAATAATTGACTAAAAATTGAATTGAAGCTAAGATTGGATCATCTGGCCCTACTTGAGACGGTCAAAAATGCAACAGAATACTGCACAAACTACATGAAAGCAGTTTGATTGCGGGATCGAATCTATTGGTAGTACTACAGGCCAGGCGGGCGGCATGAGATCATATCACAATAAGCCCATCACAACTGTTCACAGCACTTGCCCTTGGACTTTTGTGCAGACACCTACAGATACGAGAACTGTGGTGTTCGTAGAATGCGTAGTGCACTCTACAAGATGCCTCCGGGGTAGAATTGCACTATAAAAACAGTGAGACCAATTGCTAACACAAGCCCTCCATATTAACTTATCTTCTAACTAAGCTTGCGTGCGATTACGGTTAGGTGTTTACAATCATAAAACCCAACACGTAGTCCCAGCGACCCATAAATGAACTACAGGGATATTGCACATGCCGCATGGGACATTGGTTTATGGATCATCAAAATCCGTCGTGCAGGAAGTCTTCAGTCTTCTGGACCAGAAAATCAATAAATACTTTTTGCTAGGTAGATCTTTTCAAGCTGTAATGGCCTAGCGTCATCATTCATCGCCACGCAACATAATGACGGCAAGTAGCTCGCTCTCAGGGAGGGGGCTAAGGACCGTAAAAGATTAGCTTTAGCATGCTGCAAGTATCTCAGACGGGGTTACTATTGCGAATAGCAAGGTTGTGAAGAGGAAACTGGACGTAAAAGTTGTCCCAGGTGCTTGAAATAATACGCCGTCAAACGAGAGGTTGTCGCCGCACACTTTGCTCAGTGGCCCCAGGGCCCACGCACTATTAGTCAATTGCAGGATAAGTGTCGGAGCTCTTTGTTTTTCGGACCCCGCATACAGCCTTCAGAACTTTGGAATTGGGACGCACTCAGGGCCAGCAAAAAGAGGGATGCTGTCTGCAACAGTTGTGTTCGGGATAGGGGTGCTTTGATTTATCACTATGGACTGCAACGTAGGGCTGCCCCGAGTAAGACGTTGGCGACTGGATCCAGAGAGCGGAAGAATGAGTTGAAAGCCTAGGCTGTTGGCGCAACTAGGACTAGATATCAAGGTGGGACGGAAATGAGAATGTCTGCAAGGCATTCACTCAAACATCATCTTTCTGGTTTACTCACACGGTTCATTAAATCCAGGTAAATTCCAATCAACTATACTCGTAAATTCTATGGAAACAGAGAAAGCAAACGACAAAGAAAATAACCAAGAATTAGCAAATTTACAAAGCGACGCCCCAAAGCTGCAAGCGAAAACTTCAAACAAGAGTCAAATCAAGGAAAACGCCCTTCCCGCTGTGCAGAGATGGCTTCACGTATCCCATCCTTCAATGAAGCCGTCACTTCATTATCGCCAAGCCGCCCAATAATCTCCAAATCCCACGTCTCCTTCTTCGGCTTTGCGTAGATGACAATGAGGCGCTGATCCGAAGGTGATTCGTGCGGACCCACATCAAGCTCCTTGAGCTCGACATGCCCACCGGCAGTAGGGACCCCGAGCTCCTCGTCAATGTTCTGGAACTGGACCATGAAGCCGTAGTTGGCCGACTTCTTCCAGCCCATGGAGGCATTGATGCTCGAAAGCTGGCACAGCTCGTAGTTCATGCTGGTCGCCATCTGCTCCTGGACGAACGCGACCAGGTCGTCTATTGAGGCGTGCGCACCGGTGTCGATGCGGACGGGGATGGTGTTGATGCACGGGCCGACCACGTCCGAGAGAACGCCGGGCAGCGTCGCCCGGCCCGACACTTGCAGTCCGAACACGACCTCCCGTTCGCCTGTGAGCTTGGAGATGGCGAGCGCGCAGGTGGTGACGAAGACGCTCGCCGCGGTGCCGGTCGTCTTTGGAGGATTGGCAATTTCGTATTTTTCAATAGGCAGCGTCTGGGCTGTTTTTCCAGGGTGTGTTGGATGAGTGGGAATCTGAGTGATGCTCGACCCTTGGAGCAGCTCCTGCCAATATCGAATAGAAGAGCTCTGCTGTGTGTGGATTTGGTGCATGTAGCCTGCGAATGACACCTTCGGAGCTGGCGCCTGACCCTGCAGACCGGCCGAGAAAAACTCGACCAGCTGCGCGAGAGCAAGTCCATCATACTGTGCGTGCGACAGACGGAGTACGAGTCGGCTTCCGGCGACGGGGGAGGAGCAGAGGAAAGCTCGGATAAAGGATTTACCCAGCTTTAGTATTTGGAAGTCGTTTGTGCACCATTGACGAGAAGCTTCCACAGGGTCGTCGTCCTGATGTACGGAAATGTCGAGGGGAATTCTGTCGATGATGGCCTGTAGATAGGAGTCGCCATCTTGGACGAAAACCGCTCGGAGTATGTCGAACTGCTGCCACATAAGATGGCAAAGCTCAACGATCCGTTGCGGATCAACAGAAAGGGGGAAGTCGAGGTAGAAATGGTACGCCCGGCCCAGGGGTGTCGAAAGGGCCGTCTGGATACAATCCTTCTGAAAGTCCGTTGTGGGCAGCAGGTCGACAACTGTGGCCCCTTGGGCCTGGAGCGCTGGTAGATATTGATCGAGGGCTGATGATGCAGTAACTAGAGAAAACGGAGATGGCTCGACATATGCGGACCGAGCCGGACGCATGGCCTTGGCCACTATTGCCAGGTCGCAAAGGCGAGGCGACCGGAAGATGTCTGTGACGGTTAGTCGTAGGCCTTGTTCGCGCGCCCGCCCAACCAAGCGCATCGCCGTAATCGAGTCGCCTCCGATACGGAGGAAGCTGTCTTCGGCGGCGATGGTATCCGGGTTGATACCGAGGACGCCGGCCCAGAGGCGTTGCAGCTGCAATTCGACCTCGGTTGATGGCGCCGTGCGGATGTCATCCTGTGTCCTGGCGAGGTTGAGCTCGTCGAGTTGGTCGAGCGTCATGGCCGCCGACATTTCGCGTAGTCGTTTGCGGTCGGTCTTTCCAGTTGCAGTGACTGGGAAGCTTTGCATGGGGATATACGCCCCTGGAATCATGTGCGTCGGTAGTCGGTCACGGAGCTGACTGTCAGCGTTGGCCATCATTTGTGCTATAGCCGGGTCGTCCTTGGCTGTAGTTCCCAGGTTCAGGATTGCCACTGGGAGTTTGGTTTTGCTTCCGGCAGGCTGAACAACTTCGACCACCACACCCAGGACCATGGGGAAAGGTGCAAAGTATTGTTTAACGTGGTGCTCGATTTCACCAAGTTCCACGCGCTGACCACGGATCTTGACCTGGTCGTCCTTACGGCCGACGAAGTGCAGCACGCCTTCTGAATCATAGCGAACCAAATCGCCCGTGCGGTAAAGACGGCCGTGGCGACCCGGAGAATCAGCATCGGGACCGCCCCGGAGCAACCAGGCCGGGTCTTCAACAAAGGCAGCCGCCGTCTTTACGGGATCGCCCAAATAGCCGTTCCCTACGAGCGGGCCTTCGATCCAGAGCTCACCGATCTCACCAATCGATACGAGACTCTTACCATCGGGCTGAACCACCCACGGCACTGTGCCACTTCCGCGGCCGATACCGGGGTTGCCCGGATTCAACCTATCGACCTTCTGGACTGTGGAAATAACCGTGCATTCTGCAGGACCGTAGACGTTCATGACGTTGACGGCCTTTTTGAGCACGTCCGCGTCGCTAGCCAGCAGCATCTCGCCGCCGAGGACGATCGTCTTGATGTAGTTGAAGTCTGCGTCGCTGAAAACTCGGGCGGCGGAGGGTGGCACTGAGATGTAGTTGGCAGCAGTGCTGGAAATGGCCCCCGAGAGGTTTGTAAGGCGATCCTCCTGGCTGGGTACGCAGCAGGTGCCACCAGTCGTGATGGGGGACAAGAAGCTGTACCAGGATGCATCGAAAGCGTACGAAGCAAAATCCAAGATGCGCGTGTCGGAGCCGAGACAGAGCGACTCCTCCTGGTGTGTCATGGCACTGCAGAAATTGGCATGCGTGACCATCGCACCCTTGGGGACACCTGTGCTTCCGGAAGTGAAGACGACGTAGAGGAGGTCGTGGGGGCTGGCCTGTGGCAGAGGTGGCAGCGTGCTGAGATCTTGGCTTTCCTTGACCACTTCAGGGGCAACAACGACAGGGACCCCATCTGCCAATTGGTCCGCCAGCGCCCGGTTGGACACAGACGATACAATGAGGTGGCGCTTCGAGTTGGCAAAGGCCTGCGTCACGATCGATTGAGACCGGGCCAGCGGCTGTGTGGTATCCATGGCCACCGATGCCGCTCCACTCTTCATAACGGCGATCATGGCCACCGAGGTCCACCTCGATTTCTCAAAGCAGAGAGGTATGATAGTGCCCGGCCCGGCCCCAAGGGCGGCCAGCTTGTGGGCTAGTCGAGTCGATAAGTCATCCAATTCAGTGTATGTAAACTCTCCGTCCCAAGCACATATAGCCTGTTTGGTTGGGAACTGGCGCGCACGGAGGCCAAACAAGGTGTGGACGCAGGTTTCGATTGTTTCCGGAATGACGCGGTTCCAGGTCCAGATTTGACGCAAGTCCTGGTTGCTGGTGGTCTCAATTTCGCCGACGGGCGTCGCAGACATTTCCGGGTTGCATAGTTGGCGGAGGACCATGTCGAACTGCTTGAAAAGGAGATTGGCCAGGTTCGGTGTTACGACCTTTGAATCAAAACTAAATCCAACGTCGACTCCGTCATGGGTTAATTCACACAGAATAGTAAGCCCGTAGGTTTCGAATTGGCCGATATTGCTCTGCTGGTCTGCCTCGTCGTTCGCTTCTTGACAGAAAAGCCTTGAACCTGCGTCGGTACTGGCGTCTCCCTTGGGCTGGACGACCAGGAGTGATTGGAATTGGCATGCCTGTTCTGCGCCAGGGCCTAGCTTCCGAATATTGGACAGTCCGAATTGCTCATATGGTACAATCTCCAAAGCCTGTCGCTGTATGGCGGACAAGACATCGGCTACGGCTGTATCCCTTTGCAATTTGGCTCGCACCGGCACTGTGGCGATTGTCGGCCCGGTCATGCTTTCGATTCCGGGCACCTGAGCCTGGCGGCCGTTGCTGACGATGCCAAAAGCAACGTCTTCCGAGGCGGTCTGGCGGCTAATTACAACTGCCCAGGCGGCGCGGAGGAGGGTAGACGGGGTTATGTTTGATTTGGGCCAGGTGAAATCGGCAATCTGGTGGTAAACGTGTTGGTTGGCCTGTGGTTGATGCATAGGTGACGGCAGTGGAGGAAACGGCGCCGCCTCGCAGTCGGCCAGCTGCGTCTCCCAGAACTGTTTGGTAAGCTGGGGGCTGGTGCCGACAATATATTTAATAAAGCCTTGGAACGGTGTTGATGTAGGGGTAGCCTTGTCGAAGTAGGCTTGCTCCATCTGCTCGAGGAATACTGGCATGGACCAACCGTCGTAGAGCGCGTGGTGTATAGTCCAGACCAGGTAGCGAGCACGGTCTGTCTCGTCGATAACAACGGCAGCGCGGTTCAACAGCGAGCCCAGACCGATTTCCTGAGATCTATCCATCTCCATGTAGGTGCTCAACTTTTGGCGGATGGTGGGAAGCGGGGCGGTACGAGTCACCACCTGGACGAGACCCTGGTCGCCGTCGGGCAGATCCACGATGCGCGTGCGGAGGATATCGTTGCCCTCCATCAACTTGTCCCAGGCTTCAACCAGACCTTGAGTGTCGATATTATCTCGCAGTCGGAACACGTTGCGGTAGACGTATTCGTCACTTTGCTTGACGGTCAGTGCCAACAGGCCTTCCTGGAGGGGTGTACAGGGGAACACGTCCTGGATCTGATCTGCCGGAAGGTTGCATAGTGCTGCAATCTGTTCCTGAATAACTTGTAGTGGCTGGTCGACCTGGAGCAACGAAAACGGCCTAATGGCTTCAATCTTGGATGATCCGGTGGTGATTATTTGCGCCAGATCCTTGAGACACGGCGATCGGAACACGTCTGTGACCGAGAACAACAGGCCCTGTTCTCGAGCCTGTCCGACGAGGCGCATGGCCGCCACAGAGTCACCTCCGATGCGAAGGAAGCTATCCTCTGCTGCTATAGAATCTGCACTGATTCCTAGTATGTCGGCCCATAAGCTTTGCAATTGTAGTTCCGCTTTTGAGGACGGCTTTGTCCGGTTGCCGGTCTGTAAGCGAGCCTGGTTATAGGCTGTCACTTCTTCCAAGGTCATGGCCATGATGATCTCACGTAGCTGCTTCCTGTCTGTTTTTCCAGTAGCGGTCATGGGCAAGGTCTCCCAAGGAATGTAAGCTCCCGGTATCATGTGCGTCGGCAATTTTTGGCCTAGGTTATTGTCGATCTCGGTCATGATTTGCTCAAATACTACACCATCTTTCGCCGCCGGGCCTAGTGAGAATACAGCTATTAGGACCTTGCCTTTACTTCCGATCGGTTGGATAGCTTCGACAACCACACCGACGTCGGGGAAGGCGGCAAGGCAGTCTTTCATATGGTGTTCAATCTCCCCGAGCTCAACACGCTGGCCGCGGATTTTAACTTGATCGTCTTTGCGGCCGACAAAGTGCAGGACACCTTCGGCGTCGTACCGCACAAGATCGCCCGTACGATATAGTCGGCCGCGGCGGCCAGGCGAATCTGGGCCACCCCTAAGTAGCCATGCGGGGTCCTCGATAAACGTCTCTGCTGTTTTTTGCGGGTTGCCTAGGTACCCCTTTCCAACCAGCGGCCCTTCGAGCCAGAGCTCGCCGGTTTCACCAACACCCACAAGTCCTTTGCCGTTAGGCTGGACAATCCAAGGGACTGTACCATACCCACGGCCAATACCTGGGTTGCTGGTAACCGCTGCGTCCAAGCGCTGGATGGTGGAAATGACAGTACATTCCGAGGGGCCGTAGACGTTGAAAGCATTGGCTGCATTTCCCCAAATGCTGACGTCGCTGGCCAATAGCAATTCGCCACCAAAGACAATTGTGTTCAGGTGGTCGAAATCGCTTTTGACCAAGAGGCGGCCGGCTGTGGGAGGCAATATCAAACAACTGGCTTTGAAACGGCTGATGGTTCCGGAAAGGTCTGTCATGCGATCCTCTTGGCTGGGGATGCATAAAGTGCCGCCCAGCGTAACCGCGCATAAAAGGTTGTACCAACAGGCGTCGAATGCATACGAGGCAAAATCCAACACGCGCGAATTGCCGTCAATCATGGGCAGCGCCAGTTGGTGCTTGATGGCACTGCTCATGCTAGCGTGCGTAAGCATGGCACCCTTGGGAACACCGGTACTGCCGGACGTGAAGACGCAGCACAGAAGATCTTCTGGTGAAGACCGGGGGAGCGGTACTGACGCAGCACCATTGGCCTGGCTTTGCGTCGCGACCTCGGCGGGTACCACCACGGAAACCCGTTTTGAAACCCCGCTGACCAGCTCTTCGGCCAACTTCCTATTGGTAACGGATGATAATACGATTTTCTGGGTCGAATTGGAAAGACATTCCTTGGTAATCGTGCTCAACCGTGAGACAGGCTGCGTCGTATCCATCGCCGCCGAAGCAGCTCCGGTTTTCATGACGCCGAGCATGGCAACCGAAGTCCATATGGACTTTTCAAAACACAGTGGCACGATCGTACCGGGTCCGGCCCCGAGACCGACCAAATAGTGGGCCAGCCGGGTCGACTGGGCGTCCAGTTCGGCGTACGTCATCTCACCGTCCCAAGAGCAGATAGCTTGCGCGTCGGGCTGCAGTTTGGCTCGCCTGACAAAGAGGTCGTGGGGGCACGCCTCAACCTTTTCGGGGAATTCGGCGTTCCAGGTCCAAATCTGGCGTAGGTCTTGTCTGCTGGTGGTTTCGATCTCGTCGACGGGCATGTCGGCAAATTCAGGCTGGCAGAGTTGGCGAATCACTTGTTCCAGCTGTTGCGAGATGCCGCGTACCGATACGTCGTCAATGACCTGTGGATCAAAGTCAAAAGTGAACAATGTTTCATCTTGTCGCACATCGGCCTTGACTTGAAGGGCCAAGCGGTCCACCCCTTCCGGCAGCTGATCACCACACCCATTCACGTTGTCCTTGTGAATCTGCACCTCGAGGGACGATTGGAAGTTGCAGGCTCGCTCCCCGTCTTCGCCCAGGCGACGGACCCAGTCGAGGCCGACCCGCTGCACCTTTTCGAGCTTTTGGTAAGTGGCCATGGTCTGTTTCAAGGCCTTGTCGACCGTCACCTCGTCGCCAAGCTCGATTCGTACTGGCATGAGGTTTGGTGTGTTATTTCCGCGGGGTTGGTCCGCAGTGCAGCTGCCAAATACCACGTCGGGCATGTTCGTCTTTCGTGAGATGACGACAGCCCACGCCGTCCACAGAACTGCGTGGAGATCAGCCGGGTTTCCGGGAAGGCCGACATCTGGAATCTCATAATGAATTTGTTCTTGTGCTGGTAAAGTTGATCTTGGCCCAGACAGGGTTGGGAATTGAAGGGTGTCGATGCCCTGTAGAAGGCTCTTCCAAGTGGACTTGGCTTCGGCCTCGCTGACACCCGTCAAACTTTCAAAGAACGAGTCGTACAGCGGCTTCTTGTCCGTCTGAGCTCCAGCATCAAGTAGCTGACGGATTGCCAGCGTGAGCGTGTTGACCACATCAGACACCAGACCTGCGTCAACTTTGTCGCTTCTGAAAGCCATGGTAATATCGGTGATGGATTTGTCCAGTTCCACACCAAGTACGATGTCAAACTGTTTCTAGTTAGCACCTTCGATGGTCTACCTTTGGCAAGGAAGAAAAGAAAATACACAAAATAAAACCCCCCCCAAAAAAAAAGCCATTACTTACCTCATTAGGATCTTCCCCGTGGACTTCATCAAAGCGGATACCATAGAGGTCTGTATCCTCCGAGCCCTGCGCCTGACGAACCGTCACGGCAGTGTTGAAGAGGAACCCGCCACGCAGGCCCAGGCGATGCTGCAGCTCCGCCAGAGAAATGTGCTGAAAGTCGAAGTGATCAGTGGTGTGCTGCATGGTTGTGGACAGCAAGTCGGTGGCGGGCGCATCCAGCTGGATGCGGGCTATCAGCAGGTTGATCAGAGGCCCGATGATTTCGTCGATTCCGTTTATGGCCATGTCGCGGCCCGACGAGAGGTAGCCGAAACACACGTCCCTCTTGCCGGTGAGATGCGCCAGAACCATCGCCCATGCTACCTGCAGGAAGCTCGAGCGGGTAATGTCGTGCATCTGGCAAAAGTCGTGGATGCCGGCCGTGACATGGGCCGGGATGGACACCTCGAGGGAGGTCGCTTCATCCCCAGGGCTGGCGGCCTGTGGCGATTCGACTATGCACGGCTCGACTCCGTCGAGGTACTTGCACCAGTAGTCGAAGCTGGCCTCGGAGGAGCGCTGGACGATCTGCTCCACCACCAAACTGAACTCGGGTGCCGACTGGGACGGCTGGTCGTTGCCGTACGCCTTGGCTACGTCCCCGAGGAGGATCGGGGAGGCAGCCGCGTCGAAAATGGCGTGGCTGATGTCGAGGCGGCAGGCGACCGTGCCGTCACGCGCCTCGCCGATGGTGACGGCAAGCGCCGGCTTTCCATTGGCGTACGTCAGCCCGGGCAGCTCGCGCAAGAACTCCTCAGGGTTGGCGTCGCACTGAAGCCGCTTGACCTGCATGGGCGCATTGCGCAGTTGCACTTGCAGGAAACCCAAAGATCCCCCTGATTCGACAAAGACGGTCGAGAAGATGGAATGACGTGCAATGGCGTGCTTCCAGGCTCGCTCCAGGGTTGCCGCGTCTATTCCAGCCGACCTTTCGCACCGCCAGATGTTGACGATCTTGTAAGTCGCCAAGCCCCTGTTGATGCTCAGCAGGATGCCTTGCTGCAGGGGAGTGCAGGGGAAGATGGTCGCGACGTTGTTGGCCTCGATGCCCATCCCCTGTAGCTTATACATGATGAGGTCGAGGTCACGATAAGTGGTCTTGAGGAGGGGTACATCGCTCAGGGAAAGGGTGGCTGGCTGGTCTGCAAAGGCTGCCAGAGCTGTTCGGAACTGCTCGCCCAGGTTGGCGGCCCATGTCTGCACCAGGTCCAGTTGCTTCATTTGCCTGTGCGCTGATACGGTCAGATGCAATCGACCCTGTTCTATCTGGCCATTAATTTCCACGAGTGCCGAACGCCGCGCCGAGGGTGAAATGTCGGCGTAGTCGGCTGCGACCCTGGAAAACATGGATTCTTCAGTCTCCAGCTGTTGGTAGATACCGCCGTAGTTGAAAAGGAACTCGGCCTCCTGGAAGTCCTTGTAATGGGGAGAAACGCCACCAGCATGGCTGGCAAAGTACGGCAGTCCCTTGCTGGGGATCCGGCTGTGTGTATCTCTGACCAGCTTGACTGCATCTAGCAAGCTGCTATCTTTTTGCAAAGGAACTTGCAAGGGATACATGGTTGTGAACCAACCGACTGTCTCGCTTAGGTCGGTGTCTGCGCAGGTCAGCGGCGTGCGCCCGTGGTTTTCAAGCCAGATGGCTGGTGCGGGTCGATCAGAGAACGTGGTTTTCAACGAGTACAGCAGCACGGCCATCATGATTTCAACCGGCTCCATTCGTAAAAATCGAATATTTTCGTCGAGGAGCAGCGAGGTGGTCTCTCGGTCGATCCACACCTCGTAATCCTGAGCGGCGGCTACGACATTATCGCTCGGAGCAACACCCCAGTATTCAAAACCACTGTCCAGCTCAAAGGGAAGGGTCTGGGCAGGGTCGATGTTGCCAAACTCTTGCCCGAGGAGCCTGCACCATTTGCGGAAAGAAGTCGTTGGCGGGGAAAGCTGCTGCTGCTGCTGTTTCCGCCAGAGCTGCTCCATGTCCTGCCAAATAATGCGCCATGACACAAGATCAATGACGAGATGGTGGGCAGAAAACAGAATGAGAACTGTGCCGTCCTGGGTGGGGATGTGGTCGATGGCAAAAACGGGGCCTTGTGTGATGTCAAGTAGGTTTTGCCTTTGCTCGGCTAGAGACGCTACGTCTGCCATTTGAGTTGTGGGATGCTCCGTGAATGAGAATACGTCCTCGCTCATCTCGGCAGTATGCTGCTCCCATTTTCCAGCGGTGGTGTTGCGCTGGAAGCGTGCTCTCAGCATCGGGTGTCGGCGGACAAGAGTCAAGGCTATTTTGCGCAGCTCGGCTGGAGTGATGGTGACATTCAACCGCAGCAGGAAGCTCTGGTTGTAAGTATTAAGCCCATCTGGATGATTTGCAAAGAAGAGCTGCTGGACGGGGGATAGATCCCAAGGCTGCCCATCATTTTCGGTGTCGACGCTATCTGCCACGTCGACCTGGATTTGCTGGCCGTACGGGGCAATCTTCTCAATGGTCTGGTAGCGGAGGATGTCGCCGACAAGGAAGCGGACGCCTCGAGACCGGCAGCGCGAGACAACCTGCATGGCACTGATGGAGTCGCCGCCAAGTCTGAGGAATGTCACATTGGTAGAGATGTCGTCCAGAGGGATGTTCAAGACTTCAGCCCAGACGCTTGCTAATACGGACTCGAGCTGAGTTGTCGGGGCTTTTCGAATGCCCTCCGTCGGCTTAAGGGCGGTGGTAAGATCCAAGTCCATGGCACTCTGGCGGAGAGTTTTCCTGTCGATTTTGCCGGTGGCTGTCATGGGCATATTGGGAATGGGTATGTAGAGAGATGGGATCATGTATGCCGGGATGCGCAGCAACAGTTTCTCGGTGAGATCCTTGGTCATTGTTTCAACAATAGTGGCATGATCGGCAGCGCCGGCTGCTTCATCCCACTGGCCACCCAAGGAGATGAAAACGACGACGATGGCTTGGTGGCCCACAGAGGGAACGATGATCTCGGCAACAACCTTGGGGCTGTGAGAATCAGGCAAAGCCTCTTTGACTTGATATTCGATCTCACCGAGCTCGACGCGCTGGCCACGAATCTTGACTTGATCATCTTTACGACCGACGAAATGCAACACCCCTTCCGCATCTTGCCGGACGAGGTCGCCCGTGCGGTAAAGTCGACCTTTGCGGCCCGGATGATCCGGTCCGCCTCGGAGCAACCAGGGCGGATTCTCGACAAAAGCGTTTGCAGTTTTTGCGGCATCGTTCAGGTATCCCATGCCGACCTGCGGACCTTCGATCCAGAGTTCGCCAATCTCGCCAATCGATGCCAGGCCGTTACCGTCCGGATGAACAACCCAATTGAGCGCGCCACACCCAAGCCCAATGCCGGGATCGTTTTCGTCGGCCGGCCGGACTTGCCATAGTGCAGTGTTGCATGTGCATTCTGCAGGGCCGTAGACGTTGATTACCTTGTCTAGGTGGCTCCATACAGAGGTTACTGACCGACTCAGCTTCTCGCCACCAAGCACAATGGTACGTAGTGACGGGACGTCTTGGGGTGAAATAAGCTGCGAGACGGTTGGCGTGATGTGAGCAAAGTTGACACCGTATCTTTTGATTGCCCCAGCAATCGAATCCAGCCGCTCCTGGTCGCTGGGAACGCAAAGGCACCCGCCCACCGTTAGAGCATGTAGTATATTGGACCACGCGACGTCAAAGGCGTACGATACGTAGTCGAACACTCTAGATTTCCCGTGGAAACCAAGCTCCGCCTGGTGATGGCGGACAGCGCTGGCAAAGTTGGCATGCGTTACAATGGCACCCTTGGGAACGCCTGTACTACCCGAGGTGAAAGCGACGTAAAGAGGGTCCTGGGGGGTAGCCTGCGGAAGCGGCAGCTGTTTGACATCATCTTGCTGCCTGTCTGTAACCACCTCAGCTGCAACCACGACGGGAATGTTGTCTCCAAGACCAGATACGAGGTTGTCCGCTGAGGTGCGGTTGGCCGTGGAACAGACAATCAACTGCCGTTTCGAGCCCGAGAAGACCTGTTGCACAATTGTGCGCAGCCGTGCAATCGGCAACGATGCATCCATTATTACGGATGCTGCCCCGGCTTTCATAGCTCCCAATATCGCTACAGGGGTCCACATTGACTTTTCGAAATAAAGAGGGATGATGGTTCCTGGACAGACTCCAAGGCCGGCCAGGTAATGGGCTAGTCGGGTCGACAAGGCATCCAATTGCCCATAGGTCATTTCGCCGTCCCATGCGCAGAGAGCAGGCGCATCCGGCTGCTGTTTTGCCCGTTGACTAAACAACTCGTGCACGAGGCCTTCAACCGGCTCGGGAACGACGGAATTCCAGGCCCAGATCTGACGCAAATTTTGAATGCTGGTGGTCTCAATCTCGCTGACGGGGGTGTTGAGTGATTCGGACATGGACAACTGACGGAGCACCATCTCCCATTGCTCAAGCAAAACAAGGGCTTTGTTTGGAGCTATTAGCTTTGAATCGAAATTCAAAGCAATGTTGGCTCCTTTATCGTTAACTTCGCACAGTATAGTAAGTCCGTACGTTTCGAATTGACCAACATTCTGCTGCTGCTGCTGCTGCGAGTCCTCACTGGTTTCTTCGTGCGCAAACAAAAGTGGATGCTCATCTGCCGGATTGCCTTCTGATGTAGGTTGAACAACCAGCAAGGACTGAAATTGACACGCCTGCTGTGCACCAAGGCCTAGCTTGCGGATATTGGATAAGCCGAACTGTTCGTACGGAATCATGTCGAGGGCCTGGCGCTGCATATCGGATAATAGGTCCTTGACCAACAAGCCCTGCTGGAGCCTTGTTCGGATCGGGACTGTGGCGATCGTCGGCCCGGTCATGTGTTCAATCCCAGGGACAGGTGCCTGCCGCCCGTTGCTCACGATTCCAAAGACGACATCCTTAGAGCCGGTTTGACGGCTAAGAACCAGGGCCCAAGCAGCCCGGAGCAGCGTAGATGGCGTAATATTGGTTTGCGGCCATTGCAAGCCCGTGATAGGGTAACGCAGGTTTTCGTCGGCCTGTGGTTCGTAGACCGGCGTGGGAAGCCCAGGGAAGGCCGCAGCTTCACAATCGCCCAGTTGCTGCTGCCAATATTCCTTGAGGGATTGCGGGTTGCTACCAACAATATACTGAATAAAACCCTGGAACGGCGGGGGAACAGAGAGCAAATTACCGAGATAAGCCTGTTCCAATTGGTCCAGAAGAAGCGGCATAGACCAGCCGTCGTATAAAGCGTGGTGTATAGTCCAAACCAAATAGCGAGCATTGCTTTTCTCGTCCACCACGATGGCTATTCGGTTTAAAGGCTCACCAAGGCCGATATTTTGTGCTTTATCGGCAGCCATATAGTTATCCAAGCCCTGCTGGACAGTACACGGCGGTGCCGTACGAAGGACGACCTGAACGAGCCCCTGATCTGGCATATCCACAATCCTGGTGCGGAGAATATCGTTGGCCGCGGTCACCTTGTCCCACGCCTCGACCAAGGGATGAATCTGGACCTTGTCGTGGAGGCGGAAAACGTCCCGGGCCACGTATTCGCCTGCCTGCTTCACCGTCATGGCCAGCAAACCTTCCTGGAGTGACGTGCAAGGGAATACATCTTGGATTTGGTCGGCCGACACCTGGCAATACCCTGCTGCTTGGGCGCAGATGTTTTGGGCTGGTTGTTTTGCCCGGAGGAGTGAAAAGGGGCTGACGGGTTTGACTACCGAGTCCCCAGTGGTTGTTGTCAAGGCCAAATCCTTCAGACGGGGTGATCGGAAGATGTCCGCCACTGTTAGCCGGAGGCCTTGTTCGCGAGCTCTTCCAACCAGTCTCATGGCTGCCACCGACTCGCCACCAATCCGTAGAAAACTATCCTCGGCCGCGATCGAGTCCGGCTCGATGCCCAATATCTCGGCCCAGAGCTTTTGTAGGTGCAGTTCCGTCTTTGTCGTAGGCGCGGTCCGAGTAGCTTCTTTTAGCCGCGCGAGGTTCACTGCTGCAAGCTCCTCCAACGACATGTTTCCAAGCTCGGTGCGCAGACGCTTCCGGTCGGTCTTGCCGGTTGCCGAGATGGGTATCTGGTCCATGTGGACATATGCGTTCGGGATCATGTGGGGAGGCAGCCGGTCGGCGAGGGTGGTGTCAATATCAGCCATGGTCTTGAGTGTTGCTGGGTCTTGGGCTGCATCACCCAGAGTCAAAACGGCCACCAAGACTTTCATGTCGGTTTTGCGAGGCTGGACAACCTCAACAACGACGCTAACGTTGTTGAGGTCGGTGAGGCATTCTTTCAAGTGATGTTCGATCTCTCCAAGCTCGACGCGCTGGCCTCGGATCTTGACCTGGTCGTCTTTGCGCCCGACGAAATACACCTTCCCGTCCACGCCGTACCGGACGAGATCGCCGGTGCGGTAAAGTCGGCCTCGGCGACCGGGCAGCTTCGAGCCAGGACCACCCCGGACCAGCCAAGCTGGATCTTCGATAAATGCCGCAGCGGTCTTCTCGGCATCACCCAGGTACCCCACACCGACCAGGGGTCCTTCGATCCAAAGCTCGCCTATTTCACCAATCGACACCAGCCCGCTGCCATCGAGTTGGACGACCCAGACCACAGCCCCGCTCCCCAACCCAATATCCGGGTCCTCGCTGTACGGAGCCTGTATACGGGACACGGTAGAAGTAACAGTGCACTCGGCAGGACCATACGTATTAAACGCCCTGCCGACGCTGCCCCAGGACGAAGCGACCGCCATGTCGAGCTTTTCACCACCAAAGACAACCGTACGCAGGCGCGGCACGTTTTGAGGCGAGATGAGCTGCGCCAGCGTGGGCGTCAGCTCCGCATAGGTAGCCCCGAGCCTGTTCATCGACTCGGCCACGGCGTACATGCGGTCCGCGGCGCTGGGGACGCACAAACACCCTCCAGTCGTCAAGGTTAGCAAAACGTTGTACCACGCCACGTCGAACGCGTACGAGGCGTAGTCAAAAACGCGGGATTCACGGTTGAAGCCCAAGGCGTCCTTTTGGTGCTGCACGACGCTGCTAAAGTTGGTATGGGTGATCATGGCGCCCTTGGGAACTCCGGTGCTGCCAGATGTAAACACGACGTAGAGGAGGTCCTGTGGGGTGGTTTTAGCGAGGGGTGAGAGGGGCTTTGTGGGCTCCTGTGTGGCTATCTCGGCGACCACCACGACGGGAATACTTGGTGCGCTTGTTAGTTCGCGTGCCACATCGCGGCTGGCCACCGAGGACAAGATTATCTGCCGTTTGGAATGGGAGAAGGCCTGTTCCACAATGGTGCGCAGGCGTGCCGCCGGTTGAGACGCGTCCATGATAACCGAGGCCGCGCCGGCCTTCATGACACCCAGCATTGCAACCGAGGTCCACATGGACTTTTCGAAGCAAAGCGGTATAATGGTGCCGGGCCCGGCGCCCAATCCAGCCAAATGGTGGGCCAGGCGAGTCGACATGGTGTCCAGTTCGCCGTAGGTTAGTTCTCCGTCCCAGGCGCATATGGCTGGTGCCTCTGGGCTTTCTTTGACTTGTTTGGCAAATAGATCTTGGATACAGGCCTCGACTGTCTCAGGAACAGTCGAATTCCAGGACCAAATCTGTCGCAAATCGTCTTCGCTGGTGGTTTGGATCTCTTTCACCAGCATGTTGGGCACCGGCTGACACAACTGCCGGAGCACCATGTCAAACTGTCTGAGCAACAGGTTGGCCACAGTAGGTGCCAAGAGCTCGGCATCGAAGCTAAATCCAACGTCGACTCCGCTTTCCTTGACTTGGCATTGAACCGTCAGGCCGTAGGTTTCAAACTGCCCAATCTCGTTCTCCAGGTCTGCCATATCGCTGAGTTCATCCTGGGAAAAGAGGGCCGAGTTCTTGTTTGCGGTGTTTTGCGTTTTGGCTTCCACGATGAGGAGGGACTGGAACTCGCAAGCCTGTTTTGCACCAGGGCCTAGCTTCTGGATGTCAGACAACCTGTATTGTTCGTGAGGCACCATTTCTAAAGCTTGCAGCTGCATCTCGGATAAAAGATCTGCAACTGGTGTCCCGTTTGGAATCTTAACCCTGACAGGTACCGTCGCGATGGTGGGACCGGCGATCCGTTCAATTCCAGGCACAAGAGCCTGTCGCCCGTTGCTGACGATTCCAAAGGCAACGTCTTCTGAAGTAGTTTGACGACTAATCACAATTGCCCAGGCCGAGCGAAGTAGACTGGAGGGCGTAATATCTGTCTGAGGCCAGTTTATAGACTCGATTGGGTAGTGCAAAAGTTGGGTGGCTTGCGGTTGGTATAGGGGGGACGGTAGGGCAGGGAACGGCACTGCCTCGCAACCGGTTAACTGTCCTTCCCAGTATTGCTTCGTCGACTTCGGGTTGAGGTCGGTGACGTATTGAATGAAGCGCTGGAAGGGGGTCGGAGCAACCGGAGAGTTTCCATAATACACCCTTTCGATTTGCTCAAGGTAAAGGGGTATCGACCAGGCATCATACAACGCGTGATGCATAGTCCACACGAGATAATGAGCCTTATTGGTGCTATCGGCAATAACGGCAGCTCGGTTCAAGCTACTGCCAAGCTTAATCTCCTGCGTTTTGTCAAATGCCACGTAGTCGTTCAGGCTCTTTTTAACGCTGCAAAGTTCTCCAGTGCGTGTGACGACCTGGACGAGCCCTTGGTTGGGTAAATCGACGATCCGCGTCCGGAGCATGTCGGTCGAGGCGACAACCTGACTCCACGCGTCGGCCAGACGCTGGGGGTCAATGTTCCCCTGTAGCCGCAGGACGTTGCGGTACACGTATTCATCGGCCTTCTTAGCCGTCATGGCCAACAGGCCCTCTTGAAGCGGCGTGCACGGGAAGGCATCTTGGATCTGGTCTGGAGTGAGGTCGCACAAGGTTGCCGCTTGTTCGCAGACAAGTTGGACAGAGTCGACTTTGAGCAGCGAAAACGGCTTGATAGGCTGCACAGGGGAGACTAGATGAGTTCCCGCCACCTTGGCCATGTCTTGTAGGCGCGGTGATCGGAAAACATCCATCACGGTGAGTGAAAGACCCTCTTTGCGCGCCCGCCCAACCAGTCGCATCGCCGCGACGGAATCTCCGCCGATACGCAGGAAGCTGTCCTCGGCGAAAATCGAGTCCGGGCTGACAGAGAAGACCTCTGCCCAAAGACGCTGCAAGCGTAATTCTGCCTCCGTCTCGGGAGCCCTGCGGCTGCTGCGTGAACTGCCTGGGTTGAGGGCGTCAAGCTGCTCCAGAGTCATAGCTGACGCCATTTCTCTCAGCTTTTTCCGGTCCGTCTTTCCTGTACCTGTGACTGGAAAGCTCTCAAGGGGGATGAAGGCGCCGGGAATCATATAGGTTGGCATCCGGTCACTCAATTTGACGTCGATGTCAGTCATCATCTCGGTCAACAATTGAGTCTTGTCGACCGGGGTTCCCAGAGAAAGCATAGCTACCGGCAGCTTTGTCTCGCTCTGTGCGGGTTGAATAATCTCCACCACTATACCGACTTCAGGATAATCGGAAAAGCATTCTTTAATATGGTGTTCGATTTCGCCCAATTCCACGCGTTGACCACGGATCTTAACCTGGTCGTCTTTTCGGCCAAGGAAATGCAGCACCCCGTCCGCATCGTACCGGACAAGATCACCGGTGCGGTACAGGCGCCCCTGACGACCCGGGGTATTGGGACCGCCTCGGGCCAGCCAGGCCGGGTTTTCAACAAAGGCAGCCGCGGTCTTCACGCTATCGCCTAGATACCCATTGCCCACCAAGGGTCCTTCGATCCAGAGTTCACCGATTTCTCCAATGGATACGAGGCCCTTGCCGTCGGGCTGCACGACCCAGACAACGGCTCCGCTTGCTTTTCCAATGGCGGGATCGCTGCCATCGCCTGACTTTTTCAGGGGCTGGATGGTAGCAGTGACGGTACATTCTGCCGGGCCATAGGTGTTTAAGACGACGTCGACCGTCTCCCAAGACGAAGCCACGGAGCGGCTGAGCTTTTCACCAATAAAGGCAATGGTCTTAAGGCCGGGCACGTTTTTGGCCGAAAACAATTGCGCAACGGTCGGAGTAATGTGCGCAAAGTTGGCGCGGAGGTGTTTTATCGAGTCCGCAATGGAGTCCATCCGGTCGGCGTCGCTGGGCACGCAAAGACAGCCACCGACAATAAACGTGTGCAAAACATTGGACCAGGCCACGTCAAATGCATAGGACACATAGTCAAAGACACGAGATTGGGCGTTGAGTCCAAGGTCCGCGTGTTGATGCCGGGCGGCACTGCAGAAATTCTCATGCGTGACTGTGGCTCCTTTGGGCACACCGGTACTACCAGACGTAAAAACCACGTATAGAAGGTCCTTGGGCGTAACCGGCGTGAGCGGCGTTACTTGGGCAAAATCCTCGTCTTTTGTGGACAGTTTGGCGATTTCGGCGGCAACCACCACAGGAATATTGGTGGTGGTGATATTTGCGCATTGCCCGGCAAGCTCTTTATTAGCCACTGATGAAAGAATCACGTTGGTACGCGAGTGCGCAAACACCTGGTCCACGATCGACTTGAGTCTTGCTGCTGGCTGGGTAGTATCCAAAGCCACAGAAGCAGCACCGGCCTTCATAACTGCGAGCATTGCCACAGACGTCCACATGGATTTCTCGAAACAAAGCGGCACTATCGTGCCCGGAGTGACACCCAAGCTGACAAGATGGTGCGCCAACCGATTGGAAACGTGGTCCAATTCGGCATAGGTAAGCTCGCCGTCCCACGCACAAACGGCTTGCTCCTCCGGTTGACGTTTGACGCGTGCAGCAATGAGGTCGTGGACACAGGCTTCGACCGTCTCGGGAACCTTGGAATTCCACTCCCAGATTTGGCTGAGGTCATGCTGGCCAATCGTTGTAATGTCACCTACTGAGGCATTAAACAGTTCAGGCTGACACAATTGGTGCAGAACCTGGTCGAGTTGCCTGATCAGGAGATCCGCCTGCGATGGTGGTATCAACGTCGCGTCGTATCTAAATTCCAGCTTGATGCCCTGGTCTTGTAGTTGGCCGACAATGCTAAGACCATAAGTCTCGAACTGTTCGTTGTCATTACCCAGGCTTTCTGCTTCCTTCAAGTGGTCCGGTGAAAACAGCTTCAGGTAGTCACTTTGAACCTGCGTCACCTTGGGCTGCACGATGAGAAGCGAATTGAATTGGCATGCTTGCTCCGCACCCGGGCCGAGTTTCCGGATATTGGAAAGCCCAAACTGCTCGTAAGGGACAGTTGCCAGACCCTGCGACTGCATACTGACCAACAGATCGCTTATCAAAGTAGCGCTTTGCAGTTTCGCCCTGACCGGCACTGTAGCAATAGTAGGTCCAGTCATTTGCTCGATCCCGAGTACCTTTGCTTGCCTTCCGCTGCTCACGATGCCGAAAACAACGTCTTCAGCGGAGGTCTGGCGGCTAATCACGATAGCCCAGGCGGCCCGAAGCAAGGTGGATTGCGTGATATCCGTCTGTGGCCAAGACAGGTCTTGGATGATGTGGTGTGACACTTGATTGGACTGTGGTTGGTACAATGGCGATGGTAACGCAGGGAATGGTGAAGCTTCGCAGCTGGATAGTTCCTTCTCCCAATAAAGCTTCGTGGCATTGGGATCAGTCTCCGCGACATATTTGATGAAACCCTGGAAAGGCGTGGAAAATGGTGTTCTTTTCGCAAAATAGGCTTCTCCCAGTTGTTGCAAGAGCAGCGGCATTGACCAGCCATCATAAAGAGCGTGGTGTATTGCCCAAACCAAATGACGCCCGCCCTTGTCGACGACGACGGCAGCTCTGTTCAAAGGCGCACCCAACCCCATTTCCTGCGCCTTTTCCCTTTGCGTGTAATCGTCAAGGCTTTGTTGAACAGTGTGAAGCTCACCGCTGCGCACAACAACTTGCATAAGGCCATGGTTGGGTAAATCCACGATCCGAGTGCGCAGGATATCGTTGGATGCGACGACTTTGTTCCAAGCCTCCACAAACCGGGGTAAGTCGAGATTATCATCCAGTTGAAGGATATTTCGCGCAACATACTCTCCAGACTTTTTCGCCGTCATCGCCAACAAGCCCTCTTGAAGCGGTGTACAGGGAAATACGTCCTGGATTTGGTCAGGTGTGAGATGGCAGAGCTCTGCAACTTCTTTGCAAATGCTTTGTAAAGAGTCGTCGGTATTAATTAAGGAGAAGGGTTTGATAGGCTTAATTTGGACAGAGGTCCCCGTCGTCATCTTGTGAGCGAGATCCTTTAAGCATGGTGAACTGAAGATATCGGCTACTGTTAACAGGAAGCCCCGTCTGCGAGCACTTCCAACCAAACGCATTGCTGCAACTGAATCGCCTCCAATACGAAGGAAGCTGTCTTCAACCGCGATCGATTCGGGATCAACGCCAAGCACCTCTGCCCATAGCCGCTGTAATGCCACCTCAACTGTACTCGAGGGTGCTGTTCGAGTGCCGGTTTGTGATCGAGCCGGACTAAGGGCGGTTAATTGCTCCAAAGTCATTACGGAAGTCTTTTCCCGCAGCTGTTTCCGGTCAGTTTTCCCTGTGGCCGTCATTGGAAAACTCTCAAGGGGAACATATACAGCCGGGATCATATAACCCGGCATCCGGTCGCTTAGTTTGGTATTTATATCGGCCATGACCTGTGCCAGCAACTCCTTATCTTGAGCAGTTGACCCGAGTGCCAAAAGTGCCACGGGGATTTTCGTGTCACTCTGCGCCGGCTGTATAATCTCCACCACCACGGCGACGCCAGGGAGGTCGGCGGTCAGACACTCCTTTACATGGTATTCGATTTCACCAAGCTCGACACGCTGACCTCGGATTTTCACCTGGTCGTCTTTGCGCCCGAGGAAATGCAAGACCCCCTCCGCCTCGTCAAACCGCACGAGGTCGCCCGTGCGGTATAGTCGTCCTCGGCGGCCGGGCGAGCCGGGCCCGCCGCGAAGCAGCCAGGCCGGATCCTCGACAAAGGCAGCTGCCGTCTTTACAGGATCACCAAGGTAGCCATTGCCAACAATTGGCCCTTCGATCCAAAGCTCTCCTATCTCGCCCATCGGCACAAGCTCTTCGCCGTCTGGCCCCACGACCCAGATGACGGCTCCGCTACCTGTGCCAATTGACGGATCACCCGTGTTACTAGATGGTACTGAATATATGGTAGCAGTGACGGTGCATTCTGCTGGGCCATAAGTGTTCAAGACATCGATGGTGGCCCAAGACGAGGCCACCGTTCGGTTCAGCTTCTCGCCGATAAAGGCTATAGTTTTGAGGCACGGGACGTCTTTGGCCGAAATTAACTGCCCAACAGTTGGTGTGATGTGGGCATAGTTGGCGCGGAGCGTTTGTATTGAACCCGCGATGGAGGCTGAATCCAACCTATCTGCGTCGCTGGGCACACATAAACAGCCGCCAGCAGTCAAGGTGTGGAGCACGTTGGACCACGCAACGTCAAAGGCGTACGAGACGTAATCGAAAACACGCGATTGCCTATCAATGCGGAGGTCTGCCTGTTGCAGCCTGACGGCGCTGCAAAAGTTCTCGTGGGTGACGGTGGCCCCCTTGGGAACACCTGTACTGCCCGAGGTGAAGACGACGTAAAGGAGGTCCTTTGGTGTGACGCCAGAGGCGATGGGTGTCGGCTTGGTGCCGTTTTGTTGGCGCTGTGCCGCCACCTCCGCTGCAATAACCACGGGAGCCTCCTTATTGATAGAGGCTACCAATTCGCCCGCCAGTGCCCGGTTGCGCACCGACGAGACGATTAGCTGATTTTTGGAATGGGAAAAGACCTGTTCGACGACAGTCCGTAGCCTCGCAGCCGGTTGCGTCGTATCCAAAGCCACCGACGCCGCGCCGGCCTTCATAACCGCGAGCATGGCCACCGAGGTCCACATTGATTTTTCGAAACAAAGGGGTACGATTGTTCCGGGCCCGGCCCCGAGGCCGGCCAGATGGCGGGCCAGTCGAGTCGATACCTCATCCAGCTCGCCGTACGTTAATTCACCATCCCACGCGCATACGGCCTGCGCGTCTGGTTGTTGCCGCGCGCGCGTGGTGAACAAGTCATGCACGCACGCCTCGAAAGTTTCAGGGGCATGCCGGTTCAAGGCCCATATCTTCCGCAGGTCCTCTGCCATCTTGCTTGAGGGTTGCGGCGGTTGTGATGAGTCTTAGAAAATAGTGCGTTTGATGATTAGTTTCTTCAATGTAGAAGATTGCTTTAGTTGGTGTTAATCATCAGTTCCTCGTTATCAACTGTGGAAATTAGTCCTTATAAATTATGTTGACGGAGAATATCCTGTAGCCGGATTGCCATAGCGAGTGAGCTTCATTCCACAGCGATGCGGGCCGCGGGTCAACATCTCAATGTAGCACCCACTCCCTTACTACTGAAACCCTACGAGTAGGCTCCTCGAGGGGGTGTTTATTTTCATGGTTCCAATTCATTCCGATACTCGTACCGGCCACAAACCTTATGATTGCTTACACCCTGTGCCGCACGTTTCAAGGTGGGTTTATCAATCGAAAAAAAGTATAAAACGGTCGTACGATGCTATTCCAGAAGAATACCCCTATTCCACCCTCCTTTCTCCGACTTTTTTTTTTTTTGGTTCCCACACCGGGGTTGGGACTTGAGTAGTGACAAATTACAAGCTACCACAGGTATGGGCCCAATTCACCCCCAGCAGACATTGTTACAATAGACTGGGATCAATTTAAGGTTTTGTCACCCGAACCAGTAACAGCGAGAACATGGGCGTGGCTACTAATACAGGATACCCTGGTAACCCAGTCCCGCTAGGTACCTTCTTTGAGCCAACCCACGTTGAACCAAAAAGTAAAATATATAGTATGTTGGGAAACACTCGTATATTAATCATACCAAGCTGCCAAGATTTTCCTAAGCTCCTTTTTTCCAGGGTCCGCATAGCTCCCAGCCCTCAGGGTACTCCTTCTCGAAAACAAAAATCATTGCCTAGAAAGGATCGAAAGTATCAAGGGTATAATTCACGTAGCATTGTCTGGTATGCCTGCCCGATGTCGCTTGTGATTTCTGGTTCTGGCCATTTGCTCTCATACATTGATCCCATTGTTGCCACAGACCTCCCATAGCTAAATGCCCATGCCGATTGTATTCTGCACATAAAGCCAAAAAACAAATAGACTCTTGGCCAAGAAACCCTTGACTCGCGCCAATACCACAAGCTCTATGAGTTGCCTAGCCCATCATATATGCTGGGGTATTTAGAATATGGTCCTAATATCTCATGTTTTGCTGCTATGGAAAAGATGTAGCGATGAAGGAAGCTCGTAATGAGATGTGGTGAGATTTCCTATTAACGGCCTGATGTGCTACTTGTTGGAGTAGCTGTACTAGGTAAAATTCCGCGCGTTTACAGCTCCCGCTAGCATGGGTATTTTCGTGCCTATCATCCCATTCTAATTGTCAAGGTCTATGCTCGAAGTACGAAAGTAGCGGCAAACCTAGGATTTGATTTGTAGTTTTTTCTTAACAACAATTCACAACTAAGTTTCTTTTCTATGTGCATGTTCACAATCAGCTACAAAACCGAATCTTTCGGTTATTTGCCCATCCATGCCTGTCCGGCCATAGTCCAGGGCCGGGATGATGACTCCTTTGCCTGCGCCAAAAGTTTCCTAAGGCGTTGGGTACGACTTGACATTAATACAAGGGCTTGACGCAAGGCAGCTTAATTCACAAGCTCTGCTTCCTAAACCGCCTTTGCCCTGTCGGCTTCACTGACGACATGGTTCCAACCGAATTCATCCTTCACAGTGCCCGTCTGAATACCGCGGAGCTGCAAAGACAGCTTTTTGCAAATGGAGCCGGCTTCTTTTTCCGAAGCCGGAACGTAAACGACAGTTTCCTGGTCGTCCGCGAGTTCGAGGCGAGGATGTTCTTTGAGCGTCGCGGCGATAGACGAAGGGTCGGAAGTGCCAATTTTTCGCGTAATGGAGCGGATAGGGACTAGCGACGCTGCAGTTCCCGCCGCCATGACCTCGCTGAAGATGGGCAGCTCCGTGTACTTGATCTGTATGCCAAAATGGTTAGCTTCAGTCCGCCCACAAATCCTTTGGAAACGTGCAGGGTTACTTGCCTGGCGCTTTTCAACGTTCCAGCCAAAGCTCCTGGCAATGTCCTGGATACTTTGGCTTGTCACACTATCGATGACATTCTTGGAGTCGGGCACGACAATGGTCACGTTGCCCTCGGCGTCCTCCACGGCGCCGATGAAGCCGCTCGTGGAAAACTCGTCAATCTCGGTGTGCGTCAGCGAGTCGAGATGCAGGTTGACCCCGTAGCCCTCCTTGTAGGCCTTGACGCCCCACCGTGACACGGGGGCGTAGTTGCCGCCGACCTTGGCGCTTCCCGTGCCGAGCGGCGCGGCGCGGTCGAATTCATCCAGAATCAGGGCCTTGGTCGGCTGCAGGCCATGGTACACGCCGGCGGGGATGACGTACACGGCGAAGGTGAACTCGTTGGGCGGGTTGAGCCCGAGGTAGGCGGCGGACCCGAAAATGATGGGACGGATATACATGGAAGCTCCCGTGCCGTGCGGTGGGACGAACTCGGCGTTGCGCGCCACCGCGGCCTTGACGGCGTCCAGAAACAGCTCCACAGGCACAGGGGGGATGGAAATGTAATTAGCAGAGTGCTGCATGCGCTCGGCATTGCGGTCGGGTCGAAAGATCTGGATTGTTTCATTGCCGGGTCCGCGGAAGGCCTTGAGACCCTCGTATGCCTGCTGGCCATAGTTCAAAGCTGTGGCTAGGCCGTGGATTGGAATATAGGGATTCTCAACCCATTTCAGAGGGGACCACTCGCCAGTCTTGGTTGAATAGTGCGATTCGACATGGCCATTGACTTTTGGTGGATTGGAGTCAGCAAAACGATTGAATTCTTTTGATATGCAACTTGCAGCGAAACGGAACCCATCAAACAATTAGAAATGCTTTGTCAAAACATGAACTCACCCTCGATGATATCAATGCCAAGCTTGGCCCATTCTATCGTGTCGACAGGTGCAGGGGGAAAAGTGTCGGCCATGATTTCCAGTGGCTCTGCAGTATGATCTTCAAAATTCGTACTTGAAGCAACCTGAGGGAGCTTGAATTTTGATATTCACACCGTTGTACAATGATGCTAAACCAGTGATGAGTATTGAGAAGGGCAGAGCAAACCTGCTTCTCTGTAGTCTTGGACGGATGTGACGGGGTTCGCGCGCCTACTCCGGGACTGCAAATATGCCAATACGAGTCAGAGAATACCAGTGGGGATCAAACAATCTATGGTTGCTCTGCGCCTATACCGCTTATTAGACTTTGCAGCCAAACCATGATGGCAGACGCGCGTTGATTTTTCCTAGGTAAGAGCTTCCCAACCCCTGCCCGGGGCTCAATCGCGGCAAATTATACATTTCCGCGCTTGAAAGTCACCAACCTTAAGGTCTACGCTTCCGTTATTTCTACACAAGAGTCAGCTCATTTCTTGGTCTGGGATGTCGTGCGACGCCGCTTGAATCGGTCTCTTTCTTCATCCCGGCCAACTACTGTGTACGGTAAAAAAAAGGTACATTCTAGATCCACCCACGAGGGCAAGGTGCAGTGCGTAGCAGTTGCCGGGATTAGTAACTGGGGCATGCTGCTGAGATTGGACAGGGGCTTATTTGGGCTTGCCTTTTCACAGCATACAGTAATACTCCATGTTCAGGTATAATTCTAATTCTGTATGATAGTGGTAAAAGAACTATCGAATCGCACTGTGCCCATCCTCACCCGATATCATTTTTTTCTGCAACTACCTATAAATAAAGCTGTGTCAGAGCCAAATTGGCAAATTTCCGCTCGCTGCGAGGCTCAGCAATTGCGTCTTGTTTTATCGTGTCAAACCCCACAATGTCGTGCTTTTCCCGCTGGGGCGCGGCCTCTTGAGGCTGACAATGATTTTCTGGCCCGACTTACTTCATAGGTAAATGCCGATTAATCATTCCGTTCATCTAAGGTTCACTAGCCAAATCAAGTTACCTTGTACTCTCCCGAAGACGCGAGTTCCGAGGCCAGAGTAGCTTGTATCGTCATTCGATCTCCACGTCTGGGGACCATGTTGGTTGCACCTCAAGTGGAGGATGGTGTGGGAACTTTGTACCGTATAAAAGACCCTCGGGAAAGACAAGGGCCCTACGTAGTAATCAAAAGGTGGATACACTGTACCAGTACTACGTAGCTATATACTGTATGGATGAGCTGCAAGAGCCCTGGTTTTAACCCTGTACCCTGTAAGACCGGGGATTCACCGAAATAATAAAATGTAGTTTCACCGTTCGAGCCAAACATATTACTACAGTACGACACATAGTCAGCCAGGATAATGAAGAAGGTAGATATGGAGAGTGCTGGCAGGGTTTGAAACTGGATCTTTGCTAGGGTATTCAAGCTTTTCATTGGGTAACAAAAGGGTTATTGGAACAATGACAAGGTTCGATATCATCTCATGGGGGTGGGCAAAAGAACATGCCCCTGTCAGCATGCCTATATCTACGGGACATCATTGTCCAACTGTGTTGACATGGGAGGCTTCACCCCTACCGTCATATCGAATAGAAGTAGCATAAGGTTCCACAAGTATGTTAGGTATCCTTTGCCCTGGCTTATACATCTGGCTCACCGTAGGTACTCGAGCACAACTCATGCAGGAGCTAGGAAACTACCTATCATGCCTGCGAAACTTACTCGCGGGACCTTTGTAGTAAACCTCTGTATCGAACTTAATGTGCCCATGTGCCGCTGGAATGCAATTTACGCGATCAGCATTCATTATATTATACTTTCTCGTACGTCTCACAAGGTAGAAGGTGGCTCCAGGAGTATGCCGACGGGAGGAGTGCATCAAATTCGGTGAGCAGGAAGGGGTCGCATCGGGGACTGCCCATGGCTGAGGCACGAGTGCTGGTTTGTAAGCTGCTGTCGCTTAGCTCCTGAACATTCCAGACCACATGCAGACTGCCGGCTGACTGATCGCCACATGTAGGCTGGACTATTGCGGACCGCATGCCATAGCCGGAGGCCAACACCAGGCGTCATAGCAAGGACCCTGGACCAGCCCCTGAAGAACGGTTGGCAGCACCTTGTGCCGGAAGAATCCTTTTCGGGGTTTGGATGCCGAGGGCGTGCTCCAAGTACCGCAGAGAACAGGCTATTGCCAATCTGTACATTCCTTGCCGGTTACTGCGTACGTTCTACTGTTTACTCTTTGAATGGATGTCCTTTCGAGCCTAGTTAGTCATCGCTGAATCAGGCAAGCCCCAAATTTGTATTGGAGCGATATATGGGATTCAAAAGACGATTTGAGGAGCCTCACATGGAATTAAAGCGAATCTACGTTAATTTTAATCTGCAGCGCAAATGCTTTCAAGTCCAAGACTAAACCATTTCGATCTGACAAGGGCATATTCAGTTGAGCGTTTTAACTTCGACTGTATCATTGACGGTGAGGAATACTACGTTAGATGCTGGAGCCTGGCCTCGCAAGCCTGTGTATTCTTCCAATCGGCATAATTTCTACTCACGGAGAAAAAAAGTCAACAAGCATATTTTTTGGACTGGAGGAACCAAGATTCTGTTGCAAGATTATCATGGGTTGTGGATGACGATATAAATGGTCTAGGGATGATTTCCATATACGATTCCATAAATCTCTTATTTCCGTGGCGACAGTAGTTTTGGCAATTGAATAATAGAATCTTTGAAACAAGATGCAAGCCAGTGGTCTTTTATGACTTTATTGGTCTACTCCGTTTTGATATTTCCCTTCAAATTGAAAAAGGCCTCGTTTTTGCAAAGTCATATCTCGGCTGACGCTTTATTGAAGACATTGGTCAAAATTGATTGGGCGGCCAGCATCTGGCTACGGCACTGGGGAGTGACTAACAAGATTCACCGATTAGAAACCCACATAAACTTTCAATTGCTGCATGAGCAAGACAGTCGGAAGGAAGCGACACCCAGAATAAGAATAAGAATCCCAATCGAGCGTCATGTCCCACTTATGTGTAGAGGGACATATCAATTCTCCTGAGGCTGGGGAAACCTTATAGTTAAGCAATCGAGGCAGAGTACAGTATGCCACGATTCGTTTACTGTATGGGTTTACACTGATTGACGTGTACCCATATCGTATTAAGCTTTAATACTTGTCCAGCCCATGGTTGAGTGGCCGCTGCAGTGTGATTGGTAGGTGGCGTGAAGTCCTCGTGGCTTTTCTAAGTTCTGTTCTCCCTGCAGCAGTTTTGCAATATGCCCCGGTATGTCGCATTTCAAGACTTGGCGCTTTCATTGGCCACTGACATCAACAACTGTTATTCTGATCAGGTCCCTGGGCCTGCTGCAAAGGCCGTGTGCTTTACGGGATAGCTAAACTGCCATGGGATTTTTGTACTTGCGTCTAGTGGTTGCTAAACTGTCGCATCGGGAGTTCCCAGTTCCAGGTCCGGCTTATAGAGGCGACCATTTAGTTTGTTGGCTAACTGTGTATGCCGCTGCAGGCGCTAGGGCCTCTTTAAAGTCGGTCAAAGTAGCGTGCCATTGGGGGCTTGTTACCTCATCGCAGCTTGGCGGTAATGTTTAAAGTTTACTCTCATACTTGAATATGGCCCTGGTCTGCCTAGAACCGCGCAAGCTCATTCTCAGACATATGCTGCTCATCTAGGCTGCAGAATACTTATAAGCTTATCTACAAAATTACTGTCGCCGTCGAACATAAGGTTAACTTTGGCCCATCTTCTGTACCCTTCATCATGCAGGTCATCCTACAGGGTTGGTCCTAGCCATCCGAAGGTGCTACAAATCAGGACTGAGGGCGTATAAAAGTCCTTGAGACCTTGTCGGGGTGTGTGGCCAAGCTAAGCCTTTGGAAGGGGATTTATAGTTGATGGGGTTTGAGGGGTGGTGCGGCAGACTGGGACAGCATTGTGTTCCTCGGTATTGTAACCCTAAAGTACATACTCGCTATAAGCAATCTGCACGGGAGGTTGAGATTTCACGTGACCAGCAACAAACCAAGGGCGCTTGAACTTGGTGATCAGTATAACCTTGGTTTTGAAAATGTACGTTAGGTAACATATCAGAGCATGTCACAATGGGCACGAATTGCATGCTGGTATAACAGGGCACGCTTGTTGGTATTTTTGATTGATGGGTCATATATGGTGAATAAACACATACTTTAGCAATTTACCTGTTTAGTGTCTTTTCAATTACCACGCTGAGCAAAACAAACTCTTATTAACCTAACCCTGCATTAGCGCAACAAACTCGAATCTGCCTGACGCCTGGCATCCCTTTCCGGGCTCGTATCTCTGTTGTGGCCACCACCATCATGAGCAGGCTTAGCTAGTATGAAAAGGGGCTATGCTCAAGTTGGTGCTTCTTATCCTGTCCCGCATCACCGGAGACGCCGAGACAGGCTGGGCTTGTGCGGTGACAGGATTAAGTGCGTGAGTTTGCTAGGTTCTGTTGTCATTTGTCTAGGTCAAAATCAAACAGGCAGGGATGGCCAGACGCTGGGAAAAGCGCTCAGTCTTGGAGGAAAGAGGGAGTTACGATTTGAAGCAACATGATTGATTGATTGATTGAGATTCATTACGCCTTCTACTCTGTCATGAGTAACGCGGCCAAAAATGTGGGGATAAAAGCTAGCCCATGGCTTCCTTTGTTCGCCTCCTTAACCCTAATGTCCCCCCCCCCCCCCCCCCCTTCCCTAAATGCTATAGCGCAAACCGATGGTTTGGACATTCGGGTTGGATAATAGGCAATAAAAATAATGTATTGTAAATAACGGTTTGGTCCGTATATTTGGGTATTGTAAGAATGTTTTATATCCCCTGTTGCAAAAAACCTGGTATATTATTTTTTGCCCGATTGAAAATTTATGCAAAAATGTGTATATTCGTTTTATTGTTTATCATTATCGTTCGTTTTTCCGCTACTGCTGTTAATATTGCGATTTCGACATTTTAAAATGCTTTTTTGTTCCAGATAATTATTAATAGCGGGTTTTTCCAAAATTTTAATATATTGATATATATCAACTTTGTAGGTAAACATATATTGTATTAATAAATGGAATCTTTGATATGATTATTGTAGCCCAAGAAGCCACGTCGACGTTTTTTCCGGTCATATAAATGTTTATTTTCTGGTACTCGGTACTGTGATCGCGCGCGTTCTAGGCGTTCCGATGCTTCTAGTATTAAAAGAACCGTTTAAATGAGCTGAATCCATCTTTGCCGTCAAAATTGTGATGATGATTAATTTGGTGAAGTTATTTTCAAAAATTGATTCCTGAGTGTTGGTGTCGTTTTTGAAGCAAAATGATGATGTCAAATAAACCTAGAGATATTATGGAAAAGGACGTTCAAGACAAATCTAAATAATGACAAGATGTCTCTATGGGAATAGCTGTACTGTTGGAACGCTCACCTACAGCCACTGTACTATATACTGTTATGCTCCTTGGGCAAATCAATTAATGTCATTCCAATCAATGAGGTTGCAGTCCAGTACAGATACTAAATCATTCAAGTCAAAGTAAAGATATGCTTGTAAATTTTATGCCAGGCCAGGTGACTTCAAGAGTTGATTTGAGAATCAGCCACGACAGAAAGTAAAAGCCAAAAGAAAATAATACCAACCATTCCAGAAGTTACAGAGGGTGGGGAGCTTTTAACTGACGAAGGGAATTAATCCAAGGAAAGCTATTAAAGTGAACTAGAATCTCAATGGGGGGGGGGGCAAATATATGCTCAGGACTCCTATCCTTGATATCATTAAGATATAACTATGCAAAGTGTGCGTTCTAGTAATGTCTCTCGCTTCATTATGTCGCTGTCGCGTCCCAACTTAACGACACCCATTCGGTAAATGGACTACGACACAGATTTGTGATCTTTCCCAGCTGTGAGATTTCATAGAAGAATCAATCCTATCGAAGCCAGGCTTCCTTCGTTGGTTGTATCACAGGCACCTCATGAAAGGATGGAGGATGCTGGAGCATCCGCTAGATCTACTTTGGTCTGACGCAAGACACCTTGGGAATTGGTATAGGTTCTATAACATGTTTGGTTAAATTGCAAGCAATATATAGCTATATGAGACGAGTATAATCATATTGGTTACTGAGAACAAGAGAGAAAAACAAAAGGAATAGCAACACACAAAGAACTAACAGAAAACAAAAAAAACAAAAAAAACAAAAACAAAAAGAAAGCCCAGAAGAGCAGAAAAACAGCAATAAAACGATTCCCAACATAAGAATTCAATGCGTTACACACAGACCTGATCACATCTACTCCACCCGCACTCGACCTTGTTCCTCCATCTTCCTCTCCATCCACTGATCCCAGTTCTGGACTACGGCCTGAAGCCTCTCGGACCCCGTGATGGCCAGCGCCTTCTCAAAGTACTCTTTGGAAATGTCAAAGGGCTCCCCGGTCACGTTGGGTATGTACTTGCCGACCAGCTGCTCCGACCGAACGTTTTGCGGATCGAGGCTGCCCAAGAGAACCTGTCTGAAGGCCGGCATGCGCGGCCTCATCTGCGAGCTGTGGAAGGGCACGTCGATGCCGCCCAGCGGGATCGTGGCACCGCCCCGCACCAGCTGCACGTCGCGCTTCGAGCTCTCGGTGGCGTCCAGGTCCAGCGCCGACACGTGTTTCCGGACCAGCTCGCCCAGGAGGGCCGGGGTGTCGATGCTGCCGACGTCGTCCAGCACCTCCTGCAGTAGCTTGAGCGACCTGAGCTCCCCGGCGCAGACGTACTGCGAGTTCTCGACGTTGCGGTTGACAATCTCGAGAAGCAGCCCCGTGCCCTCGCCGATCTGCGCCACGACCGAGTCGAGCTGCTCGTGTGACAGCGGCACCCTGCCGTGGTCGGTTTTGAATAGTACGCGGCCCGGGTCGACGGCCACCATGCCGAAGGCGCTGAGTCCCCTGGCGTCGCGCTCCACCGCCTTTTGCATGGTCAGGCCGCGCACCATGGCCATTGGCAGCACGGTTTTGATGGGCAGGATGTCGGTGACGGCGGCCAGGGCGCCGAATTCGCCGAGCGAATGGCCGGCGAACCGGGCACGTTTGGCATCGACGACGCCCGAAGCGCGCATGTCCCGGAAGGCGGCGACCTGCATGGCGGTAATAGCAAGCTGCGAGAACTCTGTCTTGAAAAGCAAGCCCGCCGGCGCTGAATGCGTATAGTGCTGCGTGCGGGCGTTGACGGTCGGAAAGACGCGCTCCCCGTTGGTTTTGGCCGCCATGTACTTCTCGCGCAGGGCTGCGCCGCGCGCGCCGCCAAAGTGCACGCGCACGCTCTTGGGGTTTTCGCGCACGATTTGCAGCAGCGAGAGACCAAGGCTGTCCTGAAGGTACTCCTCGGCCTCGTCCCAGACCGCACGCGCCGCGGCCGAGGTTTGGTAAAGGTCCATGCCCATTCCGACCTCCTGGCTGCCCTGGCCGGTGAAGACAAAGACGGTCTGCGGCTGCGAGATGAGCACGCTGCCCGTCATGACAACGCTGCCTTCGTCCGGCTCGGCGCCCGAGTCGAACGTCGCCCTCGGCTGTCGGCTGACTTGGATGTCCACCATCATGCACCCGTCCAGCATGGCGACGTGGGTCATGTTGACGTCCAATACGTCGCCGGGGAGGACCATGTCTACGAACTTGGTCTCGTAGCGTAGGATGCGTTCGGGGGATTCGCCGGCCACGTGCCGCTCCACGGCCTGCCTCACCACCGCGGAGCAGTACATTCCGTGCGTGATGGTCCTGCCGCCGTTGCCGGCCAGGGCGGCGAACTGCGGGGACGTGTGGATCGGGTTATAGTCTCCGGAGGCGCGGGAGTAGGTCTCGTTCGAGTACGGGACCGTCGCCGCCCCAATCAGGGGTGCAAACGGCAGCGGCTTCTCGAGGGGAACGGGTTGGTTCATCTTTCGGCCGTGTTTGGTCAGGTACTCCAAGACAGGGCAGTCGGCCGTCCCCTGGCTTTTGGCTTTTACAGAGCTTTCCAGGAACCCGATGGGGATGAGGCCGGCCTCTGAGCGCACAAACAGGCTGCCTGACGTTTTGCACAGGTTGTTGACCTGTGTTTCCAAATGGAACTCGAGCGTCTTTGGCTCGCTCCCTGCGTCTATCAAGTACGACTCGATAGTTTTGGAGAGTGTCTGCTCTGTAGTCTCGGCAGCTGACGGTACCAGACAGGTCTGCATCTTTGAGCGGAACAGTGCGATGTCGGCCGCCGAAGACAGGACCAGTTCGTGCGGAGGGTGCGTTACATGGCTGAAAAAGGCCCCATCGCTCAGCTGGGCTTCAGGCTGGCCTCGGATGAGAAAGGCCGAACGCATGGTCATGATGGGCTGGCCCTTGGCGGAGCTCAGGTGGCAGACGACCTCGACCTCGCAGCCTGAGACGGTTCCATCGGGGGCCTTGACCTGCTCGACGCGGACCTGCCTAGCGCGGGCCTGGACGACGTCGCCAAACTCGATGTGCTCGGCGCGGTCGACGGGGCTGGCGAACTGGTAGCCGTTGGAGAGGTGCACCAGGCGCAGCAGGTCGCCCCTGACGGGCGGCTGCATGAGCGCGCTACAGATGACGCCCCAGGACCCCACGATGGCAAAGTCCATGTTGACCTTTTCGGTCTGGTAGGCCTTGGAGTACCCGACCGCCTTGTTGAAGGCCCGCACGCGCTCCTCGTCGGCCTCGACCCACTGCGAAAACCACCCGTCCGCCTCCTCCTCCACTTCGGCACCGTCCAGCCAAAGCCGCCGGTACATGAGGTACAGCTCCTGTTCCCGCGAGCCGTACTCCTCACGCACCAGCGAGTAGGGCGTCTCGGGGTGGTATTCCAGGCGGAAGTCGAGAGGAACCCCCAGGCTGTTCTTGGTGACGTACGAGTACAGGCTGGCGGTGATCTTGTTGGAAAGGGCGGGCTTTTTGATCTCGAAAAGCACCGCGTCCTTTTCAGGCACCGCCATCCTGCTCATGGTTTCGGACGCACCGAGCACCCGGATGAGGGTGGATCCATCTTGGTCGACCAAACATTCGACCTTTTCCGCCCAGACCGACTCGGTTATCGTCCACAGCGGATTCTCAACCAGCTTGGTCCCACGGAATATGTGGCGGGCCTGCAGGAGCGCCTGTCGCCAAGGCTGGGCGGCGTCGGCGCAGATAGCCAGCCGGAGAGACTCGCCGTTGAGTGGACCTTGAGTCTTGCTGCCATCCTTTTTCTCGCCGCCTTTTTCGCTTCTGTTATAACCGCCGCCCTTGTGTGCAGGTTCCGACGTCAACACCAACCTCGGGAGGTACTCGACCTGCTGCGGCACGGCATCCCGGTCATTGCCGTAGCTCTCTGCGAGCAGGCGCTCGACCATGCCGTCATTAATGCCGTCGAGGACCTGGCCGACGGGCTCGTCAACCTCGCGCACCCCGCGCGTGGCCACGGGGCCCTGCAAAATCATAACGCGCCCGGCATCCTTCCCCACGACAGCCTCGAGGTTCTCCGACTGCCAGAGCGAGTCCTTCTTGAACCACGTCTCGAAGTTTGCATCCAGCGCCGGCACGAACGGCACCGGCTTCATGCCTCTCGCCTGACACTGCGCGAGGAAGTAGTGCACGTCCTCGAGGTGCAGCTGCGTGCCCGCCGCGCCGGGGAGGTTTCCCATGACGGCCATGGCGGTGGCGACGGGGCTGAGCTCGCACGCGCGGTGCAGCGCGTCCGGCGACAGGCACTCGGACAGGCCGGCGGCGTCGAGGAACCTCTCCTGCGCGCGCACCAGGAAGCCAGACAAGAGCCGCACGTACGAGGGGTCGATCCACTTGAGCTCGGGGGCCTCCTGGCCGAGGCAGCACAGCTCGAGGATGCGCCGCGCCACGTCCGAGTAGGTCATGTCGTCCAGCTCGCAGGCAAGAGGCTCGTCTGTCCCTGAGGGCTGGTACCGACGGGCAAACCACGGCTTTTGGAAGTCGGCGTTGAGACGCGCGATGATGCCGTCGCGCAGGGACTCGAGCTTGGCGATGCGCTTGGGACCGCGCGGGATCGAGAACAGCGTGCGGTCCAACTCGGCCCAGAAAAGGGCGCCCCTGGTGGCAACGACGTGCATGGGTTCGCCCATTTCGCTCGTGATGGAGATGATACCGCCTGCTCCCCGCGGGCCGTACGTCCCCTCCCAGTCGCCGTCTTCGAGGCCCGGGCAGGCGGCGATGGCGGCTTTTGCTGCTGGCGACGTCGCCGCTTCCCGGCACGCCATGACCCGGCTGCCGAAAAGCACGCCGTCGAACGGCATACGGGTGGCCCGGCCGTGGGCCAAACTCCAGCTACCGCTAAGGTAGGGGAATGCGTCCTCGGCGTCGGAGAAGCCCGACCCGGCAACCAATATTAGATTCGGGCATTGTCGGATGCGCGAGTACGTCTCCAGGATAGGTGCATGGAAGTCTTCAAAACTGTGGTGTCCTCCTCCCCGGCCTCCAGTCCATTGTAAAAGGACGGGGAACGTCGGGTTTTGCTGCGCTATCTCGATGGCCTGGAAGATAGACGCCACAGAGCCCGGTTTAAGGGAAAGGTGCTCAATCCCTAACGTTTTAATATATTCAGTCGCTACTTCGACTGACGGTACGCCGCCACCCACAGTCAATCCCGTAATGGGGAGGTTGTCGACCGTCCGCAGGCGGCGGATTAGGGGAATTTGCCAGGCTAGGGTTTTGGGACTGGCGTAAATAACATTGAGGGTGATGCCGCGGCCCGGCGGAAGTAGCTTCGTCAGGGCCAAGATAGCGGCGCGCAACGCCGTGGGGGTCGAATAGCCACCGCAGGCGAGCTCAACGTGATAGCCTGCGCGCATAACGGCGGCGACGAACGACGGGTGGATGGTCGTCGGGGTCATGCCGGCGACCATGACGGGCGGAAGGCCGAGGAGGCTGGTCATTTTGCTACCAATGTGTAGCCTCTGGTCCGAGCCGACCCGCAGTAGAGACGGGGCAAACTCCTTGGGCCAGCTAACGCTCCACCCTAAAGATTCGTCGCGGCGGTCATAGAGTTCCACGATTGATCCCATGTCGGGTTGGTTCGGAATCTGTAGCCCCGTCCGCCCGACGACGATGACCCGCGCGCCGCTACCCGAGAGGTTGTCCATGGTCAGCGCTCCTACACCGCTTGTGCCGCCGGGCCCAAAGTCGACAATGTGAGTCGCCGACGGAAATGCGACCTTGCGCCAGTCAACCGGGTCCGTGGTGACCTGGCGGATGAGCAAGCGCAGCACGTTCTTGTTGTCCTCGGCGTTTTCACTACAGAGCGCCGCCACGTGGCTACCGTCGCTGGTTTGGTTGACGGGCAGGAGCATGTCCTGGGGTCGCACCACCATGCCGGCCCTCTCTAGGTCGGCTTCGATGAGCGGCACGGCGTCTTGAAGTAGGCCGTGGTGGTGGCACGGGATAGACACGGGCAGGAACCGCATGCGTGGAGTCATCTTCCTCTTGGAGAAGGCGACGCGCGACTGCGACTGCGAAGGTCCAAGACCGTCCAGTCTATCCACGAGCACTGCCAGCGTCCGTTCAGGTCCGCTGACTACAAAGGCGTCTTGTCGGTTGACCAGAGCAAGCACCAGGTGTGACGCAGGCGGCAGGTGGCTGTTAACACCGTCAACAGCCGCTTGCAGGTCCGCAATGGTCACGTTGCTAACAGACAGCATGGGGCTAGGCTTGCCCAAGCCTGCAGCCTCAAGTGAAGCGGCTTTATCTTCGGGCAAGGGCGTCTGGCGAAACATTTGCTGGCTGCGGGCGCCAATCCAAAAGAGCGTCGTAATGCAAACGAGGGCGGCCTCGGCAAAGTCCTCCCAAGTCCTCACTGTTGCCAATATTACAGCCAGGATGATGCCTTGGGAATGGCCACTTATGCCGCTCAAAGTGGTCATCAACGTGTCCGGACTGCCACCCAGGCTTTTGATAAGTGCCTTGACGTGACATAGTTGCAGAAGGCCAATTAACGGGAAGCTGAGCGGCGCACGGATTAGATATTCCGTCCCTGGCGTATCTTCTGGCTCTTCAAGCCACTTTAACACGTCCAGGCCCAAAGGGAATTGGTCTGATACGCGCGCGTCGGCAGCCAACGTCGAGAGGCAGTGCGAACAGGACTCGACCAAATCCGTAATAAAACTGGGATATGTGGTGTTCAGAGCGCGCAACTCTTCAAAATAGTCGCGCGTATTTCCCTGCCCACCAAAGACGGCGTAAATGCGAGAATTGCCGGCCGCCTGCGCGCGCAAGAGGGCAGTGGTGTAGGCCTGCCTGGACACGCCCATGGAATCCTGCACGGCATAGAACCGGCTTATCAGGCGCCGGCGGCGGGCGGCACTGCTGGCTTTGGTGGCGGCGTAAACGTGGATGTCGTTTTCATCCAGAATTCTGTGCTCGAGGTGTTGCCATAGCACCTCCACCAGGCCGGTGCGGCTCCTCCCATTGCTGCCCTGACTGCCCAGGTACGAGATGAAGTCGATGACGAGCTCTGCCGCCGACTCTGGAGGGCTCCCGCCATCGGTGCTGCTAGTCCCCCGCGCCACAAAGGCCTGCGTGCACCTTTCGGCGAAATGGGACAGCTCGTTTGGTATATGAACATCCACCGAGACTCCGTGAAGGCTTAGCGTAAACTTTGCCTTGGTCGTTGTCCTCCTCTTGTTTTCCTTTGAGGGGCCCATGATTTCAATGCTGATGATAGGCTGAGATAGCTGTTGCGGGAACAAAAAGAAATTCAACTATGCGGTTATATGTCGTGAAATATCCCGATATTAACACAGGGGGCGGATAGAGATGATCGAAGCGAGAATGTTTGTTCTCTCCAAAGTTACTCAATCAAAATCACAAACGCTGAACCTCGGGACAAATGGTTTGGATCGAATATCTTTTGTTTATTTGTTCGCGAGCATGGTTTCGGCTGGCACTTGGTCACATTCAACACTGATTATCTCATTGATGCCTGCCATTTCATTCTTGGCCTTGACGAGCAAGTCGTTTACTCACCCCCTACCCCCCAAAGCCTGATTTTCCAATAACTCTTTTTTTTTTTTTTCTCCTGTGCTTTGAAGACGGTGCTATGAACAAAGCAATTCTGCCCCTGCAGCTATTTCGAACGCCGTCCAGGGGGGGTTCATGTTCACATAACCCGTCGAGGTGTACATTTAAACCTACCTGTATTACTTGATTCAAGAAGCGAAAGCCAAATATACAGGTAAAATCCCGTCGCTGGAAGTTCTGCACAGTGCTGCTTTTGCTGGGGGAGGGGGTGTCAATAATAACCATCCTGTCCCTGTAAGGTTTGACACCTGCCCCGCTGTGGGTATCCCCGGATCCTCGGAAATCTCTGTGTGTGTGGGTATGGGGGGGTGTGTGGTTGGGTGGGCCTCCTGAGCGTTTCCGAGTTGGTAGCAATTTTGATATAAAATTAAATAAAATAAATGGAGATCATATGCTCCCTGCGAACCCTGCGAACCTTCAAGTTGGTGGAGATTGAAGCACGGTGACACTTTAATCTACTCATAGGTTTTATCGTTTTGAGTAAATCGTCTGACGTAAGATCACCGATGGTAACAAGTAAATTTACACTACTACTCTCTACACGGTAGATGACACGTAATTGAGAGGTATCAGGAGACGAGAAGTGGGCTGGTGGCTAGACACGAATCACGAACCGAGTATACCGGAGTATGTGCTGTGCCATATACCATGTATGAACTTTTTGACCAGGGCTCTGTCATCTGCCACCAAATTTGTGTACGGCGGACTACCATAAGTTCCTAGGAGAAATCGCGCACCCCGCCGTTTGAGCGGGATCTACCGGGGACTAATAAGTACCGCGTACTAAGCGATGCTGTTAGACTGCTAGCTACTCAACCCTTACCAAGGGTGGAAAAAATGTGGTAATGTGGGTCCCGAGCTGCCCTGGACGAGCTGTTCGGCCCGATCTGTCCAGCTCGAGCTGCCTCCCAAGTACCGATACCTAGCATATGGGGGCTGCTTTGAATATTTTACATCAATTTTGGAAGTCATGTTTGGTACTAGTACTTATCAATAGCTATTACAGATTCTGTGATGAGCACTAACAGAAAGCGAAGAGGCCAGGCATCGCGATTCAACTGCCGGTACTTCTGCATGATTCAGGGTTCTCCTGGCCTTTCTTGTGGGATAAAAAATTGCAAAAATGTCACCGTCGTCCTGTGTAAAGAGCAAGGACGGAGAAACCCCGGCGCCAAAAACACGTGCAGGGAGGAAAGAAATTATTGGAAGCTTGGACGCTTTGCTGACACTGGCCGCAATATTGTGAAATACGACATGGTTTCTGTTCTGGGGCTGCAGGTGTTCATCGCATGACTACTGAGTAATTTATACCAAGGATGTTGTCTATTATCAAAGGGGCGGACATGTACGCAAATAGGAAGTTCTCGTGCATAATCAAATCATATCCTTGGTGAAGTTGACAGGGGCCATTGATTTGCTGCTGTCATTGAAATTAAAAATTTGCTAATCACCAGTATGGAAGTCCAGCAGTGCACAATTCTTTCACAACTTGACGTGCCTCGGACACCTTTGAATTTGAGAAGCATCCTTGTAAGCTTTATAATCACAAACAAGCTTCATTACAATCTAAAATGCTCCCTAACAGGCGATTTCAATGTGGACGTTTTCATACAGAGCTATGACCACCTGATACAGAGTAAATTCCAAAGGAGCTCTCCCCGTAACTGCCTTTTACGACGCCTTGTACATATTATTGCTGTCCAATTATAAGTGAAAAAAAAGTTTCTGTAATGCTGGTCTTCCTCTCGTAAAGAGTCTTGCCCATGTGGTTTTCCGCAATGTATCTCCTCATCACCGTGGCAATGAGCCCAGAAACAATAGCTTCATCTTCTTTGCCCCCTGAATATAGCAGACCTATATATGGTGCATTGATCACTAACGCCCTGGCCCAGAGCGTTCAGTGCCAGGAACCATGGGGTATATAATATACGAATCACCGTTTCCTTCGGCTGCCAATTTCCAAGCAATCAAATATCATCTTCAGGACAGTTGCCATCTTGGCCGAGTTGCCGCTGGCGGTTGACAACTGTGTTTTGATTATTCTTTTAATAAAGAACCCTCATTTGACAAGCTATATTCTTATTTGTAGCATATGCTATCTGGTCTCATAGCCTTCAAAGTAATTATCAGGTTCTGTGGAAGATCTACTTTAGTTGTTAGAGTGTCCATGTCATGGCTTCGGATCAGCTAAAGCACTTCCCGACGCATCTCTTGTTCAATATCAAGCCTGGAAACGGCGTGTTCCTGCCCGAACACTAGGGGACTCATTGTTTTACTTGAAAATATCTCCAGCCATGTGACGGAGACCGTGTCCTATGTATTTGCTGACCTCCCGCGCAGCACGCAGGCTGCAGCCGCTTGTTTCGAGTACTCATGCAGTATATGGGATTGGTATATCACACCCATCTTCTTGGAGTGGCGGTCGGTTCAAAGAAAGCCCAATATCTCGACGGCGGCCTGCACGGGATGAAACGGGACGCGATCAAGCTTTGAAACTTCCGGAAATGAATGCAGATCAAGATTACTGCGTGGCTATTGTAGACGAAGTCTGCAGATCGCTGACCCTCGTCAAATTTACCAAGACTAGCCGCCACAAGGCGGATCTAACCTCCGCGATCAGCTTAAATATATTTTTGTTTATACGGGCCCCGCTCCGGATTTCAGATCGTTAAAATACTGGACTGTGCATTTCCAAAGCCAGACCGTCATTTTCACTGTTTGCTTCTGACTCTTTTGCTGCCCGCAGGATCCCAGTTAAAAAATGGACAGCAACTGCAGAGACATGACAGGCCCTCAGCCAGCCCTATGCAATCGGCTAGGATAATGAAGATCAATATGGGTAAGAATCTGATGTTATCGGGCGATCCTCTATACGAGTGGATCATAGGTATTTGGAGGCCGAAATACTTAGCTTGGGTACGACATCATGGCCCTATAAGGAGACATCGGGCTTTGCCATTTATTCCAATAACCTTTTTGTTACCCAATGAAAAAGCCTCAATACCATCAGCAAAAACCCAGTTTCAAACACTGCCAACTCTGCATGCCTGTCTTCTCTATTATCCTGGCCGACTTTACAGCCACTGGACGACTGGCTGTGCCACCTGTGACTGCCAAGACTGTTGACGCGTACAGCCCATCGTCAGTCGCCCATCCCTGCCAGACAACTGAGCCACCCAACCATAGAGCAGTCCAGCTCAGCAAACGTAATGGATGTACACCCGATGAGACTGCCTTTGCACGCCCACCCTTGCCGCCCACGTTGTGAGATGGGAATAAGATATGTGGTGCTAGATGCACCTGCATGACAGGCAGAACAGCGTCAATCCCTGAACAACTCTACCCAAAGCATGGTAGATCTGTTTGAATCAGGTTATTATTGTTGGTTCAGATGAGATCGGGCCTATGGAGATGTTTTGGAGGGGTGTTACCTGTTGAATGGTTTCGCTACATATTGAAGGCAATAATATAAGCTCAATACTTAAATACGTTGGCCAACGAACTGCTCGTATTTTAGAGCTTTACGACTGGCTGGAGAGAAGATAAGCTGATCAATTGCATTCTGCGGGGTGACTATTTAGTTCAGTATTAAAGTACCTTAGCACATGTTAATTTCTGTGCATATCTGCAACGTCAGCCTGTATTCTGGCCTCAGGATGACCAATACCGAGCTGCTGCTAAACAAAGCCATGTTCACATGTTGAGTTTTATCATGACCTGCTCTTAATTCGTCGTCAATTATTTGGCTTACGGGCTTATATAACTACTTCGATAACTGACGCTTGAAAGCAACGCAAAAATTGGCAAATTTATCAAGTTCCGCCTTGTTTTTCTGGTCGCTGTAGGTCTTGTAAACTCTTTCATTGCGTATATCTAGACCTGCCTTTCCACTACCAGCGCCACCAGCCAAGGGGCAGAATACTCCATGGCGACAGCTACTCATATACAAAGGACCTGCACTACACCAAAACCTTACACGACCAAAACTGTCCCAAAGCGTACATAACTAAAATAGAAACATTCACTTGTGCATCATAGCATCCTACTCAAAGAAGGAGAACTGCAGGACAGGCCCCTCCTTCTGCCCGGTGATATAATCTTTGAGCTGAAACTCCCCTTCGCGGTGGCGACCGAACTCGGCACCGGGCTTGCCGCACCCGACTTTCGCCTCATCTCCATCAGGCAATTTGAAGTCGCCCATGTTCAACAACGTCGCCGTCGTCAGCATCAGTTCGTGCATGGCCAGCGCCTTGCCCAGGCAGCTCCTCTGCCCGATGCTGAAGGGCGCAAACACTGACCTACCCTTTTCCACGCTGCTGGCCTCGTTGCCCCCTTCGACCAGCCACCGTTCCGGCTTGTACGTGAATGGGTTGTCGTAATAAGCCTCGCTATGCTGGATGCTATACAGGGGGACGCCGACCGCGGTACCACGTGGCAGAAACTCGCCGGCGACGGTGGCGCCGCCCTCGGTCGCCACCTCCCGCCACAGCGAGCCGCCCACCGGCGGCGACATGCGCATGGCCTCCTCGATGCAGGCCCGCAGGTACACGCAGGAGGTAAGGGCCGCGCCGCCGCACGCAGGCTGCCCCTTACCAAACGCGGCACGCACCTCGCCCGCCGCGCGCTCGTAGCAGGCCGGGTTGTGGGCGAGGTAGAACAGCACGGAGGCCAGCGAGATGGAGGACGTATCGGTACCGGCGAAAACCAGCGTCGCGCTCTCGGCCGCGAGTTCGTCCGCCGTAAACTTGCTTCCCGTTTCCGGATCCGTGGCCGCAGCCAGGTTGCTGAAGAGGTCCCCGTTCTCGTTGTCGCCGAGCTTAGAGTCCTCGCCCTGCGAAAGGCGCTCGAGACGGATGCTCAACATGCGACCTAGGAACTTCAAAAAGCGGTTCCGTGCGACGATGGCGCTTCGGAAGAAATATTTATCCAGCTTGAGACGCGCAAAATACGGTGCTTGGACGAGGCCGGCCATGCGGGTGTTTGACTTTTCAATGGCGTCTACAATGTAGCGGAAGCGCGGTTCCTCCAGCAGGTTGTACTGGGCGTCAAAGATAACGTCGGCCATGATGTCAAAAGAGAGATAGCTGCATATGTCGCTCATGTTGATCGAGGGGCCCCAGCGCCTCCCATCTTTGTCTTTTTCGGACTTTTTTGCATCTTCGCCGACAACCTTGACTAGGGCGAGGATGTGGCTCATTATGCGGTGCTCATAGCTGCGCAAGGTGCGTTCTGACACTCCTTGCGCTAGGATACGGCGGCGGCGGGCGTGTTCACGGCCGCCGCTGATGGTAAGGGTGTTTGGGGCGCGGTGAATCATGGGCTCGTACCCAACACCTTTGATGAAGGTGGACGAGGACCCAAAGCTGTAGATGTCACGCATGCCTTTGGCATTGTTGAAGAGGAGGCCATTTGGGGCGTAGCGGACGGTGTCACCTTGTTTGGGTGTTAGCTTTGTATGCGTGGTAGTATGTTTGCATGGAGATTGCCTCAAAACAAATCAAGAAAACACTCACCATATTTGATGTGGCATTTCCACATGTCCAGGTGAAGATCACCTTTCCAGGCATAATAAGCGGCATAGAAATCTGTGATCTTGGCTAAAAATGGGCCTGGGTATTTTGCGAGTGGGTGGAAGAAGATTCTGTATATGATGATGTAGGCAACCTGTTTTGTTCTCTGGTTAACCTTTGGCTGTCAATATGTGTGTCTACATTTATACAGCACCTACATATGCTAGACCAGCGGCGACACCGGCCGCAAGGAGAGTGAAGCCTGTCAGAGCCATCCTTGGGAGTTCCAGGCAGACAGACAAACGTAAGAAAGGGGGACTTGAAAAAACATGGAACAGAGGAAATCCTCAAAGCATAGGCAGCAGCAGGAGACGAGTCAAGACGGCATTCCAAAGAATTGCTCGGCTCGGGTTATTAACAAGAAAAGTGTGCAACCCGTTTCGTCAAAGTAGCACTCGATCTAGACAGCACTTCGTGCCTCGCCCCTGAAGGATCACACAATCGAGCCGACTCGTCTCGGCACTGTTTATTGACTCGGCTCAAATCACTCAGGAAATGTCCATTCGGAGCAATATTCTGACATAAAGTTGACTTTTTCGGACTTACTCTGCATAGAATCGCACCATTCCCTCGGGTTTGCCAAGTTTACCGCCAAGACAGGCCATTTCGACTCGCCATCTGCTCGTATTGTCAGCAGTTTCATACCACTACCCCTGAGTGAATTTGAACCAGACATCCTTGGGTAGTGGTTCCAGGCAACAGCCATGCATTTTTCAACTGTATGTTGATGTAGCAGTGTATGTAGACGGGGCGTGCTCCGAAGAACATTGCCTCCCGGCCCACGCCCGTGAACTCTATCAACATGATCCCCACATTCTTTTTAGGAAATCTGGATTCGGATTTTTGTTGATACTTGAACTCTCTTAGGTCTCCATGTGCGTATTTAGAGTAATTAACAAATACGTGGTACGCTCGGTGATACGCAATATTGCTGAATCATAGACGGCCAATATAATAAGGAGCAAAAACAAGGGCTTGTGACAAAAATGAATAGCCAGGGGATATCAGGACATGCATGGCGGGCCCAGACCAAAAGAATCAACTCCACACCACAGTGCTGAATTTTGTGGGTTTTAAAGCATTGGCTGCTTTTAGGTATTTTCCATAATTACAGCCCACAGTTCCTCCGTAGCATGGAATAAGAAAAACCATTACAGTAAACGAGCAGACGTAAGCAAGTCCGTGCTGCCCATAGCTTTACAGGGACCCTGATTTTGACCCCTACCGCTATAGTGGTCTCTGACTTGTACAGTAGATCAAACTCTCATATCCTTCAGTATTTGCCACAAGCTGGGTCCCAATTTACCCTATTGTATGTACTGTATACCGGGAAAAACTCAATCAACGACCAATACCCACCCTCACCTTTGTAACCAAATGCTTGTTTCACGCTTGGGCCACAGGATCAGCTGTCTTACCATGGCCTCAAAAGTTCGGCTGACATGTATCGTAAATGATATTTACTGTAGGGTACAAACATGTGTACTTGGCAGGCTTTGACACTGGGTCTATGCCGGGGGCTTCAGGCCTTTTCATTGAATGAACAAGGGCTACTGGGATGAAGAGTAAGGTCCTGTGCTATTTTATAGGGGCCATGAATTTGTACCAAAGTATTTAGGTATCGAAATGCCTTTGTTCCATTGGCATAAACTAGCGTCTGATAATATCCACATGTTACTCTAGCTGTTTACAGTCAACCAGGATAATAAAGGTCACTACCAGGGTATTTTGCAGGGTATATAGCAGGTACAATACTGGGTTTTTTAATGGGATTGCAGGCTTTCAAATTAAATAACGAAAAAATTACTGGAATAATGGGCAAAGTCCGATTTCATCTGGTAAGGGTATAGCATGTACCAATTCTATATATTTTGCCTTTCCAATACCTTTATATCCATTTGTATAATAAATCGACCAAAGATATCCACATTATACCCTGCAAAGTACCCTGGTAGTGACCTTTATTATCCTGGTTGACTGGATTTTATTGTCCTGCTTGGCTGTAAACCTTTTACTTTGTACAGTAGTGCCGTACCCTCCTTGGTGGGGGTACAGGGGAGCGGAAGGAGGCAGATCCCATCCGAATCTAGATTGTAAAGGAGCCTTGGCAGCATCCTGGCGATTTTTTTACATTGAGTTCAGGTACAGTACGTGTTGTGGGAATATACCTCGGGGTGTGTGGAAACTAGACAGGGTCCGAGCCTGGTAGGATATGGGAAAGGGCCGGGCCTAGAAGGACCCGCAGCGCAGGTCCACATTACCGTTTCACTGTGTCCGCTGCTGAATTTGAATTTAGACACATACCAGCAATTTCACTTCGTGGCGCATCGGTGAGCATCCAGGCCTTGTGTTCTGGATGTCTTGGCATCAATATCGTAACAAGTAATCGCACCCCCCTCCCCGCATCGAATCTCACTCTAGAGCATGGACGCCCTGCGTCTACAACCTTTTGCTCTGCCACCCCAGTACATACTAGTAATGGTTCGTGTGAATTACCTACTGTAGTGAGACGCATCTGATAAAGACTTGGGCCTACAGTCGGCCGGGGTAATAAAGATAACGACCAGGGCAAAGGACTGGATATAACCCGGGCGATCTTTTATGCGAATAAAAGCAAAAGTATTTCAATTTATAAATATATAGCGCTTGTTCAAAGCCAGGATCTATAAACGGATCCATAGATGGAAGTGGGTTCTACGTGTCACTCCAATTAACCCTTGCTTGAACCAATAGAAAAAACTCAAGATCCCAGAAATGATCCATTCCCCCCTTGTTACATACCCTAGGTTTTCATCTTCTTTACCCCGGCCGACTGTATGTTTTATTGTAGGTTGAAGCTTCTACCCCACTTGCCCATCTTTGTAGTCCTTCAAATCCGGGAACTCGGTTAGATATCCCAAGGATAGTAGTAATCATATTTGCATGTATGTCCCACTTGCCAGACACGGTCGTAATAGTATGTACAGGTCCCCTCACAACCTCCAGGACGTCAGCCATCTCGGCAAGTACTTTGTGGGTTCGCATCGCAACCTACCTCGGTTATGAAACCCAGATGAGCCCTAGTGTCGGTAACCATTGCCAATCAGGGATTTGGCACGAACCCACGGTGTGTATCGAGATGAGGTGGACTATGGGTTTCTCAAAGGCTATAAACGAGATGCTTGCGGCAAAAATCGACCTGCCCACATTGCCGACAATGGCAGGTCAGGCAGGATACTTGGAAAAAGGTACGGCTGTTTGTACAAGGAGATGCCGGGAGTACCCCAGTCGGTAGTAATCCAGAGTAGGAAATCGAGAACAAACTGTAACGGGTATGTTAGTGGAACGCGGTCTGACGGAAAAGGGGAAGGGAGGCCTCGACTGACCAGGCGAGATTCTAGAATACTCGCCAAAGCTGATAGCACCCATTGCTTTTTTTAGCCCCTCAGACGTCCAGGCTTGGCAGATAGCTTTTATACCAGCCTTGGGCCACCTTGGAATGTGGCAGACTCTTGCTCCCATGTTTGCTGGCACATCCTAGCTACATCCATTCACAGTAAAGCTGAACATGACAATAGCAAAAATGGCAACTCCGGAATCGCACCTTTACGCGTCGATAGACGACCAGCTGTCGTACATATTGTTGACAGAGCTATTATCGTACGTGGAAGAGTCCACCCTCGCTGCGTCCCCTCGTGTTGTTATTCTAGTATAGTATCACTAACCTGGGCCGCAATAGATACCAATTCTGCTCCGCTGTGCAATGGATAGCTTCCCAGGACTCCTTCCTCGGCGGCGCTTCGCCTGCAAGGCGGATAATCGAGGTCGGGCCCGGCCAGACTCTGGTTAATATGGCCCGGAAAACGATCAAGTCCAAGTTCGCCGCCGAGGATGCCGCCTACGGGCGGACGAGGGAGTTGTTGAGCATCAAGAAGGACACTGCTTCCATCTACTACCGGGGTACCGGCGAGCTGCCAGTGCCTGTGCCGGTGACCAAAGCGGCTGCGCCTGTCAAGAAGCCTGTCGTGAATCCTGCCCCAACCACGGAGGAGGCTGCACCACCCAAAGCTGCAGCCCCGCAACAAGTGAACGCCATGCCGGTGTCAGCACAGCCCTCATCCATCCCGGACTCTCCCGTCACCGCCCAAGAAATCCTCATCCTTCTCATCTCCACGGCGCTCAAGAAGTCCAAGGGCGAGGTGGCCACCGACAAGCCCATTAGCGCTCTTTGTGGCGGTCGGTCTACTATTCAGAACGAGATCATCGGTGACCTCACCAAGGAATTTGGCAACATCCCCGAGCAGCCAGAAAGCATGTCCATCTCGGAACTAGCCACGAGCCTAACCGGTGGCAAGCTCGGTGCCTCCACCACGGCCATGGTGTCCAAGATGGTAAGCATGAAGCTGTGCGCAGGCGCCAGCGTGTCTTCCCTCAAGAAGACCCTGAACAACAAGTGGGCCTTCGGGCCCGGCCTACAGGACAAGGCCCTCCTCACCGCCGTGGCCATGCAGCCCGACGCCAGGTTGCCCGGCCCCAAGGAGATGGACGAGTTCGTCGCACTCGTCGCCGCATCCGTGCTGCGCGACATGGGCATTGACCCGGCCAGCCTGGGCGGCGGCGGCGCACAAGACTCAGGGTCCGGCACCTCGACGGAGCTCGTATCGTCCGAGGCGCTGGACGCCTTGCGCGACGAGCTGCGCGGCCATGACAAGGCGGCAGCTCGCGTTCTGGCCCGCCGCACTGGCGAGGACGTGGCCACAACGGCGCAGGCGCAGGAGGTCAAGGCGCTGCGCGCTGTCGTGGACGACTCGCAGCGTCGTCTTGACATGTGGACGGCGGAGCTTGGCGCCCCCTTCGAGGCCGGCATCGTGCCGTCCCTCGTTGGGCGTTCGCAAAAGGCCCGTGTCTACGACTCGTGGTGGAACTGGGCCGTGCAGGACGCCCTCGAGCTGTTTGATAAACTAGCTTTCCAAGTCGGCGTCCCCGAAGCCTGGGTCAATGACAGGGTCGCGGCGTTGGAGAGGAGCGGCGACAGCCGCATGGTGCTGCTCCTCGATAATCTGCTCCAGAAGGCCATCAAGCTACCCGACGGGCCGGGAAAGACGCGAGCCCGCGAGGTAATGGGCGAGTTGTACGTCAAGGTCGGGGCTGCGGCCAATGAGGAGAAGGCCGTCTTGAAGCACGCTGTTGTGTCGACGTCTCCCGTGCTGCGGTACGGCCTCAACGGCAAGCTGATCGTGGAGGAGAAGTTCCGCGAGGTGTTCTGCGAGAAAGACCGCAGGTGTGAGTCGCCCGTCTCGTCCGACGTTTCGACGAGTGCGATCCTGTCCGACATGTCTGCCAGCACCATGGCGTCCGACTTTTCCATACGTACGCCGCCGTCCGAGCTAAGCAGCTTCACCACGTCGATCCGCATCAGTGGGGAGCCCTTTATCAAAACCTTTCGAGAATGGGACGGCTGGTCGCGCAACAAGGAGCTGTCGGACACGTACATTTCGTGGTTTGCCGATGCGGCCGAGTCTGGTATTTCATTCAACGATAAAACAGTGCTCCTTACAGGTGCTGGCCGCAATTCAATTGGCGTCGAAATACTTTCGTTGCTGTTGTCTGCAGGGTCGCAAGTCTTGGTGACGACCAGTTCATACTCCCCCGAGACTCTTTCATTCTACCAAGACCTTTACCGCAGCCGCGGAGCCAAGGGCTCACGTTTAGTGGTCCTCCCGTTCAACGCCGGCAGCCAGCAGGATATCGATGCTTTGGTCACTTATGTTTACAAAGACCTGGCCTGGGATTTAGATCATATTATCCCTTTTGCCGCTATTGGCGAAGCTGGACGCGGAGTGGATATGATCGATTCTGTATCCGAACTCGCGCATCGCGCCATGCTCACCAACGTTGTTCGCCTTTTGGGCGCCGTTAAGGTAGCTAAGGAGAAACGCAGTATTTGGACACACCCAACACACGTATTGCTTCCCATGTCCCCCAACCACGGCTCCTTCGGCCAGGACGGCTTATACGCCGAATCGAAAATCAGCCTGGAAGCACTTCTTAACAAATGGTCGTCTGAAGGCTGGGGAGATTATTTATCGCTTTGTGGCGCTGTTATCGGCTGGACCAGGGGTACAGGTCTCATGGCGGGCAACGATGCTGTAGCCGCCGGTGTGGAAGCGGAACTTGGCGTTCGGACATTTTCCAAGGCCGAAATGGCTTGGCACCTGGTAGGTCTGCTCGATTCGCAGACCTTGCGGACGGCCTGTGACTTTAGCCCCCTGGTCGCCGATTTATCCGGTGGTATGATGCCCTGGATGAAGCTGCGCGGCGAGCTCGACCGGATCCGCAAGGGGATCAAAGATAGGGCCGAGGTCGAGCAGGTGCTCGCGCTCGAGTTTGGGCTCGACAAGAAAGACAGCAACTCGGCGACAATGACACCCCGTGCCCAGCTGCGAGTCGACAGCCTGGAGTTGCCAGATTGGAACACGAGCATTAAGCCAATGGCCGCTTCCCTACAGGGCATGGTGGACCTGGACAAGGTCGTCGTAGTCGTCGGTTTCGGCGAGGCCGGCCCATGCGGTAGCTCCCGTACAAGATGGGAGCTAGAAACAAAGGGTTCCCTGTCCATCGAGGGTGCCGTAGAGCTAGCCTGGATCATGGGGCTTATCAAATACCACCAAGGCCCCCTGCCGTCGCAGCCTCAATCCTCGTACGCCGGATGGGTAGAAACAAAAACAAACAACCCCATTACCGATATAGAGGTCAAATCGAAATATGAGGCCTTTATGTTGGAGAACACGGGTATCCGACCGAGCGAGCAAAAGCCTCACGACCTTACAGCAGCGGGTGTGGAGCAGGAGCTCGAGGAGATTGTTTTGCAGGTCGATATGGACCCGGTGGCTGTCAGCGCTGAAACCGCGGCCGAAATGGCACTCCAGCACGGCGATAAAGTCTCTGTCTCCAACGTAGACGGGCAGATGTACGTTACCCTAAGGGCTGGAGCGACAACCTTTGTGCCCAAGGCGAAGTCGTTCCACCACACTATCGCTGCACAAATGCCCAAAGGCTGGGATGCGAGACGGTACGGCGTGCCGGACGACATCATTTCACAGGTCGACCCCGTAACGTTGTACGCGTTAGTAGCGGCGTCGGAAGCGCTCCTGTCCGCCGGCCTCCCGGACCCCTTTGAACTCTACACAGATTTGGGCTGCAACGTAACCGAAATCGGTAATTGTGTCGGCAGCGGCATGGGTGGACTAAGGGCCGTGTTCAACCTTTTTAAGGGGAAATATCTTCAACGCGACGACCAGAACGATGTCCTAGCCGAATCCTTCGTAAACACGCCCGCGGCATGGCTAAATATGCTTCTGCTCGGCGCTGCAGGACCCATCCGTACACCGGTCGGCGCCTGTGCCACTGGATTGGAAAGCTTAGACAACGCCTACGATCTATTGGTGCGCGGTCGGGCCAAGCTCGTCGTCGCGGGCGGTACAGAGTCCATGGAGCGCGATACGGCACAGGGTTTTGCCAACATGGGCGCCACAGTTGACGCAAGCTCTGAAGCCGACAAGGGCCGGTCGCCAAAGGAGGCCAGTCGCCCCATGGCTTCTACGCGCGCAGGCTTCGTCGAGGCCGAGGGCTGCGGAGTGCAGATCCTCGCCACCGCCAGCACGGCCATCGAGCTCGGCCTGCCCATCCACGGCATCATTGCTTTTACCCACACCGCCAGCGACGGCATCGGCAGGTCGCTGCCCGCCCCCGGAAAAGGCGTGCTTACCAGCGCGGCCGAAGTCCAGACGACCGCCGCCGACGCCCCAGGCCGGCGGATGCTCGATCTCGACTACCGCCGCAAGCAGCTCGACTCGTCCTTGTCGCGCATCTCGCGTGATCAACACCAGGAGCTCGGTCTCATCCACCAGTCCGATCTGCCTGCCTCCGACAGAGCGCACCTATCAGCCGAAGTCACGGCGCGGGCCGAGGCGGCCACCCGGTCGGTGCGGCAATTCTACTGCAGCGGGGAGTTTTACGCCAACGACAAGACCGTGTCCCCGCTACGCGGCGCCCTGGCGGTGTGGGGGCTCGGAATCGACGACGTGGCGGTGGCGTCGCTCCACGGCACCAGCACGGTGATGGGGGATGTCAACGAGACCAAGGTGCTGCAGCGGCAGCTGGAGCACCTGGGGCGGACGGCCGGCAGCGTCATGACGTGCGTGTGCCAAAAGTCGGTGGTGGGCCACGCCAAGGCCGGGGCGGGCGCCATGGCCATGAACGGCGCGCTGCAGGTCGTGACGAGCCCGTCGCGCACCGTGCCCGGCAACCCGAACCTCGACAACGTCGACGGCAAGCTGCGCGACATGGACCTCCTTTTCTTCCCGAGGAACACCCAGCCCGTCGCCCAGGACATGGTCAAGGCCTTCACCGTGTGCAGCTTCGGCTTCGGCCAGAAGGGCGCCCAGGTAGTTGGCATCAACCCGCAGCTTCTGTTCGCCTCGCTGCCTGGCGGCGAAGCACAGTACCAGGCCTACGTGGCAAAGGCCAGCCGCCGGAGGACCCGTGCCAACAAGGCCTTCCAGGAGGCCCTCTACGGGGGCAAGGGAATGGTGAGGGTCAAGAGTGAAGGTGTTTGTGCTACTGTTGGAGGTGGAGAGATTGATCAATTTCTTTTGACTAGGCGATGAATATCTTTTTTTTTTGTTTGTTTGTTTGCAATAGTTTGTCAATGCACAGCGTCGCGTTCATTTTGTGTTTTTATTTTGTTCAGATAGCTCCCGCTTGCCGTTTTCGTCGTTGATCTACACTCTGACTTTTTTCTTTTACCTTGTTTGTTCATGTAATTACTATCAACTTTTCTACAGATTTTTCGTTTTCGTCTCTCTTCCTTTTGTCATCATTTTCACAACTTGCTTGGTTGTTAGCGACTCCATCTTTGTGTAGTTGTGCTTAATAAGCATCTGATAAGTACTACCAAACACGCTGGCTCATTGCCAAGTCTTCCATCTTCAAGTTCCCGGGACGTTGTTTGTTGTGGGTCCACTATGTACTCGATCTTGGCTTCACTTTAGTAAGAGTAATAAGTACATAGTCATATAGCCTTCAAATCAAGACTTGGATTTTTCAAGGTTATCCGCAACCACGTGGCTTGGGGTAGCGTCCCCAAACGAGCACATCCACCAAACTTTACCCGGGCACGACGAAGGCTCCCATGCAAAGTTACATGCGTTAAGCTCAAACCATAGAATTGGGTTCATGTTGATTTGTAGATTTGCATCCCTGAATCAATCTTGATACCTCAAATTCAACCCTACTTTTCATATGCAAACTATTAAAAAGGTTAGGGGGGAAAAAAAAAGGAGATCTAGAAATAACAACAATACAATGGCATTTTCAAGCTACTTCAGCAAGCGAAACTACGCAGAGTCAGTTTCAATTTTCATCTGCCATATTTATGTCCTGATGTGTCTTGTGGCAAAGTACTATACACGAGAGCTTGAATAATACGAATAGTTTGTAATATACCAAGGTTCAGCGCTCCGGCGGCGATTCAATCCCTCGCGATTACGGGGTGCATAAGATCCATATTGAAAGGAACGTTCACAAGCGATTGATTGATCTCGACTTGGTACTTCACCATCGAATCACTCTTGCGCGGTGTGTTCAACAAACCGACTCTCCGCGAACGACTATCAACTGCCGACTCTCCGTTGTCGAAGCCCCTTAGGCGTTCGAACGGAAACTCTAACCAAGAGTAATCCCGCCCTCATGCTGCGGGGCCGGTGATCCGTGGATATTTTGCAACTGATTCATACAGTTTCTCACCACCTTTACGTGAAGCCCACGTCCATGGTATGCGACATTCCTCGGTGTAACTATGTGACTGTGCAGAGGTAGACCTTGGCGCTAAACACGCAAGCAACAGCTGTTGCACTTGTAGGCATCGGCAATGGCATTGTGTGTTGCAGCTGGTACCGGTGGTCCAAATCCCCACCTCGCCGGCTGTATTGCGGCGTTTTACTTTTCATATTTGTCAGGAGGTGGCCCATGCACCTCATGTGCAGGCAGGCCCCGCAGCCCTAGATAGATATAGAACAAACGCCTACCAATTCTGGTTGGGCTTTGTTCCATGAATCGACAAGCTTCTGTTACCTGAAGACTTCACAATATTACTTATTTTCCGCCTATACCGTTTGGAGGCCCTTCATCAGGGGTGCGTTGGGAACCATAGCACCCAAGTAGAAGGGGGTAGAGCTGCTGCACATTAGGTTTGAGGGTATGCATTGGGTGAGGTGCGTTCAACAGGGAAGGAAGGCAAAGAACTAATTCAAACTCTCGCGTACTCTTTCTAAAAAGAGTTTGCTACATTATTGTCAGAGTTTGGGTCCTACGGAGACAGTGCTGCGTAGGAAAACTATTTGGATCTTCAACGGGAGGCTGCCCCAGGGGGTGCATTTTGACTTGATGAATGTAGCCATCGCGTATGCAAAAGTGCTGGTATACTTTCGTGCTCCGCAGTAGAATATGCATGCCGCTCCACCAAACATGCACTGCGCTGACTGGCCCTGGACCTGGAAGAGGAATCGAAAGATGTCACAAAAAGAAAAGCGGCATCTAAGCTCAGTAAGGGATAAATGCCGCACACGAGATTCTTCAGTACGGAAGGAGCAATCGAGAAAGTTTCCGCAGGCCCGAGGCTGATCGGGATTTCCTTAGCGTCTACATGGGTTATGGTAAAGCAACTACCACGGTGAGCTACATGTATAGACCTCGTCAAAAGATACCCTGCACACCTGTGTAGCCTTTCGCTTGTTATATCCCGTCTTTATGTAGCATAATGGGGCTACAGGAAAATACTAAATATTATTAAATTCAAAGCAAGCCGCCGAGGGATCCTAACTTGCACGCCCGCCCGGCCCTTGATGTACGTTTTGATCGGACCGCATAATGGTTGCATTCGGTTACACGCTTTGCAAGTACACACCCCTCAATGAATATTTTATCTCCGTTGTACATCGGAGGAGAGTTGACACTTCGTTTCCACGTGACTTGTAAAGTCGCATCAGGTATGGATCCTTCCATTGTCATGTTTTCCCCTGTTAAAGCCCCCCATGCAATTTCTTTTATTGGTTTAAATAAAACAAGGGCAATCCTGAGCTGAACATTGAGTTGGGGATAGGTGTGTGTGCAGTAAGTACTCTATGTAGGTACCCCTGAGGCCCGCTTACTCCGTACGGGGCTCTCCTTAGTACTATGTACCGTGCAAGGCTTTTGAGTCGGGTAGCTCCACCCTCCCCCTCCCATGTCATTGCCGTACTGTGGCACTTCGTACTGTACCGTGGCCCAGCCACCCCTCACAAAGGCGACTTCAGTTGGCAGGGCAACGGGAAAACGAGTCAAAGCATTCGGAGGGGGGTTTGATTCGGGGATTATTGGGGTGTCTTTGACTAGGGTGTTTGTTCATCATGTTAGTCAGAAAGCCGTTCGTCCCAGCATAGCTGATGCGCAGGTCCATTGCTAATTTTTTTCCTGGGATTCTGCTGCATCTCCCTCCCTTGTTTTCTTTCTTACTTTATCAACCCACCCACTGTACATTTTTACCACCAGCTTCTTTGGGACCGTTGGGCCTATAATGGCTGCTCTTATCATCCATCCTTATTTACTCGTATCATTTTACATGGCATCATAATTAAGTACTTCACTAATTTATTGTAGGAACATCTCAATCAATTAATGGTTCGAAGTACCCTTCTGGGGCACCTCGGCTATTGCTAGCAGCCGGGCGACTTCACCTCCCCGGTAATTTCATGTCGTGTCAGCTGTCAGCTGTCAGCTCCAAACCTCGCATTGCCGGAACCTCTGGGTTGACTCAAGGCTTTTTTCCCTTCAACCTCGTCCAATCTAAGTCTCAACATCTCACAGCATCCTCCCAGATAGTCGCGCAGCCCATTTGATCTGATAGCATATACTGCAGCCAAAAGAAATCGTCCAGTTGCGAAGGCTCATATTTTGCTGGCTCTCTTTAATCTACCATCGTGAGCAGTCGGCCAGACTCAGAGAAGACGATGATTGCCCAGCCTAGCGATGGGGTCCGTAGCACTGCGGAAGAAGCTCCGGCTTCCAACAAGACGGACGTTGACCTATCTGCAGTGCCGGGAACTGCATCCGGATCCGAACGTTCGACAAGCATCGCCAGCAAGGGCACCGGCAAGACTTCCAAGCCTAAGCCTGAGCGCGAGGCTACTTTCAAAGACTACCTCCGTGTTTTTACCTACGCCAAGAAGTTCGACTACGGTTTGATGGTCACTGCTTCTATTGCGGCTATTGGTGTTGGAGCCGTGAGTATACACCCTTCTGGTCTTTGGCTAATGTTCCAATTTTTATGTTTGGAAGTCTGTCAAGTGGTCGCAGACCGCTGCCTGTCTGTTCCAACCTTGCTAATTCGTCTACATTGATCTCCCTAGACTGCTCCTTTGATGAGTGTGATTTTTGGGAGACTTGTTAATAGCTTCAACTCGTTCGACCCATACACAAGCAAGTGCCACCGCAGCGCAATTGTTTAGCTCTTGAGTATTTCATTGCGAGGTGACTCGACTAACTCGGTCTTTTCCCTCATTTAGCCACGGACTTTAGCCCATTTAGAGATGCCCTCAACCAACTTTCTTTGTTAATGTTTGTTTTGTTTCTAGTCCGGTTTACACTCAACTACATATGCAAGGTAACTATCCATCCCCGCCTGCTCGACTACCTGCTTGTCCCTATAGGTTTGCCTTGTACTAATGATGAGTTTCAAGTTCTGTTTTCGCTTAATCGGGGTTCGCATGTCGGCGGCACTGCGTCTTACTTTTTTGGAAGCCCTCTTCGCTCAATCGATCCACGTCCTAGACTCGTTGCCGTCAGGCTCTGCCTCTGGGACTATAACTACTACGGCCAACACACTCCAAATGGGAATATCGGAAAAGCTTGGGATTTTTATCGAATCTATTTCGACCATTGTGACCGCGTTAATCGTGGCCATGACTTGGTCATGGGAATTGACCCTGATTACCTCCACGGTGATCATCTTCTTGGCTTCAGTGCTTGCTGGCACACTTCCATTTGTTGTAAAAAGGACTTCAAAGCAGGCCAAGGTATGTGATTTTCCGGCTTCATCCCCTTCATCCCTATGACTTTGATGACCGCTCCCGGCTTTGAACCGCCGTTGACATGACCCCTGTCCAGGCCGAGGCCAAGGCAACCTCGGTTGCCAGCGAGGCGTTCAGCAGCATCAGGATGGTTGCTGCATGTGGCGCCCAGGACCGTATAGTTTCCCGCTATTCTGAATGGGTGGCCAAAGCCAAGAAGTTCGGCCAAGGCACAACCCCTTTTATGGCGGCCCAATTTGGCCTCCTCTTTTTCGGCATCTACGCCGGGTTCGCCATTGCTTTCTGGTACGGCACAACGAAAATGGCTGCAGAAGGGCGCATTTCTGATGCAGGTACCGTCGTTATTGTATTAATGTCGGTTATGTTTATTGTTTTTTCGGTTGATCGTTTGGCAGCTCCATTGGTCGCCGTTTCCAAAGCTATGGTGGCCGCGGCCGAGTTTTTCGTTGTTATCGACGCATCACGACCAGATCCAGGAAAAATAAGGGATCCGCAGGTTTCGGCCACGGAAGACATTAATCTGTCTGGTGTTACCTTTGCTTACCCTGCTAGGCCTCACGTTAAAGTCCTCGACGACCTCAGCCTCACATTCCCTGCCGGCAAAGTAACTGCTATTGTTGGCCCATCAGGGTCTGGCAAATCCACGATAGTGGGTCTTATCCAGAGGTGGTACAGCCTGAAGCAGGAGCACGTTTTGGCAAAGACGGCCGGGATGATCAAGAAGGCTACGGAGAATGATCCTTCAGGAGATGCACTTTTTCCGGGGGCGGAGCAAGCCAGCGATCCAATTCAGTTAAAGGGAGCCGTGTCAACTTGCGGGCACAACCTGGACGACATCGACATTAAATGGTGGCGGTCTCAAATAGGGCTTGTGCAGCAAGAGCCGTTTCTTTTCAACGATACTTTGGAGAACAACGTCCTCTATGGGTTGATTGGTTCCGAGTTCGAAAATGAATCCGAAGAACGCAAAAAGGAACTCTGCCGAGAAGCATGCGTTGAGGCCTTTGCAGATGAATTCATCGACAGGTTACCGGATGTAGGAAGCCCTTTAAACTGACACGCCTGCGCAACCGTTTAGTAGACCTTATTTCTATGACTGACAGTCTTCTTTCTGTATAGGGCTACCAAACACAGGTCGGCGATTCCGGAGCTAAACTGTCCGGCGGCCAAAAGCAACGGATAGCCATTGCTCGCAGCATTATAAAACGGCCCAAGATTCTTATTTTGGACGAGGCGACGAGCGCCATTGACGTCCGCGGCGAGCGTATCGTCCAAGCGGCACTAGAAAAGGCCTCGCAGAATCGCACCACGATTATCATCGCACACCGACTGTAAGTCTGAGTCGCTTTGTCTTTTTTTTTTTCCTCGTTCGTCTTTTCATACAACTTTCCATCTTTTTCATTGCTAAAACGCCCATCGCAGTTCGACGATCAAGTCGGCAGACAAGATTGTTGTTATGAGGAACGGAAAGGCGGTCGAGGAGGGCACACATGAATCCCTACTCCAAGACGAAAAGGGCGTTTATTACGGCCTTGTAAACGCGCAGCAACTATCTCTAGGTGACGACCAAGACAATGATAACGAGCTGGCCGACAACGGGCTTGAAGAAAAGCTTGCTAGGCCGCTGTCGACTGCGTTCTCACTGCACGAGGAGGCTCAAACATCCCAGGAACGAAAGGAACGCGGTCTTTTCAACAGCTTTGGTAGACTGTTGGCTGAACAAAAGTCTTTGTGGCCTATATACGCCGTGACTGTCATAGCGGCTATAATCACCGGGTCGGTCGTGCCGCTCGAGGCCTGGTTATACGCCAAGGTCATAGTGATTTTCCAAAACCCGAGCAGAGACAAGTACCTGGTTGATGGCGCTTTTTACTCGCTACTCTGGCTTGTTTTGGCTCTTGGTAATGGGGTGGCGTACTTTTTCTTGGCCTACTCCTCCATGTGAGATTGATTCTTCTCCCCCTCTTCCTCCCCTCCTCCTTCCCTCCTTTCACTCTGTTGCCTTTCCGCCGCTAGAACTCTTTGCTGACCAGTCCTTTCAATCCAGATATCTCCAGCACCTGATATCTGCTATTTACAAAGAGCAGTATTTCAGGTCTCTTCTTTTCCAAAAAATCGGCTTTTTCGACCATGATGCCAATTCCACGGGATCCCTGACAGCACGGGTGGCAAGCGACCCCAAACAGGTCGAGGAGCTTCTGGGTGTGAACATGGCGATGCTCTTTTCCTCTATTTTCGGCCTTTTAGGCGCGATTGTCATGTCTTTCGTCTTTAGTTGGAAGCTCGCCATCGTGGCCATGTGCGTCACCGTGCCGCTTGGGTTTGGCGCAGGTTACGTTAGTGATTCCGCAATCTAGGATACAAAGATTGGGAGAACTAGTCTACTAATTGGACGTTATCACCTTTTAGTTCCGCTTTAAATGCGAATTGGGCTTCGAAAGGATGGACGCTGAGGTGAGTTTTCTTGCTCCAAATTTGCTTTTACTTTGTACATTTACAGACCCTTTGGCTAACCATCGCCTTTGAATATATATCCAGGTATTTGCAGAGTCAAGTACATGGGCGTCGGAGAGCATCGGTGCTTTCAGGACAGTTACTTCACTAACCCTCGAGGACGTCATCACCACCCGCTATGCGAACCTACTGTCACAACACGTCACCAAAGCTTACCTAAAGGCCAGGTTTTCGACCCTTGTTTTCGCCCTCAGCGATTCGATGAACCTTGCGTGCCAGGCTTTGATCTTTTGGTACGGTGGCCAACTAATCCTCAACGCCGAGATCAATATTGTCCAGTTTTTTGTGTGTTATTCGGCCGTCATCAATGGAGCTCAAGCGGCAGGAAACGCCCTAAGCTTCGGCCCCAACGCAGCGCAAGCAGCCGCTGCGTCCAACAGAATCCTCAATATTAGGGGAACGGTGGATGATGATATGAGAACTACGGAAAGATCCAAGGTGGTGCCTGATACCGAAGCTGGCGTTGAGATACAATTTAGGAACGTGTCTTTTAGATATCCCACCCGGGATGTTAATGTTCTAAAGGAGCTGGATTTGACTATTGGCAAGGGTCAATTCGTAAGTCCCATTCCCCATTTCGAGCCTACTTTATCTATGATATTGACCCATTTTCCATCGACTCAGGTGGCGTTGGTTGGTGCGTCTGGCTCAGGCAAAAGCTCAATCATCGCGCTTCTCGAACGCTTTTACGAAGTTACCAAAGGCCAAATACTTTTTAATGGCGTCCCTATCAACGACATCAACCTCTTCCAACACCGGAAACTCATGTCCCTCGTTGCCCAAGAAGCTAGGCTCTTCCAGGGCTCGATTAAAGATAACATTCTAATCGGCGTTGACCCGGCGACCGTAAGCGACGAACGCCTGCACGATATTTGCCGAGACGCCTCCATCCACGACTTCATTGTCTCACTTCCGAATGGGTACGATACCGATATCGGGTCAAAGGGTGTTTCCCTTTCGGGCGGCCAAAAGCAACGTATTGCTATCGCTCGAGCTTTGATCTGTGACCCGCGTATACTCCTCCTCGACGAGGCAACCGCGGCCCTGGATTCGGATACAGAAAAGCTCGTCCAGGCCACCTTTGATCGAGTGTCCAAAGGCCGCACCACGGTTGCCGTTGCCCACCGGCTCGCCACCATTCAGAACGCCGACCTTATATATGTTTTAGGTAACGGTAGGGTACTCGAGAAGGGTACACACAATGAGCTCCTCAAAATGCATGGTGTATATTGGCACATGTGTCAAGGTCAAGCTCTGGATAGATGATTTGTTTTGTTCTGATCTTTTCTCCTTTTTGCCTTTTCCCTGCCATTTTTCTCCCTGTGGCACTCCAGAAGCTTATGGGAGAGATGGCTAGTAATAATCTTCAGCTGAATATCTAAAATGTCCATCTCCCAACTCCAGATCGCAGAAAAGATCGCGTAACCCTCTACCTTATATATAAAGCCCTGCGGCCAGTGAGATCTCAGTACTATGAATCTGTGGATGACCCAGATCAATCCCGTTATCTTAAGCAATACATCTTTGTACCGCTTGGTAAAAGTCCAATTTGTACAAAAGGATATATCATCGTGGATCTTGGATTCACTATTCATTTTAGCTAAGTTTTGTGAGTTTGGTTTTTGAATGGCACGACTGGCGTTTCTTTGATATGCCTTTGGTCTACAAATGTTCAGGCCTGACGCTGTTGCGGGCTAAATCATCATCCTCACTGGGAGTACATTTTTGCATAGCACAGGCATGCAGCGTATCAAGGGGTAAGGTCGCCAACATTGCCCTTTCTCGGCACCACATGCCGGCAGCAGTCGATCAGTACTCTTTCAAAGGGGGTTTTTTTTTTCCTTCCTCTTTTGTCGCGTTACAATATTGACGAACTTCGCGAAGAACACGGCTCTGCAGGTTTTACGAGGAAAGGATGGATCCACTAGTAGTTGACTTGACAAATTCTGGGTAGGCTACGAGGACTTATTCGAGCTCACCGTGGATTCTTTGGTGGTAGGCAGTCGAACCGGGGGAGTAATCCGTAAGGAAAAACATTCTACTTGCTAAGTTCCAGGTATTAGACATATGACAAGATTAACCAATAAATGAAGCCGCGTTGATAAGTAATATTGAAAGGCCCAATAGTCCTATCGTCCAGGTGAATTCAGTAGTAACACACTTCTACAGTTATCCCACTAAAATAGTTCATAACAGACACGCGTGTTGACCTGGGCGAAGTGTTTATGATGATGCAGGGTAAATGGTGTTTGAGTTACATAAAAACGGAAAAGAAGGGAAGGCAAAAGGAATACCTCAAGCAATTTAACTGTTACAGTTGATTTGGGCTTGGTTCACGTTTCTGCAAAGTCGACGGGCCGGTTCTGTAGCCCCAGGCTTGAACTTTGGCGGGTAATATATTCCCCGCTTACTTTTTTTTTATTTACTTTTTTTTTGAACCTTGGTGACGCTCAAATATGGCCATCATGGTTTCGAAATACTGACTTGGTCGGTTTTCTCCAATTTGACTTTCGCGGAGATTTGCTGGTAAGACTGAGACAATATAACACACCCTTAGTAGCTGTGAATATTGTCATGCATGCTCACATGCTGAGGTTCTTGCCCCGAGTAAAATTTGAATAGAGGAAACAACAAAAGAAAAGGCAACTCTTGTACCTTTTCAGCCACAGAACAGCAAGACTTGGATTGTCCGAGATCATCCGGGCCTATGGTCAGTCCGGCAGATGCGAGACAGAGACGTTCGCGGTGTTGGTCTCAGTGTAACTAGTGATGCCGATGGGGGCAACTGGCAAGAAAGCAAGCGTTCAAATATCAAGATACCGGTCTTGTTGTGCATCCTGAGGTTATTCAAGGGAGTTGAGTCCTGTTCTTTGACTGCATCAATCTTTTATCTTCACACCTCAACCACAGACACCCCCAAGCTCACACCCCAATAAAAAATCACATGTAAACTAAAACGACAGACGCTTCCCGCCCCCCCTTTTCATGAACCTTCCCTTACGCCGAAAGGGAACAAAAACTCCCAAAAAGGCACAAGCATACGGGGAGCTGACTGCATCATCTTTGTGATCCTTCATTCAGTCTTTCTGGGATTCTGCAGGAACTGGTTGCGTCTTTGGCTAAAAAGGTAGCTTATGGCCCCAGTCATACAACGTTGTGGTATGTTCTATTCTTCGGATTGCCGCCTGCGATGACATTTCTTAGGCTGAATGTAGATGGTTTTGGGCTTCTCAGCTTGCTGGGACGAGTGGCTGGCTGTAGTAGCAGTCGAAAAGAGTCGTGACTTTTCAGTTGTCTAGTGTTCTGTTCTCTTAGCTACAGTCGCCGTTTACGCAACCGTGGTAAAAGTGTTTCTCAGCTGCAACTCCTTTTCTTGTACATGTACATAATGTACCATGTGCTTAACATGATGTCTGGACCTGCCATAGTACGTAAATATGTGGTCTATTATGAGCATCGGAATTTCAAGGCGCACGTCTCTTTTGAAGGGCATGTTGCCAGGCAAGCAAAGCTTTTGACCTTGATTGAATGTGAGGGCTGAGCTCGGCGCATCCAATATTTTGCAGACAAAGTTGAGGTGAACCAGAAACGAAACTAATAGATTTTATAATTCGTCTTTGTCCAAGGCCTTATGCTCGGCAGTTTCTTTTGTTTTCTTGTGTGCGCAGTGATGTGCAGATTGCCTCTCGCAGGACGCCGGGAACTCTGTTGAACTGTAGTCGAGCGAGTCCAGCAGGCTTGTCCCTTTGATTATTCGTAGCGAAGAGTGTGTTCCACTCACTGACTGTTAACTCCAGGAGTGAATGATCTGGATGGCCTACGGATATAGCCGCCACCCGGAAAGGGATAGAAGATGTTGTACGCAATAACAAACCTAAAGGCAGTGACTTGGCCCCGAGAGGCTCACGCGATTGGCTCATAATGGCTGATAGTCGGAATATGCGCATACTCTTGAAATATCTCCGCAATCATAAAACTTAGTTAAGCGAACCTTTTACAGGGGCGACGTCTTTCTTTTTGCCAGGGCAATTGTCAAAGCATGAATGAAAAGTAAGCATAACGCACCAGCTTCTATATCGAGGCGTGAACCTGCCACTCAAAACACATGTCATCTTAGTCAGATTAGAAATAACCTAAGTGGGACTCTATCAGGTGCTTATCATAAGACTAGAGATTGAAACCCGTAGACAGCAACCACCTTAAACCCGCGGGTCGCCTAAATTACGTCCGCGTCACCACCCGTCATTTTGTCTCCGACGTGGCCAGACATAACGCCTGCACGGCGGTGTCCGATAAGACCCCGTTCTGACCGGCCTCAGCCCCCGAGATTTTCCACTAAACTGTTTTCATCCAAGCTGAACACAAAATAGAATAAGCTTACATATTTTCCATTACCTAGAGCGGAGTGTATTTTGTCCGCGGGGTTGACCCCTTTGCCATGCATCATTCTGTATAAAGGCAGCAATTCATCAACTCTGGCGAGCAAATAGAGGGAGTACCTGGACCAGCAAAACCATCGTAGATTCAAGCATCCAGTCTCAACGTACATCCTCCAAGACAACAAGACCCTTATTCCCCCCAAAACAATAACATTACACAAAACGACTACTCACCCACGACAACAACAATGTCCCCCTGCGACGGCGTCAAGTTCGACCCTGAACATAACATCCCCAACCTCGAGGGCAAAGTCATCCTAGTGACGGGCGGCAACTCAGGCCTAGGCCTCGAGAGCATCCGCCAGCTCGTCCAGCACAATCCAGCACACATCTACATGGCCGCTCGGTCGCGGGCCAAGGCCGACGAAGCAATCCAAACCATCAGAGCATCGACGCCAGCCGCGGCCTCGACGCCCATCACACCGCTGGAGCTCGACCTGGCCTCGTTTGCGAGCATCAAGGCCGCCGCGCGCACCCTGCTCGCCTCGTCCTCCCGCCTCGACATCCTCCTCAACAACGCCGGCATCATGAACGTCCCCGAGGGCCTGACCGCCGATGGGTACGAGCTGCAGTTCGGCACCAACCACGTGGGCCACGCCCTGCTGACCCAGCTGCTCCTACCGAGGCTCAAACGCACGGCCGCCATGCCGGGCGGCGACGGCGACGTGCGCGTCGTGTTTTTGTCGTCGGATCTGGAGCGGTCCGCGCCGCGCGGCGTCTACGACAGCCCGGAGAAGCTCAGGACCCCCATGGCCGAGACGGGCACACAGACGCGGTATGCGGCCAGCAAGCTCGCCAACGTGCACTTTGCCTGGTCGCTGGCCGAGCGGAACCCGGACCTCAAGGTCGTCGCCGTCCACCCGGGCGTGGTGCAGACGAACCTCCTCAGTACGTGGAAGGGAGACTTCAATCCCGTGCTCAGGGGGGCTTTGAACCTGGCCTCGCGCGCTTTGCTGACGCCAGTCGACAAGGGCGCGTACAATCAATTATGGGCAGCCACGGCCGCGGACGGAGTCGAGACGGGGCTGTACTACCACCCGGTAGGCGTGAAGGGAAAGGGGTCCAAGGCTAGTACGGATGTGGAGCAGAGGGATATTCTGTGGGAGTGGACGCAGAGGGAGTTGAGTGGACACCTGGAGATTTGATATTACCTTTGAGATGGGATGAGAGAGGGTAGTCTGGGGTGAAGCCTTTTGTTATTTCTAAGTTTGCGTCTCATCATCTATAGATCCGTTAGCGTTTTCCAGTTCGCTATAGATAAATCTTGTCATTTCTTGATCTCACCTTCGAACTGACCGTGCTGTACAGGTCTCAAAACTAAGCAGCGGGTGCAGATCGCACCATGTGCACGGAGAAGCCGTATCCATGTCATGAAGCGCGCCGACGACGGCTATGACTGATTACCAGCATTGTAAAAAGCTTTTGGATGCGATGATGCTAGAAAGGGGAAACCAGACTTACTAGAGCATAATACAATTTTGTCTCCCGCTCCAAAATAACGTATCCGGCCGTTCACGCTGATCAAAACATTGAGTCTTCTGTCAAGGCTACACGTTGATCATGAACGCAGGATGTTTCGCAGAAAAGCCGATGCATCGCCTATGGATATGTATATGTAGATATGAAAACAATCGTTTTCTCCTCGGAGCGTCTGATGTGGTAGCGAAAATCTTGGCTGTCCATAGACCCCCTGATATGCCCCCACACGACACATCTGGACCCCTTTCTCGGAAAGCAACAAAACCCCGATGCGCTGTGTGCATATCCCATACGTGAAAGCCGCCGTACTTTATGCAGATATTTTCCCCATGTTAGTCGATGTATAATTATTTCTACAGTATTCTTCCACATCCTGTGAATCTACAGTAGCTAGCACTCCGATCTTGGGTGCATGCATGATTGTGCTGGTGAATGGCATTAGGGGGCAAGATTCTATTTTGAGGTCGAAAATCCAAGGAAAAGGGGGATTTGGTGTGTGCTGTTGCCGTTTATAGTTTTGATCGCCTTAAGCGAGTGCAGATATATGGAGACCCTGAAGTGGCGGTTCGTGTGAAGGCCCCGTAGGGCGCGTATGGGCTGCCCCGTAGCGCCTCTTGACGATCCTAAGGGTAAACACGTGGCGTTTGCATAGCCACCAAGATATTTCTCCTTAGACGCGAGCTAAGTTCTCTACAAATTCAGTACGCAATTAGAGCTTCAGGATGATCGTTAAAGGGCTCAAGATGTCTTGGCGGTTCAAAGTTTGCAAAATACATATTGTGCATTATGCGTGGGTACCGATAGGCGATCTCCAAATCCCCACCAAACTTCACCGGATAATCCGTTGAACCATTTTCTTCGGAGAGACCGTGTTCCATCTCAGGGAGGCTCCACCGCGGCCTCACCTAATCGTACGGACATGCCGACTTCATTAGCTCTCATGATGTGTAGGACATCATCAGGACTCAGAGGTTTGTACGTTATATAAGACGCCATGGCTGCCATCAAATGAGCCTCTGTTTTACCACTTCATCATCATCATCATCAGCATCACTACCAGACAACAATTCACACTCTTTCCAACCAACCAACTACATTCATTCTCTTTACCCAGCCTACCAGCTACCAACCTTACCACCCACCATCAAAAATGCAGTTCTCCAAGATCTCCGTTGCCGCCATCTCCATGGCCATCTTCTCCCTGGCCTCTGCCGCCCCTGCCACCGAAGCCGCTCCTCTGCAGGTCCGCGCCAACTGCTTCGGCGATGCCATTGCCGCTGGCAGCAGCTGCGTCGTCGACTGCTTGAAGCAGGGATCCACTGATGTGAGTATCTACCTGTGGGCGTCTATGGACTGCTACAAAGAGGAAGCGGGAATATGTTTAGCAAGACTAACCTCACAACTCTTTTCGTCAGTGCATCGTCGGTTGCAACACCAGCACCCTTGGCAAGCTTGCCAGCTGTGTTGCTGGCAAGTAAACAACAGCATACAGCGCTTTTGTTCACATGGCATTACGGAAAAGGTTGGCATGACGAAATAGAGACGACTCTACAATGGGTGCTGTACTATATCTGTATTATATCGCAGTGTTTTTCTAGTCAATTGTACTACATCTGTCCGGAATAAAATCAACTCTTGAACTCGATGGAACTAGATGGTGGTGATACTCAACCTTTTTATTGACCTCGTCCACAAAATACACGCCAGCCAGGTATGTCAAGCGAATCCTCGAATGCAGCCGACGTGGTTAGCTTTATCCTCCTGTAGGAATATCCTTTCTGTCAAATTCGCCCTTCGTCGCCTCGATAAACCTATTCCAATAAGCTGAAGATCCCGCAGCATCTGATCAGACGAGTCGTAACTCATCTTCCAGCACATCTTGGTTACAGTTCCGCAGGAGTGTTATTTTGCAGATGGCAAGTTGGCGACTGCCATCCGCACGTTGATGTTTTTTTCTAGCCAACTATCATCCCCGTCTACAATTTGCTGGAAGCGCAGGTGGTCACCAACGATAAAATTAAGTGTTGCACACGAAAGCGAATCCTCAAGAACCGGTTGCTAAACAATAATCCGGGGGCAAGAAATTACATCGGCGCCGAAGATTTGACTTGATATACCAACAAAATATTTTCTTGTGATAGCAACGGAAGACTTCGTGGTAATTCATATGCAGTTTAATCCTGACATGTGGTAGATGATGGAAGTTTTCAAAAGAAACATGGTTTAATTCAGTAAGAATGAATGATTATACATAATGCTATGCGAAGTCTACCCATGGTCCAGTGCGCTTAGGTGCATCTCGTTATTCCTCGATGTATATCAATATATTTTCATCTTGCCCGCTTACAATCATTTGACTATCCACTTTACCTGTTATGTTAATTCACTACTTGATTTCAATGTATATGTTCAAGTGCGCATCCAACATACCTAGGTAAACCTTGTTTATCCAATGCCAACAGCCACTAGACTAATAGACTCCACCGATCTCCAATTCTCTAAGACATTTATCTTTGTAGGTACAAGTAGTTTAGTGTCGGACCTTTGCAGCAGTGAAACTCAACAGCTTCCGTAATCGGACCTTCCCCACGCTCCACTGGGCTGGAAACTGGAGTTTCTTCGGTGCGCCACGTCCTGCCGGTTTACCTCGGCAGCATCGGAGCTTCACAGATAAGTTTAGGTTATATATGCCCAGATCTCATCTCATCCGGATTGAACTTTGAACAGCAATCAGTTCATCCCGACTCAAAAGTTTAACTGTCCCAAAATTAGCAATGGACTTTTCCAAATACGGCCCGGCCGATCCTGAATGGACGGCCTACGCCGCCACCCTCCCGCCCCGCCCGACCTTTGAGAGCAACGACGCCGAAAAGGTCCACTACAACGGCCTGCGCGAAAAGCTGGCAGCTGCAGGCATCGCGGCGTTTGACGGCAAGATCGTCACGCACGACTACACCATCCCAACGCGCGATGGCGCCTCCATCCCCGCCCGAACGTACCGGCACAAGGATCACGATGGCGCCGCCAATGGCGCGGTGTACATTCACCTCCACGGCGGCGGCTACTTCTTCGGCACGCTGGCGTCCGAGGACGGCATCTGCGCGCGCATCACCGCCGACACGGGCGCGCTGGTCCTCAACGTAAACTACCGCCACACGCCCGAGGTCGCCTACCCGACCATGTACCACGACGTCCAGGATGCGTTTGCCTGGCTGCACCGGACCATCGCCTCGGACGACGCGGTCCTGGGCGGCGGGAAGATCGACCCGAAAAAGGTCGTCATCGGCGGCATCTCGGCCGGCGGGCAGCTGACGGCCTCGCTGGTCGTCGCACAGCACCTCAAGCTGCCGGGCTGCGAGGTCCTGCACGACCTCCCCGCGCCCGCGGGACAGGTGCTCATGATCCCGCCCGTCGCGAGCCCCGAGTGTCAGGACAAGATCCGCGCGGCGCTCGCCGGGCCTGGGTCCCTGGTGGAGTGCGCAGAGGCGCCCGTGATCCCGGCTTGGAGGATCAAGTTCTTCATGGACCTGAAGATGAGGGACGTCAAGCCCGACCCGGAGGACTTTGTGCTGTGTCCTGGTAACGCGCCAGTCGAGAAGCTCAAGGGCCTACCACCGACGACGTTTGGAGTGTGCGGGATGGATCCGTTGAGGGACGAGGCGCTCGTGTGGTCAAAATGGTTGACTGAGCAGGGGTGAGTTTTGCCCATGAGATTTTGCCGCGGTTGTGTGGTGCTCTGGTTGTCACTTTGCTAACCTGATTTCTGTCGCTGCTCCGCAAGCGTGCCAACCAATATTCACATCATCCCCGGCTTCCCGCACGGCTTCAGAGCAAACGGCTCCAAGCTGTCGGAGAGGGCGTGCAAGCGTTGGGATAACATAATGCACGGCGGGATCAAATGGGCCTTGTCAAAGCCCCAGGCGACTGGTGTTTTTGAGATCAAGGAGCAGTAAGATGTTGGAGGGTGGTAATGACTAGGTTTCAATGCTGTTTATGACCAGACTTTGGAACAAGACAGTTCGTGGACCGACCGATGAAAGAAATTTTGAGAATTTGCTTGAAATTCCTTGGCCATAATGGAATGGTTAGGCTGTGACGAGGTCCAGATGTCTTAGTTTTCGCTTACTGGCAAAACTTTACACTGGAGCTCTGATAACATGGCTACAAGTAAACGTGCCCCTCGTCATCACAGCAGAACTTTGAATCTTCATCAAGCTTTTAGAAGCTCTAGACTGCATGCAGTTCTAATGATTCATACTACGCAACACCTTTCTCTACTTTCCGAGCATGTTCAAGTAGAATTACCAGTAATCACCCAAGGCATGACACATATCTCCTGCAGGTCAAGTCAAGCCTCCCAAAAACACCTACGAAGGTAGCTAAGCTAGTCAAACGACAGCAAAGCTCTAGAATCTACCTGGAACCCATCCACAGAAGCAGCTCATATGTAACTTAGCAGACGTTTTTGTCATCATACACGCGTAGTGACTAACAAATTACAATGAATAACCATAGTTTGAGTTGTCCTACGGTGATCTCACCATGCTGAGATATGGGCCGAAGTACTCTATCAAATTTATGAAAGCAGAAAGGAAGGATAAACTCGGAACCAACAGTTTGGTTGGGATTTCCATTGAATTGAGAGTGACAATGCAGGAGTGGGCGGCTGCATAAGGCATGAACGCGTGATGGATCAAATAGGATTAAGACTCAACATGTGGAAAATCTTTGATGCCAGAAGTTGCCCTGTACTTCTTCCATTTTCTGCCTTCTTCCTGGCCAAGAAGAGCTCCACGGGCTTTTGATTCTGCACTTTGCATCATGATTGGCGCACGTGCAAATAGCTCCCAATTGGGGGTTGTTCTGCCTGGGTCCCCTTATACACCGATGATCGATTCGTTCCTTCCGTTTCGAGACTGGGGGGCTTCCAGTGCTTTCCCCTTCGAGCAACTTCACACAAATTAGAAAAGGGAAAAACAAAAGAATTGCTACGATGCCAATACGCCCAGCAAAAGAGACAGCTGCGATAAGAGGCACATGCCATCGAAGTTCCTTCTCGTCACTTCCATTACGCCCTTCTAACGGAACTTCTCCTCAATTTTTTCATCGCACTTCAATTGTTCTTCTAATGAAAGCAGCAAAAAGCCAGCCCAAACTAGCTAGGCTAGAACACAGACTTGACCAGCTCCCATCAGCTTCAATGAACAGCCGAAGAGATACTCAGGAAGCGTCAGTGGCTGTCCTTGAAATTGTCAGTATCATATCTATCACCCACTCATACCATCAGTCAAATAGCTAACGGCTTTGCTGTCCGCGCTTGTTGGGGACAGCTAAGCAATATCTTCCACGCGCGGTAGGCCACTAACTCACCTACCAATCAGTTCATCAAACATTGAAAAGCAGCAGTTGCTGACCTTCCCCGTTCCTGTCGCATCAGGCAACTTCTCAAACCAAATTGTTTCCATTCTGTTGGCAAAAGGACGCTCAAAAAACGTCAGCGTCAATGGTCGGACCTGATCGCAAATCATAGATCCGGCGGCAAGAAACTCTCCCAATGTGATGGAGTAAAATGGAAACCTCAGTCAACCATTTTCCTCCATGAAGGCTCCAGTGACCCTGGTGTTATGCGGATTGTCGCTCATATGGTTCGTTCTTTGTCCTAACAACGTCTGGTGCAAGTTGCAACCTAATCAACCCACTGACACTGGACGCAGAAGGACATCCTGAGGATGATTGAAGACGGAGATCTCGTAAAGGTGTATGTCTGTCTGTTCGATAAGAAGACCAAGACACCTGACCCAGTGAACCTGGTGGAACTATTTACTCTCCAAGTGCGGCATGAACCGGACATGTCCACGGCAGTCAATCTCTCGTGGATGGGCTTGTCCAAACTGGCGCCCCCGCCTTCAGTCAAAACAAAACGCAAATGCGAGCTCACTGTCGAGAAGTTTTTGCAGCATCTGGAGCCTATCAAAAGTGAGAATTCTTTCCGGTCCGTTTAACGTGGCGTGCAGTTAGCTTACTTGTAGATAGAAAAGGTATATACCCTGCTGAAGCACCAGATCAAAGAATCCAAGCGAGCCAAATGGGCATCTTGGAGCAATAAAAGCAACTTCGATCTATTGGCTGCGAAACAACTGCTATCGGAGAGACCAGAGTGCAAGACTTGGCCCGAGTGTGTGACGCTAAGAATTCCTGCACGCGAATTGCCAGCAACAGACACCCGAGCAAACCAGGAGGACACGTCAACCTTGAACCCAGGCCGGAAAAGACAGCGCGATCTCTCTAGTGACCAGGAGGATATATCCCGAATTTCTCCAGTCAATGTTCATATTGATTGGAGTGAGGGCAGCGAAGAAGGCCCAAGAGGCAATGATGGGGCTTCAGACAACTCTCCTGTGGGAAAAAGAACATCAGACACGTCGCCGACTCTACAGTACGACACCGAATACTTGACGGGTCGCCATTTTCTCCATGACAACGCCGACGAGTAACCCAGAGCTATGAGACGAGGGAGAATGAAGCTCGCGGGAGAGCAGTGCAACATCGTGCGACTATAGTAAGACCTCACTTATAGGGTAGCAACGAGATACCACACCATAGACGCTGAAACTTTTGCTCCAGGACGCCTAGGTACAGAAACCGGCGGATGCGATGCAATACCTCTTCTATGGCTGTTGGACCCTTTCTACGCCCGGGAATGCGCTTCTGAGATCTCGTCAAGTCGAAACAGGAACGGAACATGCAAAGTATGTCGATACAGCACCGAAGGAGAACAGGTTCTTGTATGCCAATTTCCAGTTGCATCGCATCGCCTTATATAATCGTTAGATGATGAGTCCATGAGGGGGTTGATATGATCCCGATGAAAATCACGTTGACTTTTTTGCCATTGTGCGCAAAGTAGGTAATTATCGTTGTGAAAGCTAAAATCCCAAACCGACGCCGGCTACCGGATAAATGTGGGTGGGCTACCAGTAGTGGAAAGTCATCTTGGCGATAGCTTTGCTGCGCCGGCCCCAGGCAAGTCCCGGTCCGAAATTGATCACCGCTGTTTGATTCCCGACAAGGCAGAAAACTGCAAGTAGTCGACGAAAGGTGGGATCGACGATCAGCGATGAAAAGATTTGATGGCAGCTGCCATGCAGCGCTGCATTCGGCTTGCTTGGTCCCGAGCCGGCATTGCCATTGACTTGTCTGTGCACAAAACCTCACCTGTGCCCCCAACCTGCTTAGATGGCTGTAGGTGTCTTCCCTCAGGAACCTCTGGGCACCTCGGGTAAGCAAATAGGGGACCGGTTTATCCAGAACCCGCGATTGACGCCCGAAGCGACCCGTAGATATTATCAGTCCTTGCAGAATGTGTGCATCGTGCGACAGAGTTACCCCTGTCGGAACAAAACAGAAAAGAAAAAAAGAAACGGCCTGGCCCTCGGCGCCGCGGTAAGCAGTAACGGTGCCAGAATGGCGAGTGGCACGACATGCAGCACAGCCTTGGTGACGAGAAGTTTACGGGAGTGCCGACCTGGCTGGATCTGCATATTGTGTCGTTCACCAGTACATGTTCTGTAGGCTAAGGAACCGTATGCATGCATGAACAGGATGCGATCGATAGTGGACGAAAGCCAGCGCGTTTCTAGTGAAGGCCACAAATGAACTTTTTTTTTTTTTTTTTCGTTGATCGTCGCCGGACTATTGAAACCAGTATGCAAGTTGACCGCCAGCAGCGGGCTGTCAACTTTCGACGGAAACCCCGCGTAGGGCGCGATTTTAAGCTACTGGCCGCCGCGATTGGGAGGATGCTCACGAAGGCGCGCCAGGGGGATATGGATCTTGTCACGAGACCATTGCTTGGATTGGGTTAGGTGAAACCTGTCAGGATGGACCGCTAGCGTTTAATAACGCAACATTTGTAACTGGGTGCTCAGTGCTCGAGGAACTACCGCGATCGTCGAATGCCTGAGACAATCCGTGCCCTTGAGAAGGATCCCGGAGCCGGAAGGGCACCGAGGGAAACATTTTGGCGGGCAAGGTCATGTTTCGCCGAAAGGTTACCTATAGCGGTCCAGGGTAAGTATGTTGGTAAGCTGCACACATCCAAAGCTGTGGCTTATGGAGACTGAACAATGATGTCTGAGGCGCATTCCGACATTAATGCAAACACAGGCAAATCACCATAAATGAGCATAAAATTAGAAAAGTCTGGCTTGTTTGTTCAGTGGGTTGAGTTGGCCATCAGGCGTGAAGAAACGTGATTGAAAAGTAAGAAAAATACCGATGGCGTGCACGCGTGTAAAATCACTGGATGAATCAGCTGGTGAAAGCACCTGCCTGGCCGTAGATCAAGCAAGTCAGCCTGGGCTGGATGGATGACGCCAAGCCTACAAGGATGAATCAGGGCTGGCTGTCTTTACCCAGGGCGGGGCAGAAACATGGCCTCAAATGTGGCCGGCCCAAGGGGGTTGGAGGTCGACCGCCTGACATGATCTGCTGCTTGAAAATTCCCAGTGCTGGCATTCGGGCCATCTGGAATGGAAATTAATCAATGTACCTTCACATACCCAAGGTAGTTTGTAATTAGTAGGATTATGGATGAGGGCGGCATGCAATGCAGACCGGGCCCGCCGAATAACAACGGACGAGTCGCTCGGTCTGTGCAAAAAAAGCTTCAATGTTTGGCTGATCGGGGCAACAAACCGCTTGCCCTGTGTCGCTCGCCGTGGCAATTCCTCCTTCATCTCCCATGCATGTATGTTTTGCAAACAACCGAAAACCACCGAAAGTGCATGTTTGGGGCTTCTTCTTCGTCTGAAATTGTCTCCCGTCATTCGGTCTGTCCTCGAGCCTGCCTGCCCTACCTGCATGCCTCACTTTGCTCTGATCCACGTGTTTTTCTTGTGACAAGGTGGCGTGGAAAAATTTGGGCGGCGCTGTGCATGCGTATCGACCAAGCAAAAACCAGCGGGCGATACCTGGTTGCTGCCAGCTGGTGCAACAGTGGAGTACCAATAGAGAGTACAGTACCTTGGGTACAGGCTCCCACACCCACCCAAGTCAATCCACTTCCACTTCCTCCATCCACCAACAGCGACCGACACGATCCTCCTCAATCCCGGTCTGGAGGTCGGTTTTTTATGTTCCTGCCACCCTCCTCACGAAACCAGCACAAATATTAAAGTCATCACCGCGTTGCGACCGTTTCCATATTCCCTACAGGGCGCGAAGACAGAGTCACGCTACCTTCCCCGCCAACCTCCGCAACTGAGTAAGTGGTTTGGCTGTTCTTTTGCACAACGCCGTGCCGCAGGCACGAAACCCCCGAATTCAACGCGTGGGCCGAATCCCGCCACCCCCAAAGACCTACCGAACCGCTTCCTTCTCAAAAACATCCATCTCGCTGTCTATTGCTTTTCTAAGGCCTGACCTGCTGTAGTCGAAAGGGCTTCCACCGTTGGACAAAAACAGAGTCATTTCTTCGTTCCGAGTCCATCCTGCGCTTTGCATCGTAGCTTGCCTGGTTTGAAAAGCCTTCCGCATCGCCCCCGCCCGCTAGTTGTCAGACGCCATCTCCTCACACACCGTTACCGAAAGAAAAAAAAAATACCTTGACCATCGCCAGTACCTATCGAAGCGATCACGAGCGGGTGCTCGGTCCTTCACAGTTCTGCCAAAGATGGCTTCGGCGTCGCCGCCGCCCATCCAGCAGTCCGCCGATGTTGGCCGGCCTCGATCAAAACAGCAGATGTCTGTCAATTATGACGAGACAGATAGCGGGCCCGCCGGTCAGCGATCCTCACGACTACAGTTCGAACTGGCTCAGTGTGTCGAGACGACGACGATTACGACGACAAAGACTACCAAACTGGCGATTCCCCCCCTGTTGCTACGGGAGCCAAGGCCACTCAGTTCCCTCGACACAAAGGAGTATCCGCTTGCAAACCGACCGACACCACCCGAACTGGCCAAATTCACGATGGATATTGAAGATTATAAACAAGGGTTGTTTCCTGTCGACTCGTCATTCGAGGAGGCCATATACAAGGTGCGTCGTGACGATATGAAAACCAAATCCTACTTGTGTTGTACGGAACAAAGATAAAAAACTAACTAAAAATCGTAAAATCACAGAGTGAGCACGAACCTAGGCCTTGTTCTCTCGAAGTCGATGCCTTGGAAACCCCCGATACCCCGCAGCAACAATCCCCGACTCCAGCCTTCTTCAACAATAAGCCGAGACCGACACGAAGAGTTAGTGGCATACCATCGCGAAATGCATCCAAACCATACGGATCTGCTGGAAGGGAGGAGTTTTCCCGCTCAAACCGCCCGATCATGAACTCGACGGCATCCGAGAGAATGAGGAGGCCCTTTATGGACCAGAGGCGGGTGGAATCAGACTCGGCTGCTGGGTATTTGGCAACTCCTGACGCTACAGAGCTAGTTGGGGGGAGTCGACGGCGCTCAAGCCGCCGCGAGCCAGTGGACCTGGCAGAGTCGACGGATGCAGGTACACAACAGACTTCACTTTTTGACGCGGCTAGTCCTGCCGAGAGTGAGGCAAATACTGCATATAGTGGCTCCGTAACCACTCCACCGATCATGGAGGCAGATTCGGTCTCGTTCACAGACGCAGACGAGCAGCCTGCACGCGCCTTCCATCGGCCCAGACCTACCGTGGACACTATTGCGGCGCAAGATGCAAGTCTCCCTAGCCCGGGCCTATCGCCTACGCTGCAAGCAGCACAGTTGCAAAATAGCCAGCAGGACGACGGGGACTTGGACGAGGGTGACCGGATGGAATTCTCACAGCAGCTTACACGACAAAGACGTTCACGCTTCCTAGGAAACACCTCACCAGGGGACAACGACGACGACGATTCATCCGACGTGGCTGAGCATGCGCTTGAGCGGCGCAGGAGGGGAGGGCTGGAGCGCTTTTCAAGGCAGAGCATACTGGATACCCAATACATGGTTGAGCAGTTCGACACGTTGCCAAACGAGCTAAAGACCCTGATGATGTACCAGCTTCTACGACGTTGCCCTCGAAAGACACTGCACATGGTGGCCGATGTTGTCAACCCTGCTCTCAAATGTGACTTTATCAAGCAGCTTCCGGCGGAACTTTCACTTCAGGTGCTCAGCTACCTGGATTATCGCGATCTTTGCAGGGCTGCTCAGGTTTCGAAGTTATGGAGATCTATCGTCGACGGCAATGAAACAGGGTGGAAAGAGCTATGCGACAGGAATGGATTCGAACTGTCTGAAGGCGAGCTGGAAAAGGCAATTCTTCAAGGCTGGGGGTGGCAAGACCCCGCAGGCATTTACGGCGCTGAGCTTGATCTCAGCCTGCAGTGCCGACTTACTGCTACTGAACCAGAGTTGGTGAAAACAGCAAAGCCAAATGCATCACAAAGGGCCAGGCCTGCCAAGCGGAAGCGTCCCATGGCAGGCTATCCATCAGCTGACCGCTCGAAGCGACGCGCAAACACGCAGGAAATTCACAAGTCAGAAAGGGATGGGATGGAGCCGAGCAACCATCAGCAAAATAAGGAAGGACCTATTGCTGCTGCCACCGCTGCGGCTATGGCCGTTAGTGACCCCGGGATCGGGCTTCCCTCTCTTCGAAGGTTACACTTGTTCAAGTCTCTGTTCCGCCGCCACTACATGATCCGGCAGAACTGGACAAGCGGCAAGGTCAAACCTGGACATGTGGCCTTTGCGGCACATCCTCGGCACGTCATCACCTGCCTTCAGTTTGACGAAGACAAGATCATAACTGGTAGTGATGACCAGTTGATTCACGTCTACGACACCAACACAGGCAAGCTTAGACAGAAGCTCGAGGGACATGAGGGCGGAGTTTGGGCATTGCAATACGAGGGTAACACCTTGGTTTCCGGAAGCACAGATCGATCTGTCCGTGTATGGGACATAGAGAAGGGTCTCTGCACACAGGTATTCTATGGCCACACATCAACAGTCAGATGCTTGCAGATCCTCATGCCCACCGAGGTCGGCGTTGACAGGGATGGAAAGTCGGTCATGTCGCCTGCCAAGCCCTTGATCATTACAGGGTCCCGGGATAGTCAGTTGCGCGTCTGGCGTCTGCCTGAGGCTGGCTCTAGACGATACATTCAGACAGGCCCTCCTGCCAATGACGCGGAGTGTCCGTACTTCTTGCGAATCCTTCAGGGGCACACCCATTCTGTCCGGGCCATCTCAGCACATGCTGATACCCTTGTATCGGGCAGCTATGACAGCACTGTTCGTGTATGGCGTATCAGCACGGGCGAGCAGTTGCACATGTTACAGGGCCATTCACAAAAGGTGTACTCTGTCGTTCTGGACCACAAGCGCAACCGATGCATTTCTGGATCCATGGACTCGCTCGTCAAGATTTGGGATCTGGAAACTGGCGCTTGTCTGTATACGCTTGAGGGCCACAGTTTGCTTGTCGGGCTCCTCGACCTCCGAGAAGAGCGCCTTGTTTCGGCGGCGGCGGACAGCACTCTTCGTATCTGGGATCCAGAGAACGGCAAGTGTAAGAGCATTCTGACGGCGCACACGGCGGCCATCACGTGCTTTCAGCATGATAGCCGCAAAGTCATTAGCGGTAGCGAAAAAACAGTCAAGATGTGGGATATTGCTACCGGCGAATGCATCGAGGATCTCTTGACGGACCTCAGTGGGGTCTGGCAAGTCAAGTTTGACGGGAGGAGGTGTGTCGCGGCGGTACAGCGAGACGGTCTTACGTACATTGAGGTAAGTGTTTCCAGGCGAAATTTTACACGATTGGATGATTCAGATTGCTGACAAAAGACGAAATAAATACAGATTCTTGATTTCGGTGCTGTCCGTGACGGGAAGCCTCGCGAGGAGCTCGGGAAACGAATAGTACTCAATTCGTCCGAAGTTCAACGCCTTCTCGAAGAAGTTGAGGCTTGAGTGGAGGAGTAAGCTTCAGGGTGCAACCGCCTATTGCATGATCAAAGAACACAGCGTTTGATCTTTTACTACTATATTTATCCTGGGAGACACAGCACCCGGCTACTCAGCTCGGGATTCAAGTATACCTTGACGGCCTCATAAACTAGCTACTTTCTGTCTTGAAGGGGCGAGATTGAACATACTCAGACGGGATAGCAACCAGAAAGCTGTCCCGGTTGGTACGGATGAACATTTTTGTGCTCTTGATGATCTTATTGTTATTATCATTTTTATTCTCTTTTGTTTTGGGAGGGTTGGCATTGCAGCGCTGTGCGTTTGTCTGGTACAAGCCGGAGGTGTGGGTAAAGGAGTGTGCGGTTCTCCTTCTTTTCCCTGATTTGATCAAAAGTACTGGCTGATCATATACTTGCCTCGAGGCATTGCTTTGGCCGTCTTCCTGGCGGTCTAGTTTTGGGGATTTAAGTAATAGCGTAGTGATTTTGGGAGGAACCCTTTTCACTACGATCTTAATATCATGGACTCAGTGATTAAGTCTAGCGCAATGCAATGAATGAATCTAACGGAATGTCCTTGTTTACGGTATCGAAATTGGTCCGGTTTTACCATCAACATCCCGGTTGGTCTGAAAACTATTACCAAACAAATAGTGCCGAGCCGAACAAGGATTGTAGGTCGGATCTGGAACGGGTCTTTTTTGGTTGGCGAATGGCAATTAACAAGGCGCTTGTACCGTCTTGCTGGCAAGCGACACATTGCACTTTATTGGCGCTGGATCAAACCTAGACTAAATCGTATCCACGCTGACACCTTGATCTCTTCGGAAACCTAACCATATAGTTATAGCATATTGTATATATACATTGCGACTTTCTCTGCTTTCTTTTCCCTGACTACTCAACAACCCCAAATGCTCTGGGCCCTGGTCAAAGTGACCCGTGGACGGTGACTAGAAGCTATGGCTCCGTCAACGCGAGCCCAGCTCCGACGGCGATCGTCTTCACCAAATGTCAGGAATGGGGGAGGTCGCAGCAATGGGATCCTGGGATCTTTGTCTCGGTTCTGGTGGCGATCGTACGCACCCGACTATTTTGGATTCGCAGCGCTGTTGGCCGGCTACATGGTGGTAAGTCGTCATCTCCATCCCGCTTCCTCCAATCTCCCCCGAGGCCATTTGACAGTGACGCTGACAATCCCGTCCGTCACCTCGACGTACACAAACATAAACAGCTTGTATTCTTCGTCGAGCCTTTCCACCGCATGTTCTCCATCACCGACCTGGCCATCTCTTTCCCGCACGCCGAGCACGAGCGCGTCCCGGTCACTATGAACATCGTCTACGCGGCCGCGGTCCCGCTAGCCGTGGTGGTGGCCACCAACCTCGCCACGGGTGCGTCAGCGCACAAGCACCACGTCGCGGTGCTGGGCCTGGCCGTCGGCATCGTGCTGACCTCGTTCCTGACCGACGTGGTCAAGAACGCCGTCGGCCGGCCCAGGCCCGACCTGCTGGCCCGCTGCAAGCCCAGGCCGGGGACCGCCGAGGGCCGCCTCGTGGACTGGACCGTCTGCGCCGAGACGGAGCACCACCTGCTGCACGACGGGTGGCGGAGCTTCCCGAGCGGGCACTCGAGTTTTTCGTTTGCCGGGCTGGGCTACACAGCGCTGTTCCTGGCCGGGCAGCTCAGGATCTTTGCGTACGATGGTGAAAGGGATGGAGATGAGGATGGCGACGGCGTCGGCAAGATGGAGAGGGTGGTGTCGGCGGCGCACGGCAGGGGCTTGGGTACCGCGCTCTTCTGCATGCTGCCCCTGCTCGGGGCGACCATGATCGCCATCAGCAGGTGTCAGGACTACAGGCACGACGTGTACGACGTGTGCACGGGGGCGCTGCTCGGGTCGGTGGTCACATACTGGAGCTACAGGCGCTATTGGCCGAGGTTGGGGAGTGCGAGGTGTTCGGAGCCTTGGCCGAGTCCGGGAACGGTGGAGGATCGGAAGAAGGGGTATGGAAGCCTGCAGAGAGACGAGGAGAGCGGAGGTAGGGGAGGCGGTGGTAGTTCTGCTGGCTATAGTGGTGGGTACGAGATGCGGATTATGGAGAGATGAGGGATGCCATATAATAAGCAAGGTTTTGTCTCATGTGGTCTTCGTCCATGCCTTGGTTATATTAGTACAAATGGTACAGTACGGGCCTTTTTTGTTTCTTCGCGGGACGTCTTGAGCCCCGGGTTTGACATTGTTTAGTTGGCCCACCCACTCCATCGGTGTTTTGCTGTCTAAAGATTTGAAATCCCAATACTTCCATCATGTCATCATCCGCTAGACAAATATCCTCTTCATGCTTATTTGTCATCAGTGCTGTCGTCCTTGGCCAAGTCATGCTCCTTCAATAACGCCGTGATCTCGTCTGCGCTCCATAGCCTGTGGTAAACCTTGCCGTCTTTAGTCTGACCAACAGTGGCGAACTCAACTGTGAAGTGAATGGGTTCGTATTAGCAGCGTTTCATGGTTTAGACGCGGGAGGAGATGGTCAGAAAGACCACATGTGAAACGTACTCTTCTCGCTGCTCAACTTGGTGGAATCCATCGTCTTGCTCAGCACCTTGACAGCCATACCACATGCCTCCTTAAGACTGCAATCCTCCTTGTAATCCTGCTTGAGCAAGCTCTGGGCACTTGCATTGTTTGCGCCGACGCTTGTGGCCTTCCAGCCGCCGTAGTTGCCAGAAGGGTTGCTAAGGTAGAGCTGGAACTGGCGCTGGGGATCCCAACCGGCGTAGATGAAGGATACTCCAAACGGCCTGAGACCTCCGTGCTGGGTGTAGCCCTGCTTCAGATCGCACAGGCGGCGAACAAGCTGCTCGCAGGGTATGTCCTCGTTGTACGTCAGCAGGTAGCGCTGGGCGTTTTGGCGGGCAAAGTTGATGAGAATGTTGGCGTCGGCCGTCATGCCGGCGACGGCGCAGATCATGTTGTCGTTGAGGATATACAGCTTCTCCGCAGATGTGTCCTGCTCCAGGAGCTTCGAGGTCACCTTGCGCTCGGCTGCCAGGACGATGCCGTCTTTGGCCAGGATGCCGATGGCGGTACCGGCGTGGGAGATGGCTTCGAGTGCATATTCGACTTGGTAGAGGCGGCCTTCTGGGGAGAAGATTGTTGTCTATGACCCCAAGGGATTTGGATTAGTTAGTTACGATTAGGTTACTTGCTTCAAAAGCTTGTGTGTATGTGGAGGCCGTAGGTGGGTTGGTATGTAGATGCCTCTAGGCCGATTACACAAGTCGGAGGGGAGGGGAGAAAGTGGAGGTTGACTTACTCTCGAATCGTATCTGCGAGACATTGTGAACAACCTGCAGATGAAAAAGAGGAAATATCTGTTTCTCAGCTACTGTGGTAGACTATGCGGTTCGTGGGGTGGTAGTTTGCCGATGGTTGGATGCCGGGAGTATGGAGTTGTTCGTATACACGCGAAAGGCGGCGTAGATTCAACACAGGCGTTTGGCTTGGAGAGCTCCAGGCAATCAACACACGCACGTACGTTAGCATGAGCTTGTCGCTCCACCTTGTCCGCTCCCTCGCCAAAGACACAAGCTCTTTCTAATGTGGGCCTTGCTTGTCAGGCCGCAACGGGGCTGATAAAGACGATAAAGACGATTCAACGGCTTAGGTCAGCTAATTTGTGGCGTCGCCGGTACTTATCCATCGTTATCTTTCTCCGCCGCCCACTTTCAAGAGCCCTTCCTCGCATCACCGATGGTCGGTCACTCACTTTAGACTCGACAACCAACCCCAAGAATTGCACCATTCCCGGGTCGTATGACTATTATCAAGCTTACAAAAGCTGTCGCAAGGTCTGGGCGACTCTGAAAATTTATTTTCCGCTCTCTGTTTCCCGCGTCATTCTACCTAGATCGAGCTCGACAACCTTGCGTCGCAACTGTTGAGCTGCACCAGTCACACGCGCCAACGTTCGCCGTCACCCACCACCTCAATTTACTCAACGCGTCAGTACCAAACGGTTTACGCAAACCCAACCTCAAAACAAATTCAAGATTTTGACTTGGTGGGGTCTGGACGTGATTTAAACTTTCAAAGGGACAAACTGGGTTCTGATAGCTTTTCGGGGCTCAATCTCGTCTTGAATTGGTGTTTCTTTTGATTTGGCAGCACGGTTGGCTCGCGCAAATTGGCAGGGAGGAGCTTTCACTTCCGTCGTTTCCCCGCTCTGATTGTGTCTTTGGTGCCACTGCCATCCATCATCGTCAAGTTGAGCTGCTTGGACCGTGACCAATTTCTATCTCTTATGCCCTCTTGCGTTCGTGAATTGAGCTCCCCTCAGTAATCAATCAGTCGATCAGAAGAGCATTTTATGGACTGTCTCAGCCTTTCGAGGGCCCAGACGTTATCTATTTAGAGGTGGCTCAAATATGTCTGGTAAGCTTCCCGACACACTCGACCGAGGGTGCATTCCATAACAACTGGAAACACACGGTGCGGGTCTTGAACGCAACAATCAAGCCCTCTTATTTTCGAGTATCTACCGTGTGCTAATTACCGTCGTCGTCAAGCAGAAGCCGAACCCCGCCGATCGGTGCGCAGCACCAAGGGCCAACACAAAGCCCTCGACCAGCTCGATCAGCCTCCAGAACAGCCCAAGAAACGTGGGCGCAAGAAGAAGGAAGAGAAGCAGGAAGAACCTGAGGAGATCATCCGCTGTGTGTGCGGCGCCACGGATCAAGATAATGCCGACCCCAACGAGCCGTGGATCGCCTGCGAGACGTGTGACGCGTGGCAGCACAATGTGTGTATGGGCCTGAGCATTTTCGAAGAAGATCTAGCTAGTAAATACTTCTGCGAACAATGCCATCCGGCCGACCACAAAGAGCTGCTCGACGGCATCGCCCGCGGCGAGGAGCCGTGGGTCGACCGCCGCCGCGCCTACGAGGAGGAGAAGGCCAGGGAGGCCGAGGAGGCGAGCAAAAAGCCCAAGAAGGGAAAGAAGGCCAAAGCCGCCGCCGCCGCTGCTGCTGCCGCGGCTAGGCGTGTGAGTGAGGCCCCCAAGGAGCCGGCGGCAAAGGAGGAAAGGGCCGCAACTCCTGCTAGTGTCAAGGGGAAGCCGTCTCCTGCTCCCACTGCTGTTCCCACCCCAGCGCCAGCGCCAGCGCCAGCCAATGCCCCTGCCCCTGCAGCAGAGGCAAAGAAGGAGGCCACCCCAAAGGCGACTGGGTCTGTCGCTAGCAATAAACGGAAAGCCCGCGATCCAGCAGATGATCAAGCACCAAAGGTTCGTTTTTCACCCTTGAAGTATAAACTGGTACTGGCATTGGCCTTGCTAACATTCTCTTTTGAAATCAGGGGTCTGCCTCGAAAATACGTAAAATTTCAGAGACCCAGAGTGTACCTGTCTCAACAGAGGGACCCAAGGCCAGTGCCGAGCCACCAGCAGTCGAGTCGACTCCCGTGCCAGCTACCGAGCCCTCTCCGGCTCCTGTGCCCGCTCCAGCCCCCCCTCCGTCGCCTCCTCGACGAAAAGTCAAGTACGACCCTCCTGCGGATCTACCGGCTGCTATTGGTGACCTACCTGCTGCCCAGCAATCCACGGCCAAGGCCCTAAGGAAAAGTGTTGCTACAGCACTGTCGGCCCTGGAAAAGAAGAAGGCATTCTCGCCGGCTGAAGGATCCACGGCAGCGCAGGTCGCGGAGCGTCTCGCTATTCAGATCGAGCGCGCAGTGCAGGACACACATGCCAACATCAGCAAATACTCTGCTCAGATCAAGACTTTGGCCTTCAACCTCAAGTCTAACACAGACCTTGTCAAAGGATTGCTTGAGAGCACCCTGTCACCCCCAATCTTGGCAACTATGACGACGGATCAGATGGCTTCGAAGGAGCTGCAGCGAGAGACGGCCGAGATGCTTAAGCGTGCCGAGAAGCAGAGCATATTGATCAGCGATAACGGGCCTCGCATGAGAAAGACGCACAAGGGTGAAGAAATAGTCGAGGAGGAGCCCTCGTCGGCTATTGATGACACCCCTAACGTCTCAATGAGGATTCGCGAATCGGTTCCTGGCCCGGCCGGTTCCGTGGAAAACGACCAATCTCCTACAGATCAAACTGGAGGTGATGCCATGGAGGTAGAGCTGCCAGCCGATTTGGATATCCGCCGCCCGTCGCAGGTTGCCAGAGAAAAGATGAGGATAGACACACAAGCAAGTGCCCGATCACCCAGCTTCGATATCAACAAGGTGTTTTCTCAGGTCAAGTCTCCATCACAGCCAAGACGACTATCGCAGCCGGTCGCTCAGGCCAAGGGCTCTGTGCACGATCCTGATGTTGACAGGATGCTTATGGGAGATGATGCGACCGAATCAGATGGTTACTCACCTACGGAGGAGACGGATCCAGATGTTATTTGGAGGGGAATATTGGAGATGCCCCACGTGGCAAGCGTCCCTGTCACATCAAGATGGGTAGGCGGTGGCAACCTTTTGAATGCGTACGGTAAACCATGGAGTCAGGTGTTCCCTAACAAGCTACACGTACATGGGCGCCTGGAAGGGGAGACGACGTCAGCCTACTTGTGCGGCATGAGATGGAGGGCCGAGATGGACGTGATCGTGACAGGCGTGTATCCTGCAAGGGATGAGCGCAAGGCGGATTTTGCAAAGATTGTGTCGTACTTTGTCCAAAGGAATCGCTACGCCGCCATCACCAACTCCCAGCCCGGCATCACGGCAACATACCTAATCCCTGTTCTCCCGGACCAACCCTACCCAGAGATAATGCTCAACCTCGAGGACAACAAGATACCCGAAAAGCGCACAGAGCCCATGCTCCTTGCTGTGTTTGTCTACCAGAATCAGGCAGCACAGCTGCAGGAGCTACGCGAGAAGCAGTCCCGGGGAGCAGTGTTCCAACAGCCGCAACCTCAAGGCACACCGACCCCGAAAGCTATGGGTACCAAACCTAGGCATTCCTCCGTGTCGGCACCGACCTGGTCGCCCAATACACCGCAGGGGGCTTTTCCGTCAACCATGCCGTCACCGGGAACTAATGGTCAGGGGAGAGGGCAGATTCAAAATCAGCAGCAATCAGCCTCGACTGGGCCGACGTTCCCGCACACGACTCAACAGTTCTCTCATGTACCTCTTACTCCCCATGCCCTGGCTGCTCAGAAACAGCAACAGCAGCAGCAGCAGCAACAACAACAACAGCAACAACAGGCTGCTCTGCAGTTGAATGCAGCCTCGCCAGCAGTCGGGAATGCCCCTTCAGCAGCCTTGCATGCTGTTGGTCCCCAACCGCCATCGCAAGCTGCTATTACGCGTGCCACTAGCATTCTGGGGCCTGAGCTCATCAACAGCGCGACGGCCCGACTGCTTTTGTTTGCTCCATCGGCCGACGAGATGCAACCAAGCGAGTGGGAGGCAATCAAGAAGATGTTTGTTGAGCACCCTGGGACTAAAGATGACGCGCACCTACTTACTACGCTACTACATGATTATAATGTCAAGGAGCAGCAACGCCGGTCAGCAATGCAACAGCCGGCAGCACGACAACCAGTACAGCAACCACCACAACAGCAGCAGCAGCCAAAGCCAGCGCCAACGCGCCCCGTACAGCCACCACAAGGACGCCCACCGCAACAACAACCGCTGCAGCAACAGCAGCAAAGGGTTCTCCCCCAAAAGCCACAGGGACAGTCTGCGTCTCCAACACCGCCAACACAACAGCCAGGAACTGTTGCCACTCCGGCTGCAACAGTTCAACAAGCGCCCCCACGCCCAGTATCGCAAACACCTGTTCCGATTCCACACGTGCCACACACGCCACAGAACAAGCTGCCCGGCGCCGGGGCTGCTGTTGCCACTCGGCCGGCCCAGACGCCCGTTCCAGTGCCATCGCCAGCTCTCGTGCCTGCACAGGCAACCGCGACAGCAGCGCCATCAGCGCCAGCGGTCCCTCCAACAGCTGGCGGAGCGAAATAGGACAATTCGACCCAGCGGCGAAAGGCGCCTATCTCGACATGGCCGATTCCTGTGCCGCATGCACAGCATTTGTCAGCCCTTGTGCAGTCCTAATCTCGTCTCGGCGGTCTGAGGAATAGCAGCCGCTGATAATGGAGATGTTTATTCCCATGAATCAAATTCATAGAAAGAAGCGGGCGTCATATTGAAATTATGCTGTTGCTTTGGTTGTTCTCTTTTTGTTCTCTACATGTGCGGGGCGCTGATTGGATTCGGTATGACTTTATTTTATTTCCATGGACTCGGCTCGATCATTTATCTCATGATGGGCAAATTTTGCTTAAGAGTTGATGTTTCTTTTTTTTCATTCTTATCCCTTTCAACTCTTGGTGCTATTTCCATGCAGCGAGACTAAAACCCTTGTTTATAACCTTTTCTTCTTGGACTGAATGCTTGACCGGAATCACTACCCCATCCTTTTTTGGAACTTCTCAAATTGAATCAGTTTGAATCAGTAACTCTTTCAGGCTCCCGCCACCTGCCCACTTGAGTGACACTTGTGATTTTGAAGCACGCTAGAGTTAGATTTCCGAGGGTTAGCATTATCCAGGGAATCGATAGGCAATGGCAAATGTCGGAACGAACAGATTGAAGTATCGGTATGAAGTGAGAAGAAAACATGAGCGAGCGGATGAATTTGCCCCTAGCCTTTTTGGTCATTGCTAAGACCGGACTTCTAAAGCGTCCCCCCTCCCCCATGTGGCCTCAGATCTGGAGTGGGACAGTCGAGGTAAATGCTGAGCAACAATGGACACGATGCCCACGTTTTCCGAGCCGGATTCCAACTTCCCAAAGTCTTCGGCACTCTCTCCGAAAGGGCAATCTCAATCTCAACGTGGGCCCTGGTTGATCCCGTCAGCCATCCCCACAAGGACCAAATAATTCCTGTTACCGAGAGGATGGACCCCATTTCGCCGAGTCAGTTTTCGCATCCTGCCTTGTGGGGTCGAAATACCAACATGTCCATTCCCCATGGCTCTCCGCAAGTTGCTGAGGTGGTCCTTTGTCCTGGTGGACATGTCTTTGCTTGCTTCATTGACGTGTGAATAGTGGCATAGACTATTTGTATTCAGTTGTATCAGAAAAATATCGGTACGAGCCAGCTGCAATGTTTTTGAGCCGACAGGCACGCAACGTGAAGATGGTGAGGGCTTTGGTCAATATCCCTCCCATCAATACGCAGACGGCAGCAGGTCATATCTTCCAATACTTGGGACCACTGGGCGCCCCGCATGGTGATATGAACTGACAGGTACTCAGATAGGAAAACATGGTTCCCGTAGCTTGACGCGACCAGTTGGGAAAAGCGAAGAGCCATTTAAAAGCCCCCTCGTTTCCTTTGCAAGGGAGTCGTAGAGCCATCTCTCCCTTTTTATTTTTTTTTATTTTTTTCCCCTCACCACCATCCTGCAATCCTCTCGTCATCCATTTACACTCCATTCTGTCAAGCCTTTCCCTGCTGAGAATTCTACCACGTTCACAAACATGAAAACCACCGTGTCCCTCGCCCTCGCCGGCCTCGCGGCCCTGGCAAGCGCCTCCCCGTGCCAACCGCAACCGGGTACCAACAGCAGCAACGCCCTCTCGCACTGGCCCGCGGCGGCGGCGTCGGCGCTCGAGGCAATGATGGCGCGCAACGCCCACAGCGGGGCCTACGCCGTCTTCGACATGGACAACACGGCCTACCGCTTCGACCTCGAGGAGTCGCTGATCCCGTACCTGGAGAACAAGGGCGTGCTGACGCGCGAGAACATCGACCCTTCGCTCAGGCTGGTCCCCTTCAAGGACACGGCGGCGTACAACGAGACGCTGTACAGCTACTACAACCGCCTGTGCGAGGTCGACGACATGGTCTGCTACCCCTGGGCGGCGCAGGTCTTCTCGGGCCTGAAGCTGCGCGACCTCAAGGGGTGGGTGGACGAGTTGATGGCGCTCGACGGCCCCGTCAACACGACGTACTGGGTCGGCGACGCCGTGCAGCCCGTCTCGGTCAGCCACCCGGTGCCGTTCCGCGGGCAGCAGCAGCTCTTCAACCGGCTGATGGAGAACGGCATCTCGGTGTACGTCATGACGGCGGCGCACGAGGAGCTGGTACGCATGGTGGCCTCGGACCCGCGGTACGGCTACAACGTGCCGCCGGCCAACGTCATCGGCGTGACGACGCTGCTGGCCAACGCGTCGGACCCGGCGCACCCGACGACGACGCGGAAGCAGGTCGAGGCCGGGGTGTACGACCCGGCCGCCAACCTGGACCTGACCGTGACGCCGTACCTGTGGACGCCCGCGACCTGGATGGCTGGCAAGTATGCCGCCATCATGACGTACATCAGCCAGTGGCAGAAGGCGGTGCTGGTGGGGGGCGACACGCCGGACAGCGACGGCTACATGCTGTTTCACAACGTCGACGTGGCCAAGGGGGGTGTGAGGTTGTGGGTGAACCGGAAGCAGAGCTCCATGGATCAGCTGCAGGGCATGATTTCCGACAACTCCAAGGAGCAGGCTAGGCTGGGGCTGGAGGTCACGGCGGATAAGAACTGGGTTATCGTGAAGCCTGAGGAGATTCTGTGAGGGATGGAGGTTGTGAGGATTTGGTTTGATATTGCATGTGGAATTTGCAACGGGGTTTGATGGCAAGGGAGCTACACGCATGGAAAAGTTATGATTATTGACGATACCCTATGAAGAGTCGAGAATACTAGCAAAGATGAGATAGTTAATTCAATGTAATTGTTGTGTGATAAACGATCAACTTGGATGATAACGTCTTCGAGTTCTGTTTGTCCCTCTTCTCTCTATCTAAAATCAAGGACCACCCATTTGCGAACATCTTTCGTCAGTATGGGGGGTAGCAACAAAAGTCCCGGATCAATCGGGCAAGAATCTATATCCTGCTGGCCTTCAAAGGCAACCAACCGCCTTTACTTCCGAAGCATCAGCCCATCAGCCCATATCCTGTGATTTAGCCGAATCCGAGGCAGAGTCTTCTCGGGGCAATAAACACGTCGACTTGCAGAGGTATTTCCCCTTGGATTGAAACACAATAGAAGTTTCATCTTCACCCGGGGATCCAGACAAGATCGTGAGCTTGAGGCAACCCAGTTCGCCCCACTCCACAAACACACTTGCGGCCATCCTGCGTGCCGAAAAGACAAAGCAGGGGCATCAAGGCAGGCTCATCTCGCCACGCTCCAAGCACCTACGCAAACGCGGCATCCATAGCCTCCCAGCATTCGGCCTGCCTCCGCCTCCTCCGTGCCTCCTCATCCCTGGCCAGGTCATCGCTCGTGACGGCCCAGTCGCCCAGCAACTCCTCCCTGGTGGGCACCTTTATGCTGCTCAAGCCCTCAAGGACGCGCCTGGCCTTGTCGGCGGCGGCACGCAGGGCGGCCGTCTCGGCGCGGGTCCGATCCAGGCGCTCCTGCATGGTCTGGATCAGCTGCTCGCGCGTCTGGTGCGGCCGGTACTCGTTGATGGCGTGTTCCATGTTCATGAGCAGCGCAGAGATATCGGCCACCTTGTCCTCGCCGTGTGTGGGCTGCACGGCCATGGCGCCCACCAGCTCGAGGAAGTTGAGCAGTATCGATTTGGCCAGCCGCTTCATGACAAGGGCGCGGTCGGCGTGCGCGGGGACGGCGGCGTCGGGTGGCGGTGGGGTGGGGATCACTCGCTGGATGTTTTGATCCTCAAGGCTGGGGAGTTCGTCTTTAAGCTGTGAATGGGGGCGGACAGAGGAAGTGAAAGCAATTAGCCAAGACTCCTAGGTCCGTTTGCATTTGGCGGGGAGTCGTAACGTACAGTATACGTATCTCCAAAGACTTTCCATCTGCCATCGGCCGGTTCCGCTGGTGGTTGGAGGTGCCAGAGTTCCTCGGGCAGCGAGGGCAGTCGAGGCGGGGGATCAATGCCGGTGGCGTCTTTATATTCATTTCGCAATTGTTGGATGCGCTCCATGTTCTGGGGTGTGAAGTCCTTCCAGAAGTAGTCTGGTGGCATAGGGAAGGACCTATTCTGTGCGGGTTCCTCGTCCGCCATTGTGTGGAAATGGAGAGGCCGATACGATGTGTAGTCAAGAATTAATCGAGAATTTTAAGACAGAGTAAGTTGTTGGCCAGGACTTGCTATCTAACGTGCAAAGTGGAAGAAGAGGGAGAAGCTTCAATTGATTTGAGAAATGTACCAGACGCACTCGAATTTAGTTCCACATCATAAACAATTAGACAAGGATCTCGATTGATGCTTTTGTTCCCCACGCGCCCCAGAACCCAGAAAGTTCCTCAAGGTAGCGGCGTGGCTGAAGCTACCCCTGCCAAGTTGCAAAAGAGCTCCGCACAATCTGTGGCGTTTCTTCTCATCTCTCTCTCCTCCTGCCGCTGGTCTCACTCCGCATGTAACCTAAATTCAAATCAGCATCAGATCGACATCTTGCACCTGACAAACTTTCCGGTGCCACAGCAACGCTTCAAACACCAAATCTTTACTAAAAATCTAGATATCCCCCGAAATCAGTCAAATAAAACCAGCTTCCCATCATCAATCGTGAAAGAGAGAGAGAGAGAGAGAGAGAGAGAGAGAGAGAGAGAGAGAGACAGAACCCAAAAAAACCCCGACTACATTTCTTTTCTCTCGCACCCCCCAGCCCCACCCACCGCCATGGCCGACGTCCGCTCCCTCCTCCGCCAGCAGCGTACCGCCCGTCGCATCGACCACCCGCACGCCGCATACTCGGACGCCGGCAAGCTGCTGTGCCTGGCATGCCACGAGCCCATTCGATCCGAGTCACTATGGGACGCCCACGTCCGCAGCGCCGCCCATAAGGCCAAGGCGGCCTCCAAGTCCATCGCCGTAGGGGGCTCAGCTGACGAGCAGACAGCTGCCCGCACCACCGCCACGAGCTCGTCCTCGTCACACAAGAGGAAGCAGCAGGACCACGACCTCGACGATCAAGACGCACAGATGCTCGACGCAGCCGACGCCGAGGAAGCGGTCAGGAGGAAACGCAGCAGGACGGACATGGGAACGGCTGCTCCGCCGGCGGAACACCAAGACTACACTACAGCGATGCCCTCTCCAGCCGGAAGCAGCACGCCCGTAACCAACAATGGCAGCCAGAATAGCAGTAGTAGAAACGGCGGAGGAGGAGGAGGCAGGACGCCGCAGAGCCAGACGCACACGCCGCCCCTAACGCGCCGCCAGTCCGGCACGCCTGTCCTGGGCGTCGAGATGCAAATGCCGTCGCGGCCGGCCACGCCCAACGCGCCGCGCGAGGGAAACACTGCCTCCGCTGGCGGCGGCGGTGCAGGAGCAGCGACTGTAGGGCTTGGCGTCAGGCAGTCATCGCCAGCAGCCGCCGCCCCCGCTGCTGCTGCCGCCGCGGCCGCGTCTGAAGAGGCTGCGGCGGAGGCGCCGATCGACGAGGACGAGTGGGCCGCCTTTGAGCGGGAAGTCGTCAACGCCGTTCCGACACCGGTGGTCGACGCCGCGGTCATCAGCGCGGCGCCCATGACGGCGGAGGAGGTTGCGGCTGCCGCGGCGGATGAGGAAGATGGACGGACGAAGCGCCGGGCTGCGGCGGATGTCGCGCTGGAAGACGAGAAGGAGGAGGCCAAGCGGGCGCTGGAGGAGGAATTTGAGGAGATGGAGGAGCTCGAGGCGCGGGTGCGGCGGCTAAAGGAGAAGAGGGAGGCTTTGAGGACTCGCAGCGTCGTCGGTATCAATGCTGCTGCTGCTTCGTCGACGCCAGCAATGCAGCACAAAGAAGGGGAAAATGGGCTGTCTGCCGTGACGGAAAGTGAAGAGCCGTCAAGTGGCTCCAGGAAAGGACATCAGGATGAGGAGGATGACGATGACGATGACGACGAGGACGACGACTTTGAGAGCTTTCGGTTGAGGAGGTAGCACTGATTTCTCGGGCCTGACCCGAGTTGTATACTATGTGTATTAATGATTCAGAGGCTTGGGACAAAGGCGTGAAACCAGCATAATCATTCTATAAGGAGTCATTCTTTCGTTGTGAAGTGGCCCCAAGAGCCGACCAGCCACTCACATCGCCACACAACGTACAGGAATACAGCAGAGCAACCGGCGCTCCGGACCAAACAGCACACAAATACGCAAGCATACTACAGATCTTCGCACTCATCCCGCACTGACGAAATCCAGCTTCGCCTCGTCGCCTAAGCCTCTCTCAGACCACCCCCATCGCCCCTCGCGATCCTCTCCCAGAACCGCTTCAGCCTCCAGACCCTGCCGACCCCGCGGCTTTCCTCCCACCTCCTAACGCCCTCGCCCCTCTCCCTCGCCTCCCCCGTCCAACGCCCAACGAATCCCCTGAGGCCGTCCTTGACCCTCTCCTTCTCGACAGCGCGCTTCCTTGCCACGAGGGCAGGGGCCACGTCACCCCACTCGGGCGGCAGCACACCGCGAGCCACTAGAGCCTCGGGAGAAGGCCGCGCCGCCAGGCGGCGAGAGAGGCGGATCGAAACGAGAGACCGAGAGAGCTTACGCGACACGACCGTCGTCTGCGTCATAAAGATGCGGCGTCCGATCAGGTCCGTAAGCGTCGGGCGGGATGGCGACTGGAGGAGCGGCGGGAGGATCGCACGGATCCGGCGGAGGCGCATCGAGTGCAGGATCGGTGACAAGGACAGTTCCCGAAGATGGCGGTTCGTCTGTTTGATTAGGGTTGAAGCAATGTTAGTCGAGCTTTTCGCAACACTAAGGTAAGTATCGGCTCCTAGAACAGGGTGTGGTGCGTTGATTCAAGTCACCGGCAACAAGCATTCTATATGGAGTCAAGTTTGTGCAGAGGGCAGGTACTGGTGCAAGTCAGTGGTTTCGTAGTATAACCACATGACTTGCCACCACATTCGAGACATAGCAACTTGGCTTTATTGTCTCGATACTTCCATGGCTAGGAAGGAAAGCTAGGCCCGCGTGGTAACAAATTGTTTTTTTGGAGAGCAACAAATGCAGAGGCGGTGGGACCAAACGCAGCGTGTATACGGGAACGCGATTGAGAGCGGGAAATAAACCCCTCGCCCATAGAGGGGCTTTTTGGATGTGGGCGCGCGGGCATCGCTTACCCTCGAAGTTGCGAGCAAGTCGCAAACCTCCAAGTAACTCAATATATGCATCAAAACCTCGTTCGGAAGTTCATCCAAGACGTCGTTCCATGGATGATCACATTGCCGTGCTGAAGCCGACTGATTGAGACAGCAGCACGTAGCAATTTCGGAGTCGTCGACGTGGTGCCAGTGACTGCCGTTGCGGACTTGGCCTGGATTTAATGATGCGGGGGCTGCTTCTGGGCCGCCAGGGGCAGAATACCCCCTTGCTTCGTGGCATCCTCCTATTTGCGGACATGATGCGGAACGAGAGCAAAGGAATCCGCTGGTGCTGGAACCGTTCCCGCTGCACCGGTTAATGCAGCGTATACATGTAGGGTATCCGGAAGTTGAATGGCCGGGCAGAAGCTCCCCGGAAAGCGTGGGATCCAATGGGTTGACTTCAAGCTCTGGGGTGCTAGAATCACGAATCGCCAAGCAAGACACGCTGTGTGGAAGAGCAGGCCTTTCGAGGCGTGTTTCTCGACTTGCAGCCACGCCTTGCAAGCAACTCTTACCCGTCGCGTCATGATTTTGGAGCAGACCAAAGCATGTAGCATTCGATACGCTGTCCCTAAGGACAGTATTTCCAGCTCTGCTGACGTCCTTCTCGTGGCCCAAGGTGGGGGAGGTAGTGGATTCACGGCTCATGTTTATGGTTCTCAAAGACCAGATCGACCAGGAGAGCAAGTGAGGACGGAGATGGCGGCTGGTCAAGCAAGTATCGATGATCTCGGATACGCACGTCCCGGTGGGCCAGCAGGGGTCGTCGTCTAGAAATTGAACGAGGCGGCTGCAAATGTCCGCCTCGGCGTGCTGATGCCTAATCGTAAGGTCGAAGCGACCCCTCGTAAAGTGCGTCACGACACCTAAAATTGAGGTCCAAGCCACACGGATCCGCCAGCCTCTTTCTGGAGGTTGGGAATTGTGGGTTAAACGAGCTGGCAACCAGACAACGGACGATTTTCCAGACGGTCCAGGCCAGGAATGTTTGGGCGGGTTGTACAGAGATGGTGCTCCAGGCGACCACCAATGATGCTCGCCAAGCTCAAAGGTGAAGGAGGCCGCAGAAACGGTCTTCGGGCCGGACCAGGCTGTTTCTCAATCAGGGTCGGCGCGACAAAGTTGCCCAAAGTAAAAGTAATTGAGTCCCCGTTAATGGAGTAAAACAGGTCAAATAAATAACGTGTTTGACACGTCAGGAAAAAAAGAGAGCAACGCATCGAACCTTGCCTGGTATGCTTAGGATCATCAAATATCAGCAAGGTTCGCGCACTGAGGGGTGTCTATATGTTTATGTATTGTGGGGATACATGCATTTGGGGGCTATCACATTACCTGAGAGTGATTGAGCGGGCCGGTTATGGTAGCAGTCTCTCCCAAATAAGGGCGAGATTGAGTTTAGGCAGGCATGAGGAAGATGACGAGTGCGATCGCGTGGATGGAAGTGACCGATGATGTGAGGAAAACAGAGATGAATGGAACTGGTCACGTAGTTGGAAGTTTACGTTTGAGGTTGAAAGGTCAGATGACAGGCATTGGCGGTGCAAGAAATGGGGCTCGGGCCACCCAAAACCTGCTGCGCAAACAGCAAAACCAACGTCCAGCTATGACAAGGAGATGCCTGTCACCACTACATGAGACGAAAATGTGGATTCATCGCTTGCCGCGCGCTTGGTTGAACGGGTCCATAAATTAGGAGTGGCAGTTTTGAGTTTTTGTGCCAAGTCCACACCCAAATGTCCGTTCAGAATTATCAGAAAACAGATGTGAAATGACAATAGATAGAAACTCTTATCCGATTCTTTTGGAGAGGTCAGAAATGGCAGTCGCGCTTGCGAACGAAGCCTTTTGGACGCGTCACGGTCACACGTGAGTTGACTCAAAGGTGGGTCCATCAGGCATATGCGGGGCATCTTCTCCGCGATCATCGAGTCTGCCTAGAACCAGATAGGCACCTACCAGTCATTTGCTTTCTTTTTCTGATGACCAACGACCTCGCGGCTCAACGGTGAATATACATCTATTGCTTGATGTTTGCAGAGTTTGATGACAGCGAGTTCGAGCACTTGATTTAAACTACTTTAGTCCCTGTTTTCTTTTTTTTTTTTTTTTTTTTTTTTCCAATAATTCAGGTTTCCTGCTGAGCAACATTGTCTCCGATTCAGCTCGGCTAGGTCGCAGAATATCAAAATCATAAAAAAACATGGTAGCATGCAACATCATTTGGAAATCCCTCCAGGACTGCAAATTTTCTCGTGCTCGCTAGTCGTGCCAGTGACATGAAGGCCTTCAAAAGCGGCCATAAAATGCTGCATTAACTCGCTTATGGTTTTAGTCTAGTCCCTCCACTCCCTGGGAGGGTTGTAATTGCCACCTGCGTGCGTTGTCTTCCTCGTCTTTATCATGACAACCCCACGTACGCTTGCCGAGAAGGGAATTCATAACCTCGACCGTGTAGCTAGCGAGAAAGTCCCTCATTTTTAGAGCCATTTGGGTTGGTTTTTGGCTTTTGGCTTTTTTCAAAGACACATTGGTGTTGAACAGAGCCCAAGTAGATAGACAGATAATCGCTGGCTTTTCTATTTCTAACATTACCTTCCTACAGTACCCAGGCGGCCATCGCAGTGGCCCGCCAACAGCGGATAATGTACAATGCCAGACCACTCTCAGGTGCAAGGTACCCTCCACTCCACGGAAACCGGCATCCAGAGCTTTGAGCCCTGTACAGTACTGGTCGACCCAGGAATGTCAGCGTCTCAGGGTGGAACCAAGATCGGATCCTGCACGATTATCCTTGTTCACCAAAAGAGTCCTTTTTTCTTTCCCTTTTCTTACAGAACGACTAACGCATGGCTCCACTTTGCTGCAGCTTTAGCGCCATTGAAACCGGTGAAGCTTTTTTTGGCGTTGGGGTCTACAAGTAGGCTGTTTGTACCTTGAGTAAGGTGCTGTAACGACCCATGGATTTCAGTTGCAAGGATAGCTACAGAGGACTCGGTGCTACAACGCTCCTCCAACGTGACTCTCAGTGGTGATTGCATGTGTTTACTGTCGTACCGTGTAGCCAGTTCATGCCGCTTGCGTGCAGCGTTCGTCAAGACCTGTGGCTAGCCGCCAGCTCTTGACGCCCAACGTATCTAGGCACAACCATGCACCAAACGCTTGCAGGTGTTTTTTTGATAATTTCAAATTCAGCTTCAATAAACAAAGGAAAGGCCTATAAAATATATTTGCACATGTGCTCGATACGAAGCATATGGCATTGTACTTAAAGTCTTTCCTGTCTAGAAGGTGTGGGCGCTAGGCTCGGCCCTTGTAAGCGATGACTATGTTTGGTTCGGCCAATGATAGCATGAATTACGTCGCTCTGAGGCTGTTCTTCTGACAAACTCTGGCTAGGTCCCCCTGCTTGGCCGCTGCCCATGTACGTGCGGTGGTTAGCGGGTAGCTTTATTTCCATGCCTTCAGATTCCCACTGGTAACTAAATTTAATTGTAGTTCTAGGACATAAACAGATGATTGTCTGCTCTGACTTTTTCGAAAGGACCAGGTGTACATGTTTTTCGGGATGAATCACAAGACAACCTTGTTTCTGTGTTTGTTTGTTTATTTGTTTGTTTTTCATTTTGATTTTCGTCCCGTTTTCACGTCTCTGGCCGCTTTCGAACCCCGGCCGTGGCCGCAGACGGAGTGACCTTTATGCCGTTGACCGTTTACTGTGGGCTTCTCCGTTTACTACAATGAACACGAGAAAGCTGGAGACTGTCTACCAATTACTTTGTTTCTTCTCTCGGCTTGGGGAATATCCGAGGCATCTCTCACATCCTGCTCTGTGAAAGGTGGGAACCGTCATCAAGAGGGAGTGCTTGGGAAATATTCGGTAAAGGTGACATGACTCTTACACCTATGACTATGCATACGTGTGGCAGCTATATGACATGATGGAGAAGCAAAGTTGCGTCTAGATCTGGAGACCCCCACCAAGACTTTACACTTGATTAAAGCTAGCATGACCGACTAAGGATACAGGTGCTCCGGCACAGAATGATTGCTAGATTAACTCTAAAAAGATAAGAGAAAAGAATCAACATTCAGGGTCCTTTTCTTTCTTTCTTCAAATTTTGCTCAGCTAAGCCCATCCGGCATTCTGCACAACCGTAGTCGCACCGTATGTCACTGCCACAATAGACGGATTACGACATACAGCCAACTGCCGCCTCCTCGTTTGACGATGGCTGCACCAGTGCTTTCAATCCTCCAGCAGCACCGCTGTCTCTATGTTGGGCATCGACAGCCTCACCGCACAACAGTCCCGGTAAGTTTCCGTCTGGTGTGCTACACGAAACTTCATGTCACACAACAGCCATGAAGTTTTTGTTTTTTCGACGGTTAAAGGCTCTTTGGGGATTGCCTCTGCATGCTCTTTTCCAAGTTTTTTGCCAGTAGATGCAACAGCACGTTCAGGTCTGCACAAAATCAAGAAGAGAAATCACAGGAAGCCTGGCTATGAGAGTAGCCGAGAAAACAACCAAAGGAGTTGAGGATAGAAGGACAGAAAGAAGCCATCAACATACCGAGACTTGCTTCACTGCCGTGGGCACATTCTCTAGTGCTCAAAGCTCGGCATGGGCAGACCAAGTGATGGCCGCAAGCCTGCGGGCTAAAAGACCCAAACTATCGACGTGCAGCCGCTGAAGCCATGCGGGCTTTATAAACATATTGACCGGTGAACACGGTGGTAAGCATTGGAGGTGGGTACAGAAGTGGTGTGTGTGTGGCCCTCCAATGTTCCCAAAACTGCAGCAACCCTCAGGCTAACGCATTCGGTCAACCGAGCCATTGTACATCCTGTTCATGTTTTCCATTGATACAAATAGCAGTTGAGAAGACAACAAAATAAAGTAACCGCATTTCCCCTGCTGTGATATGCGAACCGTGTTCTTTTTGCAGCACACGGTCTCCCTTCCCGTCTGTTCCGGGCGAGCAAGTTAGACGTAACCCGCAAGCAGCTTCGGTTTTGTTGAAAGAAGCCTACCTCGACTTGAGTACTTTGCCGTGGGTGGACCGGGGATGAATCCGGAAGGAGAGCAAGGGCTACTGATAGGACGCCACGTTGCCAGCCCACCCTGGGCATTGCATGCGTTGTTGCAGGCTCTCGCTCACTGGTCCATGTGGGAAAAAGGTGTCGCCTCACTTGGAGAGGAGCGATAGGAAGAGGGAAGATAAATACGTAAAGCAGATGGAGAGGTCTTGCACTCGCCAATGTTCCTCCCATTCATTTTGACATGGCAGCGTTTCATAAAACCTGTCAGTCAGCTCCCTTTAAGCAAGTCACAGCTGGGGAGGTGACATACATCATCAGTGATGTATGCATGCATGTGCAAGAGACGGAACCCAGGCTCCACTGCACCTAGAAAACCGTCCATTGCCGCGTAAATTCTCCATTAATTCTTTATTGTTTTATTTGTTTGTAGCCTAAGAAGAAAACCCGAAAAAGAAAAAGAAAGAAATCACCCACACGCTTGTCGGCTGCAGGGCCACCGTTTACATGGCCTTTGTGGTCTCAGAAACAGGCCGTGAAGCGGGAGCTACCAGCCCTGCATCCTGCTTCAGGACCATTTGGGCCGGAATTCCAGGCTTCCTCCTTTGTCGTGTCACGGCCGACTTTTGAGGCCCATCTCGCCACGATAAAGAGGGGTATGTCAAGGCATGAAAAGTAGGAGAGAAAAACAGACAAGAATGGGGGGGAAACAAATTTCAAAAGGTATTGAGGGGTTGACATCAGAGAGGTAGAATCCGAAGCAACTCCTTCTTTGTTTAAAGTGATGACAGCCAAGAAAACCGTTGACTACATACTCATATCGTTTGTTGAGGACCTGGGAAGCCCGGAATCATCCCGCGTTCAAATGCATACCGCCACCCTGCCAGGCGCCTCGAACGCGCGCATTATGCGGGGGGAAAGGACATAGCAAAGACATGGTTCAGAAGCCCGAGTATGTGATAGCAGCACCCTCCCCCCTCCCCCCATGTGCACCATACTGGCTGGCCCAAGCGTAATAGACACGAAAAAAAATGAACGCAAAGTGGAATGGGGGTGTGTGTACCTGGATAGAACCCTTTGCCGGGTGCTCAATATGCAAAGAAACGGCCAGCCCACTTCTACTTTTCCTTCCCGAGCTTGCAGTTTTCCTCTATGTTTTCCGAGATCAACGGCAAAGGCTCCTGTTCTTTTTCTTGCCGAGCAATACTGTGACCAGGCCGGCATGCATGGTGAAGTGTCCTCTGCTTCTTTTCCTCGGTTTCCCTTTTGATGTCTCCTCATTTCTCTTTCCCCTGAAGCCGTCAACTTGCCGGCCTGTCTCTCCTGCCAGGTTCGCTTCCCTTGTTGCTCGCAATTGCGTCAATGTAACTGTATATCATACTAATTGGGGATGTTGCAGAGGATTTTCCGGCTATTGTCGAGGCGTATGTTCTTTTCATTGTTCCCCACCCCCAATGGCCGTTTCTTCTTGAAAGGTGTGAGTCTAGTCAGTTGCTAGGGATCGGGGTAGCTGTTGGGGTTTTGATAACAGGGATAATGGTGAGTATGTGCCAGTCGCAGGATGAATTTCATTGCCTAATAAAGAAGTGCCAGCTAGTCCAAGTCGTCCCTTGGGCGTTCAAGGGCATCTGGGGTTGCGGCTCTTGCCATGTCTTACTTTGCTCGCCAAGACGGCTGAAACTAAAATCAAAAACTGTGGATAGATCCAATAGCCTGTTGGGTTGGTTGGCCAGGCTCAGAGCAGCTCGTTCTGTTTCGTAAATTTAGGCCGTATTACTTCTCAGTCTCATTCGATAGGGCGTATAGGGGCGGGAAACATAATGAAACAAATGAACAAAAAAGAACAGTAAAGTGCGCAGTCAGAACACAAAACGACCTTGTGCAGCTCAACCAAAAATAGGGTTGATGTCTCCTCTCTGGAGTGGGAAGAATGGCTAAGAGCAACGCTTGGCCTGTGGTGTAACGAGCAGCAGTAGAGATCAGCTCAGCGATAGAAAGCCGTGCATTGCATTTCAACTGTCTTAAAATCCATCCTGTCCTATCATCAATCTTGGCGTGCTGCAGAAGGGAGGAGAGAATTACGTGCATTTATTGTTTATCTCTCTCGCCTCCCACCCACTTACTGACTGCTTTATGCACAGATGCCGCCATCACTTTCAGACGAGGCTGATAAAAAAAAAAGAATGTCTAAAGATAAAGGCTTGGATGGAGAGGCACCGTCATGCCCAGTGAAAAAGCAAGTTGGAAGCACTAGCCAGGCCCAGGACATGGGAGCTCTAAGGCTACATGGAGCAAGAGATCACCATCTGCTGTGCAGTGGAGTATTGTGCATACAAGGAAAATGGGGCGAGAAGTGGGCGATGGCAGATCGACCGCGGCTGATTGGACAAGATTCAATGGCAATTGCACACCCTTTCGGCAGGCCTGGCCTGGAAGGGATTAGGGCAGGGGGAGGGGGTAAGGTATGTTTTGAATAATGAGGCGTATTCAGATATCGTTCATATCTCGAACGTGAGGGTGGGAAATGGAAACGAATGTGTAAAAATGGTCATACCATTCGGCCTCTGTACAAAGGAATATCCACTCACACCCGCCCACTTGAAGCTTCTTGGCCGTGATGGAGGACTGCCCCTCATTTTTGCATGACTATCCGACTTGGAGAAATTAAATGCCCGTTGTCTAAAAAAAGAGAAAGAGAAAAAACTCAAAGGCGGGAGAATGCTGGGTTGGGGTTTATTGTTCATTTCGGTTTATATCGTGGACCGTCATTGGGGCAATTAGTATAGAACGGCTCAACATTCAATGCCAAGTGATCGATAGAGAGGGGCGTGCAATGGTTGATAAAAAGCGGTTTAGGCAAGGAGAGGGGTCCCGACGACAGATAAATCCGACCCAGTTTGGTATATGTACGAAGCTGCGTCTAGGTGGAACCAGGGGGTGGGTGGTTCGACGTCAATCTCTTCGTCAAGGGCCACACCACGTCAGGGTTATGACAACGGCCAGGCCACCAAGACTGGTTGGGCTCTGAACCCCCTGTACCTGATATAAACAGCTGCTCGAATGTGTATACACTCGACATGTGATCCGCAATGGATAAACCCGATGGACAATAGAAGTAGTAGACGCAAAAATAAAAAATAAAGGCACCCTATTGGCTTGGTTATCGGCTGCACCTTGCAGCATGTTACAAAGCCGAACAAGAAATAAATAAATTCCAAGCCGCCGTAGAATGCACCCTCTACATTCTCGAGGTACGGCTAAGTCAGTAAGGGTGGAAAGGCAAGGTACCAGAGTAGATAGGCCGGCCAGGTTAGGTCAACCACCATGTCTGGCTACCTCTGTGGGTGATGCAATGACGAAAGAAGACGGCCGCCACCCCGGCTCTGACCGAGGTTGTTAACCATGAGCCCTAGCTTACGGCCACCCGCTTGCTGCTACTGCTGTGTACCTGGCAAAGTCACCGTCATGCAAGACCCTCGCGAAAATAATATAATGATGTGCCGTAAAGGAGGGTAGCAGCAGCAGCAGCAGCAGCAGCGGAATATAGACATGGCATGGGTTTGTGGTTGTGTGTGTGTGTGTTTTCTTTTTTTCTTTATCCTCCAGGGAGGGGTGATTGGGGGTGTTCAAAAAAAGAAAAGACAAAAGAAATAAAATAAAATGGCAACAATAAAAAGGAGAGGAAAAAAAGGATTGAGATCGAGGGGTATAAAGGAAAACAAGAAAACCTACCATGATTTTGACCTCCCAGTTTGCTTTTCCCCTTTTTTTTCCGTCGTCGTCTCTTCTCGAGCCCATACTCTCCCGCATGCCGCCTTGCATCCTTCATCGACCTCCTGACCTGGAGGTGTGAAAAAAGCTTCAAGACTACAAAGACCAACAAAACAACCCACCCACCTTTTTCTGATTTGGTTGTCTGTCCGTCCGTCTTGTTCCATTTCAGAACGTCAGTATCGAAACATACCAGATCATACACCGGGTTTCTTCTTAGGCGGGTGGCCACCAACATCCATCCATCCACCCATCCCATCTGGTCATCGGCAAGACTCCACACCCTTTCCCTGATCCGGCTCCGCCCTAAGCAAGCCAGAACAACGACAACATATACAGGAACGGACCAAAATCTGCCGTTGCTAATACTACTAGCTCTGTGAAGAGCCTTGTTAAAGAAGCCAGGGGGAAATCAAAGGTGTGTGTATGTGCGCGCAAGCGTGTGCGGGTTTGCTGTGCCACTTTGCTGCTTCATTCTTACCTTGCCCTAGCCCCCAACGTCTATGGAGTCTTGCTTTTTGGTGTGAGACGCATCGTGCCGTCCCGAACTATGAGAAACAACTACGAAAAGGGCATGAGGAATGCATTTCGTCGAATAAGCGTCCACGCCAAACGTGCAAACAAAATCCCAACCAGCAACACGCCACCAAGCACACCACACGGCTCATTGATCTCCAGTTTCAGAGTGCTGACAGCAGAAACTTAGCGCCCAGTCCCGCCGTGCTCCATCTGAGCCAGCGGGTTTGCAAGTCGCCGATTCGTCCGGTTGGTTAGGTCCACACACTTACAACACGGATTCAACCACACAGACGCACACCAAAACCGAAACTCATCTCTCGCCTGTGAGAAGAAAGAGTACAAAACCAGCAGAAGAAAGGAGGGAAGGAACCCAAGGAAAAAGGCAGGAGGAGAGCTGGTGTTCCTCCATCAGCAAAGACGAAAAGGAAAGATAATGTGCTATTTTGATCACATCCGATGGAGCTGCGGCTACTGGAAATGGGGCAACTTCCGACAACAGTGCACAAAAGAGTACCGGACGGGGGAGACTTGCGGGCTCAAGCTCGTCTACGACACCGATTATCTGCCCAATCAGTGCCGAATCTGCGACAATGTCCACAAGAAAACACGTCGCTATTACAAGATGGCGGCCGACGTCGAGCGCTGGCGCCACGAGGGTGGCCGGACAGCGACTATCGAGAAGACCGAGGACGACATGGACGAGCTGTCAAGGCAGATCGCCAACCTTAACGCGGAGCATGCTACGAGAGTAAGTAGCGTGTCGTAAATTGGTATGTGTGGGGTGGGAGGGAAAAGGGGAGAGCAGCGTGCCAGTTTGCAAGTGGGCAAGAGGGAAAGGGAAGAGAGCGAAAGAGGAGAAGAGGGGTTACGTCGGTTTGAATCACGCACTGGGCGTGGAAGAGGGGCTATCGTCCTGAGCATTGGAAGACATTTCGTTTTTTTCTGGGGTGAGGTACTTACCTCAGATGTGGGACACAGTGGTGGAAACAAAGCGGCAGCAAGGAATCAGGGGCAGGCATCATCGATTCTGACGACAGAGAGAACCGAGGGTATCTTAAAAGATGATCACGGTGCCGATAAAAGGATGACAATGGGATGATAGGGCAGAGTAGAAAGGAGGGGCAAAAGGAAATCAGGTTATGTTTTTCGTTTAACGGCGTTGGTGTGTCTTTTCATTCTTTCTTGTTTCTTTTTTATGCTTTCTTTGAAGTCTTTAAGGGGCGTTACCCTAGGCATTACCAGTATGAAATTTTATCTCAAGTGTTGGTTTTTTGTCTTCTTTTCAGATATGAGAAACTTTTCTCGTTTTTTTTTCTCCCTCTTCAGCTCATAGGCTGTGTTTCTTCTTGCTTGGTATGATTGTTAGTGTCCTCTATGCGCACACATGGTGTTAGTCAGTTAATGGAATGAAGAGAAATGAAAACCCAAGCCAATATGCCTTGTTCGTGGCATTGCGATAAATCACACACAGAGCCGCAGTAGTCTTCCTTTCGTTCGTGTATTTACCGGGGCCTTTGTTTGTATAATTGCGAGCTGTCGCTCTTGTCTGGGTTCGGAATTCGGCTATCGCTTGGTTCACTTGCTGTCCAAGATGCGCTGGCCATGCATGGCATCTATGGTATCGGATCATCGTTGTCATTTGTGGAGAGGCCATGTTCATGTAGGCACGCAGTTTAGGCGAGAAACTGCGGCGCCGAGTGCCTCTATTCGATTTCCGAGTATATTACGAATGAATTAGTTTGGGCCGAAGATAAACAAGTTGCTGATTACAGAATTGCATGCGAGCTAGATGATGCAACAAATATGAATAGAAAAGAAGCACAATCTCCGGTCAAACAACTCTGAAGACTGAAGACGAGTATTTCAGGGTGACATGGCAGCGCATGCAGGCACCGCACACGAACTGCATGCCTTATGCGCACCTGCTGGCCGAAAGCTCAGACCCGCATTGCATAATGCCTGCCTGTACATTCTAGAAAGCAGCGGCTTGAATGCGCGTACTGCTTGGCCGTTCCACATGCCTTTTTCGAACGAAAGAAAGAGGGGAGATTTCATAAATTCAACATGGAATGATGTGTGCTCTTCTGATTGGCCTCTAATGTCTGGGGCAATATAGGTGAAAGCACGGTAATCAAAACAACAATTTGTTGAATTTTTGTAGGAAATATACATCGTGATCAACGGTGGAAAAAAAAAGGAGGCCACTCTATCAAGGGGAAGGGAACATATGAGAAGTCGAAAGTGAGACAATAAACTGACATCAATACGGAAGCTTTCTTACAAGGACAAAACTAATTGTGTGGCATGAGAGCTGCAAGATGTTTTGGGCGAAGAAGATTGTGTGGTGATGGGAGGATTTGCTGTCGTATCTTGTCTGTCGCGCGGCCCGGCGGGAGCATGTGGATGGAAGCGAGAGGGGCACCAAAAAAAGACGCGTTGAATCGGCGGCTCGGAGGAAACGGTTCCGGAAGGCGGGAGGCAGGACAACGTCAAAGAGGGCAGGCGCGGAGGCGGCTTTCAGCACGAAAACATGACATCAAACCGAGTGCCGATCACGCTCCAGGAGAAACAAGTCCATGTGCGCACTCAATGGGCGAACATGCCGTTGAGTTGCAAGCAAGAAAATTCCAAAGAAGTGACCCAAGATAGAAAATAAAAAAGGAAGAACATTGACCAGAAAAATTCAAACCACCTAGCCGCCCTGCAAGCCTGTTCATCCTTCCTCCCTTGGGCCCCTCCCTCCCGCAGGCCCCCTCGTTTCGAACAAGACCAGAACCAGCCAGTTCAGAAGGTCTGATCACATCCCGCCGGCCCTTTGCGAAAGATCAAATCAGGGAAACATGATTAGCCATGTAGCGGCTCCGTGGGCTCGTATCTCTCGCGACCCTCCTCGCATCCATCGATTGTCGCAGTTGCGTCAACGGACAAGTGGGCGGCGCGGGCAGAAGCGTAAGTAGCATGTCGAAAAATTTCGATTTCGTCCCCCATGCTGGAGGCCTGCCCGCTTCTGGGTCAAGTCGGCCGACCATTCATGACCCCTGTTCAGAGTGAGGAGCCCTCCTAAGCACTGGCGGTCGAATCACAAACCCTGACGAGAGGAGACAACGCAAGGGTCGGGAAAAAAACACAATCAAATAAGAAAAACACACACACACAAGATCGAGACAAAGCTTGGAGGGGCATAGAACCATCACGGTCGTCCCGCTCTATGAATCGATCGTGTGAAGAACAACCCTGAACCATGATGCGTCTACGGATACCGGTTTCGGCGGTCTGATGCACAAGAGAGGATCTTTAAGTTCGGGTCGATGGATCCAAGGCTAAAAGTTTATTAGAGACCCTCAGTTTGCGAGAAATATCTCTCGTAAGATTGTGGTCTTCAAGTTCTAGAGCTATATACAAAAGAGACTACAGTAGGTATGACAAGCAGAGCAGATAGGAAAGGTGGTATACCGTGTTTTAACAGAGTCCGCAATTCCCCTTCATCCGAATATCTTCCGTAACTTCATTACAGTAGCAGCGCTTTACTCTTAATTTTGAGCGAAAGTCAAGAGCTATACCCTAGTTCTAGACCTAGTCGCTGTGGCATGGGTTGATAACCAATATGATCTCTGGAAATTTCGGTTGTCGATCGTGCAGGAAAATTCCAAGCCGGTGATGCAATATCACAGCGTCGAGCCTGGTGAATGACGCTTCACTGCATATGGAAAACAAGACTTTGATTTCCTTTGATGCGATCGTGTGTCGTCGTCGATGGGAGACAGGGAACATGTGCCAAGACAAGAGTTCATCGGTTTAAGCAGGGGATGGGGGTGTTGATAAAGCAGGGCAATCCTTGCGCATCGGGTTCAATGGGCAAGGCCAGCGGCTAGCGACGCAAATTTTGCAGCCAGGTTGATGGGATGGATCACGAGGGCGGGAGAGGTGGAGAATCGTAGTGTGTGCGTGCCGTTGCTTTGTGAGAGCCAAAGGGTAGGGATGGTGTTTCTTCCGCAGTGCATTTGAAGACCAATTGTGTACCCAGATACCATATTGTTTTTCAGTCTCGATTTTCTCAGTGAGAATTTCTCAGAGAGAACGAAGATAAAAACTAGATCAATCGCTCCGTTATCTTGCAGCAGCAACAGCGTCGGCAAATGTACCAACGAATGGTTCTGCCCCTTCGATCTTGAGTGGCGGCAAGACGGCACCGTTGTGCATCTCGATGTTGTCTTCATCCCACGGCACCCAGTCAACCTTGGTGCTAGCTGTGCTGCTCAGGCTTAGTGGCTGTTGTGCTGCATCTTCGGAGAGTTTGGAGAGCAGGCTCTGATATCGCGCCATCTTGGGGTCTTCTTCTCCTTCAACCTCGTACTGCTTTGGCGTCGCGCGTGTGTCCTGAGGGGTGATTTCAAAAATGTCGACCATATTGCTTGCGATAGATCCATATTGTTAGCATTCCAAGAGCAACTCCGAGGAGGATGTCGAAGACATACTCGGAGGTTCTGGCCACAACCCTCTGCAAGGCCTCTATTTCTCTCTGTGTTTCAAGAGGATCCTCCTGACCGGTTAACTGTTGCTGCCCGAAGCTCCCATAATGCATGTTGTTGATATCATCGTTGAGAAGTCGTGATTCGTCGTCCTTTTGAATGAGCAAACAAAACAAAAGTTAGCATTGACCACCGCAGCTACCTGGATGATCAAAGTCATCCTCTGAATGCGCGCTACCCACTAACCTCCTCATATTGCTCGCTGCGGTTGTTGCCGAGGCATGATGCGCAGACACCCATGGTCGCGGGTGCCGAGTATCAGAGGATCCTATTGAGGCCTGCTATGGTCGGGCTCGATGGTGCAAAGTTATGGAGACCGTTTCATTCGGACTGAGTGTGGCAGCGATATCGGGGCTCGGATACTGATTAAAGCGCAATCCCTCGGATGCGAATGGTGGACTCGTTGCTAACCTGTCAGTCCAGACAAGTCGCCTTGTTAATGTGTGCTGCACCTTGCTGTCTCAGCAAACAAAATCGCGGCAGGAGCCCCACGTTTGTTTGTGACGTGACCAAGTGAGGGTAGATTCTACTCACCTGATTGGTCCCCGGCTGCAATGTTTCTCCGCTATTCCGCCCGCCCGTGCAACGCAACGCAACTCCGCTCTTGATTGACAACCTTGCCGGGGCGACAACGGGTAAATCTTTTTTCTGATCTTGCTTGATCTGATCTGGTCAGATGTCAGATCTGAAAGGGCCTCATAAAGCAACCATCCATCCAGGCATTCAACCATTCCCTCGGATCCTTTCTCCCTGGAACAACCCTGCTGCGGCCTGCTTGACGCAATCTGCAAGCCGGCCAGGGCTACATTGGCTTATGTCTGTTTCAGACGACTGCTTCGCCCTAGCGCACGTCTGTTTGAACGTGAATATATTTCCTAGAGCATCATGCAACACCTACTGTAGTCTTTCTTCCTGCCCTCCTCTCAGTTACTCCAACTCTTGGCGCAAGAACTATCAGTTTCTGCATAACCTACCAACATTACCTCCCTCCAGTGTCTTACACAACGTTTACCAGCAGCAGTAACGATGTCCCTATTTAGGATTATTGAACCAGTTGTTCAATAATTGGGCATCCAATCCTCAGTCCCTTTTTATTTCTTCATGCTCCCTATTCCGAAGCATCTTCAATCATTTTAAATGCGTGCAAGTCGACAAATTGGCCCTGTATAAAACCCCGACTGCTGCTTCAAAGCCCATCATATTCTTGTCGCTTGTTCACGTCAACACACTCCTTCTCAGTACAATTGACACAGCCAGCCCCAGTTTCATCCATAAAACATCACAACACAATCACAATACAATGTCTTTTATAACGCGCATTATTGGCGTAGCTGCCCTCACATTCTCCAGCACTACAGCTGCTCAGTCCTACCCCAATCATGCCCGTATCCACGCTAGAAGTCCTGGCCAGCTCCAGCCAAGAGTTGCCTCTCTAATGACATGCGCATGTCCGCCTGATGTTGCTTCGACATCTACTGCGCCTGCTGTGTCGGTCATTACGGTGACCGAGACAGAGACGCAGAATGTACCCTGGGGATCCGCATCGACAGTCTCCGTTACAGTTTTGCCGTCGGGTTCAGTAAGCACTGTAACCCGTTATATCTCAGATGGTACCATTATCCCGGCTGAGACCATCACCATTACCGAAAGGGAGAACGCTGTTACTGGACAGCCCTCGATCATCACCATCACTGCAACCCAGTCACCACCGCCAGGCAACAACTATCACGTCATTACTGTCACGGCAACTCAGGAGGCTCAACCCACAACCAACCCTTACGCCACAGAATCAGACTTGCAGGAGCCCAATCAGACCGACGGCGAACTAGGAGCCCCGACGGACAGCTCTGCAGGCCAGCAGACCTATAATGCGTCGAACAGCCCGCTCAATACGGCATCACCCACTGTTCCTGGCAACTACCATTACTGTCACAGCCAGATATGCTACAACAGCCGTAGTGATGTTGTCACCACCCTGGCCCCCATGACCACTGAAGGTCCGGGTTGCGGTACTGATACGGTCTCTGTCGTGTTGAAGACTGTGTACAACACCGTCACACAAACTGTTTACGGCCTACCAACTGGAAGTGCTGGCAACTCTACTGGCTCTGGCTCAGGATCTGACACGAACTCGACAGCCACGCTGGTGCCCCGCGGGGCACGTGTCCCAGGCGGTCTTTTCGGGAAGCTGAGAAGCCAGTATCAATGAGCGTAAGACAAGTTTGCCCTAGCACTGGCAAAGCCTATCACGTCTCTCTATCATCTTTGAACGCGTCTTGTGCAATGGCATAATTCCTTGTCAATGGGGAGCTTGGGGCATCTGGATTGTTCTTTCCTTTTCTCTCTTCCTTGTTTCTTAATTGGGCTTTTCTTAGATAAATGAGACATTTAATACTCTATAACTTCGCCCTTCATCACGGAAACTTCTTCTCCAGTATTATGCAGTCTATTTCCAACGTCAAAAGTGGCACAAACCCGGCATACTTGGTGTCCTCCAAACACTCGGTCCTGACAACTTCATACCCCAGCCTGCGATACCAACCGAAAAGTCTCTCCTTCCCGGGATGCGGGACCGGACCCCTTGGCCGCCAAAGTTCGACCGCACAACAACTCCTCACACCACTCGTCCCGGCTATCTTCCCGGCTCTCCTCCTGGCCTCGTCTTCGCAGAACAGCATCATGCGCCCACCCAATCCGCCACCCTGACGTGCCGTCGCCAACATCCCGACCATTTGACCGCCGTCGCCGTACGGTGCCAGACTCGCGCAGCCAGCCACCGCTCCGGACGGCAACCAGGCGATGACGAGGTCGCCGGCGGCGATGAGATTGCTTATTTCAACTGGGTTGGTGCGGGGTAGCCCACCAGTGGGTCGCCAGAGGTCTCCCTGCGCGGCGAGATAGCATTCGTTGACCATCGCTGCGATGGCAGCGGTGGTAGTGGCATCGGCAGCGATGGGCGAGGGGCAGATTTCTATTTTGACGTCTCGGGCGAGCTGGGATTCAATGATTGGGGCCATTGTGGGCTGTTTTGATGGTTTCTGGTTACGCAGTGACGAGTTTGTTTCTGGCAAGCTGGCATATGGTTATGTTTGCTGCGAATGTGAAGTATGTGGCAGTAATAGATCTGTTGTAGTCCACCTAGGTACTTTTTTATGGCACAAACAAATCCCAGATCGGAAAAGGTGAATGGTGTCTATACTGGAACTAGACTGATATTGTATGCTTTAAAAGATCAATATACGCACGACTGGAACTAGACTTGACTGTTATAGAAAATGGATGACTCACATCTAGACTCTTTTCGCATCACTTAAGAAATGGACCAAAACAACCAACTTTCCCAATGGGGATAGTCTCTAGGCGTACCTGCATTGATCCAATGCATCTCGTCTTGAAACTCCGAGACCCGAGGGTTAGGGTTGGTTGCCAGGGTTCAAGCATTGTTCTCAAAACAACATGACGTCGCTTCCGCCTTCCAGCGACGTACTCAAGCTTTGTTTAGGTACTTCTAGGCATACCCGTACGTTGCCCACAATACGAATCTTGAAAATCACGCATTGTCAAACAAAAGAGCTTCAAATGACCTGAGTTCTAATTCCCGTAATCACAGACTCAATTGCAAAGCAAGAGCTGATTCGATGGAGAAGGACACGTTAGCTGCATTAGCAGCAAAAGCAACGGGCCGCATTCAGGCGGAAGCTACCGAGACCGAGACCGCCGTTGAAGATGATGCAGACGCGCAAGAGCCGACACCGGACATGCACACCCTTGGGCAGTCACCACTGGGCCTTGGAATTGACGAAATGCAGACTACGATACCAGATGGAAGGAAGATGGTTCACTCGCCGCTGCTCGCACAGTTACCCACGCCCGCAGGCACCCCGACCGATTCTGGCTCTCCATCACCTTCACAAACGGCCGCTACCCAAGACGATGCCGGAGATGCCGGAGATGCCACAGGGCTACGTCTTGACAGCAGGACTTTAACCATGGCGAATAAGGTGCGAAATCATGATCTGACTCTCGACACAGATATTGCCGTTCACGGCCATGACCAGCCACCATCCTCGGACTCTGCCGCCGTCGCACGATCCCAGCCCCAATCTGCTGCTACCAGGCCCTCCGCAGCTTCACGACAGAACACGCAGGACCATGTTCGCCGTCTATCGGCCAGTAGAATGCAGGAACTGGCCTCGTCACCCGAGTCACTTCCAATTGCTCCGATCCCCGATCGCAAACTTCCCGAACACCCACTTTCTGCCGGCATCCTCGAGACCGCTGCAGGTCGCCCCTCGATGGCCGATCAGGCACGCACTCTGTTACAGGGCTCGATGCCTATCGAGCGTACTACACGAGTCGCCATGGAGCGGGCTGGCTCTGCTTCGGGGAATGGTACCCCTCGGCCTGGACCTCCGCCCAGGACCGTCTCTACACCGCCTATCAACAGACGGAAAAGCTCAAGCCAACCGCCGAATCCAGCTCCAAACCGTCGCAACTCGTTTCACCCTACACCTCGTTTAGCCCAGGGCACTGCAGTATTCCAACCACTACCGAATCCGAACCCAGAAAACGTGGCCCATGCTTCTAAATTTCCCTCCGGACAGGAGCCACAGAATCAGCAGGCGCAGGCGCAGCTGTCATCCGAATCTGGCGTCTTGGATCCTCCGTTGCCGAGCTCTCCGGTATTGTCGAGCCTTCCCTTGCCCCCTCTGTCTGTACCAACCTTCCTGCAGCTAGAGCTGGCAGGACAGAGGCCGAGTCCACTCTACATACACCACTCGTATTTGGGCGACATACCCTACGAGTCGAGCGCGGTCAAGCTCGCACGGCTCAAGAACTTTCTGCTTCTTCCCGGATTTCTCGAGCGTACCATCATGTTTGGTGCATTAGCTTGTGCCGATGCCTGGTTATGGACTTTTACTATTCTGCCGATCCGCTTCGTAATCGCGGCTGGCGTGCTAGCCAAGTGGTGGGTCTACGTGGTCATTAAGGAGGCATGTTGGTCCATCGGATACGTCCGGTATGGCATTGGCCGTTGGTGGAAGCGCGGAGCGAGGGGAAGGTCCGCCTCTAGGGCTGATGACGGCAAAAGCTCCGCGGGTGAAGAGTCGCGTAGCCCTAGTAGGGTCCGCGAGGTCTCAGTGAGCAGTGCCAGGAGTCCTATGCTCGACGGCGGATTGCAGCCATCACTGGCTCCTGTGCAGAGTGGCATTCGCATAAATGAAACTCCCAGAATTGGTACTGCTACTGTTGGTGACGGCACCATACATGGGCGCCGTCGTGGCGAATCAAGGTCGTCGCAGCACAGCCAAGGTCGTGGTCAAGGCACGGCCCACTCAAACCGGAGATACTTTAGGCATCGGAGGACCAAATCGACGCCATCGGGTCTTACATCTTTCCACAAGGCCGATATCCTGCAAGGACTAGTCATTGTTTTTACATGCTTTGCATTGATGCATCTGGATGCCAGTCGCATGTATCACTCCATCAGAGCACAGTCTGCCATCAAGCTCTACGTAATCTACAACGGCCTCGAGGTGGGCGATCGTCTCCTGTCAGCCCTAGGACAGGACATTTTCGAGTGTTTGTTCAGCAGCGAGGTACTGGCTCGGGACCAGCGCGGCCGATCCAAAGTGATGGTGCCGTTTGGGATGTTTATTCTGGCGCTGCTCTACAACTTCCTTCATTCCGTCTGCCTTTTTTACCAGGTCATCACGCTCAACGTGGCCGTCAACTCTTACTCTAATGCGCTTCTAACGCTGCTGATCTCCAACCAGTTTGTCGAGATTAAGAGTAGTGTGTTTAAGCGATTCGAGAAAGAAAACGTTTTCCAGCTGACGTGTGCAGATATTGTGGAACGTTTCCAGCTATGGCTGATGCTCATGATCATTGCGATGCGAAATATCGTCGAGGTTGGAGGCTTGACCATCCCTGGCGCCGGGACTGGAGGCAGCATGGGCGGCATATCTGGCGGAGAGTCGGTGCCGAAGGTGCCACTTCATAGCGCATCGATCCTCCCGGCTAGTTTCACGGCCCTCCCTACGTGGCTGTGGTCGGGCGAAGTGCTTTCTCCCTTTTTCATTGTGACGGGCAGCGAGACTATCGTTGACTGGATCAAGCACGCGTACATTAACAAGTTCAACAACATCAAGCCAAACTTCCATGGGCGCGTTCTTGACATATTGTGCAAGGACTACTACACCAATGCATTTGTCACACCATCCTTGACTCGCCGCCTGGGCCTTCCGCTGCTTCCTTTATCGTGCCTCTTCATCCGCGCCTCTGTTCAGACCTACCATATGTTTCTAGCCACGCACCTACCTGCACCACTCCCACCCTCGACGCAGACCAGCTTGGCGGTCGAGTCGAGCTCGTCCGTCGCGACGCCGAGCAGCCAGGCCGTGGCGGCGTCACTGGAGCGGCTTGATGGCATCATCAGAAACGCACTCGGTAGGGCAGTGCACGGGATGCCGTATGTGGCTGCCAACGCGACGACAGAATCGCCTCCAATGGCGACGATGAACAGCAACGCCACTGATTTCCCGTACCGAATCTTTATGAACTGGACGACAGATGACGCGATCGCGCTCGTCACCATGTTTACCGTCTTCTTCCTCGCTTTCCTCGTGTTGCTCGTGCTCAAGCTGGTGCTGGGCATGACTTTGCTGCGGTACTCGCATAGGCGATATGCGGCCATGAGGCGGCGCGAGCAAGCGGTCGCCACGGGCAAGCAGGAGCCGGAACAATTCGACCAACCGGGAAGCAAACGCGTGGGTGGATTCGGCCACGTCGAGGTCGGGGATGAGCGGCGGGCATGGCTCTACGACGACGACCCTGACGGCTTGAAGAAGGCACAAGCGACGGAGAAGAGAAACGCAGGCAAGAGGGAAAAGAGCGAGAAGGATCTGGGCAGGATCAGCCGGTATGAGATGGTTGCCAAGAGGATTTGGTGACTTTTCGGCAAGTCGGAGACCTGGTATAGAGAAAGGAACAAGGGAAAGCGGTGCATGGCTTTTTTTCTTGTCCACCTTGCAATGAACGGCGTTGGGTTTGAGCATATGGTAAGGCGTTTATTTGGGTTCGTCATGGGATAAATGATAGATATCAATGCGATGCGTTGTTTCGTCCGTCAAAAGAACTCTAAGCCCTCTGGCCATAAGCAGGTACATTGACGCAAATGCTAGCCATGTCTGTAGTGAAGAAAGTAGTCTGTAAAACATGGAAACCGAGCAAGGGGTGATACCAAAAGCGCAAGCCACCTAGCCTAGCTCCATTCCGTCACTTTATTCATCAACTCCTTCCTCTCTTTGGTAACCATCCCTCACATGATAACACACGGGATCGGTATGCAGCAGCACTGGTACCCATCGCACTCGAGGCATTTTGTCTGGCCAGCACCGCCGGCCGGCTTGACGATGCCCGAGACGGTCGAGGATGCGGCGCTGCCGGGTCCGTTGGCGTCGACGGGGCCGGCTTGGGATGCGGAGCAGGCCATCTTTTTTTGTATATATATTTCCTGAGGAAGCGGTGAGTGACGTCACCGGGGTTTGAGCTTTTGGGTGGGAAGGATGGGTGCTTACGAGTTAGCCTTGGTGTGAATTGAGAGAGATGGGTATTTGTCTTGCTTGTCTTCTTTTTTTTTTTTTTTTTCTTCCGCGGAATACAAAAACACAAAACTAGTCGGATTGAATGGAAAGATTGATGTGTTGAGTTGGCCAAGGTTTTATCGGTATTGGAGAGAGAGGGAAGCCGCGCGTGCTTTTTGTATCCATTTTTATGCTCGGCGGACCTTGGTGTTTTGACCTTGGTTCATCCCTGCTTCCAATGAGCGGCAGTGCTCAGTGCTGGGCGATAACTTGGCGGGGCCGTTCCTTGGCAAGCAGGGGTCTTTACCAGGCTTGCGAGGATACTTGGAGGGACATAGCTGGAGGGTTAGGGGCAGGCGTATGGGGGAAATCAGGTCCCCTTTCGTGTAGTGAGGTAGAGTAGATATACACGGAAGAGTTGAAACTGAATTTCACAGTGATATTCCAGGAGAATGCTTGCTTTGTTGCATACCTTTGCGGACTGAAAGAACTAGTCTAGACATTGGATGACAGACTTGGGTAGGTTGGTCCTCATCGTTCTCCTGTATATGACGATTGATGATTGGATGAAAGGAGAGACGCTACTAACAGCTGCCGGGATTACACTATAAACACCTCTACTATTTCGACACTGAGCGATGAACTAGATGAGAATCAACAGACACAAGTGACCCCACGACACATGGCGATCAATACATGCCAGCCATATGTCAGATCAACCTACACTCGCAGTGCGGCTCTGTCGTGCCAGGCCAAGTCAGTACCATCCATGGATGTAATGTGTCACACTCTTTGGCAGAGAGGAGCTTGAAGTGAACGAGATAAGTTTGTTTTCTTTTTGCACTTTTTTTTCCTATAAAAGTCAAGCTCCGACTTCTGTCCGCCTTTCCGTATAATGTCTTCTATTCCTTCCGTCTTCCTGTGGAAACAGTCTGCAAAGTACAAGACTTAGTCCAAACAAAATGGAGCCTCGTCAGTTCTCCGAGCTACTCGAAGCCAGCGGCCAATACAAACCTGGAATAGAAGTAGAAAGCCTACCTTAGCAAATGACCCCTTACTATCTTCCATCGTGAAAACCCTCCCCATCGCTGACTTCTGCCTCCAACACACAGGCCGATCACCACCAGCTCCTCGACGGTATACTGCAGCTCATCGTCGGCAGAGCAATATCCCTCCTGGAAGCCGAGGCCCTCGCCCTGGACCACCCCGAACACCGCTGCACACACGGCCGCCTGCCCACTATCCTCGGCCAGCCGCCGCTTTTGAACCTGCAAGCTGATCTAACCGCCGCAGTACTCCCCATCCTCACCCAGACCTCGCCCGCCGCCATTTCAGGCAACGACAACAACGCGCACCGCACCCTTCCTCAAAGCCCGGAACCACCTCGCTCACAACCTACCAATAGCAGCACCTTGCCCGCAGACCTCCTCCGCACGGCAATGACGCCCGTGGTCGGCGCCGCGGTCGAGCACGCCATGCTGCTGGGGTATGACTACACGCTGGAGCGTGCTCTCGCCTGTGCAGGCCAGCCGCTGCGACGCGGGCCGGGATGGCCCGACAAGGACGGCATCGCGGCCCTGCTGCGGGCGAGGGTGAAGAGCGCGGTATTTGCCGGCCCGGGCGGGGCTTTGTGCCTCGACTGGTTGGTGCAGTGGGGAGTCGCGGGTGCGAGGGGAGAGGTGGGTGTAGACTGCGTGATGAGGGGCGGGACCGGCGGAAGGCGAAGGGCGCGGCGTCATCGGGGTTGGGAGCGAGTGGCCATGTTTTTGTGTTGTTGCTGGCTTTGTAAACGGTATTTTGATAGTTACGAGGGTTAGAGGGGGGAGGACTTGGTGTGAGTAGAGCTGAGACAGTCAGCCAGTAGATAGTTGTGCTGGCTGCAGAGGTAAGTGCTGTTGGCTTCAGGGGATGTTAGTGAGTTCACTCGGCTATGTTGCCAGCTGTGAGCCGTATCAGGGTTTGAGCGGGAGAAAGAGTGACACAATTACACCAGATCCAAGGAACAATTACAATAATGACACGTATTTTTACGGCACTAGAATTAAGTCCAATGCGATAAAACTTGTACATGAAGAAGCGAACATACATGACCAACGACCAACCAGTAACCGTCAGTCGCCAGACATCTCCTGCACCCCTTACCCTCAACCACACCCCCCTCCCTCTACTCAACACCAACAAAACCAAACTAGACTCTAAAGGCCCCTTTAGCTGACGGTCATGCTGGCGGATCCGCTGCTCTGGTAGCCCTCGACGGCCAGGATCTGGTAGTTCCACTCGCTGCCGAGGTTGAGGCCGGCGCTGCGCCAGGCGTTGACGTGGTTGGCAAAGGTGACTGTGCCGCTGGCGCGCTTCTGCTGGCGTACGGACCAGAACTGCTGGAAGGTCCTGGTGCCGTCGATGGAGGGCTGGTTGGTGCGGGTGCTGACCAGGATGTCGTAGGTGCCGCCGTCGGTGGTGACGGAGCCGCGGCGGGTGGCGCCCGACGACGGGTTGTAGGTGCCAAAGTTTTCGACCACGTAGTACTCGATCAGGGGGTTGCGGGTCCAGCCGTAGACGGCCAGGTACGAGTTGCCCTGGGGGTTGTAGGAGCCCGTGTATTTGATGGCGCGGCTGTTTTTGTGTTAGTGTTTTTTTTTTTTTTTTTTTTTTTTTTTGTTTTTTGTTTTTTGTTGAGAGAAGATATTGTGACAGGATATAAAAACAAAAAAAACCCCCCAAAAACAAAACTCACCTCGAGCTGCCCGGGTTCCAACCCTTGCCACCGACAAAGTTGCCAGTGTTGCGCCAGTTGTAAGAGAACTGACCGCCACCGCCCATGGTGAAAGTGACGTCGGCGTTGTTGTTGTCGGTCCAGTGAGAGTAGTAGAAGCCGTTGTTGTAGCCGGTCGACGATGGTGTGCCGCGGGCCGCAAGCGTAACGTTGGGCGACCGCTCAACCAACTCCTCCATGGATGAAGCCTCGACCGATGCCTCGACGGGAGCCGCAGTCACGGCGGGGATGGCCGCAAGGGCGGCGAGTGCCCATGTGAGGATCTGCATCTTTGTAGATGGTTTTGTTTTTGACTGTTTTGCAAGTTGGTTTTTGACGGTGGGTGTCTAGTCCAAACAGCACACTTGGGATCTCTGGGTTCGAAGACCTGAGGAGCAGGCAAAACAGAAGTGTGGTGATCATAGTTGAATGCATGATTTATATACCTATTGCTGATCCTCTGATCGGCTCCGTGATCCATAAATCCTCTCCACTGAGGCTACACCAAAGTGGCTCCCCTTCATCAAGTTGACGACAAGTTGCTCCTTTGGGCCTAGGAAACCTAGCATCACATCATCGAGAATGAGACCTTGGAGTTACATGAGAAGATGAAAAAGGGGAAGATCGGTCCGGCAAACTCATTAACGGCGCCACAGTAGAAAAGCATCGGTACCAGTAAGCATTGCATCTCCAGGACGTGGATCCAGGCCCCATGGACCTATACCCCTGATCAAATTGTATAAGTACCACTTCGTCAAAGAGTCCGGTAATCCGGGGATTGCCTGTTTGGACAAAATAATACTATAAGCTCGCATGCCCATAGGGCTATACCAATGTCCATTATAGGTTGTGAGGCCCCCAAGTTTCTCGGTTCTTCAAGTCTTGTTGCTGTTAGTTCCAGTTCTAGACCCTCTTTTGCCGCACAAAACCATAAAACACGAAACCATGGTTCGATTGTGTGCACAAGAAACAACAAAAGAAAATAGGAAATGACAGAATAATGTGGCCACCAGTCATCGCCGGGAAATGGGAAATCAAGAAGTCGGATTGGGCCGAGCTACAATGGCAATTCGGAGCTGGGCTCTCCGGCCGCTGCCGAGCACCGATTGGCGGCGTTGCAATTCTCCGTACCATCGTAGCGTCCCGCCCCCCCTTTTTCGACTCCACGATGTCAAGGGTCCGGGGTTTGTGGGGGAGATCATGACGTTGGTGGGAATTCCTACTTTATTTCCCAACACAGGGGGTTTTGGCCTCAACCGGGACATTGTGTCCGTGGTTTTCTACTCAAAATTTTGGTACCGGGCACTTTAAATTTTCCGTTCTAAGTATCCATCTATTCAGACCGAGGCTGTAAATTGCGTATTTTCCGGGTTTGCTTGCTTTTTTTTTTTTTTTTCCCGTCCCTTTTTCTTATTAATCTTCACCCAGTTCGCCAAGCCATTTCGTATTCGTTTTCCTTCATAGCACAGATATTGCAAACATCTTCATCTCCATCCATGTCTGTCAGAGACAAAACGCTGCCCAAAATATTCCACATCTATCCACGTCGTAGCCGCAGCGCACACCCCCGAATGTAAACCCCGATTCACCAGATATCTTTTATCCTCCTTTCCCACAAGCCCATTTAGCCGGCAGGCTCTGGCCTCTAACACCCTGCGTATCCATCCCCCCACTCCAGTCTAGACTAGTCCTCTCTGGAAAAAAGCCGACGTCCAAAACACGGCCGCTTAATCTCCGCGTCCGAGCTCGCAGCAACTGCCGCTCACACAAAGCTCCGACCCATCGCAGTATTCCCGGTCGGCACATAGCAGTAGGTGGCGAGGTTGTACATCGGGCGCTTATATCTCTCTTAGGCAGATGCCAGCTCTTACATGCGCAGAGAACAAGCCTTGAGAACAAGCCGCACCCCCTTAACGCCCAGCCGCTTCCACCCTTTACTACGGCGGAATATTTGTTGGGAGGATGGTAGGATGCCTCCCGCCATGCCGCCAGCTTCGTTCCCCAAGCCAGAGCGGCAGTTGGCCAACCCTGTCCACCTTGCCACATCTCGGCCCAACGTCTTCCCCTGAACAGTTCGGTTTATAGGATCAACAATCTCGACATGAACATGTTGTCATAAAGGGTTAGCTGGGATCACGGATGATTTATAGACGATCGATGACAACGAGGAGTATTCTGAGGCCAATACGACATGCAGTCTTCTTCCGGTTCTCAGCTTTCATCTCAGTCTAAAGTGGCGTCACTTTGGTGACAACTTAAATTAGCCTAAGCAGCAATTTAAAACTCTGCTTTTTAATGAAGCATCACTAAGAGGATGGGTGAAAACCGATTCGCAAGTCTAACCATGACAAGGCTAACGTAAGTAGGAATGCATCTAAGAGACCGGGAGCTCGGATAAACGAGAAAGCTTATTCATGATCTTATTAGGAACTACATGTGTGAGAGATATCTCCTTCGAACCGCAAAGTGTTCTTTTGTATGTCTTGAGTGCAAATATCTGCTCGTCGTAAAAGCAAAGAGAATTTGGAGCTGTTTTCCTAGAAATGAGTAAAAGTCTAGCGACCCTGTTGTTCGTTTTCCACAAGCATCTGCGTCGGCTTCTCCTTGGGGATTTGATAATGCATCACAGATCAAGTCGCATAAAATGCTACCTCGCAACCAAGGATGTCCTCATGTAATGTTGACCGGGGAGTTGTGGCTCTTTCACCCCCGGAGCTAGCAAGCTAGGTACACATCCCAAGAACTTGCTTCTTTCTGTCATCTCTTCCTCCTAGTTTGTCACATGCTTGCTAGACAAGCTAGGTTCAATCTGCTGCGATTTTTTATGTTCTATCACGGACTTTGCTTATTTCTGGATGCTGCACCCGCCACTTGAGTATTGTTTCCTAAAGACTTTGCCTATTCACGGTCTTGTGGGTGTGTCTCGGCATGTCGCTTCTTGTTGCCGTGAAGGAATTCGTGGAAAACATAGAGGTAGGAAAAACCACCGCCGTTCACCACACAAAATCGTCTACCATAAAATTTGGCATGCCTCTACTCTCTTACCCCCCCCCCCCCCCCCCCCCCCCCCCCCCCCCATCGAACATTATATCGTGCCTTTTGAGTAATCACAACAGCCAGTTGTCGAACCAGGTGACGGCCTGGGCAAAAGCCTGCTCCTTGGCAAAACGCTCAACCTTGTTGGACATGTTGCCGCGAACACAAAACCCGTGGACGACGCCAGAGTACAGACTGAGCTGGTAGGGCTTCCCCGTACGCTTGAGGATCTCCTCGGACTGGTGGCGCTTGTCTGCGGGGAAGACGCTGTCCGTCTCGGCGGCGGCGATGGACACGGGTCCCGAGATGGCGTCGAGCTCCTCCTCGGTGACGTTGGACGGGTGGCCGAGGAAGCCTACGTCTATGCCATTCTTGAAGTGGCGGACGACGTACTGGTGGGTGTTGATCAGCTCGCCTGGTCAGTATTTCGTCAAAGAGTTTGTTTTTGGGCGAGAATGTTACCGACCTTGGCTCCGAAGCAGTATCCTACGCCACCGATTCTCTTGGCGCCATGGTCGTTCTTCAGCACCTTGATGGCCGCCTCTATGATTGGATCAACAGCTTCGTCCGTATGTGGGTTGTCACGGTTTGTGCCAAAGTCCCTCCAGCTGATAAAGTCAAAGTCTCCAATGGCGCTTATCGAGACGTTGAGCGATACGGGGTCGCCATTGAAAGTGTCAACCAGCAGGGTGGTGTAACCGTTGGCAGCAAAGTCATCGGCCATCAACTGGCTGTTCTGCCAGACGCCAAGGACGTCGGGGAGATAGAGGAGAACGACGTCCTTGTGGACCTTTCCCTTGGGTGGCAGAGCAAGATATGCATCCCATTTGTTGTCAATCTTGACCATCTGACCAGAAGGTGTGCCTCTAATGTAACGTAATCGGTCAATCTTTGGCAAGGGGAATGGAAGGTTGGGATCAGTTGAAGTTTCGCCTACTCGTGCCTCACACCAACTCTACAGCACTCTTCGGGAGGGTTTGAAGCCATCGTGCAGCAGCGCCAGGCGTTTTGAGATACCTTTGTATGTTTCCACTAATCAACTGTAAAAAAACAAAATCTGCCTTGGTAATGAAAAATCGACTATTCAAACTAAGTCTGATTGAGTAGGATGTTGAGATGACAGCCGCCTTCGTTTCAAGTCAATCATGTCACGCGACGTCACAGACTAAGAGGTGGGGTACTTTGTGCTGTGATAAGCGCGGCAGCGAGAGGTTACTTTGGATAACGCAGTAGCCCTTCTGGGTAATATGTTGCACCTCACTTACCATGTCGCAAAAGGCAAACAACGAGATAAGTCACGTTGCTGTCCTGTACAGTTTGTAGCAAGCCCCCCTCCGCTGAAGGACGAAAATCAACTGCGGCGTCATACAAACCAAGGGTATGTATGATCTTCTTGCAAGAAAGCAAAGCAAACCAGCAAAAAAAAAAAAAAAAAAAAAGACAAGGCCCAAAGATAGTATGCAAGTCCGGCAAAGGGGCGTTTGCTATTCAGGGTCTGAGAATATAACACCCTAAGCCTCCACATTGCCCCGGAATTGAATAAGGTGATGGTAAAAGTATAACGAGCAGTGCATATGGTAGGTCACCGCCTTGTGACCCCGCCTGGGATCCATGGAAATGAATGATGTTACTGTACTGCAAGGGAACTTGCATTAGCCGCCAAAAGGTTCCTGCGTCTGTCATGCTGTATTGTTGGAATGTACCTCGGAAACAAGATTCGCATGAATGGATTCAGAAACTCGATTAGATTTAGACAACAGAGTTGGTTACTGGACTGCGGGCTGTTAAATTGATTTCAACATCACGTGCCATCGACGTCACGTCAAATACTGCCACTGAATGCCGCCAAATTTTGGACGCGACCGACGTGAACCGACGCCATCAGAGAAATCCAAAGGAGACTAACTCTATACCTCCCCAACGTCGAACGGCAAGCCGCCAGACCCTCTTCATACATTTAATAGCCATGCTCAAGTCAACATACAAACCATCTGCGGCGGCAGAAGCGGCAGCCCAACCCCTCCCCGCGGGGTGGACCGAGCATAAGGCCCCAACCGGCCACACCTACTACCACAATGCCGCTACGGGCGAATCGACCTACAAGCGGCCCGCAGCAACCGTCGCCGGCTTTCCAACCTCGCAACAGCAAGCCCCACAGATGCGCCTCTCCGACCCGGCCGTCGCCAACGCCTTCATGGCGCAGATGCAGCCACGCCCGGCACACGATGGCGACTCGCGAGGAGGGAGAGGAGGTTTCCGGGGCAGGGGTGGTCGAGGCGGTGGCCCCGGAGGCGAAAGGAGGCCGCCGCCCCAGCCGAACGACAGGCCGAAGAGTAGTGTGGCCATCCCGGGCTGCGAGCCGTGGATGCTAGTGTACACCAAGTACGGGCGCCGGTTCGCCTACAACCCGGACAAGAACGCAAGCTACTGGAGGATGCCGGACAGGCTGAAGGCTGGGATTCTGGAGCTGGACACGGCGCGGATTAGGGAGAAGGTCGAAGGGGCTGCTGAGGGTCCTGTCGACAAGAAGTCTGCGGTTGCCGGTGACGATGGCGATGAGCCGGGTGATGCGCATGGGAACGATGCCCCACAAGGAGAGGGCGACGAAAGTGACGAGTATGAAGAGCTGGAGGTCACAGACGACGAGGATGCTGATGGTTTTGGCGATTCCGATCAGCCATCGAAACGTCAACGAACAGAAGAGCCTTTGGAATTTGGTGAAGACGACATCGCCTTCCAACTTCAGGCCATGGGGCAGGAGTACGGTCTAGAGCCAGGCGATTACGATGATGGAAACATGGAGGACTGGCCCGAGGGCGCAGAAGGCGCAGAGCTTTCGGAAGAGGACGCGCGCGGACTATTCAAGGACATGCTCAACGACTTCAACATCAACCCCTACAGCCCTTGGGATAAGCTGATCGAGGAGGGCAAGGTTTTTGATGATCCCAGGTATACGGTGCTCGCGACCATGAAGGATCGGAAAGATACTTGGGAGGAATGGTCCAGGGACCGCATAAAGCTTCTAAAAGAGCAACGAGCCAAGGAGGAGAAGAAAGACCCGAGGATACCTTACTTGGCATTCTTGCACGAGAAGGCCACCCCGAAGCTTTACTGGCCGGAGTTCAAGCGCAAATACAAGAAAGAGGCACCTATGCGGGACACGGGCCTAAGCGACAAAGACCGCGAGAAATGGTATAGAGAGCACATTAACCGACTCAAGATGCCGCAGGCCACCCTCAAGTCGGATTTGACGGCTCTCTTGCGAGCACAGCCGCCATCGACGCTGAACCGACAGACCAATCCCTCCCACCTCCCAACGCCAGTCCTTGCTGACATTCGCTTCGTCTCCCTCGATGCCAAGACCAGAGACGAGCTTGTCGAGGGGTACATCCAGACTCTGCCTCCACCGCCCGAGGGCGTCGAGCAAGACGACGGCGCGGGGGATGAGGCGGCCGCCAAGGCCAAGGAGGCACGGTCGAAACGCGAAAAGGCGATGCAGGATCGCGAGCGGGCCCTCGCGGAGGAGAAGCGGCGGAAGGAGCGCGACCTGGCGCGGAGCAAGGCTGCGTTGGGGGAGCAGGAGAGGGAGCTCGAGAGGGCTATGAATGTGGACCGCAGGGGTTTGCAGAGCCACCTGATGGACGTGGATGAGCCTAGCAAGTGAAGACGTGGCAGTGATGAAGAGTTCAATAGGCCGAACTATGCCAATATTATAATCTTAAAAGTATCCGTCTCGCGACACATCCGATGAATGTATGACAGCCCGAATCATGAGTTTTTTTCGGGTCAGTATTAGTAGGGAGCGCTTAGCAAACAATTGCTTCTATTAGCAAGCAGACTTTTCTTTTGCGCAATATCACGATACTGATCATACAAAACATGTCGCACTACGCGTTGTCCCATCCACCACCTCCCATAATCATCATGACGGTAATAGACAGTAGGATTGCGGTAGTTGGAGTTACAGGTTGTACTTGGTGTGTTGTCGCATTGTATGGGTCAAGCAAGGTTGACTGCTTGATAAGCGTCCCCTATTAATGTCGTATCACAATGCAATTCAGGCAATTCAAGACATCGTGAAACCTTTGAAGCTCAAACCGCCTTTATAGCAGATGTTGTCCTTGTCCTCTCGTGCATGCATTTTGGCACCAAGATGCTCTTGTATCTGATCCAGACTGGGTGTCCCGTGCAAGATAACAGAATGGTGTGTTATGAGTTTGAGGAGCTGGCCGAGCCGACGTGGATTTTATCGACAACATTCTGCGAGGTTACGACCTTAGTTTGTAGGTATTAGTAGGTTGTGAGCTTAAGATTCCTCCACATAGACGGGACGGATTTGGCCAGTCGGTAGACGAAAGAAAGTCCACGACTCAAGGGAGCAATTGTTGATAGTAAAGTCATATTGGGGTATTGCCGCCCCTACTGTAGAAACACAAATACACATTCCAGGTATATCCAATGCCGGCGCCTTTGATCCATGCAGAAACAAAACCGTATCCAACTCCATGCAAACAACAAGAAACCAAAAAAAAATTATATAGCTTAGAAACCAAGCATTCCGCCAACGCCCTTGACAAGACCACCGCCTGTAACGTTCAGAAAAGGGATTGTTAGCATGTCAACGAAGCAAAAATCACAACCAAGGACTGTCACATGATGCAAAGGGATAGGGGGCCGGACCAAATCAACCAACCTCAGATGAGCAGCATGAGACTTTTCTTCTTTTTTTGCTCCTCTCGAATTCCATCCAGAGAGCGAGCTTTTCATCGGTACATTCCCATGCCCATGCCCATGCCCATTCCCATGCCGCCCATGTGAGGGGGTATGCTGCCCATGAGTTGGCCGGCGCTCCCAAGCGCCACGGAAGTTGCTTTGAGTGTGCTCTTACCGATTTCCATAAATTTGTTCTTGATATTTTCCAATGTGCTGGGCTTCGGCGTTGCCACCGGCGGACCCGTCTGAGGCGGCGGGGTTTGGGTTGGAGGAGGAGTTTGGGTTGGGGGAGGAGTCGTCGGCGGCAGTTCGGAGCCCGGTGTTCCGGCTGCACCGCCAGTGGCAGCGCCAGGGGCAGTGCCTGGGGCAGGCATGCCGGGGGGTGGTTGGGACGGTGGGAGCGTGCCACCGGGGGCGGGGGCTGTGGCTCCGGGAAGAGGGGGTGAGGCACCGGCCCCTGCGCCTGGGCCAAGCGGCTCGCCATACTCGTCGAGCATGTCGGGGTCGGCGCCAAGCATGTCGGGGTCGGCGCCAAGCATGTCGGGGTCGGCGCCAAGCATGTCGGGGTCGGCGCCAAGCATGTCGGGGTCGGCGCCAAGCATGTCGGGGTCACCTCCAAGCATATCTGGTCCGGCACCTGCTCCCATGCCCGGCGCCATTCCTGCTCCCGGTGCGCCGGGAAGGGGACCTCCCATGTCATCGAGCCCTTCGTCGAAGTACTCATCCCCCGTCATGTCCCCAGGCATGGCATCGAGCGCGCGACGGGCGAGACGACCATACGCCCCTCCGGCGCCGGAGTCTGGGCCGTCAAGGTAGTCGTTCAGCTCCTCGTCATCCATGTCGGCCAGTGGGTCTTCTTCATAGTCCGCTTCCTCGTCTTCGAAATTGTCAAAGTTGCCACCGACAGGAGCCGCAGCCTGAGCCGCCGGGACGAAGTCGTCGTCAAAGTCGTCATAGTCATCGCCTCCGGGCCCATAGGCCACTTCGGGGGCCTGAGAAGGAGGAATCATGGAAGAAGGGCTGTTCAGGTTGGCGAGGCCGTTACCCATACCAGCGCCATAAGGACCCGGGCCGGTCGGCAGGGCGGCGACGAGCAGGGGTAGGAGGGCCACAGCGAGTGTGGCGTGCATTGTGGCGGTTGATTTGATGGTAAGTATAAGGGAGGAGAGGACAAAGGAAAATGTAGAGACAGGAACAAGAAATTGGCAAGAAATCCCAGGTCAAAATGGAAGAGTGATGGGAAAGTAAGCGACAATCAGTTGGGGTCGCAACAGGATAAACTGAGATGGTTATGGTATTCGGTAATTAGGATGCTTAGAAACATAGAAACTGGCTTGTCTGTTTCTATATAGCTTGGCCGTACCCTAGACTTCTAGGGGTCTCGATGGTTGCCTTACTACGGCTCCAGGATGTTGGGTGGATGATGGTCTGAGATAAAGTCTCGGCGATAGCTTCAATCTGTTACGAGGAAGTGGCTGCGCTGGCTGTAGTAAAGCCAGCGCGCCCACCTCAACTCCACTTACTAGGAAGAAACCAGCGGCGGGTGATAATAAGAGGACATGGCGGAGCCTACTCGTTCCTCTTTCTTGTGACCGGATGGGGTTTGAAGATCTCTCTCCAGGCTGTCAGATTGCGGTGTATTGTTTTCCGTGAGCGATTGTACCAGAGGCACAACCAATGGGTTTTTTTGCTTGCTGCCTACGCGCTAAGCCGAGAAAATTGAGGCGCGGCAACCAAAATAGCGTGAACCCCTGGAGCAAATCCAATCCAACTGAGCGACTGCTTACTACGATAACGACCCCACTTTGCACGTGCCCGCAGTTGGGCTGTGTTGACGATTAGCACAGCGACCACACTGCCAAGCTCACTCACTGGTTTACGACAAATCATTCCAGAAACAACGTCCTTTAATCACCAACATTACCAACAGTAATCAGCAATCGAAGAGTTTGTGAGAGAATATAATTTGTATCCGCCCGATTCTGTGGTATTTGTTAGCACCAAAAACTGATGACCATAAATTGGCCTTTCCTAACTTTGGTGAAGATTTGGCGATGATAGTCGTGCCTGGCAATTTCTGTGGCTACTCGCAATTCAATTTGCAGTACATTGCCGACATGGCCACACAAGAAGGCCAACAGCTGTTCATTCTTCATCAGTGGCATTGACCAACGCAGCCATATTATATCCATGCCAATTACCATGTTGCACGCTACTGAATATGTCATACTGTAGCTTATTAGACCACGACTCACAATGACAGCTGCTATCTTTTTTTGATCGCATGCTTCAACTTTCCAAAATAAAGACGACAAGGAAGAATATGTTTGAAATTGAAATTGGATGATAGCCGGCTGATGAGCATAGATGATAGGCACACGAATTAGAAATGTTGGATTTAACGTGATTATTGCCATGCGTCCGACAAGGTTGGAAACAGGTTTCTAAACACAAAACTAGTCGAGGTCACACACTGTTGACATTGCCCTGGAAACAACATGTCTCCAAACGTGCGTGCGTGCGGCGATCGACATTTCTGAGAACAACGGGCACCATTCCATAACAGCGGCCCGTTGACGAGAACTACCCGAGGCAGCTTGTCTAGGGCAAAGTCGGCGTTACCCTTGACTAATTACGTACTTTTCCTTTTAGGTAACTTGCTTCCAAAAGTACCTATTCTGGGGCCAGAAATAGTCTCATATACATTAAATACTCCAAATGAGAGCACAAGGAACCACAAGGAAAAAAAAAAGCCTCAAAACCGAGGTCTTCACTTTCAGAAATCCACCTCAAATGCATCCACCCCCTCATTGTGCCCGGTTTTATTCCCGTCCATTCGAAAAAAGCCCCCTCCTCCAGACTTGTTCTCCATCGAGATCTACCGTCTGCCCATGGGGTTGAGACATCCTCGCCAGAGCCATGTGAAAGAGTCACTCACCATCTTCAATACAGTCCATTTGCCCATCCGTTGAAGACCGAACGAAACTCCCGGCCCCAATAATAGGCTGCCGATCTCACAATTTTGCTTTCGTCTCAAGTCGGGCCGTTCGCGGGGGTTGCTGGACTGTGTGATGTATGTAGGATGGTGCCGTGGTCACACAACAAAGCCCGGACCGCCGGCCGCCAAGCTTTCGGTCACCGTACCTCGGAACCCGCGCCAATATCTTCTGTATAGTGAGTAACCTCCTGCCGAATACGTCGCAACGTATATTGAACGGCCAAGTTGCCCACCGTATGATACGGACGTGAGTATACTTTGTGGACACATCTTTGCAACACAGCCAAGGCATCACCACGCATAATAAAATTGCAAGGAGGGACCAATCGATACAGATAAAGCGTTGCAATTGTTTCCCCCATGGAGCTGTGCTAAGTCGTGATAGGCTTCCCGAAACCACCGGCCGACAGCCTCTCGGAGGGGATATGGAGATTACGGAATGCAAATGGATAGGTTCTCTACTATCTCAGTGAGTATGGATCGTCAAAATAAAAACCAATACAGGGGTGGCAGGGATGCCCACATTGGTACCACATACATGTACAGTAAGTAGTACTGATTTATTTCCCCCGCGACAGATGGAGGCCTCTTCCTAGTTATCTTTCCTCTCTCACCGGGCAGCCTGGATGATGCGAGCAACAATTATAGTGCGAAACAATGCATCCAAGACCTTCAATTCATAGATATATAGATACGAATGTATTTTTGTACTATGCATGCTGACACTTGCTCTTTTGTCATTATGCCAAGCAGGGTATCTACCTGACCCGGCGCATAAGCAACGGTGTTTTGCGCTGTTTATAGCTTAGTCGCGCCGAGAGCCAAAAAGTAGAAGCATGGTTGTAAATGGTGGATCCTCGCACCACTATAATGGCGATCTGCTTACTGGTGGCCGACGTACGTCACCATGCGTGGTGGTTTCCCAGGGGTCTGGCATGCAGCCCGGAAGAAAGTGGAGATAAAGGGTCCTCCCAGGGCACAACAGCATGCATCGAGGTTGCAACGTATCGCAGTACAGTACGCTTTGGTTTGTGAAAACAAAGAGCGACCTTGGCGGTGTATTCCCTGATAACGAAAGAAGCTGTGCTTGTGGTTACATATCGTTACTGTATGGAGCCCCTGCCAGACCCGAGTGCAGAAGAAGAATAACCCAAGTGAAGGGAAAACCTGCTGAGTAGTACTCCGAGTAAGACGTTGATGGAGGATTGCATGTCTTGGCGCATCAGCCTGTCAATTCGCCGCGTCAGCCTCAAAGGAAGCTTGACATCCTTGCCGGTAGCCGGTGGTTGGAAACCGGCTGGCTTAGTCGCTCTTGCCCGTTTGTCTATCCCGTCCGCCTACCCCAAAAGCCCGCGAGAAAAGACCGTAGAAGGGCCCCAGACGCCCGGGACCGAGCGACCGTACAGTATAGTACATAGTACGTCGGATGGACCGTGGCCCGGCCACTTGCATAGACCATGGCACGAGCGGGTGTACCACGATCAGTAAGCAGATCGTTCCATACCGATCGACGAACAAAGCGGTGACAGGTACCAGCGACCGGTGCCAAAAACTACCACCAGCTAATTAGATATTGTATGTAATAGTTACTACGTAGCTCTGCACTAGGAACTTTTCATTTTCTGCTACCCATGTAATTTCATGGTGAACCCGGTTGAGATTAGACTTTTTGCCGCCATTGCTTGATGCACAGAGTGATGGAAAACATTACCTTGGGTGCCCAGCCGTGCTTCCGTCAGAGTGCATCAAACATTCCTTTCTCCCAGGAGATGTCCTTCTGGTGGGGTTGTCAAGTAAAGGGGGGAGGGGCAGATCGACGTCACTGCGGGCCGTTCAGTGGGACACTGTACTGCTCTTTACCGGTTCACCGTAAATTCCAAGCACGGCTCGGGCGTTAAAGACAGTGTCAATCAAGTAATTATGTACTGACTTGCATGCCTGGACTTTACTTTGGTGTGTACCGGAACTTTGTTTGGGACAATTCTTTTGATACGACGGGGTCAGAGTAAGCTGGATGGGATTACCAAAGCAAAACTAAAAATTAATCAATCTCTTCTATTCCATTACTAGCAGCCAATCACCCTTGATCTCAATCAGAAACACAAAAACTGGACAAGCAGACCCTGACTATCGCCCGCAGAGCCGCCCACCCTGGACCAGTAAATCTTTACCAATTTTGACCCGTGCTACTGTACGCTGTACTAACTCTGCAGTGCCGATCAATGGTGTGGATTCAGTTGGCGGTTTGTCTGACCTTGATTAGTTACCCTTTTTTCTTTCTTTCTCTTTTCTTCCTTTTCCTCTTCCATGTCATCCCTTTGGATGGCGACACACTAAGCAAACGCCTCGGAACGTGCGCCTTGTCAGACATAATATACCACCCAAGGTAGTTCAGTCTTGGGTGTATGCCGATCAATTTGATGCTCCATTCCGCAACACCAGCACCGTCGTCCTGCATTCGGATCAACAGTGTAGCCGGGTGGTTATGTAACAAGCCCGAACCGACTTGTCCCTTGCACACACCTTCGCTTTGCTGCTCATCGACGTAAAGCGCTATACATGTCAAACTTGGTGAGCGCGAGTCAGGACATCTACACAACCACATGGGCTCTGCCAAGTGCATCATGCAGTTTGGGTCGTCCAATGGCGTCAGGTTTGCCCAACGACGTCACACCAAAGAGGGTCTCAACCCGCTCGTGTACGTAGCAAGAGTCGTGCTCAGGCCGGCATCTCCCTACCACGGCTTTGCTGTTGGACCAGGCCCGGCATGCGGCGAAAAAAGAAATACGTACCATCTTAATTAGCTGTAACCTGCCACAGGTACTGTGGTGGTTGGCAATACAGGGACAATAGAGTTTCGAGGTAGGGGATAATGCCCTTGGGCTTCTTGTTGAATCATTATCAACTGGAGGTAGCAATACCTGGATGACCCGCCCAGGCCATGGTGGATTTACCCATCAGGCCTTGGCCCCTGAACAAAGTCTCTCACTCAGCCTCAGCCGCATCCGGCTTTTTTCTCGTTATCTTTCTGCGTGTTCTTTCTTTAGCCCTTACAAAACACAGCCCTGGATTTCTAAAATATACCACACTACAACAGATTTACAGCTCCATGACTTGGATCGTTTGCTGTGCCGATCATGCCAACAGCCAAAACACCGGACGGGAAATTTGGACCGTTGGGCGTAAAATGAATAAATGATGAAAAAGAAAAAAATGAAAAGAAAACGAGCCTCGCACAGTAGCGTTGCTTCGGAACCAACCAAAATAAACCACAACGGGTTGCCGAAGATGCAGATCGATTTTCCATCCGTCAAACCAGCAACCACCTGTCGCCATTTTGTTCTTTGGCAGGGTATGTTCATCGGGGATCGACCCAAGTAGAAATAATAATCGTTGCCGTCCACGCCACAAAAAAAGAAAAACAAAGAAAAAAGAGAATTCAACCACACCCCCTTGTTTAGTGGCTCACTGTGTGGGAATTCTTCTTTGGACGACCAAAAAAAACAAAAATCATCAAACCAACCAGCCTTGCATCATAGCTCGGCCTATCCACAGGATATACCCACAACGTCTATCTGAGGATTGGTTTTATCCCGCACGTTGATGAATCTCGTCCTATCAACTCCCTGCTCCCCACAAGGCAAGACGACTCGGAAAGTCTTGGACTTGAAAACTCGTTCATGTTGGCGGTTCCACAATTTGTTGCACCCTGCCCTGACCCTGTCCTTCCTGCTCCCCTGGGGCGAGCTTATCGACCGCGCCTTGTTGTTTGGGTCTGGGATAGCTGCGTGCAACAAAGCGTCCACGGTAATGATAGTAGTACGTAGGGGTGAGGTCTTCTTCATCATCTCTTGACAATCTCTCGGGTATAAGTAGATGGCCCTCAGACCCAAAATAAACCCCAGAAATCAATCTTCTCATTCTCCAGTTTCCCCCCCATACTATACGCTAACATCTTTCATGAATCATATCACGATTCCTGTCTTAACTTGCAACATTGTTTGACAGACCCCAACATCGTCACCAGTATCGTCATCATATCAATAACGTCACTGGGTCTTCTCGAGCTCCTTAAGAAGGACTCGCACTTTCATTCACAACTCTCTCCTCCTACCATCGTCAAACTCTAGACTCAACCCAACCACATCATAAAAATGTCGTCCCAAACACTCCAAAGACCCGCCGGCCCCATCCGGACCGAGTCGGCCAGCAGTTTCGCCGGAGCTTTCGACGCAGCCCGCCAAAAACTCGACAAGCAGCTTGACAAGGAGATGCGCAACGAGCTCAAGAACCTCGCCCTCGAAGAGTCAGATTCCTCCACACCAACCAGCCCGGGTTCCCTTGCATCAGATTCCGGGTCCGGCACACCCACCAGCCTCCGCTCACCCCTGACTACCGCCGTCACCCCACTCTCAGATCCAGATGTGGCCGAGGAGTTTGCATTTGCGTTCGACATTGACGGTGTCCTGATCCGCGGCGGCAAGGTCATCCCCGAGGCTGTCGAGGCCATGAGGGTCCTGAACGGCGAGAACAAGTACGGAGTCAAGGTGTAGGTGCAAAGACCCACATGTGGACAGACCCCCGCCTGTCACCAAAAGGAAACGAGTCGACTGACACCCAACAATATAGACCTTATATCTTCCTCACCAACGGCGGTGGCAAGACCGAGGCCGAGCGCTGCAAGGACCTCTCTGCCCAACTCGAGATCGAGGTATCCACCGGCCAGTTCATCTGCGGACACACGCCGATGAGGGAGCTGGCCGAGGAGCACCGCACCGTCCTGGTGGTGGGCGGTGAGGGCGAGAAGTGCCGCGAGGTGGCCGAGGGCTACGGGTTCCGGGACGTCATCACGCCCGGCGACATCATCAAGGCCAACGCAGCGACTGCGCCGTTCCGCAAGCTGACGCCGCAGGAGCACTCCAACTCGCGTGATCTCCTCACCCGCACCGGCGGCGATTTGTCCAAGATCGTCATTGAGGCCGTCTTCGTCTTTGCCGACAGCCGCGACTGGGCGAGCGACCTGCAGATCATCATCGACGTCGCCATGAGCAAGGGCGGCAGGCTCGAGACCAGGTCCGAGACCTTCGACGAGGGCCCCCCAGTCTACTTCAGCCACAACGACACCCTCTGGGCCGCCCAGCACGAGCACGCCCGCCTGGGCATGGGCGCCCTCCGCCGCATCGTCGAGGTTGTCTTCTCCGACGTCACGGCCGGCAAGGGTACCCTGCGCGCCCACTCGTTCGGCAAGCCCCAGGTGCCGACATTTGAGTTCGCCACCCGTCTCCTGCAGCGCTGGCGCGAGGACCGCCACGGGCTCGCCTCGGGCGCCACCCCGCCCGAGACCGTATACTTCGTCGGCGACACCCCGGAGAGCGACATCCGCGGCACCAACGCCATGGACGCCGTCAGCGAGAACGAGTGGTACTCCATCCTCGTCAAGACGGGAGTCTACCAGGACGGCACCGTGCCAAAGTACGTCCCGCGCGTCACCGTCGACACCGTCCTCGACGCCGTCAACCACGGCATCGAGAGGGAGATGGAGAGGCGGAGGAAGGCGGCTCTTGCCGCACCGGCCAATGCGGCTGAGAAGGGAGCCAAGATGAAGTTGACCGAGCACGAGAATGTTGTCGAGCATTTGGAGTTGGTTGTTTGAGTTGTCGAGATCCTTTTAAACCCCCGCTTTTGGTCCTCTCGATGGTTTTCAATTGGTTGTTCCCTTCAGTCTTGATACCACGACGGTGTTGCCCATGTGGGCGGGCCGCGACTTTATCTTCATCACTCGTTATGACGTTTTTTTCTTTATTCTCTTTTTATTTTTATTTTTCTATCCTCTTGTTAAGCCTTCTTTTTATGACGCACGAACAGGAGCGATCGGGGCAAGGACTCGGAAAATATTTCACGGTTTATTTGGCTTTGGGTTACTACAGGATAGACAACAGATTATGTTAGAATTGGAGTTTTATACATTTGGAATTTTTACTCACAGGTTCGCTTATTTGAATGATGGGAAAACATGAGACATGTGTCCACAGATCTGCCTCATTATTGTGACGATCAATTATCGTGCAGTATGAGTTGCCGTTTCCACAGAGGCCGGTGTGTAGAATCCTGTGACCTATCATCACGTCAAGATTGAGATACCTTGGCCGCTCTTCCACTTAGTATAGTCGATTCAAACCGGAAATCGCCCCCTGACAATACTAAGGATGCCGACTTGACCCAGTGTGCAAGTATCATATGGGAGATGAATTCCCAATGCGCACATCTGCTGTGCCACGATGCAGACCCTGTCGCTTTGCGAACTACCTAGCGCCCGCCAGACATAACATAGCATGAAGATAGCTGTCGTATACGGTCGAAACAGCCGAATCGGAGCGGTGAGATTCAGTGCGTGCGACTCAAAATCGATCATTGCCGATAGGAAGGTCGTCAGACCAGGCAGGCAGGTAAGGCAGCCCTCTCCCACTTCACGACTCCCCAAATACAAACCCACCCCAGACACTTCCGGCCTTCCACCCAGCCTCTTCTACTGCCCGCCGCCGCCGCTCCCGCTCCAGAAGCGCCTCCTCGATGCTCATGCCCAGCCCAAACCCAGCGACCTCCTCCCTCTCAACACGCAACCAACCCCTCGGGCCCGCAACGACGTCCACCGCCGCCGCCGCGACCCCCTCCTCGCCATCCCCGGCAGCAGCAGCGGCAACACCGACGGCGCCGCCGACGACGATAGTCCCCCACCACTCGCGCGTGCCGCTGCCGTGCCGGCCGTAGAACAGGTGCTGCTCGGCGGTGGCGACGGCAGCGCGGACTACGGCTGACTGCGGGCCCGAGGTGCGGGCAGGACGGTGGACGTGCACGTGGGCGAGGTCTGCGGGCGTGGGTCTGGTGGCGTCGGAGGGAGACGACGACCAAGGTTTGCACTGGAGGACGCGAACGGGGTCGAAGCGGCCGTCGAGGTCGACGACGACCACGGCCTTGCTGTGAGGCGGGGCGATCAGGGTCGCGATCAAGAGGTGCAGCAGGGCAAGGTGGCGGCCCGAGATGGACACAAGCCCTGAGCCGGTCGCGCGGCCATGGCGGGCTGCTAGGTCGTTGAGCGGTGCGATGGGGAAGGTTTTTGTTTGGAGCGGTGCCCTGCGTTTGCTGTCGGGGGTTGTCGTCGGCGGTGGATTTGGCGTTGTCGAAGAGTGTGTTGTTTCTGCATCGAAAACGGCGATGGATACCCGAAGCGAATTGAGGATCTGAATAAAATGTTAATTACATTCAAATCGCTGCCCTTCAGTAAAAATAAAATAAACCAAATCTGTATAGAAGTATACACAGGCGGTTTTAAGTAGGCTTTGTTATATCCTTGGTTTTCATGTCAAATGAATGGTCTTTATTCGAGTGGTTCGGTGAAACAAACATTCGCTCATCCTTTCCGTTTCCTTCTCCCACCACAACGTCATCGGCATCGACATCCACGTCGTCGACATCATCGACTCCAACTCACCTACCCAAAAAGGCAACAGCAAGAGTACAACAAGAGAATCCCTAAAGAGGGGTAATCTTACCTCTTCGAGTGTCGTTTCCTCAATTTCCCCAGAATTCTGGCGCCGGTAGATCCGGTCGCCGTCATCGTTACACAAGGACCCAAACAATATGCCACAGATAACAGCCTTTCACGCCGCAAAACTGCCCGATGCGGTGCAGGTCAACGAGGAGGGTAAGAAGCGCAAGCCCCCAGCCGGAGGTTCTGTTCCGCCCGACAACAGGATTGATCTGCGGCGCGACTGCGAGCTGCTGTCCATGCTCCAGCACAGCTGTGAGGTTGCAAGACCAAATGAGCCTGGGTCGGTAGTCACGTGCTGGCCTGTTCGGCGATTGTTTCGAAGGTGAGTTCTTCCTCTCTCTCTCTCTTTTGGTAAAATTATAGATGATCGATGCCTTTAATTGGTCGATGCTGATGTGCGCCTGTTTGAATGCAGATGTCAAGATAGAAAGGGTCCGTTCATGGTCGAGACAACAGCATGGGAGGGGTTCGACGGCTGTCCTGCCGATAATCCGAAAGGCCCTGTACATACTATAGACAACAAGCAGCCTCCGGCCAGGAAAGCTTCACCGTGGCATAAAGCATACTGGAACTAAGATATCATGAACGAGAAATTTGCATTTATATGGACTTCATCGTGGCTGATGTCCCGATGTCTTCGTTTGCTCTTTGGTCAACTGTGTCATCCATCTTTTGTCCCAGGAATCATTCATCCTTTAGGTATTTAACTGCAGATAGCTCCCACTGTCCCTTAGCGGGCGCATTTCAAAAGTTGCCGTCACCGTATAGCCGAGGGACTTCCCTTATTCATGCACCTTTGAAATATACGCAGGCAGGCGGGCCGTATACTCCAAAACATGGAGTGATTTGGCATGCAAGCCATGAGGCAAGGAGAAAGAAAAGTAAGGTTGCGAATTGCTTGTGACTCCGTCTATAGCTCTACCTCTCCCGTTGCGACCCTCATCTACTCGCTCAAAAAAACCCCGACGCTATTCCGTCGCTCCCCCCCTGCTCTACGAGCTGTCACTTTGTATTCTTTTCATCCTCGCGTCCCACGTTTCCAATCAATCAAGCACGCGCAGCAGCCCTCTGGTCCTCCAGCTTCTTGTAGTAGTTGTCGCGCATGTTGGTGCGCGGGACGTGGTAGCCGTACCTAGTCAGCCCTCGTCAGCGGTTAGCTATGCGATATGTCAAATCATCCACGTTGGAATGACCAATGATCATCGCCTTCTCGAAGACAAAGAGGATGTTCACAAAGGACATCGTAGGTAGGTCATCGTACCAGTAGAGGCTGCCCATGGCAGTTCCGAGACCTGCAGAGTGCCAGAGGTTAGCATTCTGCACATGACGATAAAGTGTGATTTGGGGGCCATCTTCTGGCCCGGCAAGACTGCTTCCAGCCTTAAATCTCTCTGCCAACAAATCGGGGGTTTCTCTCGCGGGGAGACACGTACTGAGACCAATTGAAAGGTCAAGGATGAGGCCCCTACGGAGCATCTATATCATAGGTATCCAAAGCACACGTTAGTTTGCCGAACCAATCTCAATCTCAATCTCAATCTCAATCTCAATCTCAATCTCAATCTCAATCCCAAGGCCAGCGGTCAACGCCGGAGTCGCGCCGGTGTCGAATCCAAATCGCGACCCGTTCCAATCCGCCTGGCCGGCCGGTACAGAGGTTTCTCTGCTGCAGACGTACACCAACGATGGGCTTGACGGCCATTGTGTCAATTGATCGGTCGCTGATTTTTTGAATATGATCAATCGGGTGAGGGGTTGCGTGCGGGTTGCTGGTTCGGCTGTTTTGCGGTCGATTGACAATGGATTGAAGCTCAACCAAGTTCTTTCCGAGTGGTCTGACGATGCTTCGGCAACAGCGTGGGTGGAGCTCCAGTGGACAGAGCTATGGCACGTGATTCGCGTTATCCTCAGGTAAGCTATCTGATGCAGGTACCGATTGGTTCAATTGGCGACAAGGGTGATAAGGTTATGTCAGCAAATGCATCCTCCCGAAATTTTGGGAGCCGCGTTTCTTTGGTGGAAACGTCCAACATGGGAATCGGTCCGACGACGACGAGTAAAGACGTGATTGAGAACACCACCATTAGCAGCAGCACGGTCTCTGCTAAGGTCGCCTTGTCAAGTCGGAACGACAAGACAAAAACGCGACAAATACGATGAGCTTACACCTTCCTACAAGGCGGGCTCTAGCAGTCGGTTGGTTTCCGCCAAACCCACGTTTCCTATCCTACGGTCCTGCCGGCACTGCGGCCGAAAATGACCATGATACACACACACTCCCTTAGTACTCTATCTATTCAACTAACATCTTCCTTCTGTGTTCACAGCAGCTTCTACTGCTCGCCCGATAACGTTCCAGCACCAACTACCGGTCCTTGTCAGGGGAAAGGCAACAGGGTCGGCGTCTGGCAGGCCGAAAAGATCAAATGTCTCCAGTATAGAGACTTTATCCTCCAAAACCATCAAGGATGGCCTCGCGAAACAGCGCGCTCAAGAGGCCAAGGACAGGGCCGACGTCATAGCCACCCAGCGGCGCCTCGGCCGCACAAAGCTGGGCAGCCAGTCTATCTTCGACGAAAAGGACGACATCGAGGCCACCAATGAGGGCGTTGCGGCTGGGTCCGAAGAGGAGACGGGCGCCCAGCCTTTCAATCCCGCACAGGTCCCCGGCCTCGTCAGGACCCACGAGGCTATGTGCCGCAGCATCGACCCGGACCCGCGAGGCAACATGCGCTTCACGCGCAAGATGGTCACGAGGCAAGTGAGCCGCGCCCTGGACCCCGACGGCCGCGAGACCAAGGCCGAGCTTCTGGGGCGCACCGAGCGGACCATGACCTACCGCGGTCCAGTCTGGCGGATCAGCTCCAAGAAGCACGTCAAACTCGCCCGCCAGATCGCCGGCAAGACGGTCGATGACGCCATGGTCCAGATGCGCTTCTCCAAGAAGAAATTCGCCCGAGACATCAACATCTTGCTCGGCGCCGCCAAGGACGAGGCCACCGTCGTGGCCGGCATGGGTATCAAGGAGCCGGCTGCTGAGAAATCCAAGGCCGAAAGGATCCAGCTAAAGGACGGCCAGTGGGTTACCATCACCGACCCCAACAAGCTGTACATTGAGCAGGCCTGGGTCAACAACAGCAACAAGGTACACGTCGGCTTCGTGTACCCGGCCAGGAGAGGGCATATCCCGAAGTTCACAATTCCGACCAGTAAGTCACACATCTACTTACATTGTGTTCATTTGTTTTAGCGTGATGTCTATGAACCATTGTTCACTGACGAATTGTCTCTTGCAATAGATTTAAACATTGTCCTCAAGGAGCAAAGGACACTTGTCAGGCAGTACAAGGAGAGGAAGGCCAAGGAGGACATGCGCAAGCCATGGGTCCATTTGCCCAACAGACCCGTAACAGCCCAGAGGCCACACTACTCGTGGTAAGCCCTTGGCCAAAGAAAAGCAAGCAGCCTCCGGCTGCTACTTAATACCCTTGCTCTCCTGTTCCTGTTGCAAACATCTGTACAAAAGCTTTGATGGGTTGGATTGGCATTTGATGCTAGGGTATGAAATGTATTTTTAAACTAGAAGCCAATCAATATAAAGGTCTCATGTAAACTTCGCAGTCCGACATCACAGCAATTGACCCACTATATTGTGCGTACTTCGGACCTCTGCTACATGGTGAAAAAACTTACATGACAAGGTCAAGATCATATCGAGACGCCAGACACTCTAGTCATTGACCAAAATTTTCATTCCCTTGGTAAAGATATCTGTTATCTCAACTGTAAGAAAACAAATCAAGTTCATTTTATTTGAAATCAAGGCATGTGTGTAATTCATATCAAACATCATAGTCATAAAATCATTTGCACCCCAAGCAGTATGTACTGACGAAACTGTAGAGTCAACGCCGAAAACAGCGGCATGGTTTTCAACACATCATAAAAAACAAGGCATGAGGCAGAAATTTTGGCTGTATTTGACAGAGAAAGGCACGTGACAATAAACCGTCAACGTTCCAGCTTTACTCTTCCTTTTGGATCACAATGTCGGTTTGACGGGTGTTTATGAACAAGAATGAAAGTGACAAACGAAAAAGCTTTTTTTCATCCTTCAAACCATGTTCCTTGGTGTCTGCCTTGGCAACATATCTTCATATCGTCGGCTCTTGAAGTCAACGTCAGATGGGGAGTTGCTTTGGTACTTGTCGTTGAAATGGTCACCAGCGTACGTCCGACCCGCCCCAGGCATAGGTTCGCTGATCTTGAGGCGTCGAAGCTGGTCATTATCGCGGCGCTGGTTGCGCCTGTGGAGGAAAACGCAGACCAGGACACCAATAAGGCCGAGTGCTGCAGCAGCGCCGCCGACAGCGATACCAATTTTTGCCGTACCAGATAGCCCCTCAGCGGACTTGTCACTTGATGCAGCCCCAGGAGTCGGTGTAGAGGTCGCCGAAGACGACGAAGAGCTGCTACTCTGGGTCGACGATGAGGTGCTGCTGGATGATGAGGTTGTGGCGGTCGAGGCGGCCGTTGGGCTTGATGTTGATGAAGCAGCTGTAGTAGTAGGTACAGATGTTGAGGTTGCTGGCGGCGAAGTAGGAGTAGATGGAGGGGGCGCTGAAGTTGATGGGGCTGGAGGAGCGGATGTCGCAGCAGCCGGAGCAGCAACAGCTATGAACAGTCAGTCTAAGTGCCTTTTTTCTCATATCGTAGCTATTTTGCAAGGGATTTAGTCACAACTTACCAGCGCAAACAGCATCGACATATACGTTCAATGCGGAGGTGGCGGGTCCAGTATCAGCGCCGCAGCTCTGATTCACGCAGTCTTTCAGACCGTTGCGATAGTCGGCCTTGTCACATAGGCACTTCTGGTCGGCGGCAGCACAACCCAGCGTGCCCTTCATGCTGTTAAAGCAACCTTGCTGTAGTGCTCAATGTGGTTAGTTGACAACCCAAACAAAGCGCATGCATGCAGCGGAATGAGATGTTCCCCCAATGCAACCCACCAGTCACATTAGCCGGCTGCAAGGCCACCCAGTGACATGACGTGTGCAAGAGGCATATTGCAACAACTCAACATGATGCAACTTGGAAAACTGCCCGTTCTCCCGATGGAGCCCCGGCAGCGCAAGCGATATCGTGGGGTACGGAAAAATAAAAGTGATACAAGAGATGGAATTCCAAATTGGAAAATGAGACTTACTGCGCATGCCGGAAGAGTGTTGATATCCTGGGCCAAGGCCAGACTGGCCGCAAGTGAGACAAGAACCAAGGCGACGCGCATTTTGGCAGATTTTCGTTTGCCTGAATGTCCACGAGCAGTGCCTAGTCCGAAGTTGCTTGTTGTGGTTTGAACTGGAAAAGAAAAGAAATGGGTTGGTAGATCGACGACCTTGTTGGGAGGGCCCGAGTGAAGATGTACAGCCCGTCTGACTCCTCCAAGACAGGGAATTGTGTTGTCAATAAACTTGTGACGCTTTGATCCTGGATCGAGTTCCTCTGGCGTTGTGCGCAGATCGTTTCGGTAACACAGGGTGATAATTCAGCCCTGAACTTGGATCTGTGGTACCACGACAGTAGAGGCTGAGGAGAATTCGTATTCGGTATCCGTCAAGTGAGAGATAGAGCTGAGCTGAATGGCTGACTGGCGAGGTGGTACGGGTTATGCAGACCTGTCGAAAAGTAGCTACAGAGAATCGAAGAGTTGCTGGAGAAAACACGTCGGTCTACAGTAGATAGCGCCACACGGAGGACAGAATTGAAGACGAGGACGCCGGACCCCGTGGGCTTTGACCGAATTGAAGAGTCGAAGATGATCACAACCGAGCTTGAGAGGCCGCCAAGGGAAGGCGGGAAAGGGGGACCAAAGACTGAGAGTCGAAAAGAAAAGTTCGGATGAAGAAAGATATAGAAAAGGATTTGAAGGAGTGACGAATAGGTAGGTAGGTACCACCTATGGTAAATAACTTTGAAAGAGGCTTTCCCAAGAAAGAGGAAAGAACGAATGACAAGGAGCGAACCCGATTACAAGTAAAGGCCAGAACAGGAAGGAGCGGAACAGTCGCAAAGCGGCTCTCAGTCAGTCAGGCAAGAATTGCTTATTGCATTTGCTCTCGGCAATGGGAGCTCTGCAGGAAGAAAAGAAAGTAAGAACCTCGAGATGTGCCCTGACGACAGTAGACCGGGTTGGGACTAGAAAGAAGCCTGGCGAGAAGAACGGACGGAAATCGAATTAATATGCAATATCAGCGCGCTTTTCCTGGATGCACCGCAATCAATCACATCAGCTGGGTCCGGCTGGGATGTGGGAGGGGGGTGTATCCCCGGCAGCCAAGACCCCTGGATGAACGACAGACACCCTTGCTGCGGGAACAGGAACTGACTTGCGAAGTCCCGCTAACAAGAGGTGGGTCCTGTTTTGCTCTCGCTCTGACAGGGCGACTTGTTCAAGCCCGTGTCCAAAGTTAGGCACGGTACCTTGCCGAAAAAGACGCTGGTTTCCTCCCTGCATCCATCGCGTCACCTCGTGGAATCAAAGTCAAACCAAGTAAATAAAACAAAACAAAATGGTCCGAACTCTCCAATAACCGTAGCTTGATGACTGAGCAGCAAACTCTAAACCCAACACACTTAATTCATGAATTCATCGCCCTCGTGCCAAGTTGGCCCCTCTCCCTCCAGTTTACTCCATAAACAGCATTTCCTCCATCCCAGGCGGGGGGCTTAAATAAGGCATGCATGCAACTCTGAGCCCCTCTTACACGGCGAGTGTGCCTTCGTGGGCAGGAGGATAATTGGAGCCGAGCGCGGCAACGCGGATAATGCTCAAAATCGGCAAAAACCGAACTGACCCTTTGTTCAAATGACCACAACCTGCAACTTTTCCCCCCAAGCCCGCATTCCCGCCGATCGGGCAAACATCCCACCACACCCTCTTCTGTCCATAACCACGGATTGTCATCAATTCGATCAATTATAGCAGCTGGCCCGCTCGATATAGCCGGTCGCATTCCCCAGGTTTAGGCCTCGCCTCTTTCCCTGATGACCGCAGCAGCCGCGAATATAACCTCCCCTATTCGTTTGGAAAACTTGGGTCGACGCCGCAGTAAGCGGCTGATATCTTTTTTTGCTCTTAGACTTTTCGTTCAGTTTGAGATATTTTCTTCTCCTCGCATTTGTGTGAGACATTTGTTTTTTGTTTTGTTTTTTGGGGGTGTAGATATATTCATCGCATTCCGGCAGTTCATCAAATGCCACCCTTTTCCGATCATCTATCCGTTGGCTGTTGCAACCTCAGCTCCTGACGAGCTGTAACAAGAATCGCACGCAAGGGATGTATTTTGTCGCTCTTGTTGGCGCACTTGCCGCCCCCTTTGCACTTGTGCCCACCAACCAACGTCGTCGTCATCTCGTTTTTTGCTCTTCCAATGGGGGTTGATAAGGCGGGCAAGGACAAGGGCCGATGATCTGTTGCAGGGATCCCTATGCATCAGCCACACTCGACCAGCCAATTGGTTTTTTTTCCACAGGGTTTTCAGGATCCATCAAAAGAAAATCCAGGGGCAGCGCGGGGCCGGTCACTGACACTCTGGGAAACCCAAAAAAAAAAAAAAAAAAAAAAAAAAAAAAAAAAAAAGACCGGGAGGGGTGGTATTGATGGGATTGCGCGGCTTCTAGAATATTAGCTAGCTCGAAAGGAGCAATCATGGGGACAGATGCATTCTCAGACAAATAAGTATTGACGTGCGAGTCTTGTTTTGTTTTTGTTGTTGGTTCTTTTGTTCTCGACGTGCAGAGTGAACGTTTTTTTTTTTTTATTAGCGAAAGTCGACTGGAGACATCAGGTTAATTCCTGCTCGCTGATTAGTCGCAATATGCATCTTGGGCCGGCGTGTTTCAGAACCAGGGGTTGACAGGAACCACAAAGTACTAAGCATCCCTCAAATCAAGGGCAAGCTCCAGGTCGACATTGGCAGCCTGGCATCGCTTTAATTTTTCATTTTACTAAATTTGCTGTGCCAATCTGCTCAAATACACAGTCACAAATGCCATTGGCTTATCCTTCTGGGGAAAATACTTAGTCACCTTCATTTGTCACCTCTCAGCCACCCGCATTTCTTTCAGTTCATTCGACAGGAAATTGGACGATCTGCAGGCGTGCCTACCGAGTGGACGGGAACCGGGCCGTTGTACAGCCAGCACTTATTTACAGTATTAACATACCGTAAAAGTTGGGACGATTGTATGTCAAGTCAGGCATCAAACTAACCAACCGTCCGGTCGTGGTTAGTGAAGCACTACAGCGTTGCACGCCCTTTTGCAGGGTCTTACCGGAACAAGCCATCATACGAGACTAAAAAGTAGTAATTATCCAACGTACCTGGCATTAGTTGCCCTGAGCGTTGTGCATTTTGAAACTGGAAATTGTCCACCAAACGGGTAGCACGTCCTGAGCTACCATTTAGAATCCGTCGAATTTCATCAACAAGCCGCTGGAGACACTACGCAAGCAAGCCTGTGCCACCATCTAGTCTAACAGAAATAGTCACGCTCTGTATGGACTTTAGTTTGCTCCTATTCAATATGTCGAAGCACAATTTATCATTCATGCTTGATGGTAATTCATCAATTCATCATTCTCAATGCAACTCCCAATGCGCCGCATAACATCTGCCTCCGCCTGGGCGGGTTCGGGAAGGACGAGGCGGAGTCTTGTCATCTCACCACCCATGAAGGATTTGAGGCAGCATCCCTGGCGGTGATAATTGCTTTTATGCCGACCACGTTAATGCTGCCATTTGTTTTTGTTCTTCTGTGCAAACAAACGCCAACGCTTTCCCCCCGTTTCTTGCACTTAAATACTTAATTTTGATCATTTTCCTGCGCCGAGAGAATGCGCAAACGACACTTTGACATGAAGGCTGGTCCCTTGATTTTCTTTTTCGTTTGACGCCAAGCTCACATTTCCTCTTGGCGTTGGACTCCCCCTGATTCCGATCTGCCTTGTCGATGGTTACACAGCATGATGGGATAAAGACAGACCTGGCCGTCGCATCTTCTGCGCGTTTGACCATCCCATCACGCATTCAACGCCTGGACGCATGACGGATGCCTCCGCTATGTCATTTTGCGATCGTTCCAGAATACTGGTCGCTCTTGTTGGCCCCGCCCTGCCCTGACCGATCAGCGTGAGTTAGAATTCGAATAGGCAACAGTGCGTGCGGATCACCATATTGCATTGAGGTCGGGAAATAGTAAAATATCCCCTCTTTTTTTCCGCACGTGATGCTACGGTGCTGCTGCTCAACGAACGAACAAACAACTCGGACGAGGATGGTCGTGGCTGTCTTGTTTCGGATTAAAGACGTAGCGTGAGTACATGTTGTCAATCTCGTCTGTGGAGCAGTCTTTCGTTTTGTGTTCTCTGCTACGTCATGACTAACGGTCTGTTTCGAAACTTATGCACTACTGCATACTTGACTTTATCTACAATTGTGTTTCCGTGGCTTTGACTTTCTTTTCGTTGATGTTGCTACTCTTTTTCCATGGGATGAAATTGAAATGGCTCACACCGGCTGGCGGTTGCCAGTTTTGGCTCGTTGACCAGATGGCGGGTACCTGCATTGCATCTGCTCGATTTAGCCTCTTCCTTTGCGCTGCTCTGTGATGTGCATCTTGAGCAACGATCTTTTGCTCATCTGGTTATGCGAGCACCCGCCGGATGTCATGCCGTTGAGTGTCCGTGTCGGTCACCTTAATCGTCCCGCAGAGCCTTACATCATCTTGTTCTCGAGTGCACAAACGTTGTAAGCGGAACGAGATGAGCCGAGTGACACAAGAACAAAGTATTGCGTCACAGATATGGTGATGGCCGTCGATCTCACCGTAGCTTTGGCAGAATATCGATTTGGGCTGATGAGATGCTGATATAATCCAGTGACTTGTGAACCCGTTGAGGTGAGTGAACAAGTTGAAAATGCGACGAACGAGAGAAGGGCATAAACGAAATTCCAGTGAACAACAAAGCCAGCGTGCAAGCCCCGACATGCCTTGACATGCAAGGTCACGTAATGCGCGCAGATGCAGTAATTGCAGCACAAGCATGGACTCGTGGACCTTGAGCCACATGGGCTTAAGAGCTATGACTAAATGAGAAGGAAAAAAACACAAAAGGCAATATTGTTGTCAGACCCTAGCGAAGAGACGATAGTTGTCGACATTGTCACCAATACTGGCAAGGTTCCGATGCAGCGCGTCACACATTGAAAAGACTTTCGAGGCAATCTGTTTACAACTGATGCGGCGTACCTGGCGGAACCGATTTGCAGTCCTGATGCCGTCTTCATCTGGCTGCTATGTCATTGGTTGTACGCCTCTTTGAAGGGTTTTGTATTTTCAGTTTGCGGTTAATGCTAAATGAGTTGCAGCGATACTAACCAATCTGGAGATAGCAGTGGTCAACATCATGTCCACTTTGCCTACAAGACAGTCAGATACCTCACGAGTTTACAGTAGACATTGCTCAAGGTAACATACTAGACTAGATTTCTCGGGCAGACTATCCGGTCTTGGTGGTTTTACCGACGGCGGATTGCGATCCAATGAGCATGTCGATGATACTGCTAATATGCAACGAGATCGACTAAAGGGTGAGCTGGGTTACCTGTTGGAAGCAGCAGTTATGGGACTGCTATTAAATGAATTGTCGTCCTCTATTCCAGTGTTCGTAGGGGGTCCTGGGTACTGATTAATACTCCATGACTATAAGGAAATTGAGAGCGTCGCGAGTGAAACTGATTGGTTCCTTCACTACATTCGTCGTGGTCTACCAGTTTTGCTTGGTCATGCAACGGTTCTCTCATGGAAACTCAGATAAGAATACTCTGTGAAGCAGGAAGAGCAGCAACAGATATTTTGGGGCGATGACAGGCGGGCCGTAAAGGAGAGAAAGGATCGATGTATATGTTTGGTAGATACGGGGATATTGAGAGACAAAAACAATGCGGGCTGATGTTGAAAGATATCCAAGCTTACAACGGACTTTCTGCCTTTGACACTCGTCTGGCGTGTCTGGCCATTTGAAGGGCATCGCTCCATCTACAAGCACAGTGGCTATACTTTTCATTCTCCTCCACATGACTATATTAGGTGGCCGACCGATTGATAAATGTTACGTCTTGAGCTCAGTTTGGAGCCAAAGCATACCTTACTAACTTCACGGGGCGGAAGTCATGCACCAAAACAACAAGACATGAACTGTTACATAGAAATGCTTTTCCTCGGGTCGCTACTCAATGAAGAGGGGAAAAAATCCGCTTGCGTCTTTGACTTCAACCAAAGACAGAATGTCATCATGTGCATCCTACTCCATCCACCGAGTATGCAAGATGGATGGCCCAAATATCATATCTTGCCAAGCTGCTTCGTGGTGGTAGGGAGCGGATTAAAGTGCGGGGAAGGTAGACCGTGACGTTACTCGAGGTAGCATCGGTCGGCCTGCATCGGACCGGACCTGGTTTTCGTCTGCTTGATGTCATGAAGCTAATCGGACATGGTGCCGATTTCTGTTCAACCGAGCTAAGGCATCGTATCTCACCGCAAACCTATGTAGGTAATGCAGGTATGTACGGCAAACGTCAAGTACTTGTTGTGACCTCACGACTTCCAAGTGTTCAAGCTGTTGACATCTTGATGCGATCTTCACTTGGAGGAATATCCCACGTTGTGTGAATACCAAAAAGATCACACTAACCAAGATGCCAGAAGCAACCGTAATCGGGTCGGGATCTGCCAGTAGTGCCCTGGAATTCCGCCCGAAGATTGTCTTGGATTTCCCCAAGAACCAAGTGGTCCAATGACCCCGACTCATGATCAAACCAGGGCAAGTCAGTCGGTAAGCAGGGCGCAGCATATTGCTGTATACTACTACCTGCCAATTTGTAGCGCCTTGATCGTGTAATTGGGCCCCCGCACGTATACTACCTCGTTAGTAAAAGCCTGACAAAAACCACAACACGCGCGCCATGGATCTGCGGGCGCCTGCAGCCAACCGGTGGGGAGCATGTGCTCTACATACGTCAGTTTGGTCGGATGAAAAATCAATGAAACAAAACAAAATGACAAAAAGCAAGTGGCAGCCGAAACTACAAAATGACTAGGGGTTTAGTCTTCTTCGCGCGCGAACTGGTCGCTTCTCTCTTTTCTTCCTGTTCCCTCAAGTCCCAGCCAGACCAGCTGCCTTGAAGATACGGATAGGCTGACAGGATAAACATCGAAAGCCCAGCATGCGCGTAGCAAGAAAACCAGCAGCAAGTAGCAGGGGCACCAAAATGGCGGCACAGGCCATCCTCCTGCTGGCCGGCCACGTCGCCGCCCAGTGTCCCGACTACGTGCAGTACTCGACGCAGCGACACGAGCCCTTCAGCACGGGACGGTACGGCATGTCGTACATGCGACCGTCGCCCGAGTGCCGGACCTTCCGGGCGCCCGAGGTTGAGGACATCATCGGGCGGATGAAGGGCACAATCGCGGACCCTGACCTGGCGCGGCTGTTCGAGAATGCGTTCCCGAACACGCTTGACACAGCCATCAAGTGGCACGGTGTCGCGGCTGATGACCCGTCTGAGGAGCTAACCTTTGTCATCACGGGCGACATCGACGCCATGTGGCTGCGCGACTCGGCCAACCAGCTGCAGAGCTACATGCCGGTCCTCAAGGCCAATAGCAGCAAAGAAAGCATCGCTGGCCTGTTCAGGGGTGTCATCAACCTGCAGGCACGGTACCTGCTGACGTCGCCGTACTGCAACAGCTTCCAGGCGCCCGTGGAAAGCAAGATCCCGCCCGCCGTCAACGGCGCCGCCAAGGAGGACACGGTAACCCCGCGGTACAGCAACACATCCGTGTTTGAGTGCAAGTACGAGCTGGACAGCCTGGCGGCATTCCTACAGATCTCGGTGGACTATTACAACAGAACCCAGGACGCCGAATTTTTCGGGAAGCATAAATGGAGCGACGCGGTGCGGGCAACGCTCAAGGTCGCGAGGGACATGCAGACGCCGACGTACGGGTCCGACGGGCGGGTGCTGGACTCACCGTACAAGTTCACGCGCAACACCAACCGCGCGACCGAGACGTTGGCCAACGACGGCATTGGCAGCCCTGTCGGCAACGGCACGGGTTTGATTCGGTCCGCCTTCCGCCCCAGTGACGACAGCACGCTGTTCCAACTCTTCATCCCGGCCAACATGATGTTCGCGGCGAACCTGGGGGCGGCGGCTGAGATCGCGGCCAAGATCGGCGGCGGCGGGCTGGCAGACGAGATGCGGACCTTTTCAACGCAGCTGCGCGAGGCCATCACGGCGCACGGCATCATCCCCGACACGACCAACGGCGGGGTCGGGGTGGGCCGCGGAAACATCTACGCTTACGAGGTGGACGGGTTCGGGTCGGCGGCGGTCATGGACGACGCCAACATCCCGAGCCTGTTGAGTGCGCCGCTGTCGGGCTACGTGAGCCGGACCGACGCCGTATACCGCAACACGCGCGCGGTGGTGCTCAACGAGAGGGGCGTCAACGACAACCCGTACTTTATGCGCGGGCCCGTCATCAACGCCGTCGGCGGGCCGCACGCCGGGCCGGGCAAGGCTTGGCCCATGGCGAGCATCGTCCGGATCCTGACGAGCGACGACGACGATGAGATTACGAGGGTGTTGAAGGAGATTGTCAGCAGCACGGATGGGTTGGGACTCATTCACGAGAGTATCAATTCGCACAACCAGTCTGATTGGACGAGACAATGGTGAGTTTGCATTTTTTTTTTTGGTTGAGACTGGCCGACATGATTGATGACGATGAACTAATCTGATGGTTTTTGCTGCAGGTTTTCTTGGGCCAATGGCTTGTTTGGACAAATGATTATAGACTTGGAAGGGAGGAAGCCTGACATTCTGAAGAAAAGCTTCCAATAAGCCGGGAAGTTTTGTTATTCTGTAGTCAAAATAATCAATTCTGAATGCATGCAACAATTTTTCCGACTATAAACGATATTCTTGGATTAATCGATTGAACAATTCAGGCTGAGATTTGCAGGGTCCTTGAACAGTTGTTCTGGAACGTCAGAACCTCGGTACGGAGTGACCCGCGTAAACGCTACTAACCAATGCAGGGCAGCCACAACGCGGAGAAAGCGAAGAAAGAAATGTGGCACCTTCAAGATGTGGAACGCGCCACGTTGATCCCAGGAACAAGACCAGACAACCTCTATGTAGTCCTTTCCAGATCAATTATGATACTTGGACTCGAGTCAACCTTGCCGTGCATTGTAGCTCAGTCCTTTCTCGTTTCTCAGGAGTGAAATTGCTAGCGACTTCCTTTATTTATTCTTTCTGTAGCCTCAATTCGGTCCTTTTTGAATTTGAAGATCAGACCAATTCTGTCCGTGCTCCCTTCCCTGTCGACATGCTCAAAGCCTATCCTGAAAAGACGGCTTGAATAAACACCAACCCTCCCTACAATCGACCAACGCATCGGATTCTGCAGAAAATGACAGCATGAACTCGCGGGACCGAGCACTGTCTCCGGAATACAGCGAATCACCGACGTCAATCACGACGAGAACATAAAATCTATCCTCTTTCCCCGAGGTCCCGGCCGTCGCAACCATGAAGCACCCAGTCGTCAACCCCCACCGCAATGCGCTCCTCTTCCCGACATCCCTCGCCACCACCCTCCTCGTCCTGACGCTCGTCTTTGCATCCCTCACGCATGCCTACACCGAAATGTCCGAGGCCTTCCTCAAGGCCATCCCGCTCGAGCACGCCGACTTTGACATACTCAACGAGCGCGGCCTGCTGGCGCCGATCCTCATCCCCCGCGTGCCCGGCACGGCGGGCCAGGTGCAGACCCAGCAGCACATCACGTCCTTTTTTGCCCGAGAGCTGCCCAAGTGGAACGTGTCGTGGCAGAACTCGACGGGCACCACCCCCGTGACGGGCACCAAGCAAATCCCGTTTCAAAACATCATTGTGCGCCGCGAGCCGCCCTGGACCAAGCCCGGGCAGGCAAACTACCTGACGCTGGTGGCGCACTACGACTCCAAGATATCGCCAGAGGGTTTCATTGGTGCCACAGACAGCGCGGTGCCGTGCGCGGTGCTGATGTACGTGGCCAGGAGCATCGACAAGTACATGACGCAGATGCACAACGAGATGAGCGCTTTGGGTGAGGGTGGCACCATACCCCAGGACATGGGCGTGCAGTTGCTCTTCCTGGACGGCGAGGAGGCGTTTCAATCATGGACGGAAACGGATTCAGTCTATGGTGCAAGGTAAGATGCTGCGTTTTATTGTTCTGCCTGTTTCGCTTTTGTTTCTAGCAAGAATGCAGGACTGACGCCAGACGCCGCTGCAGGGCCCTGGCAAGCTACTGGGAAACATCCCTCAACCCGGCCATGGCCTTTTACAAGAACCCTCTTGACCAGATCAGCATTTTTGTGCTGCTGGATCTGCTTGGTTCGGCAAACCCGTCGGTGCCGTCGTACTTTCAGACGACGCACTGGGCGTACAAGCGCATGGCCATGGTCGAGACGCGCATGCGCAACTTTAGCATGCTCGAGTCGGTCCCCAAAAAGCCATTCTTACCCGAGTCGGGCAAGACCAAGTTCTCGCCTGGCTACGTGGGTGACGACCACGTCCCCTTCATGCAGCGGGGCGTCGACATATTGCACATTATCCCCAGCCCATTCCCGGATGTTTGGCACCGCATGGAGGATGATGGCGCGCATCTGGACATGGCGACCGTCAGGGACTGGGCGAGGATCACTACGGCGTTTGTCATGGAGTGGTTAGACATGATGGAGGTTGCGCCAGGTGCTGGTGGTGGAAGTCCGGCTACGTGATGGGGCGGGCGGGCTTGTTTATGATCATCTACTAAGTTATTGAAGGGGTTTTTCGAAACGACGGAGGCTATGTTCTCTTCTGGAGTCTTTTGGTAGACTAGGGATGCCTACCTGTGAAGACTGACAATGTCTTGAAGATTTGAGCTCGATGGGATGTCGGTTAGCTTGAGACCTAGGTGATTGGCTGCTTGACCGAGTCTTTGCATTTATTATCCTTTGGAATGCTTACTCCCTCAAGAGGCCTGCACTGCCATTAACCTTGGAGTCTCCAGCCATCGAAGCATACTTATTATACCCTGCCCTCATTTGCAATAGTTTTTGGAAGCATTGAATTAGTGTCTTGTACTTTAGGAAGCCGTCGTCTATGTAAAAAAGAATAAAAACAAATATCATTTCAATGCAGATCAGATCAAATGCTGCGATTTACCATGTGCTGCAGTATCATCATGCCACACCATATCCATTAAGCGAAAGGATTGCATGCTTAGCCATGTCCACGTGTATAATAAGCAGCACAACCCGCCATGGCACATGATTGTGCAGGATGCAAGAAGAGTGTGCTGGCGGAAACACCGTGCCATCATTCCGGGGGAGGGGGGAACCGATGTGGTAACCGAGAATAACAAAGGGTGCCTTGTTTTCTTATTTTTGCGCCCAGGCAGCCTTGATTCACAGTATGTATTGTGTTTTCTGCCATTTGTCCACTCGAACATTGTAGTCTCAGGGAACAAGATAAAGGCCAGCCGTGTGCAGTCGTTACTTTGGTTTACATTTGTTCTCTTTTACACCTGACTGCCTGACCGCTTCTTGGATACTTGGATAACTGGTAGGGCAGTCTGAGGCCTCAGCTACCCTAATACTTGAGGATAATGGGGAGGAATATTGACAGAGCCATTCCTGTTTCGTCGATTCTGGAGTGCAGCACTCACTCACTCACTCCCTCCCTCACAAACACACACACACATTAGAAAACGTACTTTTGTACATGAAGTACTGCATGGGACTTAACGTGAGACTGACCTACATTCAGGTGCAAAATGACGTTGATATACATTTGCTAGCTACTTATAAAGGCTGTGACAAGATACTTTTAGCGATGCCTATTCGCAACATCAGCGTTTTCGATATTCTTTTGACCACCATCTCCTCGATACCTACTATCGATCAAAGGGAAAATATTCGCCCAGCAGAGACAACATCAAGCATTGCAAGGTTCGACACTAAACAATTAACATGACTGACGAAAAAAAAGCACGGGGTTGATCTCGTCACTCAAATCGGCACTCAAATCCCCAGCTCAAGAGAAGCGCGACGAGGTCATGGCGCGCCAGGAGGAGAGACAAGCGGCGGCCGAGGCGGAGACCAGAGACAGCGACGAGTGGTCGGAGCACACGAACCCGGACGATCCAAAGGGCGAGCGGATTCGGGTGCGCAAGAAGGGCTGGTTCAAGAAGACGGGCGACACAAACGCCCAGTACGACGCCGACGTGCAGGGCAAGGCGGCGTTGGGGATGTCGGTTCTTGGCGGGGGCTGATGAAGGGGACGGGATGTGCTTTGTCTACGTGCGCAGCTATTTCGGTGTATTTTTGGCGGTTGCTTATGTTGTTGTGTTGTTGAGCCTAGTGATTGCAGCTCTGATATGGCTTATGTCGACAAAGGCTGGATTTTGCATGCGAATGTAAGCAAGTAGAGAAAATGAAAATTGTCAACCACTTGCCGCAACAACACCAGGCCTGGTTTGAAATTTAGGAGAATGGCTCAGCTGCTTGGCATAGCTGCGATTGGGTGCGCTGGGAATATTTTCCAATCATGCCAGCCAGCACAGCCTCTCCTTCCTGGGGGTACTATGTCACACATACCTACCTCACATGGAACTGATAGTATTTTACCCGACCTATGGTATTAAAATGGCAGCTGCAATGCTGCTTAGTGCTCTGTCTAGAGCCGACAGCCCGTCATTTGGTGACCGCAGTTGATGAAAATGTTGTAGCTATCGTCGATTACTATAAAAGCACTCAAGAGAATTGAACACTTTGCATATCGCTATCCGTTGCGCCAATCGACCACCTTCTGTCCTACTATATAATCCTTGTTGAAAACTTGGAGCGATTATCTGCCCAATTTACGAAAGCAGGCAGACACCATCTGACTTAGCATAAAGTCCAACAAACAATACACCGACGTCTGACCCAACAACAAGAATGACCAACGACAAGACATCCCCAGAGATCATCACCGCCGGCTCGAGCAAAAAGAGTACCAGCAGTTTCTTTTCAAAGATCAAGAAGGTACTCAAGTCTACACCAAACGAGCGGTGGAAGCAGATAGAGGCGCAGCGCCCGCCCCGGCGCGACAGCGACGAGTGGTCGTACATGACGGACCCGGAGGACTCAACCAAGCGGGTCAAGAAGCGCAAGAAGAAGATGGTGACGTACAACGCCTACCATACTCAGGGATATGAGGACTATTGGTTGGCCAAGGGGGGAGCTTTCTGATCATGGCGGAGAAATAAGACGGCTTGGGAGGTGAGCGAGATGAGGTGTATTTGGACTTTTTGCTCCTGGGAACTGCCTCAAATAGGAGGGCTGATTAGTCTGTATGTATATTCTGACGTTGCAATGATTTTTCTTGGATTTTCTTTTGTGTTTCTCAAGTTCAAGTTCCATGCCCATTCTCCTTTTGACCATATGCACGCCCTCCATTGGAAATGCCTCTTAGTCCGAGCAAGTACCCAAGTCCAACCAGAAACCTGCATTCACGAAACCCCAATTCTCCCCATCACTGAAGGTTTACAAACAATCCCCCATCAACAAGTAGCTGTGCCCCCGTAACATAACCACTCAACTCCTCACAAGCCAAGAAAACCGCTGGTCCCGCCAGGTCTTTGGGCTCCCCCGTCCTGCCAAGGGGTATCCTCCCTTCCATGTACTCCCTCTTCTTGTCGTCGCGGAGATCCTCCTCGTTGAGCTGGGTCCTTACCGTCCCCGGCAGGAGAGAATTGCACCTGATGCCGTACTTGCCCAGCGCCACGGCGGTGGACTGCATCAGCGACAGGACGCCGGCCTTTGTGGGCGTGTAGTGGGTCTGCAGGCCGCCGCCGACGAGGGCCGAGATGGACGAGACGCCGATGATGGAGCCCCCGGGCGGCGTCTGCCCGCGCGCCATCTGCCGCGCCGCCGCCTGCACCACGTAGAAGCACCCGTCGAGGTTGGTGCGGGTCGTCTTGTCGTACAGCGCCGCGTCGAGGTCCAGGAACTCGGCAAACGTGCAGATGCCCGCGTTGCTGACGCAGACGTCGAGCCGCGTGGCGTTGAGCGCGGAGAGGGCGTGCGACACCAGCGCCGTGCCCGTCGAGGGGTCGCGCACGTCGCCGGGGAGGTGGGTCAGTCGCCCTGCTGAAGGGGACGACGTGGAGATGGCGTCTGCTTCCGAGATGAGCGATTCCAAGTGGGGTCGGTCGCTTTCCAGCCCGAGGTGGTTGACGGCCACGCTGCAGCCCTGTCGAAGGAACTCGAGGGCGATGGCGCGGCCGATGCCTGTGGTTCCGCCGGTGATGATGGCAGTCTTGCCTGCGAGGAGGTTGGCTGGAGGCATTTTGTTTGTGCTGGCTGCTACTTGTCACGCCTGGACAGGAGTTAGTAAACCTTTGATTTGAGGGAAAATGAGAAGAGTTCTTGTCAGTACAGCTTCCAGTGATGATGTTTGCTCTCTTCTCCAGGTGTAGTCAATTTGGGGTTTCAGTGTCGAGGTTCTCCTTTCTCAAGCCAGCAATTCAAAATAATTAAAAGATTATGTATACAAGATAGCTTGAGATTATAGATCCAGCCTAAGACAATTCTCCAAAAGAATAAATTCAAAACTAATCAAACCCAAATGTTCACAACAAGTCATCAAAAACATTCGGAGTCGACAACAATCATGCCCCGACACGGCGGGGGGGCGCCCCACGTGCCAACCCGGCATCTAACCCCCCTGCGACTCTCGGAACAATGCTACAGCACAATGCAAGTGGATTTAGCCCTGAAGATCGGGGACATGGGTGGGGGGATAGGCCTTTAGCCCCGCGATCCTCGGGGTGTTTTATAGCGAGCCTGCGAATTAAGAATTGGATCTGCAACTCACGACGATGCAGTAGGCGATGTCAACCATGATTCCCCCGCACCGTCAAGCTTGAATATCGGATACGCGACGGTCGATCGATGGATGCAGTAAAAAAAATGACAATCACAAACATGAACAACAAAACACATCTGCTTGGTTGAATTATGGAAACAAACTGGGATTAGAACAAAATTGTACTCCAAAACTTCATGACGTCGTAAGCTCCTGCACCTTGTTCACCACCGCCTCCACCGCACCCTCCTTCTTCTCCTCTGCAGCAGCACTGCTGGTCAGAGCCTTGGCCGGCGCCGGGTTGACCCAGAACTCGCCAGGGATCATCTTGGACCTCGCGGCAGGGTTGAGGGTCAGGCCGAACCCTGGCCTGTCCAGGTCCTTGGGCGTGAGGAAACCCTTGGACGGGATGATCTCGTCGAGGAACAGGTCGCCAAACACGGGGAGCACGCTTTTGCCGTCCGGAGAGTTGGCCAGGTACTCCTGGAAGGGCGTGTTGGGCTGCGACATGACGAAATGGTAGCTATAAGGACCCGAGGCGTGCGGGACGACGGGGATGTCGTAGGCGGCCGCCATGGCAGACACCTTGAGCAGCTCCGTCAGGCCGCCGAGCCACATGACGTCGGGCTGGATGATGTCCAGGTTGCGGCCCTCGATGAGCTTGCGGAAGCCGAAGCGCGAGTACTCGTGCTCGCCCGTCGTGAACTTGAGGGTGGGGTGGGCGCGCTTGATCTGCTCGAAGCCGTCCGTGTCGTCGGGCGACAAGCACTCCTCCCACCAGTTGATGTCCAGGTCCTTGCACTTCTCGGCCAGCTCGATCGTGTACGACACGTTCAGGCTCATGTAGCAGTCCACCATCAGAGGGAAGTCCGGGCCGACGGCCTCTCGGTGCTTGCGGAGGAACTCGATGTTCTTCTTGAGCCCGACGTGGCCCTCGTCCGGGCAGTACGGTAGAGGCACCTTGGCGCCCCAGAAGCCCATTTCGCGAGCCGCCGTCGGCTCCGGGCCCGTGCAGTAAAAGTTGAGCCGGTCCTTGGTCGCGCCGCCGATCATCTGGTAGACGGGCTCGTTGCGGATCTTGCCGACCAGGTCCCACAGGGCGAGGTCGATGACGGATATGACGGCGATGGGGAGGCCCTTGCGGCCGTAGAACATGGCGGCGCGGTACATCTGCTCAAAGAGATGGTTGTTCCGGCGCGGGTCGGCGCCGATGAGGAAACGCTCAAAGTGCTGGTGGGTGAGCCAGCATGCGGGGGGACCTGTATATTGGAGGTGTGTTAGTATTAGACCATTTGGCGTCACGGCTATCTGAGGTTTGTTTCCTTATTATTTCTCACCTCCGAAGCCAGTTGCATAGCCAACAGTGCCATCGGTTGCCTCAATCTCTACAAAGAAGGAACCCAAGACGTTGATACCCCAGCTTGTCCGGGATTTCCTGTACTCCTCCCATCTTGAGCACGGCGTTGAAATAGGTGAGTCAATAAGCCTAGAAAATGTGATGCATGTCAGAATTGTTCCATTTTCTTCCTGAAGAACGTTCAAGAGAAAAAGGTCTTGTCTACCAGTGACCTCCTTTGACATTGTGGTAATCGCCGCCTGAACCGACACCACCAATGACAAAAGACCTTATGGCCTTGATCGTGGGGAACTCCTTGACAGAAGTCATTGTGGAACTGTTGAGAAGGAATGGGAAGGTCGTGACAGTCAAGATGTCAATACGCCATCCACCGTGAATAAGAATTCGAGGCGTCACAGTAGACGAGTAGAGGAGGAAAGAAAGAACAGGAAAACAGAAGGAGACTGATTTGGTTTTGTCATGTGGACATGTGTGTCTAGGTAATGTACCTAGGTAGGATTACCTTACGATAACTTGTCCAAAGGTTCGACCTGCTTCAGACTAGCTCGGGTCAAACCCGCCAAATGCCGAAGCATTCTCGGGAGGCATATGCAAGGTGATGGGCTTGACGCATGAGGAACAAGTGCTCCTTGCTCCTCAGTTCGGCAGCTCCGACGGGCAAACAATAGATGGGTAGCGGGGGAGCGGGGGAGGGGTTGCCGAGGTGGGACCTTCAAGCATTGCTAGGCCCATAACGTCGGTGTAAAGCAACCCGAACAAGTTCGGATTGTTTTGCTGCAAGTTCGGCGCCTCTACTAACGGTATGTGTCTCGCCGTGACGATTTGATTTGCTGTTGATATTGACACCTAAATTGTAACTATCTATAGGCCTTGGCTGCAGTTTGTAGACCCCCTGCTGACTTGACATCTTTCAACTGCGGGCCGCGCGTAAAGACCCCTGTGCTAAGCTGTCCGGGATATGGATACTGTCATGACACAGAACAGGCCAGGATACGATATATGACAATGTCTTTTTTTTTTTCTTTTTTTTTTTCCAAGGATTTGACAAGGCAGCTTTACTATGTATATCGTCATGTATCGCATGCAGGGTTAACAGACAAATCCCTTACAGTAACGATTTCTTGCGTCTTGGATCATGAATATTGACTGGTCAAACGCTCAACATGGGCACTTCACCTTCACTGTCTCCTTATATCAGCAAGACCTAATCTGAACCAGACCCCTGCAGAGTCGCCATAGACTCCCTAGGAATACTGACAACCCATCCACTCACAAGTAATGCAGGATGTCTCTCTCGTCATAAAACTGCGTCGCCCCATCCATCTCGTGCCGCGACTGTCTCCTCCACTCATCGTTATCCTTGATCCTCGAGACCTGATAGTACCGCAGCAACTCCACCCCATCACCCGACTGTCCAAGCCTCTGCGCGTCGGCCTGGGAGATGACCCTGTTCTGCCGATACCTCTCCACGGGACTCGTGGTCGAGAATGTGTCCGTCCGGTAGTCGACGTAATAATGCATCAGCTCCCCATCCCGTGCTATCGTCTCCCTGTCCACCCAAGGCGGCAGCTCGCCCTCGGCTAGGTACGCTTCCACGACCAGCAGTGTAGACTCGGAGAGCACCTCCCGGAACAGAGCCATCTCGCGGCTGCCTGCTTTGCGGCCGTGGGCTAGTGAATCCGGGTCGCGCTGGGCCTTGCTGGCGTCGAGGTCGAGGCGGTGGCTCGAGCGGCCGCTGACCTCGTTGTATTCCTCATACCAAGACAGCAGCTGGGTTGCATCGATGGTCTGGCTGGTATGGTTGTTCTCCGGAGCCTCGACGAATGGAGCGACCGACAGGGGCTTGGTGCGACGAGTCCGGCGTCCTGCAGCTCGGCAAGCCTGGCCGGGTGGCACCACGACGTCCGGCCCGTGGCGTAGTTGATGTAAAAAGTGAGCCCGCACTTGGCGTCACGGGCGCGATCGTAGAGGTAGGGGAGAGGGGTCTCTGCGGCACTGTTGGGGTTGATGCCGGCGGGTAACGAGATGTCGAGCGTGCTGGCTTTCTCGCCTGGCAGACGGGGGATGGGTCGGCGCTCTTTCAGTTTTGGAATGTCCATCCGGATACGGAGGAAGCAGTCCGCGTTCGACATGACGACGCATGAAGGAAACTGCACTTGTTTTTGTCGGTATTAAAGGTGGGTAGGTGTTTGTACAGATTTGTAGATATCTCCGGTTTTAGACCATAAAATGAGGGAAGACGATGGAGAGGGGAATTCGTGAGTGCTCTGCACGTTGGTTATCAAAATCATATTATGCATGCAAGTTCCCTCAAGTCAAGCGTGCGACCAACCCCATGGGCTTAGTTAGGCAAGTATGACCACGTTATTGGCTGTATAGGCGCGGAAGCATGGCTCGAAATAGGGTCCCGTGTGACAAGACGCTTTTCCTGTTGTGGCTATGCAACCAACTGCATCCCCGCATTGATAAAGGTCTGCAAATTTTCTCACCGAACGTGTGGGATGCCGAGCATTTTTCAGCCTTATGTCACTTGCCAAGATTTGGTTCTTCTAACGTGGTCTAAGCCGGACAGCCTCCAGAAAGACTTAAGACCATTTTCCTGATGATCCTAATCCTGGAAATAATTATCTCTGCAAGGTTGAGAAACCTGACACAGCCCGAATATTACGAGACTTTCAACTCGACTTGTGCCGAAAATTCAAAGTCGGCCACCACGTTATGTCTTTTCCTGGCTGCATATCATCATAGTTTAATCAAAGCTTAGTGTGACAGCCACTGCGGCTTTGAGCAACCAGGATGTTCCGATCATTATTGGGCTCTAAAAGAGTACAGATATTGAGACACAAAGATCATTGTCTAGAGTCTGTGATATACTATAGAATCATATGTGAAACTTGCTTGAGTATAAACCTATAGACCATAACGCATATATGGAGCACTTGATACAAGTCTCAGAAGTGCGCATTCGACCCAACTCTTGGTCCTCTATCATAATTCCTCCCATCTCCATTGCTTCCTTCTTTCTGCTTACAATCTCCCTTTATATCTATAAAAAGGTCACTCAATACTCCCCATCACTCTCGCATTCCTTGCCTGAACCACGTTTACTATGGCCACAACCAGCCATACGGCCACAACCCGAATACGAATCACTGGGACGAGAAATATCCCCCTAGTACTGATGATCCCCGATACTACCACGAAGATGCGCCAGCGCCACCTGGAAAATTCAATTTTCCAGCAAAGGATAAAAGAAGAAGAAAAATCCGAAGGCACCCTCTGAAGAAGACGAAAAGAAGAGCAAAAAGAAAACATGGAACCCCTTCAAGAGCTTCAAATCAAAAACCAGCAGTCAGCACGGACATACGTCCAGCTCGGCGAATCAATTTGCGAAATTACGCCAGTAAAGACAGCAAAAATGTAGTCTATAGCGTGAGAAAGCAGACCGGTCACATCTTTGCTGTGAGCAGCCGGCGGGAGCAAAAGCAACAACAGCGACTGGCGACGGGCAAGACGTAGAACCCGAGAAAGCAGGACGAAAAAGCCACATCTCAAGTAAAGCGCGCTGCTGGGTAGCATTGTTAGATGCTGTTGAGCCCCGGAAGAAATGGGACTGTAATCCAAGAATAGTTGATCGATCAGGAAAAGGCAGTCCTTTGGTAAGCTGCGGCGCTTAGACGATTATGAATTGAGCTTTGATTATTCAAAAATTGTAAATTTGCACATCTACCCAAGACAATTACTCTACTTTCAAACAGCATGGAAAAGAAATTCAACTCTCCTGGTTCGTTTGACGAAGTTTACACTTCCCCCAATATAAATGTGGTTCTAATGATTGTGTGTGAGCTCAACGAGGCTGAGTATATGGCCATGGTTAGCAGTGTTTAGACAGACACTTGATACAGAGTAGCAGGTATGATGTACGGATTAGGAATTACACCATCGAGGCTTAGTGTGCTGCATGTTGAGGGTCGCAAGTGAATACCGTTTGGCGAGTCCTTTGATATTTCTCTGCAGCACGTGAGCCAAGAGCTTGTTGCAAAATCTACAAGTTGCTGTCCTCGAGCATAAATCCTTCTCGTCAAATCATACTAAAACAAGGAGATCGAGACTACAACTGAATTGCGTCCACCTCGGTCTTTTATAGCCGTTATTGTATTCTCCCTGATCGCGTTCACCAAAATTATACCCAGTTTACGTTTTGAATTGCCAGAAAATACGTTCTGCGCTAGGATATTGTTACGTTATTGTGGCCAAACTCTGAAGCAAATTCAACACGATGCAGGCACAAATCACCAACTGCCTAAGAACGAAGAGGAAATAGAAAGAATATAATCAAAACACGGGCTGGATAGCCCCTGGACTCATTGTGAGCTTCAGTAGGCAGGGATTACAAACGTCCTCCTCGAGGGCTTGAGGACAGTTCTCGGACCACATACGCCTCTGAAGAGAACTTCAGACCAAGGAAGTTGACCAATGATAAAGCTGCTAAAACTCGGCGGCAAAAGAAGTAGAAAGAAGGAATAAAGGAGGGAGTAAAGGAGAAATAGAGGCAGCGGAGGAATAGCCAGCCGGCTCCCCTGGAGAGTATAGAGACCTATGGGAATTAATCAAGCTTGTAGTAATGTGAATGCATCAAGATAGAACGCACAGAGTTGTTGTTAATCACGGTGTCTATAAAAGGGTTAGGGCTAGGGAGGTCTTAATGAACAATTCCAGCTGTCAAAAGATACCAAGGGTCTGGCCTTTCCCCGCAACGACTTGGCCCCGCTTCCAGACTTCAGGCTAGCGTTCCCTCAGCCAATTGTACGCCAGAATCAACACCGCGGCTCCTGAAAGACTCCACTCCAAACACAGTTGCATCCGAATCCCCCAGTTTGTAGGCGGACACGAACAAAGCAGCATCCATCAATAATTTTCATATTTTCTTAGGATTTCTCGTTATACAAGTGAAAAGAAGGACTTTTTAGGTGGTTTGCATAAAGTAAACAGGAGTGGTCGGGGGCGCATAGCGACGGAGCGGCTCGCACGCCGACGCTGCAAGAGCACCAAGCACACAACCGCAAGAGGGATTCTGGAGGCTGCCAGCAGTCAGTGAGGGGAACAGGGAGAGAAAAAAAAAAAACCATTTCCAGGATGCTCGGAAATTAGAATTCCTGACAGGAGTTTATCTAACCAAGCTCCAACTCGGGAAAGAAAGACTTTTTCAGACGCTGAGTTAATTGGCCACGACAAGCGAGGGTTTATTCTTCAGTTGAAGATTGTGTCAACACTGCTGCTGCTGCCGGCTTTGCTGCGCTGGAAGGTGGATTTTGAGCGCACGCGCCTCGTGTGTTCGGACCACCATCACCCCGTTTTCTGGCTCATCATTGCACCGAAAACACCGCGGATAGTCGGGCTCGATTTCATTGTGCGCCAGCGGACGCTCGGCATTCTCGCGCCCGCCCGCCGAAGTTGGGACCAATTGAATGTTTAAATTGTCTTGCTGGACGGCAAGATGCAGACGGATCTTCGCCGTGGAAGCAGTGGGAACCAGCACTCGTCGCCCACCGCCGATGGCAATCGGGCAGACGCTCAAAACAATAGCGGCGACGAGGGACAACCCCTCAGCGACTCCGACAACGACCTCGACGACCAGGTCGATCTTGTACGGAACGGCAAGCGGAAAAGACCGATTTCTGTTTCGTATGTTGACTCTTATTTTCTTGTGCTTTTTCTTCGTTTATCGTTTTATTTCCATGTTCGCCTCCAGTTCCCTTCCCGTTCCAATATCCACTTTGACCTTTGTCGCGTCGACCTGCCCATGGAAACTTTCGACTCCATCATGAACTTTCTTCTTCCACTCACTCCCCACATTCCAATATCCTTTCCTAACAACAACCTCAACCGTGACCTTATTTTCTCTATGTGAATCTCGAGTACAACCTTATCACTAATACCCGGTTACTTAGGTGCGAACTATGCAAGCAGAGAAAAGTAAGTGGTGTACTCTAAACTTTGCTTCTCTCATCTCGGCTAGAAGGGCAAACCACGTACATACACTCTGTTCTGCTGTTGAGCTTTGTCATGCGTTGGTCTCGTGCTTGTCATGGGACGGTTCCTCGCTATACGTTTATGCATGATGCAAAACCATCGACCTGTAACATCTGGCTCAGCTGCTGACACTCATCCCCCTGGTAGGTAAAATGTGATCGTGGACAGCCGTCGTGCGGGTGGTGTAGTCGGAATGGCGCCATTTGCGAATACAAGGAGCGCAAGAAGCCTGGTCTCCGTGCAGGATATGGAAGGGAACTTGAGCAACGACTGGATAAGCTCGAGGCGATACTGCGAACACATCAAGAAATCCTTCAGACCTCGATGGAAGGCGGTAACAATCATCTCCCACAAGGTTTCCATCATCCTAAAGCACCGTCCAGCGTACGGGGTAGCATACCCAGCATACCCAGTGACCATGGCACACCGAGGGATACGCAGCCCCCTCCATTCACTCGGTCCGATAGTGCCATGAGGACTCCTCAGGCAGAAACTGCTCTGTTCCTGCAAAAGCCATCATCATACCCTGCGGCAACATCCGGTAATCACTCACAATCGATGGAATTTGGTTTTCGTCCACCGACGCCAGCCGTGCGCGATGGGTTTCACTCCCAGATTGGACACCCAGCTGGCATATCCCCCACCAACTCACATAGCCATATGCGCGGCACAAGTACAATGTCAAGCGCAGCATACGACTACTACAACCCAGCAAGTACAGGTTCAACAACAAGCAGTCATCCACATCATCAGTCGCCATCGACAATGACGCAGAACCAGGCACAAATAGCATCCGACCACGAGCTACCGCCATATGATCTGTTATACGCTCTCGTCGACCTGTACTTTAAACACATCAATACCTGGTGCCCAATATTACACAGGAAAATGACGCTAGCCGCACTCTTTGACTCTCCAGTGCCCGAAGAGACGGACAAGATATTGCTTCATGCAATCGTGGCTACAACGCTCAGGTACTCATCGGACACTCGATTGACCGAAGAGAGCCGACGAAGATACCACGACGTCTCCAAGAAGAGGGTGCTGTTGTACGGCATGGAGAACTCGTCTGTCAAATCTTTGCAGGCACTTGTCATACTTGCCCTGGACTTGTGTGGCGCAGGCAATGGGCCCCCAGGCTGGAATATAATGGCTCTAATCACACGATCAGTCGTGCAGCTAGGACTCTCGGTGGAAAGTAACTCATTCTCCGTCTCGCCAAACTTTACATCCATTTACACCTTGCGGGCCATGATACTGCCGGAGCCCAGAGATTTCATAGAGGAAGAGTCTAGACGAAGGCTTTTCTGGATGGTGTATCTGCTCGACCGGTATGCAACCATCTCGACGGCTTTCGACTTTGCGCTCGACGATAAGGAGATTGACCGGACGCTTCCATGTCGCGATGATCTTTGGACCAAGAATCAAAAGGTCGAAACGAAAAGATTTCGTGCCAACCGTAACAGCCAACAACATGACGAATCGACAAGCCACGACTACGAAATAAACAAGCCAGAGAACCTCGGTGCTTTCAGCTATTACATTGAGATTGTCACGATCCTTTCTCAAATCCACAAGTTTCTCAAACATCCTGTCGACATTTCCAGGCTCAGTGACGTCGAACAGTGGCAGATGCGATACAAGGAGCTGGACAATACCTTGACAAACTGGAAGTTCAATCTGCCCGGCGAGTACTGCAGCATGGCCAAGCTGTTCCAGCCCGGAAGCGCCAAAACGCTCAACTGCGGCTGGGTCATGCTGCACGCAACATATCACACTGCAACAATTCGCCTACACTCGTCTGCGGCCTACCCAACCACAAGATCGCCGATTTTCACACCGTCGTACTCGGCATCGCAACGTTGCCACTCAGCCGTGGAGAACATAGCAGCGCTGGGCGACTTTGTGCTGACCAACAACCTATTGCCCAAGTTGGGTCCGCCATTCGCGTTTACCCTGTGGGTAGCCGCACGGGTTCTACTGGTGCACGGGTCCACGGTCGAGCACAAAGTCAGCCCGCAGATAGGGTTCTTTGTCGACGCTCTAAAGGAGATGGGCAGGTACTGGCCAGTGGCGAGGCGGTACTGCGAGCTGCTGCAGAGAGTGCTGGACGAGTATCACGACAGCGCAAGGCACGGAGACGTGGGCTTCACGCCGAGCAGCGTCAAGATCCTGGCGGACATGCGGAGGACGGCGTTTGATCTCGACTTTTTGATAAGCAGACAGCCCAACCAACAAGCAGCAGCTGGCGGTGGTGCTGCGACACTCGCGCCACCGGCGGGAGGGGCTGGGGCAGCCTCCACGGCTCAGGGCTTTGGCAGTAGATACCCCAGCGTCACGCCCGCGCGGACGCCACAGCCCAACGAGCTCGAGTACCTCGACGTGTTCGACTTTTTCAACTACCCGAGGCTGCCACCTGGTGCTCCGGCAGACGGGAATGGGAACGGGAACGGGAACGGCAGTGGTGAGGGCGGCGGCGAGGGGGCTGTGGAGGGTGCTGCCGGTGTGCCGACCAACGAGTTCAACATCACAGAGTTTATTATGGACGTCAACCGGGATTGGTTGTTCAAGCAAGAAGGGAGCGGGAATTTTGTGAATTGAGATACCAACGCTGGCAGTTCATCGTCAGCTGTTTTTTTTTTTCTTTTTTTTTTCTTTTTTGGCTTTCATAGCATGATGCGTGCGGCGGTAGTTTATGTCTGTATGTGATATGAAAACCTTTTCTGGCGTGTTTGCCTTTCATTTCCCCCGGACTGCCCTTGGTTTGATTCTTGGGTTTGGTTCCAATTCTAGTTGTCACTTGGCTATCTTGGTGACTCCAGTCTTGTTATTCGATCCGCCATACTGATAACTGGCAGGGTCCTATCCTCTGTGACAACTCCCCGTAGAGCCGGCTGTCAACACGGCTATGCCGCCTCTGCATTTGCACCCTTCGGGACGCGGCGGCATCGTAGGGCATGCACCCCATAGCCTCGTGGCTGTCATTCGGTGTCAGGTGAAGCATGACCTGCTTTCTTAGCGTCGCTGACAGAGCATCCGGAACAAGTCGAGTTCCTGGAAAGACATCTAGGGCCAGTCATATGGGTATTAAAGAACGTTGGATACGTATCAGGCCTTGTGAAGAAGCCGGTCTGTGATCAGCCCTTAATCAGTGTTGGGTGGGCAGTTCATCAAGAAACGTAGGTTATTTATAACTTGGCCTTATTCTGCAACTCTTCTTGCCGTATAGAGAGGCCGGGTAAGTCACAAAATCGTTAATTACCAGTTTTATTCCTACTATTTGGTGTGGCTCACATGGCAAGGTCAATTGCTATAGTACACCCATGAGTAAAACAACAGCTCAAGCTCTCTTCCAAGTGACATTCATTTTGAATAATCAAGTGTGGTGCCATACCAGTGGAAGCCCCCCTGACAACACTCGAATTTTGAATATGCAAAATCATCATATGGGACTAGAATCAGTGCAAGACTGCGACCATGTAATTTTGCCAAAGAAATATCACTTTTGTAGACAGCTCAAAAAGTTGCATCGCCACGATATAACGGGCTTTCAGCACTGATTACTTGAGCCACAACATGCCTGGAACTCTACCCAATCGTCCCTGTGGATGCTTTGGTTGATGAACACTGGTGGCTGCAGATTGTTAACATAGATGTGATGTAGCTTTGCCATATATATAGACTGCAGTGTAAACTAAGCCTAGTGTGTGTCATCTCATGTCATATACCCCAGGGAAACATATATGTTTTTGGCCAATAGACATCCAAAAGGGCTGAAGAGCGAGTTGATGAGATGATTGTCATAACTTCATATTGTGGCTTTGTTCCCTAGCCTGACAAAATCATTTTGCCATAGCAAAAGACAATAATCAACACTGAAAAGGAAATCAAAAGCTGAACGAACTTGATAAAACAAAACGCCATACTGACAACAAAGAAATCAAAACGCTGGAATCATCAATCATTGACCAGCCTTTTCAAGTTTTGTCAAGCCCATCCACTCTCACTTGCGGTTTGAATTCATCACGCGATTCAGTATAACACCTCCCAGAGCCGCCCCGGCCTTCTGCCTGACGGGGTGTTCCCTGAGCCCGTTGTCGACGACCCTGTTGATGGCGGCCGCCCCCAGCGCCGCCGTCACCACCCGCCGCCCCTTGCTCCCGACCCAGTTGCCCGGCTCGTTGCGGATCTTGAGCGCCTCCACCCCACCCGCCGTCAGCGCCGCCGACGCCGCCAGGCGCCCGAGAGACTTATCCCTGTCTCCTCTGCCGCTGCTGCTGCTGCTGCTGCTGCTGCCCCTCCTGGTCCTGCTCTTGTCAGCGCGCATGTCCCCGCCCGTGCTGTGCCTCCGGTGAGCGGGGCGGCGGTGCTCCCTATCCCTGTCTCTGTCCCTGTCCCTGTCTCTCTCCCGACCCCTCTCCACGTCCCTGTCGCGTCGGCGGTGGTCGTCGCGCCGCCGTGGTTGGTCGTGAGACCTGTGCCGGCGCCGGTGGTGCTGACCCGAATCCCGATGGCGACCAGAGTCCCTACGGCTGGAATCCCTGTGCCTCTCTACGCTGCCGTCGCGCCGGTGGTGGGTGCTGCGCGGGCGGGAGTCGCCACCCCGACTGCTGCTGCTGCTGCTACCGTACTTGGGAGGGAGATAGTCGTACCCACGGGGCATATCGTCAAAGTGTACGCTGCGATCCCTCTGGTGACGCCTGTCGTCTCTGTCATGGCGGCGGCGGTGGTCGTAGTGGTAGTTGTCGTCGTCAGAGTAGTCGGATTCGTCGTCCGAGTAGTACCGGCGCCGGCCGTAGCTGCTATGGCGGCGTGAGTCGCTCATATTTGGTGGGGATGCGGCTTGCGGATGGTGTGCTGCCTTATCTTCTAGCCCAATACTTGTGGCTTTGGAATATAATGTCGAGCTGAGTATTCGCGATAGAAAGAGCTAGTTTCAATCAAAACCAGGGCAAGGAACTGACGAAAATGCAGTTGGCGGAAGTCGTCTTTTTTTAGAATTCCTTGCAATAACAGTCCAAGTTAACTGTAGCTCAGGACCCCTGATGTATTATTTCCAAGGTTCTCCCCCTTTCAATCGTGGCCTTAATCGCACATATCCGCATTACAACACCCTTACGCATGTTCCTTGGGATGACCCCCTTGTTTTTATTTTACAGTGTGCAGTACAGATCGTTTTTACGCTGAAATACTACGTAAAAGCCCCCATAGTGCTGAATGACAAGGTTTGGGGCAAAACGTCATATTTAGATTTTATTCCCACCAACTTCAGTCAAGGGGGAGAAAAGAGACAGAGAACTTGGTTTTGAGACCCCGTTCCCCATCTGACGTAGTCTCCCCGGGTGGATCGGCACGGTCTCGGCGGGCCCGGCCAAGAGTTTTCGGACTCCCGGCCCCAGTCATGCGTGCATTGCGTGGGGAGTTGACTGTTATGAGTTCCCAATAAACATACTGTAGTAATGCCTAGAACTAAAACTAGACTAGAAATCAATCTAAACCCAGTTCAAATACGTTTGATGGGATCTATGACCGTAATTATAACATTCAGCCAGAAACAATCGGCCTGCCTCATGTTTCAACGCAGGAATTATAGCCAGATTGAAATTTCTAGTTTTCTGGCAGCACGATTCTGTACCTTCTAACACTTAGACAACAGATGAATAGATGAAATATCCGTGCCAAATGTCTGCTAGCCTGATGACCGAACTAACTCCACCCTGCAAGAATGACAAAAGAATCTCTGGAAGAAACCATCGCACCGCCCAACATGGTCAAGCGAAGGGATACAAAAAGAGCACCAACCATGCTCTAACGTACAATCACAACTCCCATCAAGGCATTAGTCCGAATCTGAACCCTCATCGCCGATCCCCAACAACGTCTTGTCCAAGTCGTCCAGACCATCCTCCTCAGCGTCGCCTTCGGCTTCTACCCCATCCATAGCATCACCGTCCACATCACCGTCGCCCTCCCCATCGCTGCCACTAGCAATCCCAAGCAGTAGCTTGTCGACGTCCTCCAACTCCTCCGCATCCTCTACCGCGTCTCTCAGCTTGGACTGACGTGCCGCCGACCCAGTGCCGTTAACGGCCGGCTTTTTACTGCGCCGACTTACACTGGCCGGGCTGGCAGTGATCCTCCTCTTTGCAGCACCGTTGGCGAGGCTGCTTCCGCCCCTGGCGCCGCCCCTACGCCGCCGGATCTGCGCCCGTGGCGTCAACGCCGAGTTGTGGTCGATCTGGAAGCTTTCATCCTCGTCACCCATGATAGAGTCGTCTGCGCCCAGTAGCATCGTCGCGTCACCGTCATCCTCCGTCTCGTTGGGGTCTTGGCCGTTAGTCGTATCGGGCGGCGGCGCCAGTCGCTTCCTCTTAATAGGTGGCACATGGGTACTTGTGCTGTTTTCCACTCCCAACATGCCCCACCTTTCGAGCCGTCTGGCAGCCCGCCGGAAAGCGGCCGCGTACGACGCCGCCTCCTCGCCAAAGTCGTCCTCCTCGTGCACCAGCGGACACAGGCCTCCAAAACCGCGCGCTCGGTAGGGTGTCTTCTTTCCCCCTATCACGGCGCAGTGCAACGCCGGGTCCGGGTGACTGACGCCAGCGGCTGCAATTCTTTGGTGCTCGAGGAGCGTCTCCTCGCCCTCGCTGTCCTCGACCGGATCCGGCATGGCAGGGTGGTCCTCGTCGGGCCCAGCGCGTAGCCGGCAGACGGCGCGAAATATAGCGCCATCGAGTCGCCGCGTCTTGCGGGCGTAGTGGTGCTGCTTACGCACCCCACGGTCCAAGATGTGGTTGACTCGGGCAGAGCGGTTGTGCTCAACGGCGATCTGGTGTGCCGTGGGAGGCCGGGGTTTGCGACCGGTTCCAGTGCCAGCCTCTTTGTGTTCTGGTGGGGCAGGCGACGATGCTCCCTCGAAGATCTGATACTTCAGTGCCGCACCCGGCCTCTTTGCTGCGGCAGAACCGACGGGACCCGCAAGCTGTCGCGGAGTTGCTCTCGGCGGAGGAGTGGACCGGGTGCTATCCATATCCGACTCGTGCCGCGAGGGTCGCATTCTAGGGAGCACACCGGGGCTGCCAGCAGCGAGGATCTCGTCTGGCCCATTAGGCATAAATACCCTTGGCCGTGCGCCACGCTTGCTCTGAGTGTCCGTCACGAAAGCCTTGTCAGCATCAATAATTTTGGCACGCATCCGCTTCTTCTCCTCGCCGAACTCGCGCTCCTCTGGCGTGTCAACGTTCTCAGGTGGGTCGCTGGGCTTGATCGGCTCGAGCCGCGGAACGCCTTGGTTCGCAACATCTAGGCCGTAATCCACCCCTGCACCGAATGGATTTTCCTCGCAGCCTTCCTCGGTGAAGTCCGACTCCAAGTAGAACCACATCATCCATAGGAAGGCACGGGCACGCGACGTGGATGTGAACTGTGGCTTCATGACAAGGTCTTGGAATTCTTGATCCGGAGGAAAGTGCATCTCGGCAATTTTGGGCGCGTTAGCCGTGATGACGAAGAGCAGATTGACCGGGTTGGTCCGAGGAACGTCAAGACTCTTGACACGGTCCAAAGAGTTGGGTTCAGCCCTGTCCTCGGCTCCTCCTTTCAAAATGGACTTGAGCCGGGGTGCATCTTGTAATTGCTTGTAGGTATTGCTGTCTTGATGGGCTTGGAGGGACGGGATCGAATGGTATGTGCGCAATTGAGCTCGCATTTCAGGAAAGACTGTACAAAAGGTGAAGGGTTAGTCACTTGAGCATGTTGGGGCTATGTCGACGGCCGATGCACAATCGCTCACAGTTCAAAGTCGTGTTCATCCGGCCAATGTTCACCAGCAAGCAGACCATGGCCATGCCCTTTGCGGCCTCGCGATCACTAAGTAGCTTGTCGCGTAGGACTTTGCTGGTCTTGCTGCTCCTAGACATGGTGTCGATGTAGAGATCCGCAAAGCACTGCGGACCCAGGCGATCCTTTTCGTAGCTGTTGGTGAAGACCTTGTGCTCATCGTCAAAGACCGCTTTGAGAAAGTCATATTGAATGTCCTCACGCCACAGCGGCTCGCCGTCGTTCTTTTTCAGATGTCGAATCTTGCCGGCTTGGGCTGCAGAATGCGTGGAGTCGACCTTTGCGGAGCTGCGACCTTTGCGCTTTTCCGCCGGTTGGGGGGTCGAGTCTGCCATCCTCGTATCTTCGTCCTCGGTGGCGTGTGCAAAAGACTTGTTGTTGTCACCGTGTGCAGGCGAGCTTGGAGGCTCGGCGTCATTGTCGGACATGGCGACGGGGGAACTAGGAGAGGCCATGATGAGAGGGAGGGGTGAGGGAGCGAAAATTGATTTAAACCTAGATTGGCAGTCAAGCAGGCCAAACGGACGGACGAAGGTTAGGGGCTAGATGGGATGGATGGTGCGACGGCAAATGACGACAAGCACCGAGCGGAAGCTGCAAGCCAACACTCAAATTCGTGAGCAAGACGATACGTGGGTCATCTCGAAATGCACAATCATGAACACCCAGGGTCTTTTCACGACCGGAATTTCTAGGAGTGATTGATGACAGTTATTATGTTGGTTGAGTCGATGATGAAAAGAAGGCGAAGGAGTCCGTTTCTAATTAATTGGGTTGTGCTCGACAGAGATTTTGTAGAGCGAAAGCAAACGCTGAGATCAGGTACGAAAAGTTTAAGGTCGGTCGTGCGAGGACGCGACGGCCTGTAGGAGCGGCAGCACTACCCCATCGCGGTTCAATTCAATTTCATGGAACAATCTCTGGGCGTCAACTTTCCCTGCCTGGAAGGTACCTGGCGCCAGCTGATGATGTTCAAGTGTCGGCACAGTGATGGAGCTGACGTAATAATGTAGTGACCAATAGGAAGCCTACTTTGGGCGAGTAATGCTTTCCAAGGCAGGGCTACTCTGTGACTCGGTTTACCTAGTCATTCTGTGCGGGACCAGCGTGCGTGAAAGTGCTTTCCATATTCTTGTCCTCAGCACAACTGCATGGAGGAATACCATAGACCCACCATGTTTGGCCGGTAGGTATTTGTATTTTTAAACAGCTTTCATTCAAACGAGCAGTTTTGTACTATCTACCCGCCAATTACCCCAAACCCAAATCCGTCACCAGATATTGCCTGCTTCCGGGGGCATGTTGAAGGGCTTTTTTGTCCCCCAGTCCTCCTTCATTCCGTCATAGCGCGACTGGCAAGTGTAAAAGCTGGCGAGCATGCGGCTCTCGAGAACATCGGGTGACGGTAGGTAGAACACGGTGACCTGCCTCTGCCACCGCCGGCGCCAGTTGAACTTGACGACGGGACCCCGCGTCCACGCGCTGCACGGATCGTCCGGGTCCCGGCCGCCCTCGAACGCGTCAAGTCCGGGCTTGCACGCCAGCAGCCTCTTGACATCCTCGTGGAGCGCCAGGAGCTTGGTCTGGATGTCGCGTGCCTGCCGCTGCGCCTCGCGTGCCATCGGGATGATCTTGGGCATAAGGATGTGCGTCAGGGTCAGAATGCGCAGCCACGGCAGAGGCCCGCAAATGTTGGAGAGTGGCTTCGGCGGCGGCGGTTCCTCCTTTACGAAAGGCCGCAGCCACCAGGGCCTCGGTGGCGGCGGCGGTTTCTTCTTTTCCAGAGGCCGCAACCACCAGGGTTTGTCGTGCAGCGGGGGAGGGTTTTGATCCTTGCGGGTCTGACAGTCCTCGTAGGCCAAGAGGACTTCATCTGCGTTTTGAGGCAGCTGCACATCGCCGTCGACGACCCCCCATTCCTTGGCGTAGGTGAGGATCTGCTCCAACTCCCGGCCGGGCTCGACCAACAATCTTGTCTGGTTGACTATGTCGAGAAATGTTTGGGTTGCGTTTACAATGTGGATGGCATTCTCGTACATTGTGAACCAAATGGAGTTGTCAGGATCATAAACCCCTAATTCCGGTCGTGAATCTTTGAGCTTTAAAACCCGTTCGCCCAATGCACTCAGTAGAACATGGGCGGTGATGTTATTGTACGGGTTTTTGCCGTTGACATACAGAGCCGCGGATTCGTTCTTGACATGTTGAGTCCTTTGGCGTAGTAGATCTATGGCCATAAGTCCGGTGGCATCTCTGCACTTCATCCACCAAAGACCGCGGCGACCATCCCCAATGAGTGCTTCGATCAGGGTGAGGTTTCGGACCGCAGCGGAGGCGAGGCTGTCGACCATCTTTTCGTGTAGCGGCCTGAAAAAGCTATAATACGTTGGATGGTAAATTTCGCCTTTGTCTAGTTCTTCCACAGTGTTCCAGTGCCGTGGGGCTTTCGTCCGGACTTCCCACATAAGGTCATCATACTGCCATTGCAAGTAGCTCATGATGTTTTGTGCAGTCTGTAGCCAGGCCTCTGCCGAGGCTTTTTCGTCCCCCTCCACTGGCATAGCATCACTCAGCATGCCGCCAGTAGCAAGAATATCGTCCACGACGGACGCGCAACGATCAAAAACATCGAGCGGCCGCACATCCACTACGACATCCTCAGTGATGCTGCATTTCATCCAGATGAGTGCCAGCAGGACAATCTTCATGAAGGCGGCAATGAGAGGGAGCATGCGCAAGGATGAATGGTCTCGCTTGGTGGTGACTGGAGGTGGGCCCCTAAGACTCTTGGTCAGTTGCTCCTCCTCCTCTAGGAGGAGTTGCAAGCTGGCATCGTCTTGCCCTCCGTGCAAGATGTCTCCGACTTTGGCCACTGGTTGCTTGGGCCTTTGGCCAAGCTGGTGGCAAGATGGGTTGATGTAAGGCTTGCCGCTGTGCGTCGTGCTGGCATATGAGCGCTTCTCAGCTGCAGGCTCATTGTTGCCATTACAATCCTTGGCAGCGAACCGAGATACTGCCTCTCTTTTTCTCTCTACCATTGTTGATACGTTGCTGAACACTATTCGGTTTCGGTAGGCAGTAGGTAAGTATCGAGGTCAATACCTTTGAAGCGTCGGGGTTGGAGAGTGAAGACTTGACAGATAAATTCTGATAGCATCATGCAAGTAATCTGAATGGGAGGTAACAAAAAAACGGCAGGAGAGCTGTGGACAGAGTGTCGAACATTCCGCTTCCGGTTTCCCTTGGCAACAAAAGCCGTATTTGTGGAATGTCGGGATTTCCAACCAGACCGCATTCCTGAGGGGGGAGTGAGATACTTTCAAGTAGGGAGGACCACATGCCTGGGGTCTTTGGGCCAAGCTGGGCACGGAAATCCAATAGGAACATTCCAGCCAGCAAAATGAGAATTCAAAAATGGGAGGGGCCCCAAGGTTTAAGGGTCTATAGCCCATTTCCTGCGTTGTAGACGACAACCTACAGTTCTAGGCACTGATGGGTACCGGGGACAACTATCGTGTCTCAGCTGAATCCTGTGTGACTTCCAACTTCTTTTCCCGTGGCCACAGCTCCCAGTACAGCAGCATGCTGAATATTCTTTATATGTAGGGATGTGGGCGCCTTAAATTGTGCACCTTGAATTGTGACATATTGTAGAGGACTGTACCCCTGTAGTTTCATTGCTTTACATTAGGTAGGTATCTGCATACGCAACATCAATGCAACACTTTGACATAACATAAGCGTGGTTTTGTTTCCTTTTTTTATTTTTTTTATTTTATAAAAGACACCTAAGGAAATTGATTAATTACAAGAGCAAAGTGGATGTCTGTTTTAGTTCTTCTACAAGATTCTCGCCGTGCGAATGCTGAGGCGTTGGAGGGAAGTATGCCCCGTATGTGCTTACCTTCCCTTTGCTGGCCACATGTAGTACATGATACATCACATCTCGCTTTCGCTTCCTTGGTCTCCCAAAAATCACGCTCCCTGGCATTCTCCGGTCTCTCCGTTCCAAGGTCCACATCCAGTCTCCTGTCCAATCTTCGGAAGCAGAAATGGCCGAGGCGCCACCTACTTAGCTGCGGCATTCTTACAGATCTCGTCCAATATCCCTTGTCGCTTCACGCCAGTGACATCCAGAAATGGGCGGAACTTGTGCTTGTACGCTGCCCGGTGGTTGGCGTCCATTAGCAGTGATGCGGCTTCCATGCGAAGTCTCATCATCTGCGCCGCCTCGCTGCCGTCAAATAAGGCGAACTCGAACTGCGGCAAAGGTTGGTAGGTAGTGGATAGCTTCGCGCCCAGAGCCTGCACAATTTCTGAGCGCTCCCGGTCGCTGCTATGTGCACTTTCGGTGCTGGTTGCCACCATTGGATTGCTCATACCTATGAGCTCATACATGGTGACAGGAGGTCGGCCGCGAAGCTCAGCGTTGGTAGGGGCGATTTCTTGCAAGCTCGCGTGGAACTTGCAGAGGCCTTTGACAAGTGCTTCATCGCCATAATCTGCTAGCTTGGCTTTTCAGAGAATTGGGTTATTGGGGATGAAAGCCCCATTGGAGCTTGAACACTGACTATGCTCGTGGGTTATATCGGGAGGGCCACCGTCACGTATGCCAATGGCAACTAGAATATCCAGGAAACCCCTTTGATTCTCATGCTGTTTCCTTTTTAGCTTTTATGTTGGTCGCCTTGAAAGGGTAAGCATTGCCTCCATGACAGAAAAGGCGAATGATGTTCTCTTATTCTTTAGCCTAGCATAGCAGCTAACCAGTCAGAACTATGCCAATGGACCGGGACCTTGTCTTGAGGCATTTTCAGAATGTCAGACCAGTGGCCTGAGATTATTTCGAAGCAAATACGTAGCCATTTGTGATATCTGACTTGTGATGGATGAAGGCCTGTCCCTCAGGGCAGAGCTGGCTAGAGCTGAAAAAAGAAGAGTGACGCAGTTTGGAGTTGCGCGGCAGAAGAGGAGTGCTCACTTCATCAGCCATCCCCCTGATCAAGCAACCTTGGGAGAGGAAAGTTCATTTTCGCTATCGGCAATACTCCCTCATTCAGATTCGCAATTAGACATAAACGAACAAGTGCACAAAGCTTGCCCAATATTTTCATCTTTGCATCCTCAGATAACAGTTTCGGACTCTTCCGCCCTCGAGGCACAAAACGATAGAGATGGAGCCAAAGATGAAGGATGGCGAGTTGCAGCAAGTCAACAAGAAAACACAACAAACTCTGGCCTCAGACTCATCGGCAATCACAGACGATGCTTCTGGCCGGAGAAATACGCTGGCGGACTTCTCAGTTGCTGCTGCCAGTCTCGACATCGCATCGCGGATGGGCAGTAACCAGTCAATGACGTTCCTCACCGTCACCGAGACCAAAGTCACCCAGGCTGGCACCGAAACAAAGACAACCAAGTCGGTGCAAATCAGCACTAATGAGGAGACAGCGCACAAAGGCCCCAGCTCCAGCCCTTTATTCGTGCAGCAAGCAGCTCAGCACCCTATGATTGGCATCTTTGGCTTCCTTGCCCCTGTACTTGCCATGCTGGTAATGCTGGTAGTGGCAGCAATTCTGATTGTCTTCTTCTCTTTGAGAAGGGATGTAACGGCAGTCGTCAACACCATTGCAAGCCCGATTACTCTTACAATCTCCCATCTCGTCGGACGTTTCTTGGGCGGTGGTGTAACATCTAATGGGCCTGAACCCGACAGCTTCTCTTTTGCCGGCAAAGTTGGTACTCTGAAGAATGCCACGGTTGTTCTTTTTCCGGTCCAGAATTCCTCGGCAGGCATTATCTGGCCCGTCGAAGTTGCTGCCTATGGACAAAACTATTGGAACATCACGAACAATCCAACCCCGGGAGGAAGTGAAGAGGTGGCACAGAGGCCCCTAGAAGACATCGCGGATCAGATGAAGGCCTGGTTCGACACCATGATGAATGTCGGGACGGCATGGGATGACGGCATGGCTGGCGAATGGGACAGATGGGTACGCTGGGTAGACGACCGGACGAGCGACCCCGTGTCAGCACGCCTAGATAGAGCCTATGCGCGGTATACACGGGAGAAACAAGCTGCAGCCGAGAATAGCTGGTTGCCGTTGCAGTGGATGGCCAATGCCGCTGCGTGGGTCGCTCCGCATCGGTACGGACCGCGTTCGAGGCTGGAGTCCGCGGAGAGGGACTCATTGAAGCTGCTGCTACGCCGAGCAAACCGTCTAGAGCAAGACTGCCTTCGCCCGAGCATAGGATGGCAGGATATGTTCCGGGTTAACCACCTGCTCGTCAACAAAAAAGGCAAAACAAACCTTACGAAAATACTCCAAGATACCTCGAAATATGTTTGCGGTAGCTACAACCGCTGGAATGTCGAGCACACCAGACTTGGCGCAGACGGATTGTTTCAAAGAGGCACCGGTATTGCCGCCTCGTCCACATTCGTAGCCGATACGACAGCAACACTCGATGTCGCCTGCATCTTCGTGTCGCTCGTGCAGACCCATGTCCATGTCTTGTCGGCGGATCTCCCCGCGATTTTGATATATACAGAAGAATATGCCAAGCATTTCTTCGACTTGATACTGTACCCTCTGGCAGACCACAAAGCCGATCTGGACAAGAGCGGTCCTTCAAGGCCTGATCGGGTCACCGTAAAAGCATTTCTGTTAGGCATCGAGCAGAAGATGGACAATTTTGTGATAGCTCGCATCAAATGGCTTGCTCGCAAAGGTTACTTGGAGGGCGTCACAGAGGAGGAGGTACATAGGGCATTTTCTCTAGAACACTAATAGGCGCGAAGACAGCTCGGCGGTTTTGAATCGCTGAAAACGAAATCTTGACAATTGCGTTTGCTGGTGACGAGCTCTTGAGTAGACGGTTTGAAAGAATTGCTGGATTTAATTACTTAATTAGGTACTCCATCGAAAGAAAACGCTGAGTAGCCTCACTATTCTGTCTGGGCCGCTAATGGAAGTCGCGCTGAAAATGCCCCACCACTGTTGTGCAAGCAACTCACTGTATCTCCACTGACTGGGGCGGGGTTTCTAACAGAATCCAAGCTTCCCCAGATGTCTTATCAGACAGTGGAGAGGTTATGATCTGGGTACACATTTGGTTCAACATTTTAGCTTGATGCAAGTCGGTTTTAAACCTCACACAACGAAAAAGGACCAGGGTCTACACCTGTCGCGACTCTCAAAACTAGGTCTCCGACAGTGGTTCTCATACCATTCATAGCCATCATGGCAGCCGTCGTCAAAATTCCCGTTATCGACCTCGCGTCCAAAGACCAGGCGCAGGTCGCCAAGGACCTGGTAGATGCGGCTGTTGAGCATGGATTTGTATATATCAAGAACCAAGGCAACGACATTCCAGTGGATGCGATAGACGGTGCTTTCGACCTGGTAAGTCTGGTTTTCTGATCCGCCACAAGCTATCAGAACGCTGACATCTAAGCAGGCAAGAAAGCTCTTTGCATCACCAATGGAGGAAAAGGCATCCTGTCCCATTAGGAAAGACAACCGTGGATATTCTGGTATGCATGTTGAAACGTTAGATCCTGCCAACCAACGGGTTGGCGACTTTAAGGAGTATGTTTACCGTCCCGCCAATCCTTGCTACTAATCCGAACAATAACTAGATTTTTGGACACGGTTGTTCAGGGGTAAAAAAAGGCTTTGACTGCCCGTGCCATCATCATCACTCACTCACTTACCTACCTCTCACTTATAGGGCCTTCAACTTTGGCGAGTTCAAGGACGATAAGCCCCAGCAGCCGCTCCCACCATCCCTCACCCCGCATGCCAACCAGATCGGCGCCTTCTTCGACCACTGCTACCGCCTGGCCTTGAGGCTCAATACGCTCCTCGGCATCGGCCTAGCGACCGATCCTCCGGGCTTCTTCCGGGACGCCCACCTCCGTGAGCGCGGACCCTCTGGCAACATCCTGCGCATGCTGCACTACCCGCCGCTCGCCGACGCCGCGGGCGCCTCGGCCGACGACGTGCGGGCCGGCGCGCACTCCGACTATGGCAGCCTGACGCTGCTATTCCGCCTGCGTGGCCAGGCCGGGCTTGAGATCCTGACGCCCGAGGGACGCTGGGCTCCCGTGCCAGTCATTCCGCCTGGGACCGAGGACGACCCCTCCCCGCCGATCCTCGTCAACATCGGCGACCTGCTCAGCTACTGGACGGCGGGACTGCTGCGGTCGACGGTGCACCGCGTCGTGTTCCCCGTCGGCAGCGGGACGGGGGCGGAGACGGCGGTAGATCCGAGGTACAGCATGGCCTTCTTCTGCCACCCGGTCGGGAGCGCGGCGCTGGAGCCCGTGCCCAGCGAGAGGGTGCGGGCCGAGGGGTTGAAGGCTGCAGCCAGAGAGGGGAATCCGTACGCGCTCAAGAGGGATGAGGTCTTGACCGCGGACGAGCACCTGCAGATGAGGTTGCGGGCGAGCTATGCCGGGCTATATGGCGGTGAGGATAAGGCTTGATGCTTTCAACCGACGAAGGGGATGGTGGTTGCGGTGTGGTGATCAATTGTTGTCAGCTGCACTAGCACGCTTGCAAACCATGCTGTAATCCTTGGTTGTGCCCTCGTGCCGCGATTGGAGAGAAACACAGACGTTCAATCAATCTGGACTCGTTCTACACCTATTAGACTAGTAGGTATCTTTCATATCTCACGCGCATGATGAAGCTAAATCCGGTTATCTCCAGGACCACAATTGGTGACTGATTACCTATTCCCAGATGGCGCTAATAAGACCTTACTCCGTATGGAACCATCTAATGTATGCCAGGCACTAGGAAGAAGAGCGAGGGTTTTTTTTTTTTTTTTTTTTTTTTTTTTGCTTATTCGGCAGAGTGGGTGAAACCTTGCTGTCCGTGTGTCGAGGATCCTGGGGAACATTTGGTGAGGTTTTTTTCATGTGTACTACTCAGGGCAAAGGCGGCGAACAGGGGACGCCCGCCCATCGTAAATGACGCGCATCAAAAATGGTACGCCCTTGGTTACTTACTTGCCGGTAACTGAATGGTGTGACAGACTTGGAATTCTCCGAGCCAAGTTTTTCATTAGCATGACTGACAAACGTTGAAAGAGTCAACTGAAGAATTATACATGCGTACCTAGAAAATAAAAAGCATGGCATAGCCCTATACAAGTTGCGGGATGGGATGAGGTACGGTATTCCTATCCTTGTAAGATCCCAGTTCCCAGGGTCCAGGTTCAAAAACATGGGTCGAATATGGATGGTCATTTTGCCACGCAGAGTTACCACGTGCAGCGATAACGGTCTAGGAGTTCAAACAAGCCCTTTACTCTGGTATGTCTACTGGTTAAGTAATTTAGCATCATTCACCCAGTTGGCAGTCATTGAAGCTCGTTTTTTACCGGCACTTGTTACGTGCACCGATTGGCCTACTTTGCACTAAGATTGGCTAAGATCATCCCCTAGTCTCAAGTTGTATTACTTCGCACAGCATATCAAATAGCCCCACAAGAATGTATTCGTCATTATGTTGGGATTTGGGGTAGTATTGCGGCAAGAATTGTTGCATCGCAGCAAGACGGATAACCATTTAACAGTCACGAGCCGGACATTATCGACGGGGATAGATACCTTGTGCTACTTGACCAAATCCAATTCGTACCCTTGGTTGCCTAGTTGATATTTACCGCTTACTTTTTTGACTCACCAAAAGGCAGGGCTAGAGACAAAAGAGAGACAAAAAAACGTTGTCGTTTTATCCATTTGTCATCTCGGTATTTAGCGAAGCGCGAACGCAAAGCCCACAAGAGGCAAGAGACAAGGTCGGGAATGATGACCCGCTGTTGTTGCTTGCCTTCGCACCCTGTTCATTCTTTCCACTTTTGCTCCACATGCCCCTAACTCGCCAAAGGAGCTCTGTTTTTTTCTCTTTTTTTTTATTTTCGCAGTTATCTTTTGCTGTTTCCCCAGCTTCTTGGCAGCCGATCAACCATAGCAGATTGCAAATCCATTATCACCCAATGACTCTTTGTTTGCTTACGCCCCCGGTGGGATGCGAGTGCTTTGTAGAAACAGAATATTACAACCGTACCTCATAGTTATGGTACATGATTAGACAGGAATTGATTGAACAAGCCTAGTCTCTCCCATATTCTTCTAAGCATCCAGCTTACGTAGCAAAACATAGCCCTCATTCAAGGGTCTCGACACGACACGCAAGCCATCTATCATCCATCAACCTAGCAGGCAGTTGAACAACGTACGGGGGTATTCCACGCCCGAGCCGACCCGAGCCATTTTGATAACCCCCCTGTCACACCCCCCTCTTGCCCCTTTCAAGTCGATTGTTGATGCGTTGTTTGCTACAGTAGCAGTAGTGCTCACACCTACAATTAATAAAAGTAGGTATCCACTAAAGTTTCGGGGCTTACCGTGGCTGGATGCCAATTCTTTCTAAAATCCGGCCTGGTCTTTGGTTTGCACAAAAGGGCGGCTGCTTCTCCACCATAGCATCACTCTTGCTCGTCACTCTTGTTGAATGAATCGTAGCAACCCGGACACCATGGCAAGTCCACCACCAGCGCATGGACCTGCATCCAGGAGAAGTGACTCGGATGATCCTGTCATCAGGCACAGGTCCCAAAATGACCCGGAACAGGTGATTTCGGATGCCACCATGAGCCGGGATGCCGACCTCATTCGGCCGGCCGTGCCAAGCCCTGGCCCAGAAGCCAGCGCCGATCTAGAAGACGCCACCTCGTCCGACGAAGAAAAGCACCGACGCCCATCTTCGGCAGAGTCTGTGTCACCACCGCCAACAGCGACAAGAAACGACTTGAATCGCACAAAAAGCACAGCAACTGATGCATCCGCCACTTACTCGACGCACCTGCGCGTCCTCCAGCAAGAATGGGCCTCCAGACCCTGGTACCGCAAGCTGAACCCCCTGCGCTGGGGCGGCATACCTCCGCTGCCGGACGGCCGCACCCCGTGCCCTGAGGCCGATGCCGGCTTCCTGAGCAAGCTGCTTTTCTCTTGGCAGGGCCCGCTTATGAAGACGGGCTACCGCCGCAGCCTGCAGCTGACCGACATCTGGGCCGTCAATCCAGACCGCGCCGTCGAACCCATGTCGGATCGCATGCGGGCTTCGTTCAAGAAGCGCGTCGCAGCCGGCCAGAAGTTCCCGCTCGCCCGCGCCATCCACGAGGCCTTCTTCCGCGAGTTTTGGCTGGGCGGCTTCTGTTCGCTGATATCAACTCTGATGCAGGTCATGTCGCCCTTCATGCTGCGCTACCTGATTCAGTTCTCGACGGATGCTTACAACGCCGCGAGCCAAGGGACGCCGGGGCCAGACGTCGGCAAGGGCGCTGGGCTTATCGTAGGCGTGGTCCTGATGCAGATCCTGCAGAGCTTGGCTATGAACCACTTCATCTACCTTGGAATGATATGTGGTGGGCAGTCCAGAGCAGTCCTGATTCAGCTGGTGTACGAGAAGAGTATGGTTCTGTCAGGCAGGGCCAAGGCAGGTGGGAGCGAAGTTGATACCGGGACCAAGGACAAAAAGCAGAAGAAAAAGGGCAAAGATGGCGTCAAGGCAGATGGCCAGGGTGCAGGCTGGGCGAACGGTCGGATTGTTAATCTGATGAGTGTGGACACTTACCGCGTCGACCAGGCGTTTGGTCTATTCCATATTCTGTGGACGGCTCCGCTCGCGTGCGTAGTCACATTGATTGTGCTGCTCATCAACATCACATACTCTGCCCTGGCCGGCTTCGGACTGTTGGTCATTGGAGTCCCGCTCCTGACGCGGGCAATCAAGTCTTTGTTCATACGGCGGCGGGGAATCAACCGCATCACAGATCAGCGTGTCTCTCTGACACAGGAGATCTTGCAGTCCGTCCGGTTCGTCAAGTACTTTGGCTGGGAGACCAGCTTCATCGCGCGGCTCAACGAGCTCCGTGCGCGCGAAATCTCGGCCATCCAGATGCTCCTATCCATCCGCAACGCTATCCTGGCTATCAGCCTGTCGCTCCCCATCTTTGCGTCCATGCTTTCCTTCATCACTTATTCGCTCTCGGGCCACAACCTGAACCCGGCCGAGATCTTCTCCAGTCTGGCGCTCTTCAACGGTCTGCGAATGCCGCTTAACCTGCTCCCCCTCGTCATTGGGCAGATCACGGACGGATGGTCCTCGATTAATCGGGTCGAGGAGTTTCTGCTAGCCGAGGAGCAGAAGGAAGACGTTATCAGGAAAATGGATGCTGAAAACGCAATCGAGATGCACGGGGCCGCCTTCACATGGGAAAAGACTGCTGTGCAGGAGAAGGACGGGGAGAAGGGCAAGAAATCTTCTGCCGGGAGCAAGGAGAGGCCTGGGCCGGAGGATGGCCAAGGCACGGCAAACACCTCGCTAATCGAAGATGAGAGGGAGCCGTTCCATCTGGAGGAGCTCAATCTTGCCATTGGGCGCAACGAGCTCATCGCCGTCATCGGGACCGTGGGAAGCGGCAAGTCCTCATTGCTGGCCGCGCTGGCGGGAGACATGCGCAAAACGGCGGGAGAGGTAGTACTAGGAGCCTCGAGAGCATTTTGTCCTCAGTATTCGTGGATCCAGAACACGACGGTGCGGGAAAACATTTTGTTTGGCAAGGAGATGGACGAAACCTGGTATAGAGAGGTCATCAAAGCGTATGTTGATAGTCCCCCACAATGCAGATGCCATGTCGAAAAAGAAAGAGTATTGCTTTGCTGACAGGTACTGGTGACAACAGATGTGCCCTTCAGCCAGACTTGGAAATGCTGCCCAACGGCGATTTGACCGAGATTGGCGAACGGGGCATCACCATCTCGGGTGGACAGAAGCAACGGCTGAATATTGCGCGTGCAATCTACTTCGACGCCGACATGGTCCTCATGGACGATCCACTGAGCGCTGTAGACGCTCATGTCGGGCGCCACATCTTTGACAATGCAATCCTGGGTCTACTGGGTGACAAGTGCCGGATTCTGGCAACGCATCAGCTTTGGGTTCTTAACCGCTGCGACCGTATCGTGTGGATGGAGGCGGGTAAAATTCAAGCCGTCGGCACCTTTGATGATCTGGTGCACAACCACGAAGGGTTCAAGCAGCTCATGGAAACCCATGCTCTTGAGGAAAAGAAGGACGAGAAGAAAGACGATAGCGCTGAGGATGATAATGCTGATGACGCCAAGGACGCAGAGAAGAAGCAGTCTGGCGACAATCTCAGGCTTAAGAAGGGCAAATCTTTGATGCAGACCGAAGAGCAGGCAGTGTCTAGCGTGCCTTGGTCCGTCTATGGCGACTACGTTCGAGCTTCTGGAAGCATCCTAAACGCACCCATCACCCTAATCCTGCTCATCGTAGCGCAGGGCGCCAATATTGCCACGGCGTTGTGGTTGTCTTATTGGACGTCGGACCGGTTCTCGCTATCAACTGCAGTCTACATTGGCATCTACGCCGGGCTGGGGGTTGCGCAGGTGATTCTGACATTCGGCTTCATGGTCGCCCTGTCGGTGTTGGGGACGAGGGCGTCAAGGAGCATGTTGCATTTGGCCGTGACGAGGGTGCTACGCGCGCCCATGTCCTTCTTTGACACAACGCCCCTTGGTCGCATCACGAACCGATTCTCCCGCGATGTCGACGTCATGGACAACAACTTGGCCGACGCCATGCGAATGTACTTCTTCTCCGTTTCGGGGATATTGTCTACATTTGCTCTCATCATCGCCTTCTTCTACTATTTCGCCGCCGCGCTGGTGCCGCTGTTCTTGATCTTTCTGGCTTCCACGGCCTACTACCGCTCCTCGGCCCGCGAGGTCAAACGGTTCGAGTCGACGCTCCGATCGACCTTGTTTGCCAAGTTCGGCGAGGGTCTCAGCGGCGTTGCGTGCATCAGGGCCTACGGGTTGCAGGATCGCTTCGCTGCCGATATGAGGGCCGCCATCGACGACATGAACTCGGCGTACTATTTGACATTTTCGAACCAGAGGTGGCTGTCGATCAGACTCGACGCCATCGGCAACGCGCTCGTCCTGACCACGGGGGTGTTGGTCATAACCAACCGCTTCGACGTGCCCCCGTCCATCGGCGGGCTCGTGCTCAGTTACATCCTCTCAATAGTGCAGATGATTCAGTTTACCGTCCGGCAGTTGGCCGAGGTGGAGAACGGCATGAACGCCGTCGAGCGGCTGCGGTACTATGGTCGGGAGCTCGAGTCGGAGGCGCCGCTCAAGACGATCGATGTGGCGCCCTCGTGGCCCGAGAAGGGCGAGATAGTCTTTGAGAACGTAGAGATGCGTTACAGAACCGGCCTCCCGCTTGTCCTGCGCGGTCTGGACATGAAGATCCGTGGTGGCGAGAGGATCGGCATTGTAGGCAGGACGGGCGCGGGCAAGAGCAGCATCATGAGCACCTTGTTCCGGCTCGTCGAGCTGTCCGGGGGCAGAATCACCATCGATGGCCTGGACATTGCCACGGTCGGGCTGGGCGACCTCCGGTCCAGGCTGGCCATCATACCACAGGACCCGACCCTGTTCAAGGGCACGGTGCGCAGCAACCTGGACCCGTTCGGCGAGCACTCAGACCTTGAACTCTGGGGCGCGCTGAGACAGGCGGATCTGGTCGGACCCGAGACCAGTGGCGATGCCACGCCGACGGCCGACCAGGAGAAAGAAACTGGTGGAGGCGGCGGCGGCGGTCGCATTCAGCTCGACTCAGTGGTGGAGGAAGACGGGCTCAACTTCTCGCTCGGACAGCGGCAACTGATGGCGCTGGCGCGGGCGCTGGTCAGGGGCTCGCAGATCATCATCTGCGACGAGGCGACGTCGAGCGTCGACATGGAGACGGACGCCAAGATCCAGGCGACGATGGCGGTCGGCTTCCGGGACAAGACTCTGCTGTGCATCGCGCACCGCCTGCGGACCATTGTCGGCTACGATCGCATCTGCGTCATGGACCAGGGTCGGATCGCGGAGCTGGGCGAACCGGCGGAGCTGTTCAAGATGGAGCGCGGCATCTTCAGGGGCATGTGCGAAAGGAGCGGGATCGGGGAGAGAGACATTTTAGCTGCGAGGGAGGGGTTGGGTGGCGGTGAATGATGGTGACGAAGCAACTTGTTTCTTTTCTTCTTAAAGTATAAACAAACAAAAAGTAACGCTCGACCAGTGGCGGGCTGTAATAGAAATACGTGAACTAGACAGATATTTTCTAGTCACCATTGTTATTTGAAATCATAAAAAGGCGTAACGTGGATTATGGGTGAGGTGATTGCCAAATACTTTTGTTTAAAACGAGTGAGGACACTAGACAACACAGAGCAGAAAGGAAACGAAACTGGTCTTGATAAGATAGAGACAAAGCTTCATTTACATGGGTCAGGGTCCAAATATTTGCAAATTTGAGTCGTTGGTATGTTCAACCAACTGCAGTTTCGCAATCTAAACAGAGTTTTGGATGAGTCCCATATGGGCTTGTCCCTATCTTGGGCACAACCGCTAGTCGCCAAGACGCCAAATAGGACAACAGACGAAGGACTCCCACAGAACTTGCAGATGATGTGATAAGCTTTTTTTTTCATTACTTTCCTTTTGAAAACTCCTAACATCGTCCCAGAATTGTCATTATTTGGAAGAAACCCCTACTCCCCAACAAGTACCTTATGCAAATGTGATGCAGAATGATAATGCAGGGTCAAGTCTTTTTTCTGGTATACAAGACCAAAGAAATCCCAGACCCGGGCCCCCAACAACGCCACTGTACTCATCATGACCTGGCTCTCAAGGCACTTACTACAGCCAACCTGCAGCGCCAGAGCTCCTCCGCCCCTTCTCGTACAGGAATTTGCTGTTGAGGCCGACCGACGTCCGCTTCCCCGACGGGCTGGGAGTAGCGGTTCCTGACTGCCCAAATAGGTTCGATCCGCTCGATGTACCGGGGCTTAGCAGCGCGCTCGACGAGATGCCGCCGCTGCCACTCAGTGATGACCTCCTCCCCTGCATGGCCTTTTGGAAGAGCGGGCTGCCAGCGCCGACGGGTGAGAAGGGGGATCCGTTTAGCCTCTTATTGTTGTTGGCGGCCGCTGCGGCGGACGGGCTGCCGGACAGTGGGGAGCCGCTGATGCTCTTGCTGCTGCCAACGGAACCCGAGAGAGAGGGTGTGCGCATGTAGCGCGGCGGGGTGCTGAAAACGGAGCCCGGCGTAGCGGGGGCCGACGAGGGTGGCAGGCCGAGGAGTTTGCGTTGCGTCGTGGTCAAGGGTATGTCGGAGAGGTCGTCCTTCTTGCGGAAGATTGGGAGGAGGGCGATAAGGATGTTTATCAGCGGGATAACCTGTAGACCGAGGTTTGCCCACCATATTAGGTATCTTGTAGATTCGGGGAAGCTGGAATGCATGAGTTAGTATTGTTGTCTTTGTTGTCACGGTAATTGGCCTCATGCCACGAGAGCATGTAGACAGAGCCACCAACCTTCGCTCGTATTTCTGAACCGTCGCGTTGGTCTTGAAGAGGTAGACAACCACCAGCGCCGCGACGTTGTAGGCGATTATGCGGGCGTTCTTGTCGGTGAAGGTGGTGCGCTTCTGGCGCTTTGTGATCTCAGCGAGGCGAGGATGAGTCCAGTTGCCAGGGCTGTCGACCGCCGGACTGGGAGTCTGCTTCTTGGGAGTGCCGACCGGCGTAAGGCTGGAAAAGCCTTTTGAGATGGTAGTAGACGACATGGCGCGACGGGGATGCTGAGGGTTCGACAAGAACGGAGTGGTTGCCTGGCTAGGAGATGATCGGGTTTGGCGATCTTGGGAATGCTGCGCGACCGGAAATCGGATGATGAGTAGATAGAAAAGAAAAAGAAACGACTTTGCTGATGCTACTCCTGTTGCTGCTGTGGGTTAGTAAATCTCGAGGCTTCCCTCGGACTTTGGCGCTCCTTCCTCCCCCAGATCTTTGGCGGTTTATAACTGGCAATTGATGTTGTTTTTGTTTCGCGGGATTGATGATGGAGATTTGGACCGAAAAGTCAATAATGGCAACGGGACCCCTGCTATTCAAGCACGTACCACGCCGGTTGGTCCGCAGGTATTCAATGGTCAGCCACAACCGCGGGTGACAAAACTAGTGAAACTAGCCGATTTATTTCTTCGGCGCGCCTGTTAAACTAGCCAGACTTTTACTAGCTATTAATCCAAGCACGTTTCATGATCCTTTATACATGCCACACTTGCTGGCTTCTTATGGACCAGGCGATTTGATGTTAGTATGCCCTGATCAGTTTTTTCCTGTTTACTCCATCCATCTACGAATCCACTCAGGTACATCCTGATAGTTCATCGATGCCAAGCCACCAACCTGGCGCCCCACATAAGCTTCTTCAACCCCACCCACGGTCGGTACAGCGCTTGCTTGCATTACCTTGAAACTTGCCCGAAGTTGACAACCGGAATTCCTGTCGCGGGGACGAAACAAGCTCCGAACCCGATATTTTCCACGTATACATTATAAGGATCCGACCCTTCCTGGTTGAAAAGGGACTTCAGTCTTTCAACCTCTTCATTTGACACAATACCGCAAAAGACTTCTGGACGAAACGATATCTATTCCCCCGCCTCTTAATCGCCGCATCCCGGAACCGCCGGCTAGTACAAGTCAAAGTCCGCAAAGATGGGTGTCGACAGCTGGATGTGGGACATCGACCAACGCCTGTCTCATGTGGTCGGGCAATGGAACGGCTACACTACAACTCTCTTCACCCTTCTCCTCGGCGTCTGGACGTGGGCTCTCTACACCCGCAAGGAGCCGGACACGCATCCGATGCTTCTTGCCCGCCAGGCCCAGTCCTCACCCGTGCGCCAGCCTGGCGAGTCGTCCGTCTATCGCTGTCATGCAGCACCACACGGCATGCCTCTCAACAGCGGACTCAACGTCAAGGATCCCGGTGCTTCCAAGTGGGCCAAGGGTCGGGATGGTGATTTGCGAGACATTTGGAGGGCTGCAGTAGCTGGTGTTCCAGAGGGCGAGGGTAATACTGGCGGCAAGGGGAAGCTGTTGACGGTTCATGGTGACAAGGTGCACGAGCAAAACCTGGGTAAGTTTGAGGGCGGATACTCATTCTTGAACGGCTTCGACGAATCAAGTAGCTCTGCTACCTTTGCTTACACCTTCAATTCCACTAGACGATATCACTCGCCAAATCAACATTATCGGCCAGCACATCCTTGACCAGGGCGGCAACCGTGTCGCCATCTACCTCCCAAATTCGCCCGAGCTTATTGTTGCCCTCTTCGCCTGCGCCTTCCACAATCTGACGGCCATCATCTTACCCTTTGACCAACCAGAGGATGCCGTCATCTCGATGCTCCGCCGTTCGGCAGCCGACACCGTTATTGCTCTGCCAGGAGCCTTCCCCTTCGATCTCGTTGTCAAGAACTACCCCTCGCTCCGCAATCTGATCTGGGTCGTAGACGAGGGCAACCGCCATTTGGACTGGAACGAGGTGCCCAAGGGTATGGGCGGTGCCGTCAACGTCGCCACGTGGCATGACCTTATCGCGGAGGCTCCCCAGGCCGCTGGCAGAGAATTGCCCCCGGTCGAGGGCCAGAAGGATCCCCGCGACGTAACAGTGTTTTGGCAGAGCAAGGCCGGCGAGATGGAAGAGATGATCCGCTTTACGAGTGCGAACCTCGTTTCCGCCGTCTCGGCTCAGATATTTGCTGTACCAACGTCTCAGCGCCTCGGCCCATCTGATCTATTCCTTCCCGCCGCCCCGCTCTCGGACGTTTATACTTTGACCCTGACTCTTGCGGCCCTCTACTCCAACAGCTCTGTCGCTTTCAACTCCGTTGCGGGCAGGTCACGGGATCTCCAGGTAGCGACCCGTGGAATTTCGCCGACCGTCATCGTCTCGACTCCTGAGACGCTGCTACAGACCCGCGCCGGGGCAACCGACTCCCTCAAGTCTTTTATTGCACGCACCGTGCACGGCTTCCAGACCCGCAGCCTTCAGGCGGGCATCATGCCCGTTGCATCACTGTTGACCTCGTTCAACGATAGCCTCCGTCCCGCAATTGGCCGCACCCCCGGCAAGCTGCGGCTGATCTTTGTGGCCGAGCGTATCGGGGCCGGCACGCCGCCGCTTTCGTCGGCTGCACTGTCTGACCTGAGGATCCTTACGGGCGCCAGGATTGTGTACGCCCTCACTGCGCCCAAGGTCGCAGGTGCGGTTTCCCAGACGAACTTTTATGACTACAGAATCAGTCAGAACGAGGGTGAGAAGGGATGCTCGCACTTTGGGCCGCCCATGACGAGCACGGAGATCATGTTGAGAGACAAGGGGGTGCACAAAACCACGGATGACAAGATTGAAGGCGAGGTATGGTTTCATGATTCCTTTTTCTTTGGTTTTGTGTTCAGATTCTATGTGCTAACCTGGAGTTTCTTTACCAGATTATCGTTCGTGGGCCTTCTGTCGCCGGTAACGAGGCTGCCCTGGGTGTCGTGGGCAGAATCCTGGACGACAACACACTTGCATATGTGTGAGCCTTACTTTGAAAGGCCGATATGCGAGATATCAAAAGGCTGTCAGGGGCCATGTTTAATCCTCAGAATATTGCAAATAGTATTGAAGAATTTATCGATATTCGTCATGAACCGTCATCAGGCTGACTTATATATGTGGGAAATTACATTGACCAAGTAATATGAACAAACACAGTGGCATCGACATGTCTCAGCTGCAGAAACCCTTCGAGTACCTGATAAAGCCTAGCCACCCCGTATAAACAGGCAATAGGAGCGATAGCCCAAAATTCTCATTCAAGCGGGAGTTCGATGGCCTTTCTCGGGGCCGATGTGGTTTTGTTCCCCTGCCTTATGCTCTGGAGATCAAGTTCAGCCGGCTGCTGCAGTCACAGGCGACACCTTCATCCGGGTCGGAATCCCAAGTTCGTCTCAGCATAATTGGACAGTAATCCCGCTCAACCGCCTCTCCCGGATAGCTGAAAAGGACAGGCCGCAATATAAAATATCAAGATACTCTTTCGACAGCTGCGCAATGCGATATTCGACCAATTGGTATCATGAGACCTGCAAAGATTTGTCGAGTCAATTCGACCACGCAAAAGTGCAAGGATGGCTTTAATTATCGAGACCGCTTTAACCAGGCACCATTCTTCCTTATCTTGGCCGTGGTACGACTTTGACCGACGGGGACTGAGGGCGAGCGGCGAGGTTGGGCCAATCGTTAGCCGCCTGTAACACTAACTGCGGGTCGTTTGATTATGATAAATCCACCAGGATCGAAACTATACCATTGCCCTAAGCTCGCCCCTTCACTGGACACTATATTATACCTCAATCCTATTACAACGATACTGTGAGCCAATACATGCTGCAAATATTTCCTAGCACTGTTCGATGGATCTCTCGCTTCTTTGGACGACTTTGTACGTCTTTGCAGGCATTCTAGTTTCCTATCTTGGCTTTGTTGCCCTCCTCACGATACCGGCCTGTAAGAACCAGGTCATCTACCTCAACGCCGTCACACTGACATGGTTCAAGAACGTTTCCATTCCCGAGCAATGGGGTTTTCTTCACAATCAAGTCACCACCTTTAGCCTCAAAACGCCAGATGGAGAGACTTTGCATGCTTGGCACATTCTGCCGCTAGGCCTATATGAGGAACACGAACAGGAACTCGTCAAGGAGCCCGAGGGAATAGCTCCTGATGTTACTGCCCGTCTTTCCTTCCAGCTACTACGCGACGACCCCGAGGCTCTGTTGGTGCTCTACTTTCACGGCGCAGCCGGCACTCTCGCCTCGGGCTTCCGCCCACCCAGCTATCGTGCCATCTCGGCCGCATCGCCTTCCAAAATTCACATTGCTGCTATAGACTACCGCGGCTTCGGCTCTAGCACCGGAACCCCATCAGAAGCAGGCTTGCTCACCGATGCCTTGACTCTCGCCTCCTGGGCCGCAGAGGTAGCCGGGATACCGCCTTCACGGATCGTCCTCTTTGACCAGTCGCTGGGCACCGCCGTCGCCATCTCGCTGGCGCACCACGTGGCCGTGAGGCCGGCAGATCCCGTCTTTTTCAAGGGCATGGTCCTCGTGGCTCCCTTCGCAGACGTTGAGCTCCTAACTGCCACGTACCGGGTGGCGGGTACAATTCCGCTCCTCAGCCCTCTGGCGCGGTTCCCGCGGCTGCTGGCACTGCTTAACAGGTTCATCAGGTCCAAGTGGCGGAGCAGGGAGAAGCTTGCGGCCCTGATCAGGACGGCTGAGGAGGAGAGTGGTGTTGCGGGAGCGAGGTATCACGTTGATATCATGCACGCCGAGGACGACTACGACATACCCTGGTCGCACAGCGAGCACCTCTACCACGCGGCTGTGGATGCGGCGCGGGCCGGCAATGGCGGCGTCTCGTTCGATGAGCTGGATAGAGAGAAGGGGGCGACCAGACGAGCATTGGGCGCGGGCGGTTGGGTGGCCTCTCACAAGACGGCGAGGGGAGTGGTGAGGGAGCACATACTGAAGCATGGGCTGCATGACGTTATAATGTCGTTTCCGGTGATTGGGTTGGCTATATCAAGGGCATACCGGGGCGTGTGAAGGTGATTGTCGTCCTTCGGAACTCCTATCCGAGATCCTCCCCGAAATGCCGCCTGTAAGGGTCTCGAGCGGATGCTAATAGGAGGAGACGAGGTGCAGAAGATAGGCATACCACCGATAGCCGGCAGGTAGCATTGCAGGATGCAGGCCAGTTAGGTTTTCTGTGCGGGGGTTCATCATCGTTCGATGGGCAGAATGTAGACTAGACTAATGTATGCCAAGAATCGAGTGGATAGTCTGACTATGAAGGTACAGCTACTCAAGCTACTGTACTACCGCGGAGCATACGAGTTGGTGGAGGGTAACCAGTGAATGATTGGAGGTATAGAAGTAGGTGACCTGTAGCATTAATGCTCTGAGGGAATTTGAGAAATTATTAATAATGGCATTGTTTCCCAGATCTGGCATTTACATACTCCAGGTAGGGTATCAACATATTATAGCATACTATAGACAGCCAACAATGCACTCGACCGTTACTGTCACTACCCTGGCCACGCTCGCTAGCAGCGTCTTGGCCGAGACAATCCACGGCGTAGTTGTCTACAGCCGACATGGTGACCGTGAGAAGACTCTCCTCCCACGCCTATTAATCACCAATCACAAATGTTAAGATGCTCACAAACCCCAAAACCACACAGGTACCACCAAACACTACGGCTCCCAGCTGCTCACCGACCTGGGAGCACAGCAAAACTTCCAAGTCGGCAGCGCCTACCGCAGCCGCTACCTGACGGGCTGGCTCGCCGCAGCAGATCGCAGGCATATCTCCAGACAAGTACGTGCCGAGCCAGGTCTACGCCAGCGCCCCGGACCAGAGCATCCTCCTGAACACGGCCACCGCATTCCTACAAGGCCTGTATCCGCCACTCGTCGGGCGCGTTGACGACTCGGTCTCCAGCACGACGCTCAACAACGGCAGCAGGAGCGCCGCGCCCCTCGACGGCTACCAGTACGTGCTGCTCAACAGCAAGAGCGCCGACTTCGCCCGACGCCGTGTGGATCAAGGGAGACGACGGCTGCCCGACCAACACGGCGGCGTCCAGGTCCTTCTTCCAGAGCGAGCAGTTCGCCGAGACGGACCGGGCGACGAGGGAGTTTTACGCAAGGTTCTACGACGTCCTGGCCGGCGACGTCTACGACCTGCCAGAGTACGCCTCCACCATGGCGTTTGAGCTGTTCAGCGACGGCGACGCGGCCGCCTTCCCAGCCGACGCCGCCGGCGAGTCCCTGCGCGTGCGCTTCCTCTTCCGCAACGGGACGGACGGCGCCTTTCAACGCCTGGCCGCTGTTCGGGTCCGGGGAGGAGTCGGTCGCCTGGCCGCGGTTCGCGCGCGAGATGGAAGCCCGCTCCATCGCAACCGCCGCCGAGTGGTGCGACGTCTGCGAGAGCAAAATGTCTTTCTGCGCGGCGTTTAACGCCGATGGTGGCAACATAACCGCCTCTCAGGGTAGCGGCGTGTCAGGCATGTCAAACGCCGTGGCCGGTGTCATCGGGGCGCTGGTTGCGCTGGCGGTTGCTGGTTTGGCTGGTGGCGTTGTGTTTATGATCTCGAGGCGCAGGGCGACGACGGTTGTGACCGAGGCATGCAGCAGCGATAAGGACAGCGACAAGGGTTCAGTTGTTTAAAGTGGCGACAGTTGGCGGGAAACACCACGGTCCAGGATAATCGGGTTAGTTTAGATCTACCCAAAAAGACAAATCATTCTTTAGTTGAAATGATGATTGAAAATTGCTGATAATAACACTAGATATTACCACACATGAATTATACAAAGGAGATTATGTCGTCAATTTCCCCATTTTCCAGGTTCATTCTAATTTATCAAACCCCCCCTTTTCATGATTTCCCCCTTCTCATGCCATAGCTCTTACACCATCCTCTCCGCACTATACTTGGCGGCACTTTCCCTAGCAGGCGGCGGACTCGGGTTCCCCACGATAGGCCTTCCCTCGACGTCGTCGACGTCACGCTCCTGTATCGCCTCCCTTCGCGACCAGAACCTCCGCGACGGCTGCTGGCCGAGGCTGTGGAGGCTGCCGCGCGTCGTGGTCCTCTCGATGCCCGGCGACGACGGCGAGTGCATCGGCGGCGAGATGGTCCGCTCCGCCGCCCGGATGCTCTGCAGGCGCGCGAGGTGGGCGCTCGTGTCGTGGCGCCGGCTCTCGTACACGTCCTGGAACAGGTCCGGGCCCGCGTCTATCACCGACGGGCCGCGGCGGCGGCGGACCGAGCTCGACGACGGAGGCACCCCGGACGACGTGCCCGTCGATTGATGATGTTGCTGTATCAGCTGTTGCTGACGTTCTTGGTCTTCCGTATGGATGCTCAGGGATGGGAACGGTACGGCTGAACTCGAGGTCGTCGCGTCCTGTCCCGACGGACTCTGAGGCTGCTGCTGCGGCCGCGGCGTGACGTAGGTAGTGGCCGGCTCGAAGGCTGGCGGCTGAACGTTGGACCAGTAGAATGGCAGGTCCTTGGTGCCTCCGGGCTGTTGCTTCCTCGGGCCCTCGATACCTAGCAGGGCCATCTGGCGCATCAGCTCACCGGCGAAGCGGTTGTGTCGCTGCAGACGCAGCAGCTCGTTTTGGAAGCTGGACTTGTGGAAGAAGACGAAGCTCAGCGTAACCGAGTAGACCTCATCGATAGTGCTGACCTCGGTGATGATGCGCGGGGCGTAGTCGCGCTTGTGCTCGCACACAAAGTCGGTCATGCGGTCGCGGAGCTCCTCAATGACCTCGTTAGTAGTACCGAATCGGACCTTGAGCGTTATCGGGTCCGCGAGTCCGTTGGACCGCCGCTGGTTTAGGATGAAAAGGTTGTTGAGCAGAGAGTTGGGCGCCTGCACGACGTGGCCCTGCATCTTTTTGAATTCAGTGTAGAGCAGTGAGATCTCCTGCACGTAGTAATCGTCACCCGTCATCATGTCGCCCGTGTTGCCATATACGCGCACGCGGTCACCCACGTCGAAGGGATGCTTGACGAAAACGAAGATGATGGATTGGAGGAACTCCTGGGCCGTCGCCTGCAGCATCCATGCAAGACCCAGCACTGTGGTGCCCGCCGACCCAAGCGCGGCAGCCGCAGAACCCGAGATGATGGAGATGAAGACGATGATGGCAATGACCAGGACGATAAAGATAAACACCTTGTCGAGCTTCTTGATGACCGAGTCCAGATCCTTGAGCGACGCAGCAATAGCCTTCTTCTCGAGGTGGATCTCATTACAGACCAACTCCAGCTCCTGCATCGACACGTCGCCGTTGAGGTCCTTGTCAAAGACGCCCAGACACGCCTCGGCGTCCTCGGTGTTATCAAAGACCCTTTGGAAGTCCTCAAGCGTCAGAGTCTCGTTTCCGGGCGTGACAAAGGTGCGAAAGATCATCCTGCCCAGCGTGTGGCTGGTGGGCGTGGAGCGCAGCAGCTCGGCCACCACCTTTTGCGGGTGATTCTCGTCCAGGATCTTGCGGCCGGTAAAGTCGCCGGCGACCCTGTTGGCGACGTTGCCGACCCTGCTAAATGCATCTCGCGCATTCCGCTGCAGCGCCTGCATGGGCGTCCTGGACCCGGCCGTCGGGCTTTGGCCGTTGGGGGTCCACTCGGCCTCCTGCTCGATCATGGTGCGAGAGTGCGTGTAGAGAGAGACGAGGTATTGTATGTCTCGCTTGTTGGCCTCGATGCGGTAGGCGTACGTGCGACGGTGGAACGAGTTGGCGATCCACTGGATCAAGATCTTCTCGACAAAGTTGAGCGCCGCCAGCACAAACAGTGCAATGATGACCTTGAAAACCACATCAATCCACGCTACGAAGGGCTTCTCGCTCGGCCTGCCCGCATCGAGCGTAGGCCCGTACGAGACCAGGACCGCCAACATCCATATGAACAGGGCCGTGTGCAGCTCGAGGCCCTTGCCGACGTCTAGCCACTTCTTGTGATTGTTGGAACCGACCAGCTTGGCGCACCACTTGAACAGATGCGGCATGATGGCGCATAGGAACCGCGACGCCCAGAGCGTACCCCAAAGGATCTGGAGCCAGATGCCGAACCAGTAGAGCTTTACACCCCCGGTCCCTCCCACGCGTGGTACCTGATCGTCATTCAGGGCAAGCTGGTCGATGAGTATGGGGGCCATCAGGACCGCAGCCACAGGTATCCAGTAGACAAAGTAACGGATCGCGCGGGGGAACTTTTTGATCTTGACCCAGGCCTTGTTGGCAAGCGTCTGTGGCTCCTGATGCTGACCCGGGCCATGGACCTGTTGCTCCTTCTCGTCGACTTTCTCGTTGAATGCATCTTCTGGGATTGGTGATGGTGCTCGGCGTCGGTTATCCCTCGAAGTCCTTGAATGGGACTCGTGCTCCTGCGTAGTGACGAGCCTCTCGGCCCGGAGAAGTTCGAGATCATCTGTCAAACGGCTCGTGTATTCCCTTGATTCATCCTCGTGAAGCGTTGCTTGATCAGGGGCCAGGTGGTCGGGGTCCACCTTTTCATTGTAAGTGTCCTGCCTGGCTGGTGTGGTCATGTTGCCGACTGTTGGTAAGATAGCACATCCGCCAAAGTCGTCTGAGTGATTGGTGAGGAACAGATCAGACCAAACGTGGTGAACGGCGCAAAAAGCACCTTGGTGTCAAGGATCTGCCAGAACCAATGTCGGAATAAAGGGTCGAAAATACGGAAGCTCAGTGTAAGAACTCAGGCAATTAGTCAGTGCAAGCACCAGTGGTGCTTGGGATCAGCAGTCCCAGGTAGTTGCTCAGTAATATCCTCTCCGGTATTAGAATTGAGCCTAAGAGTAAGCCAGGATGGTGCAAGGATTTGATACCTCGCGTGGTTATGGAAGAGAAAAAAAGGAAGGAAAAAAGGAAATCAAGATCTAATCGCGATCAATCACTGAACAAACAGAAAAAGAACAACCGAGGAAAAGGCGTGTATAGCGGTGCAAGTCAAACCCCTGCAAGGAACGATCTTAAAAAAACGAGTGACAGTTCTGATCAAACGACCAGAAGGGATGAAGCCGGATAAGTCGGGTAAGATAACAAAAATTCGATACAAACGCCAACTGCTAACTTTACCAGAACGAGCGATCGAACGGAGACAGGAGGAAAACCCTTTATCAGCTCGAATGCAGATCCTTCCCACGTTACTCAGTCTGCCATACCGTGCCCGTCACGTTGTGATCCAGATGTCTCCTGCATCTCCAGTGGAGAATGGCGACAAAGAGGTGGTGCGAGGGTCCGAACCAGGGAAAACATTTGTGGTTCTCCGTCTTTTGTCATATCCGTTGGCTTGGATGGCAAAGCTGAATGCTGACTTTTGGCCTTGCTTGCTTGCATTATTCAAGGCAAAAAAAAGGGCCTTGGACCCACGTCATCTTCTTGTCCGTCTTGGTATTTTCCATGTTGTCCTATCCATTTTTTTCTTGTCGTCCCTTTATCATGCATTTTGAATGCAACGCACGCCCTCATAGGGTCTAGGCGTGTGCTATTCTCTGCGGTAGCTTCAAGACAGTGACTGGATTTCCACGTATTGGCCTAGCATCTCGCACCGTGGGATAACGCGTACAGTAAAATCCCAAAACACAACCGTTTGACGAGCAATGCAAGGAATCGAAATGTATCGGACCGAGTGGGACAACAAAACACCAAGAAAGCCATTGGCGGTATGATATGGAATTTTGACTGTACAGTACAGTACAATACTCCATCCTTTCGCGCTTTACCCTTCATAAAAACCATGGGGATGTCGCCCTACCGAAATTTTACACGGGTTGGATCAAGGGTGGGGGCGTTAATTTCGTCATCGGTGGGTCTGCCCCTTTCCTGGGCGGCTCGGCATCGAAAGCCACAGATTGCCGCGGACCTGGGCGGCTGTCTGTCCGTCCACCGGTCAATGGTTCGCTTCCCAGAAATTCTCCCGGACCGGGGAACAACATCCGGATGGCCTGGCACTTTTGAGGCGAAGCAGCTGGATTCAATATCAATAACCAAGAGCTGTCAAGAACTGGTCAATTGGCTGAGATAGTTTTCCAACCTGATTGACCTGAAATTTCCCAAACACGAGTGCCTATTCTTGTTTCAACAACCAGCCAGTTGGCAGCCTGTCAAATTCGTAGACCAGCAGATAACTAAACAAAGGCTTAGTAAGGGAGGGTAGCTACCGGTTTGTTGAGAGGCAGAAAGGGAGTGAAGCTCCGAAATGAGCCGCTAAAACTTACCTCTCGGGGAAAATGCTATAGACCAGATGTTTATCTAGTGAAACTCAATCGAGCATATCTGCTGCCTTTAATGCCTTCAAGTTCCTACAAACTAACTGGATCTATGGAAAGAATACTCGGCAACATTCCACAGCATGCCACAAGCATCAAGTGAACCAGTCTTGCTAGTCTAGCAGGCCAAGCGTTCAAGCATAACAAAAATGCACTACAATCACGCCCGTGTCATGCCATCACTGCAAACCAGTCAGGAATCATACGTCGCAAAGTTCGAGCCGCCGCACTGCCACCAGCATCTTAAATCACCAATCCAAGCCCACCATCCCCCGGTGACCCCAGGACACACAGTTCCTTTCCCCGATCATCAGGCTTGTCAGGGCTTTCAGGGTAACAAAACCTCGTGTCCGCCGCGCCGAGACCAGTTTGGCAACCTTCCCACCGTGCGCCATGGCCAAGCAAGCGGAGGCGGACGAGCTGGCCGCACGCAGGGACCCGGAAGTACTACTTTACTGGCTAGGTCGGTCTGGACTAGTTGCCTAACTAGTCGGACACCTCCTTGGGCTATTTTTGGCTTCCAAGTCCGTGGTAAGAATGGAGTCCGGGTCGCAAGATTCGGATTCCAGAACGTCGGTTGCCGGTCCTCAGGGCAATTCAGGGACCATCCTCGGCCTGTCGTTCATCTTTTATTGTCCCATCAACTTCTCAAACGGGCCTACCGCCCCAGGTAATATCAAGGTTGAGGTGGACAAGATTACCCACCCAGTGTCAACGTTTGCCAGTGGTGCGCGAAGGCTCAGTTACCAATGCCACTCTCAAAAAAATGGGGTTTTATGCAAACCTCTCGACGTTCTTTCACAGGACAATGCACCAAAATATGGAACCCGTACAAATCACATGGTGTTATTGATCAGTGTTTGCCTCATTTGTTGATAGGTCAATTACGTCCCATTGACCCACCGTTCGAAGTTAGCACCGTTGACAGCTCAGCTCTGTAAATCATGACGTCGTCAAGATTTGCATCTGTCAAGCTGTCCCAAGTGTCGGTCAAGTGTTTAGCAGCAGCAGCTAACACGGTTACGCGATGCAGAGATGTGGTCAAGATGCAATTCAGTGCTTTGTATGTAATCATTTTTCGTTGTGCTTTTCCTATCCACAACGCCCCAATGGCAGTTTGGTCCAGATTAACTTGGTCCCGGTCGCACACTACTTCCTTTATGCTTGACCGATGAGGCTGCACATTGCCCTTATCTCAAGTGATGCAGATGCCACTCAGTGATGATCCAAGTCTAGCCGCCGCTACAATCACCGTTAAAGGGGTGCGCCCGCATCCACTCCTCAACGAAACTTACTTTCGTAATTCGAGGTACTTGGAAGCCGTCTCCCACGTTTTCTTGACAGTAGCGCTGAGCTCCTTGTCGGGTAGCGTCTTCACGGCACCGGCGATAGCCCCAAAGAACGCATAGAATATGCCCATGTCCTCTTCAAAGTCTGTCGAGTGGGGTACATACTCGGCCGGGAACGTCTCCATGCGCTGGCGTCGCACCTCGGCTGGTTCGCCCACTTGCACTTCGTCTAGCAGTGTTTTGACTGCAATACCAAATGCAATGTCTGGGTTTTGTGTGAATGGGACGCTATAGTGGGCATCAAGTTAGCGACTGTCAGGTCGGATACTCACGACAGAATCCCGAAACTTACCGGTTGCCAATCTCCCATGAGTCATCCCTCTCACGCTTCGCTTGTGCGTACATGAACATCGATGCAACAATGGCCTCGACCAGGTCACGGTCTGCCTCCCTGACCGTGGAAGCCAAGGAACGGAACACAAGTAGACTCTTGTTTAAAGGACCCGTGTATCCGGTTGGAGCGTGGCGCAGTTTAAGTAGTGTTGCAACACGGCTCAGAAGTAGTAGACTGCCCTTGTCGTCCTCTGATCCATTCAATGGTAAACCGTGCGACTCATCCTGAGGCGCCTTTGTGTGAAGTACACCAAACCTGATCATCTCAAAGGCCACCAGGAGCTGTTCATAAAGGCCTTCAAAGTCGGGATGCGCCTTGGCTACTGGCTCAATGGCCTGAAGTGCATGGGCCAGTGTTTGTCCCCAGGGTGTCAGTTCGTGTGAGTCTGAGACATAGCCGCGAAGGTGAAGGAATCGCCAAATGGCGACCGATACGATTACGTCGGCAGAGTCAAGCGACGCACCCTTGATCCTATCCTTGGTGAATGTCGCGCTGACGAGATCTGGGTTCTTGAGAGAAAGAACTTCAAAGGCAATGGAACCTGATTCGGACTTGGGAAAAAGTGATTTGAGTTTGCTGTCTGTGATAAGCCAGCTTGCGGTCCTGATTCCTGGAGAAGGTTGCACGCTCCGGTGGTTCACGTTGTATGTGAACTTTTCGTCGAACCAAACCTTCATCACCACGTCGCGGTATCCGATGCCACGGTTCAGACGCGGGATCAAAAGGCTAAGAGTCATCTCCTTCACAGGAACCAAAGACTTCGTCACCAAATTCCGATACTCTTCCGAAACATTCCCATCGATTGTTGGCAGCACAGTGATCTTGCTGTGTGTTATCCAGCTAAGCATCCGGGGACCAATCAGACCGGTGTTGAGGTAATGGAAGAGTTCTGCAGGCAACTGAAGGCCCAAGTACTCGTGATTATCCTTGGTAAGCTTCTCGTAGTCATGCACCGTTACGGCGCCATCTTCTGAGATGTAAATGAAGTGAGCCACGGCCATCTTTGCCTTGGAGTACTTGTCAAGCCAGTTAGGGTCGTGTGACTTTAGAATGTCGCTAAAAGAGTGGCAAGCCGAGGCAACAGACTTCTCTGATGCCCGCAGCATGTTGATCGCATCGACCACGTTTTGCCTTCGGGGCACGGGCAGAACGCTTCCATCCTGCAATGGAGGAAACGGAGGCAAGAATGAGGTTCCAACCATGAGAAGAGCGTCTGCAAATGTGTTATCTCCAATGCCGAGATGCTTGATGATGTTTCGCTTGGAAATGGCCGTGGCGGTCTTGTTGCTCCAGTCTATCGAACGAATGACCATGTCTTTGATGGGGTAAAGCAGAAGCTCTTGCGGGCCCATTATACCGGCGCATTGGTCTGAGTCGATCATGTCCAAATATGCAATCTAGCTTAGGTTAGCCCTAAAGCCCCGCGCTCCTGGATACGGGGCCTGGAGACTGAGACATACCTGGGCAGCTGCATTGTAGGGCGCAACCAGAAAATGAAGATCCAACTCCTTCAGTATTGTTTGTAGCATCCTGTAGAGATTCTGGATTATGAAGGCGCCATTGTGGTTGCCAAAAGAGTTGACTGCCTCCTGCGCTTGTCCGTTAACATACAGCTCCCAGGCCTGTGTTGACTTCTCGATGGACCGGCGGCCTCGGCTGGTCGTGACCTCATCCTGTCCCATCATAGACTGGCCGTCAAAGATGAAGAAGGGCGTGATATTGTGAGCCTTCCAGTTCGCCAAATCTTCCCGGATGTGGTTATCGAGCCCATTCATACCACCCAGAGCGGTCAGAAGAGGTTCTCGGGTCGGCGGGGTATGCAGCAAGTACTGAAGGTAGTACGTTGCGTCGATGGCGATGGAGCACTCCTCGAGCTCAGCGACGTTGTGAACCCTGTTAGGCAAGCGCAAAGTCAACATCAAGATGAACCAGAGACCAGGAAGGATAGGAACTCACGTCGCTTGACCGTTGATGTACTCATCCTCGACGAGGGATGCTGATATGAAAGTTAGCCATTGGTGCGAGACAAAGTTGCGGTAACAGCAAGCACTGGCTATGCCTTCTGAAAGGTCCTGGTTGAGGTAACTATGGGCCTTCAAGACACCCATTTTGTTGTCCTGCGCGACCACAAGAGGAGACAGAATAACCCGCGACAGAAGAGCTACCTGAGCAGTAACATGGGCTCATATAGGGTTCGATATGTCGAGCATGTGAAGAGGAATTGGAGCTGTGACATGATGCGCGCAAGTTCAGAGGTTATGTGTTCCTCGTGCTGCCTTGCCATCAACTTGCGCAAGGCGTCCCTGGGGCTCTGAGGGAAGGAGTGTGCAGATCGACTTGCGTGATGACGGCGTATCGAAGCCAATGCAAAAACAAGACTGCTGTACGGAGGAGGAAGGCGAGAGGGACACTCACAAGGCATCGTGACGTTGGTTTTTGCCTAGCTCCCTTCACCCTCCACCAAATCTAGCAAGTAGGTCTGGTAGCACCAGCCGAAACGAAAGAAAAGAGATAGGCAACTGTCGAGGCGGGGAGTCTGAATCGGCTGTTGCAAGAAATGCGGGCGATTTCAAGTAGTCGCACTGCTCAAAGAAGTTGATGGGTTGCAGGGACAGGGACGTCAGGGCAGCGGAGTCTGGGTCTCGGAAGTTGGGGCCAAAAAGTACAGACAGGCGAGGGGAGGAAGGAGCGACTAGGAGTTTGTCATGAGTGCAAATAAAACAAACAACAGGGAGGAATGAATGAAAATCCAATTGATCGCAATTCTTGGGTGTCGCGTAAACTCGATGGCTAGTCCCGAGCGCAGTTGGAAACCTGCTCTTGGGTCGGGATGGATGGTCAAAGGGATGTGGCCTGTCTTGTGGTCTTTACACAAGCTGGGTCCATTTTGAGATCGACCTCAAGCTTCCTCTGGCGACATGGCAGTTGGCGCAAATTCCCGCCCCACATTGTGGAAAATATGCTCCTTGTGTGGTTTGGGGCAAGGGTCCAGTGAGGCTGAAGCCTTGGTGAAGAGGAACCATGTGGCTGATTCCTTATCGGAAGATAACGCTTGACCGACCTTTTTTCCTACTATTCTGCCGGCGCAACCCCTCCGCTTCAGTGCGTAACAACAGTACGGTACCTATCAACAAGAACCCCAATCGAACTTGTGTTGACGCCAGATTGCTCAAGGCAAAGGCTCACAGTTGATTTTAATTAATCTCCGTGCCTGAAGTGTCTATAGAAGGTTGCTCGACTGTTAATTCAGGGTCAGACAAGATGGGTGTCGCGAAAAAGACAAGAAAGTTTGGCGCTGTATGTCTCCTGCAAAACCAGTATTTTAGGTCTCCCATATCTATTCTCTAACATCCCTTTCAACCACAATTCACAGGTAAAACGCATGATTGGCAAGCGCGACGAGCGTCTAAAGCCCAGAGTCCCCGAGGGTGGCAGCGGCAAAGCCAAGGCCGGCCCAAGCAATACCTCCGCCCCCGGCGCCGGCGAGCCCGTGCGGCAAGTGACGGCCGCGCCCAAGGGTCTCTTTTTCAGCCACAACGAGAACATCGTACCTCCCTACAACGTCCTAGTCGACACATCTTTCATCACTCACACCGTCGGAGCCAAGATTGAGCTGCTCGAGGGCCTCATGGACTCGATGTACGCCACCTGCCGCCCCATCATCACCGACTGCGTCATGGCCGAGCTCGAGAAACTGGGACCCAAGTACCGCATAGCGCTAAGGATCGCCCGCGACGAGAGGTGGGAGAGGCTCAAGTGTGATCACAAGGTCTATGCCGACGACTGCCTGGTCGACAGGGCCGTCAAGAACCGCATCTACATAGTGGCTACCAACGATAGGGATCTCAAGAGGAGGATACGCAAGATCCCTGGTGTGCCAATAGTCACTGTCGGCAGGAAGAAATACATGGTTGAGGGGCTGCCTGGCGCACCAACAAAATGATCTGGTTGGCCGGATAGTCTTGATGTGGTCACGGGCGCCGCGTGCGCAAAACGCTGCGCCCTGGAGGAGGGGTTGTATGTTTTTGGCTACAAGCGTATAACCACCTGGTACCTTGTGTTCAAGCGGTGTGGCTATATCATGCTTGACCTTGCGCAGCTGTCACCATGGTAGTGGGTGCAAAAACATGTTGAGGTGAAAATGGGGATGCAAGCGCAGATCAGCCACGACATGTTGCTTTCGCAATCCAAACATGATGGGATGGTGGTGCTCCATCAATAGCGTGGCTAGGAGCCAGAGATGTACACTGGGTAGGCTCTCCGATTCTCAGTCTGTGCCCTGTACGAATAGCCTCAAGATACCCATCTATAATTCTGAAATGACTCTATGGTAGTTTCCAATTGTGACAACAGGTTATTTGACTGATATCGCCTTTTGTCTAAGCAATCAGATGATATAGAGGTTAACTGTAGGGTTTGCTAATCAACCGAACGCCATGCTTCGTGTCACGTATCTGCCCTGACCATGTCCTTTTTTGATGCTTCATATATTCATCCTCGTCGACCTCAAGATCAAAATAATCTCGCAAACGTATTTACAATCCTCGACACATGTTTGTACCTGCTGGGAGTTCTGATTTTTTTTGTAATCCTCGCGCACGCAACCTTTCCTTCTTGGCTTGTTTAACCATCACTTTTGTCTGCCGTACTGGTGTCACTTTTTGCTTCTTTTTCGTCATGTATCATGAAGATATCCCATGCCGTTGTGTGTGAAACTGAACAAGAAAGAGAAAAAAAGACCGTTTTCCATGGCGTTCTTTGCCATCAGAAATATGCTCACCACCCTTCCCATTCATGCCAACCACTTCTCCTCGAGCCTCTTAGGCCCCCTCATGACCAGACCGTCCTCGTCGTCGTCGTATTCATCATCGTCGTATTCGCTCGCGCCGTCCTCCTCTTCTGGTGGCTGCGTCACCTCCCTCCCCGCGCCGTCGTCGTACCGGTGGTGGTGGTGGTGGTGGTTGTGGTGCCCGCCCTTGTCGCCAACCATCATCCACCGCAGGCCGTTGGCCTGCTCCTCGATGATGAACTCCTCGCGCGCGTACTCCTCCAGTGACCTGGGCCCTCCCCACAGCTCCAGCGCCACGTCGGGGCACTGGGCCTCGAGCTCCCAGTCGCCAAAGTAGGGGGGCTGCCGGGACATATCGTCCCCACCGACCGAGTATAACCTCTGAACCATGTCGAGCTGCGTCCGGTATCCTTCTGGTATTTTGACCTTGACCTCTATCGGACCGCGGACGTAGCGCACAGGTCGGCCGACCCCCAAGGAGAACTTGCGACACGCCTCAAGCGGGGTGAGCATTTCAAAGGCGATGGGCACCCTCCGCCCGCCACCCCACCGCTTGGGTCCCTCCTTGAAGATGCTCAGGATCGCAGTGCCAAAGTCGTGCTCGCAGTCGACCCATGGGAGTTTGGCGTCGGGATGGAAGGGCGCCTGCCAGACGAAGGATCCGTCGTCCTGCAGCTCCATGCAGAAGAGCGGGTAAGGCAGCGACGTGAAGTTGTTGTTGTAGATGCCGGCGTAGACAAAGGTCGCCTGGAGGCCTTGGAGCGATCGTACGTACGCCTCTACCTGGTGCTTGGATCGGTACAGGGGTAGGCTCGGCCAATTTGGGTTGTAAGCCGCGTAATCTGGCATGGACGAGTAGATGAAATGGGAGATTCCGGCCGCGAGAGCCTCGTCGGCCAGCGCCTTGCCGATGGCGACCTCATCTCCGTAAAAAGTGGTGTTAATAAATGCCAACTGACAGCCGCTGAATAGCTCCCTGATCAGCTCCTCGTTGACGCCGATGCCGGACAACGGGCCCTCAGCAGAGACGTCGGCACGCGACGCCGAGGGTTGGCGCGTGTACAGCTCGCCGACGAGTACGGTGACGTTTGGATTTGAGCAGACCTCGGTGGCGATGACACCCTCCGTATTCCTCAACTGCGCGCGCACCTTGAAGCCGACGGCGGTGCAGTACCGGATGAGCGATGCCGTCTGGCGACCGCTCGCGTTGATGACGGCGATTGTCTGATCCGGCGTCGCCATCTGTCTCTTTGCCGGGCGGTTGAAGGTCAGAGAATTATTCCTGGACTGGCTCAGCGGGCTACCCTCTGAAGAGTACGAAGAGAGTTTGTGCTTGTGTCGCCGCAGCTGCTGCTCTACCTCTTGGTCGTGGTGGTGATGGTGAGGGTGGTACTGATGCGGGTGGACGTTGAAGTGGGGGTGGTGGTTGTGGTTGTGGCTGTGATGGTTCTTGGTATTTATGGCGATAGCGACGCCGCCCTTGGAGGTTGGTGATGCCGTCGTCGGCGCTGCTACGCCAATGGACCTCGGTGGCTTGGTTGTAGCTGGTATCGGGACCGCTGGCCTGATGGCGAGGTCAACCTGAATTTCGCCCACCATAGGGACGATCTTGGTGGAAGCCGGATTGGGAAAAGCCAAGCCAAACGGTTTGCGTAATTTTCTCGGTCCTTGGGCTTAGGGATAGGATGCCCACTCCGTTTTTGGTCACTGGCACCCTTTTAACCGTTGCGTCCCCCCAAAGCCCAATTCCCCCAGGTTTTCCCTTCCCCAAATTCTGCTCCGGTGACGGCTCTCCTCCAGCCTCTGAGCAACCGGCTCACAAACGTGCCTTTGGCCCTATCAAATGTGCACGGACTAACACGCCCTGGTCGACTGATTGGTGGCACAGTTAACCGCCACACAGAATCCTGAGGTCGTCGTTTCGTCCCTGCTCGTGAGTATGTTGTGGGTTGTTTGTGTACCCGGTTTGGTCTCCAATTAGATTTAGGTCGTATCCGACTTTTAAGAGTTCCGAAGACCCAAGAAAGGATAAAGATCGACACAATGGTATGATATCTCAGTGAGGTTTGAGCAGGCTTGCTTTGCTATACCACTTTTGTGTTTCTGAACACGAGACAATAGCAACCCAGCGTCCAAGCCTGAGATCAAAACATATTCTGGCTAGGAATATATTGCAAAAACCAGATGAGAAATTGCGAGAGGATATTGCGAGCTTAGGCCCAATAAATCTGGTTGGTCAGGGTGTGGAGGAAGATACCCCTAGATAGGTTGGAGATAAGTTGTGGCGCGTCGTGTAATTGGAGTAGCGCAGAGCCAAGGTACCTTGTGTTGGATGGTGGGTGGTACTTGCTAGGTCTAGTAGCTCCAAGGTGTCAATGCGATGCTGGTCTGGGTCCGTTCGTGTAGGCAGGCACTGATCGGTTTGAAATCTCAAATCCTAAAATTGCCCCTTGGCAACGGAGAAATCAAGTAAAATCAAACAATAAGTAAATCCTTGGTGAGCGAGCATTCCACCAGTGGCGCCTGTGAACCTTAATGGGTAACGATAACCCGGCGCCGTCAGCTTTTTTATCAGCGGTGATGGTAAGTGGAGTTTCCCGGGCACGGTTTGAGATTGCGGGGCATCAGCGCGTCGGGTGACGAGCAAAAAGTCCAGCAAGCTCTGCGCCTAGACTAGAATCTGTAGGAAGGAGGGGCCGCCCTCGTGGAGATGAAGTTGGGAAGGTGGAAAAATTTACGTGGTTATGGAAATGGGGTCCAATGTGCGTGCGTGTTAGTGTTTGTTGTACGACACCATGGAAGCAGTTCAATTTACAAGTTAGGTCGGCCAGTAAGCATTCATATGTAACACCAAGCCACCGACCAAGATAGATGAGGGCAGTAGGGGACCATTTCCGGGCTTTGATGACCAGGTGGGTGCTGGAGGGTGCTGCAAACACCCCCCATTGAAAAGATAGCGTCCGGGTGTACGAGCTACCTGGGTACCTCAAATTAGTGGTTGGTCTCTGTGCTACACAGTGACGAAAAGCTCCGGCTACATTCGACGCCGATGCCACACCCATGACGAGCGAAAAGATAAGGTAAATAGGCCGGACCTTGGTAAGAGGCGAGGTCATGCACACTACGCTACACAATGCCAAGGGGCTGATTTTGCGAAGAGGGAACAACCCAGATGGCCGGCAGCTGAGGATGGAGGCAACTGGGAACAAGATGGAGAATTGGTGAATTTGAGTGGGATTTTTTTCCCCTTGCGACATTGCACCCCCAACTGACTTCATCGATGGGGGTCAAACAGAAATAGATAGCCAAGGGGCAAATGACGGCAAAACAAAACCCAAATTTGACAATCGGAGCAACTTGACCTACGCCGCGTGACCGCGTGCTCCTTTTCGGTCGCTTGGATCTTCATTTCAAAGAAAGCCGCTATCGGGACCAATGAGACGAGGGGCGCTGGTTAGGTTTGGGGCTTCGAATTGCATTACCATGGATGATTGCCGTGGCAAGCACCAGCACAAACAAAGTACTACCTTAGGGTGCAAAGCCACCAAGGGCGCTTACATGGGCGAAACCAAAACGCGGGGAAGAAGCCATCAATCATAGCGGGGATATTGATTGGTTCTCGGATAAGATCCCGTCGATACGTAAAAAAAGATAGCACTGTTTTTGATCCTGTGACACTTTTGTTTTCGGAAAGGAAGCAAAAGACAGAGAAATAGATTCATCTTATTGGAATAGCAATAGTAGGTATGTAACACGACATGATCACCGTTCGTCCCTCTTCGCCTCGATTCTTTCTTATGGAGACCCTCAACTTTTTCTCTCTCAAACCTTGCCCTGCTTTCACTGGCCTACCAAGTCCACGCCCACCAGTAGTAGCCGAGATCGGCCGATAGGTTAGGTAATAAATGCGGAGAAGTCTTGACTGTCGTCTGCGAAATGGATCTGATCTGTCAGAAATAATCCAACTTGGCCGGGGTTTCTTGGCCAGCCGAACGGGTGGAGGCTGATGAGAACAAGATGGAAGATGTACGATGTACAATGTGCCATGTCCAGTGACAAACGAAAAAGAAACGTCGCATTCGAGGCCCTGTTGACGATCACCGAGATGTGGCTAGCGCGCCAACGCACCCAAAGGTAGCCAAGCTTTTATGATTTCCATATCTTTGCCAAATTGATGGATTTGCTGTACAGTAGGGCAGCCACAGAGCGGCTTGTGAAAAAGTACATTTTCCATATACCCACCTGTCATTTTTGTATTGAGGATAATGACGAAAGCAAAGCAAATTCAACATTTCTGCCTGCCAAGAAAATTTGCATTAAAGCCGAATTCGATCGGGGTATGGTCAATAGAAAAGGCGTCTAAAAAGCGGCCCTTATCGTCCAATTGGGGGTCGCGCATGTTGTGGACGTTTCCATCCTTTCTGTTACGAGGCGTAAATTTGCAAAAAGCCTTTCAATTTGACAGGCAGAAATCCAGTTGGCCAGTACCGGACATGGCTCCCGCCAGCCCCCCAACGAAAGCCCAAGTCAAAATTTTGGAAATTACGTACAAATCAGCTAACAAGAATCGCAAACGGGCCACTTCGGATGACAAGGTCCTTTTCTAGAAAGAATTTGGGCAACAATCTTTGAGCAATGCGCCTCTTATCTTTTCGATTCTCTTCTTTCGTCATGGATCAAGCAGGCGACGTGCTGGGGTGGAAATCTAAGACACACAAACCATCAAATACTGCACAGGGATCTACATGTATTCAAATCCTTCACAAACCAGGTACTTCAGCCAAGGTACCGACTCCATCTGACGCCGATATGATCAATTCGAGTCAAAGCTTTTCCTGGTGAGCTCAGGTACCGTACCACGACCGACCAACATTTGGCCCCATCCCTTCCCGTGCTCCCGGTAGCCTTACCGGACGGGGTACATCAGCTTTTGAATCTTGCATCTCCGCGGACTGTCAAAATTATTTGCTAGTTCAATCGAGCAATTATTACCCCAGCGTTTTCTCATTGGCTCCGTCTACAACAGTCCCATCCCTTCGTCACGCCCACTTTCGCAAAACAACTACCGGCACGAAATTTCCTTCACCGAAAATCTCGCCACGCCGGGGGTTATTCGCCAGATGTATGGAAGCTCGTTCATTTTTCTCTGTTCAATTTTTTTTTCCTCGATCGACCTCAACCAGTGATTGTTGAGCGTGCGAACCTGACCACACTGCCAAGGCCCACGTGGATATTGTATGGTGCGACGGTTGGATGCGTGCCCTGCAGCAAAGGAGCCAGGCAGAAAGAGGGTCTATTGTCAAGGTCGGCCCTGCACAAATCAGGTGTCAAAATGTCGGCCGGCTGTACGAATCAGCCCGGCCCCCGATCACAGTCTCAATGTTATCCACTCTGAGACCTGACGTCTCGTGACTTTACTTGCCTCTCGGCTGGCTGGGAATGAATGGTCTTTGGTCTCGAAAGCGAATCCCAGGTGCCCTCCCTGTCCGCCCAGCGAAGCTAGCTAGCTGCTATCAAAGCATGAACGGTCTAGGCTGGTCTTTTACCCCTGAAAACGGAGAAAGAAGCTACGGAACATGCTAAGAGCCCGAACCCCTCCCGTCTCTCACCTTACCCCGGAAAACGTCATGCAGGGAGCTCCTCGGGATTCGGTCATGCGGCTCGCCATAGAGGGGGCAAGAGGGGAGGGAGGGGATCGTATTGTCACCGCTTCTCCTATTTCTCTTTGTCACGGGGGCAATGTTGCTTGCCACGTCTGTCGGGCTTGGCTTTATACGGCGGTTCTGTTCGGCTTACAAGCACGACTGCGTGATGGCGTGTTCAGCAAGCCATGTTTGGGGATTCTTTGAACGTACCGCCGCAGTCGCAGCCCTTGGTGCAAGCTGGTCTACAAGTGGTACACGTCATTTGCTTGTGAGAGCTGCCCTTTCTGGATTACCATTACGAGCACGACCGAATGCGGTGCTTATCGACACGTTGGTTTGCCCCGAGCATTGGCAGGTCAGCGTTCCCAAGTCCCAAGGAGCTTGTTTCCAACCCGCTCACCTACCCTACACTCGAGCGAGATAGGGTGCGCTTTAGGATGGTCCTGATTTTCTGGGCATTGATTTCCAAGTGGACATCCTGATCTATATACTGGTTTGTTTGCGTTCTGGTATAGGATTCACAGTTCCATCTAGAGATCATGCATCCAATGATCTGCGAGCGTTTGGTACTCTGCTATGGTCAATATAGCTTCTGGCATACACTAGACCTGGGGACGGCTATAACCTGAGTTGAGGTTCCGGAACGACCACAGCCTCGTCGAAGAAGTGAAACGGTCGTCCCTCTGGCCAGCAATGCATCCGGGTAGTCAATTCACGACTAGCGACTGCATTCCTAACCAGATCAATGGGAATGTTGGCCATGGTCGTGGCAAGAGGAAAGATGTACTCGGGTGGACAGCTCGTTCTGTTGTTAGGAAGGCAGTTCCGAGGTACGTTGAAGTTGAGTGTATATTCTCAGGCCAAAGGTCTGCGGCAGCAGCAACGACAGCCTAAGAATTCACCTCGATACGGAAACGAACAACGGGTTTGTTTTGAAACCATCTACAGCCTGGGAAATTCTGACGTGTAGGTAAGCCTCGAGAACTGAGAATATTCAGATACTAACATGCGCGCATTCGGAAAGATTTAGACTAGGTTAAGGCTGGTCTAGGTAGATCCTATTATCGCAACCGCCGTAGCTTTCAAGTAACGATCGCCAAGAGCTTGGCTTATCTTTGGATCGCGTCCATGATTTACCAGAGTCAAAGAAAGATTTGGAGGGGTGCCAGACGTGTTTACTGGTTGATACATGACAGCAGGCAGGGTTTATGCTTACGTGCGTTCTTGATGCTAGCTGCCGCCTCATTATGCGACCAATTGAATTTACAGCACCCTGTGTAGTGCAGGCAGGATGATGGGAATTGACTGCTATTATGGGGAATCTTTATTTCGCTTGTGTAACCACACTCGAAGCCTCAATGTACGCATTTGGGGTCCAGCCCCCAAGAAATCTGCCATGACATACACTGGGCGTATGCCACTCTATCGTGTTTGCCTGAGACTACCCAGCTCGTCATCTGCCACGAGCTGTCGAGCGCGCTTAATGAAGATGCTCAATGTCTAAGAGTTCACATCACTCGACGGCCATAATCAGACCCGGACATAGACAATGACTACTACACGCAACATCCTCGGGCCACTCATCACCGTCTTCACGCCGCACCCAACATGCGCGAGTCTGATGGCAGGATTCTGCGACAGTGTACGATGCGTCGCATTCGCAGGTCAGACGTGCCTGCCCCTTCCGAAATGGAACAACTCGTACGGCCTCATGGACCAGACCTCATGCTGGCCTCCGCACACCTCAGGGGCCCAGACCGTCGACATACCTTCCGCCCAGGGCCTGCACGGCTGGGGCATCTACTCGCCGGGGATATCGTGCCCGGCCGGCCACGTGAGCGCCTGCAGCCAGACGGCCGGGGTCGCCGACGGCTTCACGTTCCAGTTTGCGCCCTCTGCGGGCGAGACGGCCGTCGGCTGCTGCCCGACGTCGCTGTCGTGTTCCATCAACGACCATGGCTGGCAGACGTGCGTGCGCACCGTGAGGTCGACCGTCTACGGCGTCGTCGTCTGCAGCGGGTCGGCGGCGCCGGCGACGGGCTCGGCCGAGTGGGTCGCCACCGGCAGCTCGCCTCATGCGCTGCTGGCGCCCATGATACAGATAAACTGGAGGGAGGGCGACCTGCCCACTGCCACGGGGCACCGGGAAACTGCGCCGGCCGGGCCCGTCTCTACTGGATCTTTTCCTAGCGAACCTCCACCTGCTCCTCAGGCACAGTTGAGTACTGGCGCGCAGGTCGGTATAGGAGTCGGCGTTGGCGTGGTAGGTTTGTTAGTACTTGGGGTTGTAGGATGGTGCATACTAGCGCGTCGAAGAAGAACAGAGGATGCACGAGAAGAAAGCCGCACAAAAACTCCCGAGCCTACCACAAGACACCATCTGGACGAGACATATGACTGTAGTACAAGACAGTATCTAGATGGGAATGCTATACGAGGCGGATCCTGGTAGTCAGAAAAGCGGTCCTCACGAGCTAATGACACCGAAAACCCGAGGTGTACAGGGTTCAGGGCAACGGCATGAGTTGGGATAAAGGTTGCCTTGACTTCATGGCAGCTGAAAACGTCTGTTCTTCATGTCAAGACGCATTTCATTCCAACTTTTGGTTCAGGGGTTGTTCTGGTACACATCTAATCTATATCTTCGATTGGACAGTAAATGTAAGGCTACTGCTCACTTCACCTACCCCTATACGTGCACAATATTGACTTGCCGCTGTATGGCTATCCTAGCTGGACAATTGCTCAACAGATGGTTGATGGACTGGCTTGGGGTGGAACAGAGACCACCGATAGTCCTGTTCTCGTCCCAAATATGCGACGGCATCGAGACAAATCTGCAGCCTTCAAGAGATCTCCGATGCAACTTCAAGAAGCACCTCGAGCTTGACAATAAGAGCCTACCCACCACCGGGGCATTGGATCAAACCCTTTCTTCTACCTTGGACATACCAATTCGTTCTTGTCAGTCAGACCATCGAAATAGGTGAACTGGCAGTGGAAGACAAAGAAAAACGTCAAGGCGAGCGAGTGTTTGACAAAACATCATCAACGTCCAGAATGCCCCTATCACCGCAATGTCAAAATGTCAGAAATCACTGATTCCGCACAGCAATCATGGCTCACTCCGTCAATTATTAACAACACATATCCCGAGACGGCAACCCTTCAAGTCTACCTTTTGTCTCCAGTCACAAAACCAACTCTCCCAAAAACAACCCACATCCTGATAGAAAAAAACTTCGCAACTAAGCCGTGCTGGCAGTGAACTGCAGCGCCGTGCTCGCCTGGCCGGCCCGCTTGACGTCGGCAGCGATGTTGTTGTCGAGCTTCTTCTGCTCCTCGGCCAGCTTGGCGGCGACGTCCTCGCCCTGGGCCTGCTGCGACTCGAGCTTGAGGATGGTGGCCGTCAGCTTGAGGACCTTGTTCTTGGTCTTGCCGGCCTCGAGCGCAGCCTTAGCCGTCCCCGAGGCTGCCGCGATGGCCGGGTTGAAGGCCTGCGTCTCGGCCTGGTTGGCGATCTTGTTGACGCGGTCCAGGAAGGTCAGGTCCGCCCTCTCGACCTGGGCCTTGTTGACGGGGAGGCCAGACAGTGCCGCGAGAGCCTCGGCCTTGGCGTTGCCGGCCTTGCCGCCCGAGATGGACAGCTGGTTGTACGTCTTGTCGGTGAAGACGGCGCGCGGGAGGATGGGAGCCGCCGAGGCGATGGCCAGGATGGCGGTTGTGGCGAGGATGGAGAACTTCATCTTGTGTATTTTTGTCTGATGTGCTATTTTCAAACTCGGACCAGTCCGGTGGATGATTATGTTTGGTTGGAAAATAACAAAAAAAAAAAAAAAGGAGTGTATCAAGATTTAACAGTCAAGGACAGCGCAGCTGCACAAAGAATTGAAAGGTTTGGCCGGCAAGGGAATGTAATGCTGAGACGAGAATGAGATGCAGAACCGTAGGAAGCTTGAAAAGATCTTTGAGGTCCTCGACGACTACTTTTAGACAAAGCAGATTGCAACACAAGGGTGCCACTCAACCGCAACTTCGGCACCGGCACCCCGGACGCGCGCGCTAAGCTGTTAACGGCTTACATGCGTCTTGGACTTGGCTTGGCGGTTTTTGAGGTTTCAGACGAATACACCATGAACAAGCGAATGTGGGACTGACCAGGTGTGTTGAGGAGGTGGGGTTTGAACAAGAAGCATTTTGCACAATATGCATCGCATTGCATTGAGTCTGAGGTTAAATGTGATGGGTTTTTTTTTTGCGGAAAACCCTTGGACAGGAAGCAGTACCGGGCAGACCATGGAGTTTTGGCAATCTCTTGTTTCGAATCAGCCTTTACACAGCGCTTGTTTCCAGAAACTTGGCACTTGTTCACGATCAGCCCGTACCAAAACATATGGGTATAATCCAACATAATATTACACGCAAAAACTCGGTTCAGGATCGACAATCCCATAGCTTGATTTTGACAAGCCAGTGTCCACTGTCATTGTGTTCCAGATGTAACAAGCTGTAATTACCTCTAGGGTTTCAGACGATCTGACGATCCCCCGACTCGCTTCATACAGTAGAGTAGTTAGGGGCCTGAAAAAGCTCCACACACCTCCAAGGGTATGCGACGGCAAAGTCAACCGAGACACCCTGAGTGATATTAGAATATGTCGCTTGTCTACCTAGACAAAGTGAGTGTAATCGAAATTGCAGGCCAGGCATATTGGTCAAGATACACAGGCTTTTCAGTTGCGATGCTAATTTTGGGAGGATACATGCAGCCAGGGGGAGATGAATTGCATGCAACAGCCTGAGACTCGATAGCAGGCATTGGCATTTTCTTCCCCTCCTTCACCTCCACAACACTACCCAGATCTACCAGACTTTGCTTCTTGAACCCGCCAACTTTAATCAGCATTAACCACCCTCCCTCATCTAGTTAAACACCTCCATCATGAAGTGATATTCAATCTTGCTGCCGTCGTGCCTACCCTTCGCCGTCAGCGCCCTGCATCGATCGGCAAGAACCTCCCCGACGACGGGTGTGCCGCAAAAGAACACTCCCACCTTGACCTCATCGTCAGCCACGCTGCTAGCATCATCGTGTCCACCACCCCCCGCCCTCGCCACCAGACCCGCCTTGTACTTTCTCATGTCGTCGTAGTGCCTGTCCAGGATGCGCACAAAGTCGGGCCGGCCAAACTGCGTCGGGTTGATTAGGCCCGTGATGGGGCTGGCGGGGTGCTCCGGGGTGCGGTGCTGCTCGAGGAGCCACCGGTAGACGTGCGTGCTGATGGCCTTGCGCTTCTGCGTCACGTGCGTCTGCATCCGGATGTCGAGGTGGTACTCGCCCGGCGCGTCGTGTCGGTGGTGCCAGGCCTGCGACCGGGATACCCTGTTGAGCAGCTCCGAGATCCAGAGGAGGTGGTTGCGGTCCCGCACCATCCAGTGGAAGTCGACGCGGCGGTAGTCGCTGGCGAAGGATGAGAAGGAGCTTGAGGGTCGGGAGATGGACGAGGATGAGGAGGAGATGTCCGAGTCGCCGGTTGCTTGTAGAGTGGTGTTGGAATCCTTCCCATCGGCAGGAGTTTGAGCGGTTGAATCCGTGGGTTGCGGCATCGACTCGGCCTTCTTGCTTGTCCCTACTCGTCCGTTGGAATCTTGGGCAGATTTGCTGCTACGTAGGTTGTCGTCCCCATCATCATCACCCTTCTCTGCCTGCTCCCGCAGTTGCTGTGTTGGTCCTCCATGCAATCTATCTTCCTTTGCCTGGAGGTCGGCAAGGATTCCCGAGAAGGGCGTCAGGCCAATGCCCGCACCCACCAGGATGGTGTGGTTGAAACTGTAAAATCGCTGAGCAGGGGCGCCAAACGGACCGTTGATGCCAATCTTGATGTCGACCTTTTGACCCTGCGGGACGTCCTTGGCAAGATCTCTCAACTTCCCTGTCCAGTTGCCGTCCGTCTTGATGTGCATGCGCATCTCCTTGCCCACGCACACGGATATGGTAAAGGGATGCCACTGCCACAGGCTGATGGTCGGGACCTGCAGGTACGCCCACTGGCCGGCCTGATACTTCCAGATGCGCTCGCTGGGGATCGTGGCGCACAGCTCGACCGTGTCGTCGTCGAGGATCTTTAGGGATGCCGGGATGCGGTGGAACCCAGTGCCGACGCGGACCAGCCGCTCTACAATGACGAGGATCGTCGGGATGGCGAGCCAGTATCCAAACATGGCGAACTGCAGAAGCTGCGCCGTCCCGTGCGCCGCCAGCAGGCCGATGATGGGGAACATGAGAAGGTGGGCGAGCTGGAAGACCTCGTAGTTCCACCTCCGCACCTTGGGCATGCTCAGCAACGCAAGCGTGTAGAACAGTCCCAGCGCCAAAAGGCCGGTCAGGCCGGGGAGGGATGCCACGTATGCGCTGTAGGGGCGTGGCACCTGATCCTCTCCCAGGAGGACCCCCACGGCATCCTGCCTCTCCGGCCGGCTGCCCCAGTTAAAGGTACCACTCAGATGGCCCAGAGCATGCAGGCTGGCGAGGACAAGCGCAACAATGGAGATCTTGATGTGAAACTCCTGAGAAAGGTCCCAGTTGATGAAGCGGCTCAAGTAGTAACTCCGGCGCAAAAAGGTCGAAAAGTATCGAGACATGCTCAATATCAGAAAGAAAAAGGTCGGATACAAGGCACCGGCGCACAGCTTGGCCAGGGCGACGCCCCAACCAAAAGCAGCCTGGTACTGTTCCCCGAGGCGTACTTGTGACACTGCCAGATGCCCAAGGCAAGCTGCAGCCCAACGACCAGACCAAGGAAGGCCAGCTCTGGCCCGTGGACGGCCCAGTACGCTCGAACTCGCCTGAAGATGGACATGTCGCGCAGGTACTTGTCCTGATCGTCCTTGTTGTCGCCGTCCTGCTTCATCGACGGGATGCGCCAGGACTTGACCACGCGGGCAAAGTCGGCTCGTGGGATGCGGTCCTTGTCGGATCCGATGACGGAGCGCAGGAACGCGTGGCGCTCGCGGTCTTCCTTGCCGTCGTGGTGGAGATGGTGCGGCTGGGCCGTCGGGGCAAGCTCGTTGTGCACCTGATCGAGCTTGCGCTCAACCTCGGAGTAGTCGATGCAGCCGTCCCCGTTGTGATCTAGCTCATCGAGAAAGGTCTCAACCTCGTCGTCGCGTAAGTATTGGACGTCCGGGTCGACGGCGGCCGCTGCGCTATCGACCTGGTAGCTGTTTGCGAATGGGTGGTGGTTTCCATTGGCCGTTTGGGAGCCATCGTCTTGGGCCTTTTTCTCTGCATCTCCTACAGCTCCAGATTCAGGGCCGTCACCTCTGGTCTGAGATGTAGGCTTGTCTTTGCCCTTCACGTTGGTTGTATAGTCGATGTTGACATGATTATCATTGGGAGATGCAGCAGCAGTGCTGCCGTTCTCACTGTTTGCCTTTACATTTTCGCCATTGGTAGTTGTACTCTTGGCCATTGCGTAGGCAGACTACGGTGTTGTCTTGTTGAGAGTGTCAAGGTGATAGTCGTCCTGAATGGGTTGCTGCTGGTCAAGGTTGATTGCAAGACAGTAGTCTGATCAGCTTTGCAAACGAACAATGAACGAAGAACAACATTGTCGAAGCAGGACGGCACGGGCCGGTGAGGTCGTTGATCGCAGCAGCAAGTAATTTGGATGGTTCTGATGTGCCGTGCCAATGTCCAAGACTCTAGGCTGTCGGTCTCAGTTTATTTGCCAAGACGACCAGACCCAACAGTCTGCGCAATGAGGCGGAAGAAAACATGCTGGCACAACTTGGCGCCTAGATGCCGAGCTTGTTTGACGTCACCAGTGCTACGTTTTTTTTTTGTTATCAGCCCATTCACATCAATCAGGGAGGGGCATGGCTAGGTGCGTCTGTATAGAGGCTTGAGCTTTTGACTTTATCCGCTTGTTGCGCTATCGTGACTTTTGTAGAACGAGATTTGACCGCAAAATGAAGATTAAAGATTAAAAAGCCACTCAGTAGAATGGGAAGCTATCAAACAATTCTGCATGAACAAACTTGCCTTGCTCCACCAAGCAAGGGCTGAATCATCAAGTTTAAGGCCGTGAAACTACCTTGAGTGGTGTTTATGCTTAATTTCGTTAATGTTGCATGACAATAGCGAACGGTGATGATTGGAGGTGTAATTGAGGGCGAATTCTGTGGTCCTGATTTTGGTCACAGTGCAGGTATTCATACCGCACGCAACACATCAAAAAAGCCACGAATTTTCCCATAGATTGCAGCTGGGAAACTTCAATTCAATGGTATCATTCCATTCGGTGAGCCTTTGTGGTCGAAACATGTGCGATGAGATTGACAGTAAGACAGGCATTTAAATCTAAATCCTTCATTGCTCGCTGCGTACTGTTCCTTCACACTCTACCAATACAAAGAGTCGTGCCCAATTAAGTGAGCACATGGCCTTGCCGAACAAACACGTGCTTTAACCTGAAAAGCTCGAGAAATTGCCTTCAATCTTCCCCCTCCACTCAGCCGCTCAATCCCCAAATCCCAGCACCGCGGATCAGTGCACCGTTTATCGGCCTCAAATTGTGGAGCCTACTTCTGGTACCACATTGAACATTTTCCACGACCCTAATTGGTCAAGGTTTCCAATCCTCTGTATTGACCTGCTTCTTTGGGAGACCACCTCCGCCACTCAGCTCCTCGAGGTGGACCCTGGATGGTCTTGGATGATAACTGACAAGAAAAATTACAAGACCTGGTGAAGATCAAAAGAGCTGCCATCCGCCGTCAAGATGCGACGTCTTTGATTACCTTTACCTCGGGGTAGCCAGCGTCAAAGGTCATCAGAAACGATTGATCTGCCAAGTGCTCAATCAGGCATTGGATTGTTTGATTGCTTCTAATTCTCACCTACCGGCTCCAAGACAATCAACCCCACGCCATGTCCCGCCTTCTCCAGATGGCGCTTTGCGCCCTGCCCTTGGTGGGTTCGATCGTCTCGGCCGAAGATGTGCTTCACAGCCGTCGTCTCAACAAACGCTTCATCGATGAAGAGGGCAATTACAACATCTCGTTTTACCACATCAATGACGTGCACGCCCACCTGGACCAGTTCTCGTCCTCTGGCACCGACTGCACAAACCCTTCTCGCGGCTGTTACGGAGGCTATGCTCGCGTAAAGCATGTCATTGACCAGACGAGGCCCACTCATCCCGACAGTCTCTTTCTCAATGTCGGTGACGAGTTCCAGGGCACTCTTTTCTATTCCTACTATGGAGGAGAGAAGATTGCCGAGACCCTCAACCAGCTGGGTTTCGATGCCATGACGCTTGGAAACCACGAGTTCGACGGAGGTGATGACAAGCTTGGCGCCTTTCTCGAGAACCTGACCTTCCCCATCATCTCGGCCAACATTCAGAGCTCCCACCCGGTGCTGAACAAGACCATCAAGCCGTTCCAAATCTACGAGCAGTTTGACCTGGCCGTCATTGGTGTCACGACCGAGACCACCCCTGGCATTTCGCGTCCTAGCAACCTCACCACCTTTAGTGACTCGATCAAGGCGGTCCAGGACACTATCGACTACATTCGCGCAACCACCGACATCAAGCGCATTGCTGCCATCACCCACATTGGCTATGACGAGGACAAACGTTTGGCAGAGGAGACCTCGGGCCTGCATCTCATCATGGGTGGTCACAGTCATACTCTTCTCGGAGACATGGCAGGTGCCGAGGGCCCTTACCCTACCATCAAGACCAACCGCGATGGCGAGGAGGTATTCATCGTCACTGCCTACCGCTGGGGCGAGTACCTAGGCTACATTGACGTCACTTACGACTCTGAAGGCAAGATCCTGGCCTACCACGGTGCCCCCATCCACCTGACCAACCAGACGGAGCAGGATCCTGAGCTGCAGGCTCAGATTAACGCCTGGAGGGCTCCATTTGAAGAGTTTGCCAGCGAGGTTGTTGGCTTCAGCAATGTCGAGCTCGACCAGACCGCCTGCCGTACCGGCGAGTGTCTCTTGGGAGATCTCATGGCCGACGCCATGGTCGCCTACCGCAGAGCTGTCACCCCGGACATCGACTTTGCTTTGATCAACGGAGGCGGTGTGCGCGCCACCATTCCGGCTGGTAACATCACCCGCGGCGGCGTGCTTACCTCGTTCCCATTTGGCAACACCATCGTCGATTTGACCATTTCCGCCTCAGACCTGTGGCTCGTCCTTGAGGGCCTCGTGTCGGGAGTCAACCAGTTTAACCAAAAGGCCGTGACATCATACCCGCAGGTATCCAAGGACATCAACATTGTCTACAACCCAAACGGCCCCGTCGGTAACCGCCTGCGCAAGGTTACCATTAATGGCCAGCCGCTCGTCAAGGGTGACACCTCGGGCAAGGTGTACCATGTCGTCACGCTTGACTTTTTGGCCGGCGGCGGTGACAACTTTTTTGTTGCAAACTCGGGCTTTGCGACCTTGGATGCCCAGGATGTGGTGCTTTTGGAGTACCTGCGCAACAACAACCCCATCGACATCAAGCTCGATGGAAGGATACGCACTGCATCCTGTGCGGCCAGGAGGCGGACAAAGCGTGCCGCTGCGTTGTAGAAGCATCCCTTGTACATCTAATGCCGCCACCCTGTAGGATAATTATCTTATACCGTGTATCGAATATAAGCTATACTGTTATGCCAATTTACTTTGCCCCGCACACATTCGTCCGATGGCCTAGAAACACGGTTGCCATGTCTGCCGCAACTTTGAAATCAGGCGGTAGCCCTATTAGACTTTCTCTTTGATTAAATTGTGCTTCTCCGCGGGTCTCGACCAAGTTTACAGCGTCATATGACTGACGAGATGCGGGGCGATACTTTTACCTCATCCTCTGGCGCAACGGTCGCCCGAGGATACCGGCTGTACTCATAGGATAGCTGTGAAATACTTTAGAAGCTGGCTCGCACAACAGGGGCGCACAGCATCTGGTCAATCCCCTATGGCACGTAGACGATTCCCACTGGTTACCAAAATGTCAAACGCAGCAACGAACCCGTCGGGCGGCGGGAACCCGTCCCAGATCCTCACAGCCACCACCGCCAAGCCGGCGACGCCCAAGATCATCGAACCGGACCAACCATCCGGCACGGGCCCAGATGGAATTCGACTCGGCAGCTCAACCGAGAACAACCCTTCCACCACCACCACCACCGAGCCTCACAAACAAGACGAAAAGAAGCACCCGCCGACCGCGGTCACCCCCAAAGACGCCGCTGCCGCCCCCAAACCCAGCGGCAACGTCGCTCCCGCGCAGCTCGTCCCGCTGACGTACTACCCTCTCGAGACGCATGCGACGCTGAACCGCAACGTGCGACGCATCGCAGGCAAGCCGTACTCAAAGTACTTCCGCACGTCGCTCGACATCTACAGCGACGTGACGGAGGCGATCCGCAGCCCGATGGTGCAGTCGGGCTACCTCGCGCCGGCGCAGGCGTGCAAGCTCCTCGACCCGGGCCACCACGCGCACGAGAACGGGTGGATGGGGCTGGACGACGGCGGGGCGTACGTGGCGTCGCGCACGCGCTTCGGCGCCGACGTCACGGGCGACATGATCCGGTGGTGGTTCTGGTGGCACTCCCTCGAGAGCGAGCGCTACGCCCTCTGGTTCCCGCACTGCCACGTCCGGGTGGTGGTGGCGTCCGGGGCCGACAGGGCCCTGCTGGAGGACAAGTCGGTCCCGCACGTCCGCAAGTGGCTCGGGGTGACGCACCGCGTCACCGAGCACATTGGCGCCAAGGAGCTGTCGGTGCACCTGCGCTTCGTCGACCCGGCCACGTACGGCCTGCCGTGGGACAAGCTCAAGGCCGCGGGGTACGAGGCGGCCGTGTGCGCCGAGGTGAGGGACGGCTGGGAGCCGCGCCTCAAGATCGGCGACTTTGTGCACCTGTGGCGCCGCGACTCCGCCACGGGCCAGCTGGAACTGAGGAGCAGGTACTGGTTCGGAAACGAAGTCGGCCTGGATCTCCCCTTCGGCTTGAGGATCCCGCTCGACGTGCCGGCCCGCCTGCTTGGCATCAAGAGGATGAGGGCCGGTCCGACGCTGGCCTACGAGCACTTCATCCACGACCAGACCGAGTTCACAAACCTGGCGAGCTTCCTACCGGCGCTGTATGCGGATTGGAAAGCGGGCAAGGTGTAAGGGGGAAAGGGGGTATGTCTGGTGATTTTGCTACTTTCGTTTTGTTTTTTGGTTTGAACATTTTGAGTTTTCGGTTGTCACGCGGATGTTGGCGTTTTGCTGGAATAGGGTGCGAATTGGTTGCGGTTGGTTTCCCTGAAACGTTTCAAGTTGAAATTGAGGACCTGGCTTGGCTTTTGTTTTCTTGCTCTGCACTAGTTCTGGGACTTGCACCGATGACACCGATGATAAGGCGTATGTTCAAAATACCTTGGGAAAGTGTATTTTTGCGCGGCTTCTTTGGTATGCGAGTATTTTGGTAGTCTTATTTGGAGGTTGCCTGTTGGTCTACCACAACGTATTCGGATCACCGGGTATTGTAGTATACCCCTCCCATAGTTTAAATTGCCCAAAACATACTGCTACGATGCGCAGAACAGAAGACCAGCACATGACGACTTACTGTAGTATTGATTATATTGAACGCGCGCTTGTCGGATATACCCGGACTTGATCGAAAAGACTGCATTGATTTGGCCATGTCGTATTGCGACATTAGCATGGGTTGGTTCGCGATCCTGTAAAAGTGCAATGCGGTACCATTTTGCCAAGCCATGGATTATCAATCAAACCAAGGACGAGGTGCACAAACCCTTCTTGACAGCCTAACTACTTTAGTAAAAGGTAAGCAAGGGTAGAAAGCCTTGGGCGGCTCCAGCAAGGGCTGGCTGTACAGTGGAACGAGTTGGATGTAAAACAGGATGATGACAAATGTGCAAACACCCATCGAGCATGTTGACAGTAGGTATGCATATTCTGCTACGTGTCACTGGTCGGTTGCCCAGAGGGCTTATATAAAGGCTTGTACATGGTATTTGGACTTGTGCAGCTTTTCCCTGTTGTAATTCGGAATTAAAATAGATCGACGCCAGGAGCAGTCGCGTATAACCATCATAAATATAGCAACTGCCATCAACGTCTTCCTGGCTATACACAAACGCGCCCACCAAAAAAATGTCTAAACTATTCACCCCTCTTAAGGTCGGTAGAGTCCAGCTGGCCCACCGAATCGCCATGGCACCCATGACTCGGTTCCGCGCCGACGATGATCACAGTCCCAACAGCATGGTCAAAGGTGAGTACAGTAGTTGTTAGACTGTCCCTTGAAAACGAAACCAAACCAAACCAACCCAAACCAAGACAAGATCACTAAAACAAAACCCGACAAAACCAGAATATTATGAGCAGCGTGCCTGCGTCCCGGGAACCCTCCTCATCACCGAAGCGACCCTGAACTCGTCCCGCTCAGGGGCCTACGCCAACGTGCCCGGCATCTGGACCAAGGAGCACATTGCAGGCTGGAAGCAGGTGACTGATGCGGTGCACGCCAAGGGCAGCTTCATCTACCTCCAGCTGTGGAACCTCGGGCGGACCGGGGACCCCTCGGCGTCGTCGCAGGAGCTGCTGTCGTCGAGCGCCGTCCCCATGGACGACAAGAGCCCGACGCCGAGGGAGATGACGGAGGAGGACATCCAGCAGGCGATTACGGACTACGTCACGGCGGCCAAGAACGCCATCGAGGCGGGCTTCGACGGCGTCGAGATCCACGCCGCAAACGGCTACCTCATCGACCAGTTCCTGCAGGACACCTGCAACAAGCGCACCGACGGCTGGGGAGGTTCCGTGGAGAAGAGGGCCCGGTTCGCCCTCGAGGTGACGCGCCTTGTGATCGACGCCGTCGGCGCCGACAGGACCGGCATCCGACTCAGCCCCTACAGCGACTACCAGGGCATGCTGATGGCGGACACGACCCCGACGTTTGGGTACGTGGTCGATCAGCTGAAGCCGCTGGGGCTGGCGTACGTGCACTTTATCGAGTCGGAGGAGGGCGACGACAGGAGCGTCGACTGGCTGGTCAAGAGGTATGGCAACGCCGGGCCGGTGGTTGTGGCTAATGGCTTCTCAGCCGAGTCTGCAAAGACGGCGGTCGATGACACGTACAAAGATCTCGATGTTGTCATTGCCTTTGCGCGGCTTTTCATCCCGAACCCGGACCTGGTGTTTAGGATCGCGAAGGGGGTTCCGGTCGAGACGGCTGATTTTACTGATGATTTCTACGAGGCCAAGACTGCCAAGGGTTACATCGACTTCCCCTTTAGTTCCGAGTACCAAGCGTCTGTAAAGGCTAACTAAAGGGGGTGGTGTGAGGTGTGAATTAAATTATAATAGATGGAGAGTCTTTGTATTGGGGCTACAGATATCACAGAGTACAGATACATTTGTTACAAGCCAGTAAAAATATAGTTTTGCATGTTTGTAACGTGCATACTTGCATCCGAAAGGCTAAAATTAATATATGCTCAAGCAGTGCATATTATTAGGGAGGTATAATTAATGGACGCCACCAACATGCCATGGTTGTCTGAATAACAGCGTCAGCTAGACTGGGTCACTATCAACTCTCAAAAAAGGCCATCATCAGCAATCACTTTGCTCGCTGAAATAAATAAAACTCGCCGAGACAGTTTAAGCGGCACTATGCCCACTGCGTCGACGGAGACGATATGTTCCGAATATCCTTGCCTGAGAATGGGGGGGTCTCGGCTCAAAGTACCAAGTTAGGCTCCTGCCGCCGTGCATAGCACCTCAACCAGCACCTACACAGGCATGTTCTATACTGCGATGGCGAATTAGTGCAGATTTAACAATAACGGCTGAGAGATTGTAGAATGGCTAGACGACTAGTCTAGAGGACCCTCAACGTGTCATTGTGCTTTTTCGTGTGTGCGTTTGCCTATGGCCCTGGCACACTTTGTTGTTCACCTTGGGGAGATAACTTTGTCCCAAAAGATAAATGGGGAATTGAACCCAACAATCGAGGCCATTATAAGCTTTTCATGCCTTTGCTTCCCTTCTCCCTGGCTCCGCTCGATAGTATAGTCCGTCGCGCCCAAACACGCAACTTGTAGGACACTGCCCTGCGTCATCGTGTGCGTCTGCCGCAGTTAGAGGCCCAAGTGGGTTCGACTTTAAGCAAGGGTCGCAAATTACGAGCGAGATGTCGCCCAGACCATGTCCCGGTGTATTTTTGCCGGTTGCTGGGCTGGTCTGGATCTAGTTGTGATTATGAACAAGGAGAAATGGGGATATTTACCGATTCCATGGCTCGTCACTAATCGGCCCATCGAATCCCAACAAAGCTGTATGCAATGAAAAAAAAAAAAAACCTCTAGGGAGTTGGGCTGTCAAGCAATTGTAACAGGAGAGAACCAGGGCTGTGCTTCAAGACAAACATGGTAGTGCTCAAAGAGATCCAACGTCTCTCTGGAGAGTCACTTCAGTTGATGGTTCTGGCAGCAGATGGACCCTTTGGCCCTGAGCTACCGTGATTCCTGCGTCGTATTTCTCCAGGGACAACTTTACTCTTGGGTACATTGGATCATCAATCGACGCTCAATTTCCTCGACCTGTACACTCTCGGCATATACAGCTTATAAACAATACTAGAGTCAAATATTGGTATTGTCTTCCTATCGACTTGACTGGTGGCTGTCCCATATAGAAAGATTAAACCAGTCGTACAGTGTGGTAACAGAGCAATTGCCATCCTGCCAGTTTGTTGTAGCAGATTATCGACCAGTTCGGAAACAGGCACTACTCCAGCTTTATGATCATTGAGGTATTCTAAGTCTCCGACGAGGTTCGCAGGGCAATCGAATCCGTAGCCTAAAGGATCGGAGGAGGCGGTTTCGGCTCGGTAGTGTATCTGAACGCAAAATCGGGGGTGTCTATAACCTGTTAAATACTCATGTGGTTCAATGTCAGAAACGTAAGCATTTGCATCGGCTGTAGAGGCTTTCCCTTCTGACTCCCTCCATCTGATGCTCTACAAGGGGGAAGAATACACGGCGAATATTTCATGGTTCGGCAATCATCAGGCTCATCCCAAAGAAACATTTGCGAGTTGGAGTAAGCTGCACGTTGACAAGATCATCTGCTTGTCGTTATCGAGCTTTGTTTCGTCTTTCTGGTGACTTTTCTCGTTGTGGTTAGCTCGAGTTTGTTGAGATTCCGCGGTCTTGTCCGACGGATGACAAGAAGGCGACGAGGATAGTTGATTTTACCGGACTCGCGCGAGGCGGACTGCCAAACATTGGATGACTGCGAGTCGCACCACAAATGTGGCTAATGATTGGCCAAGAGAACGACAGATCAAGCCGTACAAGTGCAAGTTCTGCCAAGATTGCAAGCTTCACAGTTTTGTTGACACCGAACTCGATCAATGAACAGTGAGAAGCTATACGCAAATCACCCCAAGTGAAAGTCTTCACCAACTACACTTGGAAGCAACAACCATCACAGCTGTTCGGAAGTTGTTGACTCGTCTTCAAAGGGAGCTGCACGCAAAGGACAAACATAGCGAGGCCCAAGCACCCACGAAAAAGAGGCGGGTAGGGCTTCAACCTACGTCCTCCTTGTACTATACAATTTACAACTCATTCCAACTGGGTCCTGCACTCTCGGTTCCGACATCACCGCGACCAAGGCAGCACGGAAGTAATGCAACGCAACCACCGAAATTCAAACCTCGGAAACTGATCAGAAATCGGTAGCCGCCTCAACGCCTCCGCTGCATACATCTAATGTATTGCAATCAAGTCCTCTGACAGTTAATTCGTGTTCGTCTCCACTTCCTTGATCCGGTATATTCTCATGTTGGGGGAATGGTTGTCAGTAGAGCAACGCAGCTTGTCGGATCTACGGGCCTCCTTTACAAAACGTCTCAACCACAAATATTTTCGGTTCCCTCTTTGTTCTTTTGCCCGGTTCTCTTCGGCACGTTTCTACTCCGCGGCAAAGCGTCCGCGCGCGCCGGACTAACCCCCTGGTTTCGGTGAGAAAGTCTACATGGGGAAAGCAGCGAGCAAACATGCGTGGGGTGTGTGTTTTATTTTAGTAAACGGGAACTTGAGGCGTGTAAAGTAACTAAAAATATAATAACAATGGGAAGGGGGGGTGCATTAGTCAGATTGAGCCTCTTTTCATCCTTGCGGAACACCCCCTTAAGGGTTAAAGACGGAGGTCTACAGTCAACCAGGATAATAAAGGTTTACTACCAGGGTACTTTGCAGGGTATAATGTGGATATCTTTGGTCGATTTATTATGCAAGTGGATATAAAGGTATTGAAAGGGCAAAATATATAGGATTGGTACATGCTATACCCTTATTAAATGAAATTGGATTTTGCCCATTATTCCAGTAACTTTTTCTTTATTCAATTTGAAAGCCTGCAGTCCCACCAAAAAACCCAGTTTTGTACCTGCTATATACCCTGCAAAGCACCCTGGTAGCAGCCTTTATTATCCTGGTTGACTGTAGAATCGGTAAAAACAAATAGTTGGACCCAGACCAAGACGGCACATCATCTCTTGGAAAATACTGGGACCTGGGCGGGCGTGCCAAGGTGTCAGTTGCAAAAACGTGTTAGTACTATACAACGATCCAGGACGACGGTCCGGTTACATAGTGGTTCTCATTAGTATCTACGTCCTTTTCAATTTTACATTTTACACCATGTAGTAAATGACTATTTGTGAGCTCAGATGCTAGATTGAGTTAAGATTAACACTTTGGTAGGTTGCTTGCGTACCTTGTTTACATGAATTTTCTAGTCGATTAGCCCTCGCTCGCACTTTAAAGCTAATCGAATCGCCATTTGCATGTAAAACGAAGTCTACATATAGAACTAACCGCATGAGCTAGGGTCGCTACCTTCGAACAGTCCACCCAATCGCTCCAAAGAACGCTTCCTGACTAAAACCAAAGAGACAAAACCTTTGCACGACATACAATCATATAAAATTCCGTGGTTCAAGTCACGAATGACGCTGATGCAGGGACTGAAACGCAACGTAGACGCACCCCTTGCCAATAATAGTCCCAAGCAACAAAATACTCTCCAAAAACTACCACTAATCGTAAATTACCCACGTTGACCACATGTCATCCCTCCTTTTTTGTCCCTCAGGTCAACCGAATGATCCCACGACGGGGACAGGGGACAAACATCGGATGGCCCCTTCACCCGTCCCCGTTGCCCCGCAAGTAATGGGTACCTACGGATGATTCCACCCCGTGTGGTACGTGCAGCATCTCTTGGGGCCCTTTGCTCCATTCCCTCGTCTCGGACCCGCCTTTCGGTCTAGAACCTTGTTTATTGGACATGGCATCGTACTACTGCAGAACTGTGTGACGCACAACTCGCACGGTACCTTGCAGGCTGACGACGACAGCCTGCCCCTTGCGACCCTTACCCGCCTTCGTATCCTCTCGCTTCTGATTCCTGCGTCTCGGAAATCAAATTTGGAGTACGTTAAGTGATTTTTCTTTTTCAATTCAAGCAGGGAAGCCATCGCATCCAAGTGCTCGACACTCCCGTGCAAATCGCTTGCCAAGCCAGAAACAGTCAATCCGTCGATCCAGAGCGAGCTCGTAAGACAGATGTCAAGAAGGAGAGATAAATCGTGGGTTTGTATTGGTAAAGTGGGCATTTGCAAACAAGAGAGGAATCTCTTGTCAGATCGGACCGGCAAAGCTTGGCGATTGGTGATTTACTCCAGGTTTTGCTTTCCTACCCGTGCCATTGGACTTGGCCAGAACTTGCAAAGAATCCAAGGAAAATCACTTGTCTTGGCTAAAGCATGGTTGCACTTCGTCTCAATGCTGAGGTAGGATTTCAACCTCGTCTTGATAATCTATCAAATCGTTTGCAGAAAGCAACAAAACAACCAGAAAAATACGTGCCAGAGCCAGAAAAAGACAGGCCAGAAACCAGAACCCAAGTCCAAAATAAATTAAAAAGTACGATTACCTCAAGACCCCAAGTCCGGGGCGAGCTAGTCCATCTTTGACTGCTATCTTTAGACACGGGCACAAGACATCAGATGGTTACATTTTCCCTTCCTCCAACAAGCAATTTAGCTGGGGCGTGCCTCTTACTCCAAATTCCAACGCCGCGACAGCAGATTTGCCGCCTGTCAGGTACGGATATTTTGTTGACAAATAAGCAAAAGAGGGGGAAAACGGCAACCCCTCCCTATGGTTGCGTCCATCTTGGGATGTGTTATTCCAAATCAACACCGTCAACCAGGGGCCATGCTGGGAGATCATCTTATTGTGCTATACTCATCTGATCGAGACATCAGACGGGGTTCGATTCCAGGAGAGGAAATCTCTGACGAGATTCGAGTGGCGAGTGGCGACTGTCCGTGTCAGTCGCCAGAGGCGTGCCTGTTGGTCATTTTGCATTCGCTGCTCTTCCTTAATCCATACCCTTACCTTGGACTAAAATTGAGACCAAGACACGGATCTCAGAGCTATCACTAGAAAGAAGGACCAGCCAAGGCTGCGCAAATCATGCCTTCAGCTCAGATCGTTGGACTGTGGCGATAAAACAGACACAAAAAGGCCTCAGCTTGGGTAACCCTAGATGCTGAGAATTATGGATAAAACGGCCTCCTATCAGCAAACAAAGCTTGTCGTGCCGCGCGTTTCCAACAGAGTACCAAACAAATCTAGTCGGCTGCGACAAGAGAGGACAAAAAGACGAAGCAGCCGCAAAAAAAAGGCGGGAAGCAAACCACTCATTACCATGGATTATCCATGCCAGAAAAGGGTTTATAGAGTTTTCTGCGCCGTCGCATAGTTGGCTCCCGCTCGGGTGCTATCGTTCCCGTGTAGAGTTTAAGCCTAAAGCGCTTAAAGAACTAACACCACTAATAGGGGGTTGGTAAGAAGCTGGCAAGCTGGCATCCGTAACTAGCAGAACAGGGCTGCCAATCCCGGCGTATCGCTGCAGGCAAACAAAAAGAGATGTTGTCCCCGTCCCCTGGGATCGCGTTAGTCATGTCTCTAATCCACACTCTAATTCCTTTTTGTTTCATCATTAGTGTGGAACGAAACTCTAACCGATGGTCGGTCATCCAGTTGGCCTAAACATATTTGTGCCTTGGATTGTGTAAGTGGTCTGGCAGGATGCCTACTATCGACGACTTGCAACCATCATCCCAGCTGTGAAAAAGCCCGTGAACCTCCCTGGACGTCGCTGCATGTTCGATATCAGCCCAGGACACAGCTGCGAACTGCAACCACGTCAGGTCGAGAGTAGTATGCGCGTCGTGAATACCATACTGAACCAAAAAAAAGTGAGGTAAAGGCCATGTGCAGGTTCGTCTTGTTCCACCGCCAAATTGTAGCCTGCATTACACAAAATTCGCTCTACAGGGTCCAGGTCTAATTTACCAAAACTCCCAAATTATTCACTACCATGCCGTCGCAAGCAACGCGGTTGGAGACTCTGTTGCAGTGGCGGTGGACCTTCCCCCCAAGATGATGCTTACTTTGGAAATATCACTAAGCTTGTTTCTCATTTGGGACTCCGCACTGCTCCGCTATAGGCTCGCTAACGAACCACTGGTGACATGCCACAATGACATTCGCGGGCCTGGCCTCCGCGGCCCCGATCTTCGCGACCGCCTACGTCGTCTGACAGCCCCTCCCTTGTGAGGTAAGCCGGGACGACGATGGAGCAGGGTATCGCCGGTCTAGATGTCACACGGGGGTGTCGGAGGCGTGAGGGTGTGCGATGGGTAGGGCATGCCAAGGACTGTCACCACGACGCCTAAGTACCTAAACATCTAGCCCAGCATCGATGTAGCCCATTCCCCCGGAATCCGATTATATATATCGAGGTTCCGAACGTCTAGTTCGTCTGTCATTCTCTTCTGTCCTCATCCGCTTCTTCATTCCTTCCTTTGAAGTCTTGAACCATTCTTTTCTTCGATTCTTTAGGTTATTCAACGCAGTGCGTGAGTGCTATACCATTGTTGAGGATCTGCGAGACAGTCCTTACTTTGATTCAAATTTACTTCACTCTCTTTTATCCTTTCTTTCACGGTACTGAACTTAAACAACATCCATTCTTTGATCATTCAAGATGCATTTCGGAAAGATTGCCCGTTTCCTGGCGGTTTTCGCTGCGGCGACTCCCATTCTGGCCCAAGAGGTTGCCGCCGATGACTTTGATGTCGTCGAGCGCCGCTATATTGTAAGTCATCATATCTTGAAGTCTTGGCTCGCTACGGCCTGCCATTCCATCTCAGCATCTTTTCGAGCCTTTCCATCACAGTAGGACTAACATATTTGACCCCGGGAACAGGGTGGTTCTGCCGCTATCGCTGGACTGGTCGTCCGGGATGAGCCTAGCATTCTGATCGCCAAGGACGAGGATTCCGCAGATGTTACCATCCGCGATATCCTTGACGACTCTGAAGAGGAGCCTGCCGTTCAGGCTCGCGACCCTCAGGCGAAGAAGAGGCGCCGCGGAAAGCGTGGAAAGGGAAAGCGCCGAAACAACGCAGCCGCAGCGAAGGCCAAAACTGTTAGGCGCGATGAAAACGAATCGACTGAATTCGAAGCTGCTGAATTGGAAACCCGCGATATTGAGGTTGAGGAAACCGAGGAGCCTGCCGTCGAAGTTCGTGACCCTCAGGCGAAGAAAAGGCGCCGCGGAAAGCGTGGAAAGGGAAAGCGCCGAAACAACGCAGCCGCAGCGAAGGCTAAAGCTGTTAGGCGCGATGAGGACGAATCGACTGAATTCGAGGCTGCTGAGACCGAATCAACTGAACTGGAAACCCGCGATGTTGAGGTTGAGGAAACCGACGAGCCTGCCGTCGAAGTTCGTGACCCTCAGGCGAAGAAAAGGCGCCGCGGAAAGCGTGGAAAGGGAAAGCGCCGAAACAATGCAGCCGCAGCGAAGGCCAAAACTGTTAGGCGCGATGAGGACGAATCGACTGAATTCGAGGCTGCTGAGACCGAATCAACTGAATTGGAAACCCGCGATATTGAGGTTGAGGAAACCGAAAAGCCTGCCGTCGAGGTTCGTGACCCTCAGGCGAAGAAAAGGCGCCGCGGAAAGCGTGGAAAGGGAAAGCGCCGAAACAACGCAGCCGCAGCGAAGGCCAAGGCCAACTGAGAGCCATCAACGCATTCTTCCCTACTCAGAGCTGCATCTTCCTTCGACTAAAGCGCAGTCGATGCATGCGCCCCTTGGGGCTCTCTGAATTAGCAAGAGGCTGATCATGGCTGAGAATGGACTGTGTTGATTTTGATTTCTTTTCGCTTGTCTTTTAATGATTTTACTGTTTTTGCGCAATTGGGTGGGTGACTGGGCGGAATTAATTCACCATATCAGGTGGAATTTGTTGCCTTGTGCTTTAGATCGATAGTGGAACGTATTAACGTTAGCTTCGCAAACATTATGCTCATCACTGCCTTACATTCAGTGTCAATTCATTCGGAATGTACTCTTTTGGTCGACGGGGCGCTCTGCGGCCTTGCGCATGAAGATGGGCGTTATTTTGTTGAGGGCAGTTGCTTCGTGTTTCGAATCAATGCCTCTGCCAGTTGCTAGCACAAGACAACTGGAATGGCACCTGTGCGACCAATTATTCACCAAGTGTCAGGTGCATGGCTGATATAAGGGTTAGGGCCAGAGCTTGTGTCCCACTTTTCCTGCCTTTGCTGTCTGTTGACGAGATCTTCAGGGTCCAACTTCACGTCGGCTTGACTTGCCCATCATATCGCGACTTTTCCACCAACCTCGGCTGCCAAGCCTGGGTACGAATGCTCAATCATTGCGTTCTAAAAGGTCATCTTGGCACTGACCTTTGTTACCTACGCTCATTCTACGGCTCACTTCAGTCTGGCCTTCAACACGGCGGCCTTCCAACACGCAATCGTAGCAAGAATGCGCACCTGGCCACATCACATTGCTGCCCTCCAATACAGTTCACGGTATATCCGCCTTGCCTTCTTGGAAGCGCCCAAACTTGAATGACTACAATGCTTGTCGGTGCTTCCAAGCCGGGATATTGCGGGTTTCGAATCGATGACAACCACAATGGCACAATAATGGTCGTTGTCAGCTTGCAGCACGACAAAGGTTCATTCTTCTCCTGTTTCTACCAAGGTTTCGTCTTTTCCGCCGTCAATTGGCATCTTCATCATCCTAGTTATCGCTCTTGATGCATTTCTACCGGCCTCGTACGACTGAAACACTCATTACAGGCAGACCAGCGTGTCAGCACAACCAACGCAAGCGTCTGTTCATGCTAGTCTTCAAGGCAGAATCGTCTCCCACTTTCAGGTCCAGCAATAGCTATGCGGGATATCCCACCCACCATGCTCAGAGAGACCGACAGTGTCTGGATGCCAAGACTCGTCCTAAAATGGACCTGAAGCTGCCGTCGTGGACGCTATCTTGAGGACAACCGGGTAAGCTCTGTCACCAGCGAGTCGTTTGGCGGTCAAGGCGACGAAGATGTCTGACCTCTGGCTTTAGCTGTGTGCGCTCAAGTTCGAAATGAAGTGCTTCGTCTTGTGTGGTAGAGGGCCATAATATCATGTCGTTTTACGGCTATGATATGCGTTTGCACACTACCGCGTGCCCTGAACCAATGGCCCACTTTACAACTACGGAATTCGAGATCGGTCACTTGCGTGAGCGATAAAAGTATCTCCGAAATATCTTGGCTTACATATTTGATCCATAGGGCCCAGAGCCCCGAATGGTACATACCCATACAAACCTTATGCGCAATAAGCGCGCAAACCTTAGCAACTTGTTAGAGTCTGGGCAGAAGCTGACCTATACAGGACCGTGGAGACATACCCCAGGGGTGCGTCAGATCGACGATGGAAAGATTAGCTGCAGGTAAGCTTTTAACGTTTCCGTTTTGGTGAGAAATGAAGCGAGTCACTGGTTTGCAGACTACATTGTTGGCTTGGCAAGTTGCATATAAAGGTCAGACTCTCGCGTAAAGCTAACACGAACCAGCCAGTTCCCGCAACAAATTGAGTTGATGCTAATCAGCTTGCGTCGTTGACACCGGCACATACATCTCTGAATAAGTCTCTGCCTTTGTACAGAAATACGACTCATTAACGGCAGTTGTTACGGCTAATATGTTGATCCCTACCGACCCACCACAACAAACGATGCCCTCCTTGTAGGAGTCGGCTGCTGCTAACTTTCGTAAGTGACGCCGGCCCCATGTGGAACTGTGGCCTCCCGGCAGGCTTTGAGGATAGCACAGTGGCCCAGCTTCGTTAACTCGGCCACGAAATCAGTAATCATGGTCAAGTTCACCATCTCGTTCGGTGTTAGCTGCCGCCGCCGCCGCCGCATATCCTTGATTAGGTCCTCGACCGATCCGATTAGCTCCAGGTCCTCTTCGGAGGACGCGTCCAGCGGGTTTAGGAGAACGTTGCAGAATATCGTCAAGATGGCCGACATGGGATAGAAAAAGAGCATCCTATGCATTGGGACGAAACCCATTGGCGTCAGCCACATGAACAACCTATACGGTCCAGGGGAATAATTAGCCTGGCGCGCCATCCAGCAATCCTACTCACCAAAATACCATGCCATGCCTGCTCATGGTGGCCGTGCGCAGGTACAGCAGTGTAGACCGGCTCGCCTGCACAGCCAGCGCCTGGCTGGAGCTAATGCCTGCCATCTCGCCGCCCTGCGTCCATGCCCGGCATCGTCCAGAGGCCCGGTGGATAGTCCCCATAAGGTAGTGATAATCGAAATGCATGATGAGGTCGCTCGAGTGCCATCTGCTCTTGTCCTTGTCTCTGATCTCATCGTTGTCGCTGTCGCTGCCCTCATACTCGTTCTCGTGGGCTGACTCGGACGGTAGCGATGAAGCATTGGTCATGGGCCTCCACGTCGTTGATCCGTCACTGCCTGCATCCTGTATCGATGATGGTGCTGTGGAGAGGGGTTGTTGCTGCTGCTGCTGTTGCTGCTCATAGCATGCAATCGGACCTTGCTGAAATGGCCCTGCAGGCGACCCGCCTTGCGAAGTCATTGCCTCGGTTCTTGTCTCGGCTGGGCTGGTACCTGGTGTGGAACCTTTCCTCCGCATATTGGGCCTGGTTGGCACCATGAGCATCGGCCTGTGCTGGGGTGGTAAGGAGCTTCTCCACCTGTCCAATTCCTCATCCAGCTCGCGGATATCTCGCAGAAGTTGAGCGTCCGACTTGCGCAGTGACGTGACAGAATACAGTAGCTTGCTAACACGAGACTTGATCATGGCTATACGCAGGCTGGCTGGGTCCAGCTTTTCCTTGAACTCAATCTCTTCCCTCAGTGTCAGGCTGTACTTGTTGAAGCCCGTATTGCTGTTCGGCATCTTCTTATCGAGAGGGAGTCCTTCGACATCAATTGACCATGACCCCTCGAGGATGGAAAGATCACAATAGTCGTTGTCCATGCTTGGTGGTAGGCCTGTTCGCAACTCGAGCTCCTTGTCAATCAGGTAGCAGATGCGATACAGGTTTCGCATATGCCTCCGCAGCCGAGCGTCGGGCGTTTCCGGTGGCTTTGTATTGACTTGGTCGCCTTGGTCGGCCGAATCGCCAATGTGCATGTCATTCAAGTCCGGTGGCCCGAGGGGGTCATCGTTCCCGGAAAACCCGGCACCATAGGGGGTGTGACCCCCGAGCATGAATAATACCCGGACAGCCGAGGTGTGAAACAAGCCGGCCGCTTGTAGTTGACCGGTAAGTGTGTGAAATATGCACTTTGGAGTTGTCAAGGATTAGCAGGCAAAAAGCATCCATTACAAGGGCACACGGGGACAAGACATACCAGCATCGTTAACGTCTCTACCGTCACAACCGAGGCGGCGGGTATAAACTCGGGAAAAATCAAATGGGCAGCAGCAGCGTATGCATCTCCATTTATTGGAGGCAGCCCCGCGTCTTTGTCGGTCTCTATCAAAGCCACCAAGGACATGAAGGCAAATATGCATGCCTTGGCGCACAGCGCCTCCATGCCTCTTCTAGATCGGTATTCATCTGCAAGTCGCCGTCTTCGACGTTGTTGCCACGCGCTGCCGCCTTCGGCTTCGACATCCGTTGACTTTTCGGTCGGTGAGCGACTTGGGTCCCGACTCGTTGTGCCGCTTCTTTCCCCTTGCTGCTTATCCTCTTCCGGTTGGTAGTACGAGTAAGCGGTTTCGATGGTCGCGGCGAAAAAAAAAGGGTCAACCACGGGTACACCAACGCCGAGAGAAGATTGTCGATAAAGTCGAACGCAGTACTCGAGCAGGGACCGGTCTGGCAGGTCGGCGGCCGGGGGTCTCTTGAGGACGGCAGGCATGTCCCCGACGCTCAGGTGACCCTGTTCGAGAAACCAGCCGTCTGGTCGCGTCTGCCATAGTAGTCCGTCGTCGTAGCAGTTGCTCGTCGTGCTCTGATCGTCTGGGTCGACCGAGCCCCGGGTCGGAATGCTTGCCCGAGTGGAGGCCGTCCTGGGGCCCGACGGGGCACGCCATCGTGCGAATATGTTCTCGAACTGGGGCTCCACGCCGGACCTTTCCCTGATCCAGTCCAAGCCGGTATCAGAAAAGTAAGGAACGCCATTGAAGGGGCTGAGCTCGCCTAGGTCCATGCCGGCAAAGTACAGTTTGCCAAAGCCCATGTCGCGGGGAATGGCAGCCGTGGAGCCGTATCCAAATCCACCGGGCATGTGCGAGGGCATGGAAGGAAACGGTGAGGGGCCGTTTTGTTGTTGGCCCATCTCGACATGATGGTCAATCGGTGCTCCCCTCGAGGCTCCTTCCTCAACTTTTATCGTGGGCCATGGCTGTGATCGAGTCTCGTTGTTACGATTCCGACCGGGGCTGGATGTTGCGGGCGAGGGAATGGCTGACGATCCGTCCCCTAGAAGGTCAGCGGCGAGGGCGGCAGCCTCATCGAGAACTGTATCAGGCCTTGGCTGCCCGGACGGTTCGATTCGGGTGTGCCGAGCGGCTTCAAGTATCTGTTCGATCCGGTCCATACGACGTGCCAGGTCGTTTTGCGAGCGACTGATATATGAATAGTTCATCGTAGATTCTCGTGTCAGCTTCGCCACTCGTTGTCGACGTCTCGGCATTTGCCACATACCGAGTCGCCGCTTGTGCTGGCTTGGCAGCCTTCCTCCTGATGCTCGTTTCTCTATTAAACGTGCATGGCAGCCCTCGCTGCTTGCACCAATTACATTGCGGCAAAGATCCATGACACTGGATCTATGACCAGAGTCCTAAAGTGTAAGCATGCGCAACACCATTTTGGTAGGCCATGCCAAGTGACGCACGTACCTTGCGCCTGTGACAAGAGTCACAAGCCTTCTTCCTCCCCACCATTTGTAGCTTTGATGTTTTGGTCTTGCACGTGATGAACGAGATATACTTTGTGCTTTTTAGGTAGTGTGCAGTGTAGGTTGTTGCCAAGTGCAAGCGGAGCTTGGGGGATATATTAGTTTGTAGTTCATCGTTCTCGGTAGGAGAGGGGGGGACGGTTAAGACCGGAAGCTTCGGTGGGGCTCTTCGGCTCAGGCCGCTCCTGCGGTGGTTGCCCTTTGCTGTTTACATGCGAGGTGCCTGAGTTGAGGGGGATGGGTTGAATTTCACTATTAAAATAGGAAGTACGGTGATGGGGGGGGGGATAAATGTATGGCCATCAAATGAGAAAAGGATATTTAAAAAATAAGAATAAAATAAGAAAATAAAAACAGGTACGGGTGAGCATAAGACCAAGATCCACAAGAAGGCGGAAGCAAACTGCCTCATTTGCTGTGGGTACACCCAGGTTAAGTGTTCAAGCCCGTGAAGGTTGCGAAACAGCAGACGAGGCGATTCGGAAGCTGCTCCGAAGTCTATTTGAGTGGGCGCAGCATTCACCGGTAACTCGACTGTCAGGGGTATCCTCCCTTGTGCACTGAATCATTTAAAAGGAGAAAAACAAAAGAATTAGAGGGGGAGGAGAAAAGATCATACTGTAGGTTGCCCTACCTAGGCAGCAGGCCATAGTGTCATCATGTACCCAAACGTCAACTGACTCGAAACTAGACCGATTCGGGATGAAGAATTCGCGCGCGAAAAAGTTTAAATCATGCTCCAGGGGCATATCTTTGTGCCCACATGTCGATAATTGTGTGATATGCGGGGGTTTTTTTTTTTCTTTTTTTTTTTCTTCTTCATATCGATGCAAAAATCAGATTCGACCGCAGATCGCAGAATGTACCAGTAGGCAAGCAAGCGATGATCAAAACTTGCCCGGTTAGGAAGCATAGCAGGTGGATAAGTGGAACACTATTCAGGACTGATCGTACTTGGCTTGCGTTAGTCTGCCCAGACTAGAATTGAATGAAGCGGATATATGCCTAATTGCAGTGAAAACATGCTTGGTATGTCGTAGTAACACTGAAGGTGATGCGCATGGTGTGGTTGGAAATGCTTTTCCAATTTTAAAACGGTAGAACAAGGTTTCATAGGCATGTTGAAGGTGGACCGGGAGTCGATAGCAAAAAGCACTGCAACGTTCCCAAGTGGAAGGCCCCTGTGCGATATGGATAACTAACTTTAATATGTCATTTGCCCAACAAGGGAATACAACTTGGTGGCAACTTTTAGCGCCCCCAGTGTGCAGGGCTCATGATGGAAATTTGGCTAATCTTTAGATCCGAGCCCATGACTGCTTTCCACGTATCATGTACTTTGTAGGTAGTTCTGTACTTTTGCAGCTGCATCGGGGTTAAATGCACGGATTAGCAGACCACATCGGGACGATTGGGTGGGGGTTTCCCGTGAAGGAAAGAGGCGTTCGCGGCAGAACTTTTTGCTCTGGCTGATTTTTTTGTTCTGATCCCGCGCAGTCGAAAGCATGTTTGATGTACCCACGAACAAATAAGATAAAAATAAGAAAAACTGCTAGTAGGGATTTGTCCAAAGTAGCAACAAAGCACCCCAATCTGAATCAGTCGCCCTACAGAACGTTATCCAATTACTACCCGTCATGAACGGCACCTCCACAGTCCCCAGAGGCATCCATGTCGCCATCGTAGGCGGTGGGATCACGGGCGTGGCTCTGGCACTGGGCCTGCAGAAGCGGGGCGTGTCATTCACCTTGTACGAACGTGCCCGAGAGATCCGCGAGATTGGGGCCGGCATTGGGCTGTCGCCAAATGCGGAGCGTGCCATGGGGATGCTGGACCGCGAGAGCGTCCTCGAGGGATACAAGCGCATCGCCACGCCAAACGGCGTCGACGAGTTCCAGTGGGTCGATGGCTTCAGGACGGACGAGCTCATCTTCACCCTGCATATGGGCAAGGATGGATTCCAGGGTTGTCGTCGGTCGGACCTGGTCGACGAGTGGTTGAAGTCCATCCCGAGTCACCGCATCAGCCTCGGAAAGGAGGCCAACTCCATCAGGCAGGACGATGGCCAAGGTGGAGTGGAGATCACCTTCAAGGACGGGACCACGGCCACAGCCGATGCGGTGATAGGATGCGATGGCATCTGGTCACGCGTACGCGAGATCCTGTTGGGGTCGGACAACCCTGCCTCCCATGCCGGATACAGTGGCAAGTACTGCTTCCGAACTCTCGTCCCATACGAACAAGCCAGGGAGCTACTGGGCCACGAGCGTGTGCACACCCGCTACATGTACAACGGGCCAGGCGCGCACTGCATCACGTACCCCGTGGGGACCGGCGACAACCTGGCGCTGAACGTGCTGGTGGCCGTGTCGGACCCAAACGAATGGCCCCTAGAAGAGACCGGAGGGAAGCACACAGCGCCCGGCACCAGAGAAGAGGTAGAGCGTGCTACAAAGGACTTTCACCCTACGTTTCGCAAGGTCGTCAGTCTCCTTCCCGACAAGGTGGAGAAGTGGGCCATCTTTGACTCGATGGACCACCCCGTCCCGTCCTACACCAAAGGCCGAGTCTGCCTAGCTGGCGATGCTGCCCATGCCACCGGACCCCACCTCGGCGCTGGGGCTGGGCTCGGCATCGAAGACGGGCTGCTGTTGTCGACGCTGCTGGAGCGGATCGACAAGGCAGTCAAGCTGGGAGAAGGACACACCGAGGACAAGAAGCGCGAAATGGTCTCTCGTGCCCTCGACATCTACGACGAAATGCGACGCGGCAGGACGCAGTGGCTCGTGGGGGCCACGCGCGAGGCGGTTGACATGTTTGAGTGGAGTCAGGGCGAGGCTGTAGGCAGAGATGGAGAAAAGTTTGGACGCGAGATCACCAAACGTTTCCACCAGGTGTGGGACTACGATCTTGACGCCATGTTGGAGGAGGGGCTTGGGAAGCTTGCTATCCCGGTGCAGTAAGGGTTGTTAAAATTGTGGGCGATGTTTTCTGCTTGTACGGCAGTTTGGTGTCTCTTTAGAGTCCAATGGACGGATTTTTCTCGTGGGTAAATGTTCAAAGGTCAGTGGAGGTATGGGGTGTTGGTGGGGACGATAGACCGCAATTACTCCACTAAATGGTCACAGCACCTGATATTTGCTATGTATAGTTCAGATGAGCGACAGGAGGTGCCTGGTCAGTTACAGGAATTACAGGCTATCGATTGTTTCCATGGGGCTTTTCCATGTCGACCCCAAGTTGTTCTCCAACCACCCAACGCGGATTAGTCTAGTCACCTTACACAGCCTCCATAACATTGACCCGTTCCTACCTTAGTACGACACAAGCCGTTAACAGCTTGTGTCGTCGTACTGTAATCCAAGTAGCCCTACGAATTTTTATCACATGTATCTTGGCCACCATACAATACATATTACATTCCAAATCGGGCAAAACCAACGCAAAAAGCCATAGTGCCCTGCTTTTACTATTGATTACCTGCTTTGGACATCTTTATGTCTGATTCCGCGGACGACTGCCCGATCATGTCGGGGGATAGAGAAAAGTCGAACCACTCCGATGCTTGGCTCACATAGGATGGTAACCCCGCTAGGAACCGTCGACCAGCCGACCTTCACCTCGGAGAAGCGGCTTTTCCGTCGCGTGGCACAAGTTAACCACGTCACATCAGGCTATAGGGCCGTTCCGGCATTCGATTTTAGGGTTCACCATGGCTTGGCCACTGCCGGGGTGGATGTGACGGTTGGAAAAGTGATGGTTTGCGAAGATTTTTTCTAGTGTCCGAAACAACGCCGAAGGACTATGTGGTTGCATTTGCAAGGTTAAGGAGGTGCTTACTCGGGCAAAGGCATACAAGTAGCATTCATTCCGCCTCGAGCATCGCCGCTTGCTCCGTAAATGATTTGCCGGGTCGAGATGATGCGCTGAAATCGGCCATGTGATCGGGGATGAGAAGATGATGGTCCGGAAAGGATTTAGCGCATAGGATTCGAGTAATGAGCTAAGAACATGCGGATGCCGGGACGGTGATGATGGTGTTAGTCGCCTACCTGGATTAGTTTTCACCGTTTGCGCCTGATGGTAGGCGCGCCATCGCATGAAGCATTGACAGAGTTAAACAAAGCTTAAAATGCAGGCAAATGTTCAGTTCGAGTATGTGCAATGCCTGCTGACCGAAACATACAACATCTACTGTACTGCATGCCCATGATGTGTGGAGGTTCTTGACATCACGTCAGCATCATGTCATGGTCGGAAGAGGACGATGCACAACAAAAAGTAAGAGGTATCATCATCACAGGTTGCAATGTTCGTAGTTTTGTCAACATTTGGTAAAGAATAAGGACAAATCCCCTCTTTCTGGTTTCATCGCACCCTGAACAACGAATCAACTACAGGAGCCCAAACGGTGATGGTAACCTTTGCTTTTGCTTTTGCTTTTCAGTAAAACAGAGAAAGAAAAAAAAAAAATCGGCAAAAGTTCCAAAGATTGATCTCATTACTTGATCGTCCTCGGAATTATTCAAGTCTGTGAGGTGGTAATTCGACTGCAGAACAGCATTGATGATGCCAAGCGTAGCGAGTTCGCGTATATGCAGAGGGCCGGGGACGATCCTATTCGCTATCATGGTCTTGGAAGCAACCCAAGCTGTTTCTGAGAGTCGCAACGGAGCAACTGTACCGAACTCCAACGGGACAGAAAAAGACTTTTTGAGCAGCGATGCTTTCCGTACCGGCCATTCTAATTTTTCATCGAACCAACGTCGATGTTGCTTCTGTTGATGACACTGTAAGTGGGTACATCAATCAGTGTACAGTATATCTCCCCCAACGCTTACCTTGGTTGCCCTGATTACTCCGTACCGAAACTCGCCCTACATCGCTTTTTAAGGAAGGTGGTTTGGCACCGTCACATCGGCCTCGTTCCAAGCCATCAAAGCCACACAAATCTGATTTTGTACCAAGCCCCACGTCTGCCATCTAAACATTTCTCGAACGCTTGCCTCTTCGGTGCGACGCCAACATTTCCAGCCCTAATCGAGCTTAGGTTTGTCTTTGACGCCTTTATCTGGCGACGACTAACATGATGGTGAATCGGGCCAAGTTTCGATTCGATTTCTGGTGGTCCTGAGACCATTCTAGATTTTGCAAGCGATTTGGTTGAAACTCGACCCAGGACTGACCAAGGATAAGAAGCAAGTCTCTGCTCCTACCAACAAGACAAATACGGAGTAGCATCTCCTTCCCCTCAACTTCCAGTATCCACCGATCTGCGATCAAGCACAAAAGGCAGTTACACATGAGATTGCGCGCGACAGCTGTCATTAGTTTGATTCGCCTTTGACGGCATCTCCTTTTCGCACCAAGTTGAATCGCCGTTGCTGTACCAACACCGAGATGGGGATGGTTTCTGTCTATCGCTCGGACACGCAACATGTTCTATCGTCAGGTTGGAAAATATGAGGAGATGACAAATTGGTCAACAAGGCTGTACTATTTCTTTTGAAGAACCGTTGTGCTAGATTGATGTGACGAGACCACGGACCTCATCCAACTTGCTTCTATTCTGCGGTGCTCCTCCATTAACCACCAACTGGATAGGCTTGGGTGACCACATGTTGTTTTTCGCCTCCTGCATGCAACCGATATCACTTGTGGAACTTGTGCTCTACCCAGAATGTGAGATGTGAATTCTCAAGATCAGCTCTAGCATCTCGTCGATATATCAGTACCCTGTGTTGCGCCACTTTTGCTCTAGTGGTATATTCCCTCTATATCAAACTTGGCCGATAGTCTTACCTTTACAACATTCCAAATAATTCTGTCAAGGCTATTAGGCTATCATTTGAACCTCATAATGACACCGTACTTGGTCTTCACGCTGCTGTGGACGTGTCTCTGGACACCCGCGTCGGCAGCGCCCGACGGCGACACGATGGCAATGTTCCTCGCCCTGCCGAAATGTGCCCAGCCCTGTACCATTTCCGCACTAACCACCGGTGGCTGCGATCTCTTCAACGCGACTGCAGTGGCTCATTGCTCCTGCTCCAACGTGCCACTAAAGGCTGGCATGTCCGAGTGTGTTCAGACCAGCTGTTCCTGGTATGATCAGCAGAGTACGTTGTGGTCAAGGCCAGCACACTCCCTATATTATTTCCATGTTACTTATACTGACCAGTTTCCTTTGGTTTGCAACAGAATCCGCATACATCTCCTATAACCAGTGCAAAGACTTTCCACACGACTCGCGCCAGAGTGAGATCTACACAACTTGCATCGCGTGCCTGGCCATACCTTTTATCTTTATTGCTCTAAGGTATTATGCGCGCTTCCTCGTTGCAAAAGGTCTGTGGTGGGATGACTGGATGATGCTGGTTGCGCTGGCGTCTCATATTGGGGGTTCCACTTGCGTTTTCATCGGTAAGCCGACTCCTCTTACACTGGAGGTTATATCCCACTACTATAGTCCATTAACGAACGTTGATACTAATAAACAACCATCAGCAACCGATCTCGGCTTCGGCCTCAACCTATGGAACGTCTACCCGGGCAACACCATGGCCATGCTGAAGCTCTTCCACGTCGTCCAGATCTTCTACATCACGATCCAAGTATCGGCCAAGATGTCCATCGTGATGCTCTACTGGCGCATCTTCCCGACGCGCTGGTTCCGCATAGTCCTGAGGTGCACCGTCGTCTGGCTCATCGGCCACGGCATCACCTTTGCCTGCATCGTCGTCTTCCAGTGCAACCCCCTCACGGCCGTGTGGGACAGGTCGCTGGAGGACGCTCGCTGTCTCAGCCTCAACGGGATTGCTTGGGCCGGCGGCGCTTGTGCCATCTTTGAGGACGTTGTCATCCTGCTGTTGCCCATCCCAGAGGTCATCAAGCTGCACTTGACCGTTCAAAAGAAGATTGCATTGTATTTGATGTTTGCTGTGGGGTCTTTGTAAGTAAAATCTCTTACTGCCTCCTTTTTGCTGCACAGTCCTCATAAACTCGCTGTTATCCACCACTAACCACTCAACCACACACACACAGCGCCTGCCTCAACAGCATCATCCGCCTCAGGTACCTGCACACATTCGGCAACACCTTCAACGAGCCCTGGGAAAACGTCGACGTCCTCATCTGGTCCATCATGGAGGTCGCCGTCGCCATCATCTGCGCATGTCTGCCCGCCCTGCGACCCTTGTTCCTCAAGGTCCCGGGGTTCTTCACCTCAAGTGGAAGCAACAAGGGTGGATCAGCGCCCCCGATCAGCAAGAAGCCGGTCCGTTCTGATGGAGGCGAAGGGAGCAGCAGGGGTGGAAGCAGCGACGGCCATCCGTCTCAGTCTCAGCAGCGTCCCTCAAGCATGCCTTCTAGCAGAGGTCAGATGGGCTTCGAAGAGGTGTCTGAAGACAGGGACGAGGTGCCATTTGCGACAAGAGGCGTCGTTGGGCAGGGGGCTGAGGATACCGAGTTGGCTGTTATGGAGAAGGAAGTGGGAGTTGCGCGGTGAGGGGATTTTGTCGCATTGGTTCTCTTCTACTAGTTTTACTTTCAGTGTGCAGAGGCTACTGCAATGGCGGCTGGGTTATTTGTTTGCTTTGCTTTTTCATATTGCGCCAGTGTCGGATCCTTTTCTTCTATCAGCTCGTCCAGAGGTATCTACTTTTTACATAACAAGCTCAATATTTGTCCCCGTGTTTCCGGATTTTAGCATCCTTGCGTCCCCGTTGGAGCTAGACTAGCGGCGTGTGATCACAGTGTCAGTAGTTGGAGAGGTTAGCTCGATCTGGGTTGCTTTTGTTTCTATAGTATCGCTAGTCTAGATCCCGTCTAATAGTCCAACAGTGGCGCTCTTAGCTTGTCAAGAATCCAGGGACCGCCCGATAATGTCTTGAGCATGTCGCATCGCGAACACGTCCAACACGTTTTCTTTCCTTGATGTGTCATGTCAACTATCTGAGTCGCAAATCGCCGCAGGTTATACCACTCAAACATCTATACTCCCCGATCTTGAGTTCCGTATTGTCCTCGCTATCGCTAGATCTACAAACCATCAGATTAGTTCAATCGTCCAATCTTCAGCAAAGTTCCGCAACGACGATCGCCAATGCAAACCTGCCACCTACCTTGTTGGTGCTAGTATAATTTAATTGGTAAAGTCTGCTGTCAATGATTGGTAAACTGCTTCCCCATCTGCCGCTTTCCCCTTGTTGTCCGGGCAGCTCTCTTGATGCTTGTCAGTATGTGTCATATTTTCCAACAAAATCCCCGATCTGGTTGCCATGTGACCATTGACGGCTGTCGAACACGAAAGAAACTAATGGTAAGGATTGGCTATAGACCTGTCTTGGCACTATACAAGACGTTTCGATCTGCGGAGATAGACTCGTGGGTTCGGGATATCGGATGGCCTGGGGCTACTCGAGGTTTACCTTGAAAATTAAAAACAAATCGTGACTAGACTCAAACGTACCGTGTGTTGGAGATAACCTTCTTGGGTTGTTGGGGAAGAAACAAGAACAACGCATGCGATAGGGTGGGAGAAGCTTCCGTAGACCGCGGCAGGTGGCAGAAACTGACGGCAAGACATGAACTTGTAATCCCTCCCGCAGCCCGTTTACAATCTACCATATAAAGGAGTGTTGGTCTCTCCAAACACACACAAGATCTCTTTAACCTCACTCATCAATCACCGTCTAGCCAAAACCAACCAGAGTAAACAGGTTCAACAGCAAACTTCCATCCCAAACATCCACCATGCAGTTCCCCAAAGCCATCCTCGTCGCCTTGGCCTCCGTTGCCTATGTCCACGCCGCCGAGACGCACAAGGTCAACGTCGGCGACACTGGCCTGGTGTTCAACCCGAGCGAGGTCAAGGCTGCCAAGGGCGACATTATCGAATTCCACTTCTTTTCATCAAACCACGACGCCGTCATGAGCACCGCCGAAAATCCCTGCGAGCCCATGGGCATGATGGACGGGTCGTTTTCGTCAGGTGTGCCACAGGGCGACCAAGTCGTGAGTGTTTCCTATTGCAGTCAACTCTCCAATGTCCATCTCAAGTACAACCAGCTGACAAATTCTACAGAAGCAGGTCTTCAGGGTAGAGGTCAACTCGACAGAGCCCGCCGCGGTCTTTTGCTCGGTTGGCATGCACTGCGCCAACGGAATGGTCATGGCAATCAACCCCAGCGGCGAGAAGACGGCCACCAAGTTCAAGGAAACCGCCAGGGGCAAGTCTAGCAAGTCTCCCAATGCTGTTTATGGTGGTACATGGGCGCCGGCTATGTGATCTGGGGTTGTTTCTTTTCGCACTAAACCATTTTTGGGGTGAGGACATGGAGGCAGACAGCTCGTCTTGAACATGTCAGGCTATGTCCTTTTTACCGATGAATAAATATTTGTAATTGTTGGCCGTGACAGACGCAACCATTCTGGCGGTCTAATAATAGACTTTGTGACGTGAAGGCAGTTCCTGGTAACACAGGTGTGGAAACTGACAGTTGACAGACAAGAAATTCGAGTGTGAAATACCGTTGCAAGCCCAAACCTAGCAAACGAAAAGAACCCCACCAAGTCCACTTTTAGCCCCGCAATCGCCACCATTAAGTTATCAGATGCGGATCTGATAAGAAATTGCCCCAGCGATCCCATCATCACCACACTTGTTGCCCTGGTCTAGCCACAAGATAATTGACATGGATGGAAATTCTTACTCCCGGAATCCCCTCGTTCCGCACGCGACATCGGAGTCATATTCCCGAGGCAGCTAGTCCAGAAAGTTGGTTTTTTTTTTTTTTTTTTTTTTTTGTCTGGGCGAAAATACCATATTCATATATCGGGGGATCCAGCAGGTCGTATCCATCAGGACCTGGCATGGCGTTGCGTTACTGTACGTGTACGCATGATGCCCACCCATTTCCATGCGCCCCTCATCCACGGCGCGGGATCTGGGCGTCCGAGGTGCGCGTCTTTGCTGCAGCAACTCCACGTGCCCAGCCGTTCATTACATCCACCAGACCATCACATCGCCACTCACCTGCCAACTGCTTCTTTGATGCACCTGTCTCCATAACAATCATCACCACTGCTATTATACCCTTTGCTTGACCTTGATAGCCTTCAAAATGACCGTCTCAGCACCAAAAGCACCTTACAAGATCCTCATCGTCGGTGGTTCCTACGCCGGAATCTCCGCCGCCCTCAACCTTGTCGATCTTTGCACTGGCAAGACCCCAAGATGCGGTGCCAGAGTTGACGATTCCGACGCCTCAAAAGTCCCCATTGATATCGATATCACCATCGTTGACGAAAGAGATGGATTCTGTCAGTAGCAGCACTTCAAATCAGGTAGCACCTCAACGCCGACCTCACTGTTAACAATCCCCCCTTCATTAAAACAGTCCACATAATAGGCTCCCCTCTCGCTCTCGCATCAAACAGCTACGCCGAAAAGGCCTGGGTCAAGTACTCGGACATTGCGGCCCTGCAGAGGCCAAACATCCACATCATCCAGGGCACGGCAAAGACCATAGACCCGACCACCAAGACCGCAACCATCACTCTGACCGACCCCGCTGTGGCGGCCACGCAACCATCGCCTGACCAGACCCTATCCTATGACTTTTTCGTCGCCGCCTCGGGCCTCCGCCGCGTCTGGCCCGTCGTGCCCCAGTCCTTCCGCCGCAAGCAGTACCTAGTCGAGACGGGCTCGCACGTGCAGGTTGTGTCCGGGGCGCAGCGCGGCGTGCTGGTCGTCGGCGGCGGCGCCGTCGGCATCGAGATGGCCGCCGAGCTCAAGCTCGTCCAGCCGCACGTCAGGGTGACGCTTGCCCACTCGAGGGCCAGGCTGCTGTCGGCCGAGGCGCTTTCGGACGAGTGCAAGGACGTCGCGCTGGATCTGCTCCGCGAGGCCGGCGTAGAGGTGCTGATGGGCCACCGCATCTCGGAGCAGATCGAGGTTACGCTCCAAGATGGCAGCAGGGCCGTCGAGGCGAGGTTTGGGAATGGCCACAGCCTCGTGGTTGATAAGGTCATCATGGCCGTTTCCAAAAGCGTGCCGACGTCGACCTACCTGCCTGGGGAGGCGTTGGATGTCGAGGGTTATGTCAAGATCCAGCCTAGGTAGGGCGTTTTGGTGTTGGGGGTTGTATTGAGGGGAAGCGATTAAAGACCAAGCTGACAGAAATCACAAACAGCCTAGCCTTCCCCGTCTCGATGCCCAACTCCGAGTCGCATTTTGCCGCCGGCGACCTGGCCCTCTGGTCCGGCATCAAGCGCTGCGGCGGCGCCATGCACATGGGCTTTTGTGCCGCCACAAACATTCACCAGGTGATGCTGCAGCAGACAAGCGCGGGGCAGCACACTCCCAAACCCATCGAGTTGAGCGAGTTCCCGCCCATGATCGGGCTGGCGGTTGGCAAGAAGGCAGTCTCGTACAGCCCAGACGCGGGGACGAATTCGGGTGAAGATGTCGCCGAGATGTTTTTCGGTAACGACTTGGGTTTTTCGAGTAAGTGCTTCCGGGTTTCCTCAACTTTGACAGTACAACCGACATTCTTACTGACAGCTACAGTTTGCTGGAATTACCTGAGGCTTGGGGGAGACAAGGAGACAGACAAGACCTAGATGGATTTACAGGTCATGTTGGCAGATTATTCGTAACAAAAACATGTACACAACAAGCGCTTATGAGCCATCCAAAACACATGCATTTTATTTTTGTTTGCTATCCCTATCCACATCACAACTTTGGCACCAGCCCCACGCCCGTCCCTCCAACAACCTTTTCGTTCTCAGCCAATGGACACAGCTGGAAGAACCTCTCGCGGGAGCAGTGCATCAGCCCGCTCCGCTTGTGGGGGAGGTCGACGAACTTTTCGACGCCAAAGCCGTGGATAAAGTCGTACGACAGCACGGTGCTGTTGGCAGACTTGGGCTCGCCCACCACGGCCGTCGTCCGCGGCTCGTCGAGGTACAGGAAGTGCATCAGGCTGGACCACCACGCCGACACGCGGTGCGGGCCGCGGAACCGCACGTCGCCCACGAGCGAGTGTCGGCCGCGGTCAAAGTCGCCGGACTGGTAGTAGGCTCCGAGCCGGTCCTCCTGTATTGTGGTTGCAATGGTTAGAATAATCGTGTACGGAGACAAACTGCAAAACAGTAGGAAACAAAAACGAACCTTGGCCCAGTAAATCTCAAAATAGGCAAAAAACACCCCCTCAAACGCCGCCAGCACGGCAAACTGATGCGGGTCCTCGTGCAGCCTCCTCAGGTACTCGCGGTGCTGGTCCAGCGTGCCCGTCTCGTTCCACCCCTGGCTGACCCTCGGGTCGTTCTGCCACGTGTGGAACAGACCGAGGTGCTTGTCGTCGGTCCAGTCCAGCGCCACCATGCTAAAGGTCTCGGACAGGTGCGGCACGTACCGGCTGTAGACGACGCTGCCGGGACGCGGCTTGGCCGGCCGCCGAGGGTGCCAGCATAGCGCCGTGTCAGGGATCGCCGTCAGCGTGCCGTCGAGCGGCGCGATGGGATACGCCGAAGTGCCGGCCTCGTCGGGCGCCCAGACGGGTCGCGGCCCAAACGGCGAGCCTGCTCCCTGCCAAAACGTCGAGCGGAGGATCAGCAGCTCCGTCGGGGATGCGGCGCCGTCCTTGTCGTTGACTGGGTGATCGACCGCGAGCATGAGGTCCTTGAGACGCGAGCCCAAGGCCCGGGGACCCTCGGTGGTGGAGGTGCCGTCGTCGAGCGTCAGGCGGAAGGCCTCCTCGGCCGGGCGGACGGTGAAGACGAGGTAGGCGAGCAGCCAGAGCTGGGCCGGGGTGGGAAGGGTGGCTGTCTTGGCATCCCAGAGGGCGGTCACGGATGGGGAGCGGCGCGCGCGGCCCCAGGGGGTGTTGTTGGACTCGTGCGGGCGGTCCGACGACTTGAGGTCCGCCGGTTCGGTGAAGAATATAGCGTCATTGTGAAGCACCGCGTGGCTGGCGCGGTCGGCGGCGAGGCCTTTAGGAGCGGTGCTGGGAAGTCCAAGCTGGTAGAGCGGGAGGTTGTCGCTGCCGTGAGTGCGGTTGGCTTTTGTGACGGCATAAGACGTGTGGTAGGGATGGGGGAGACGGAGGACTGTTGTGGAGGGGGTGAGGGAGGAGAGGGTTGGTGGAGGCATTTTGAAGTTTGTATAGCTGGTTTTGAGGAGTTGTATCTTGCTCAATGAAGGGTCGGTGGCCACTTGGTAGCTGTAGTAAGCTCAGCTATCGAGGTGAAGTGTGTAGCAGACGAGTAGAAGCAATGACGACAGAAGGGAATTGGGAAAAGATGAGCTGGAGACGAGGACGAACAGCTTCAGCAAAGTCCGAAAAACCGAGGCCGCTCGACTCTCCACCCAGTGGGCTTTCTCATGCGACATCATCCACAACCAGAGACACCAGGAGGCATTCAGGGTGGGTAGTAATAAAGGGGTGACGGCAACGGCATACGCATTATTGCATATGCACGAGACGATGGCATCATGTGGGTAAATGAAAGGAACTTTCTCTGCTTCTCTGGACGGCCCCTCCGAACCTTCTGAAAGGAGGCTAAACCGGGAAAAAAATGTGACTTGCGATCCAATCGAACTGGTGTAGGAGTGGAGAGGGGCAGGGATTTAATGATCTGATAAGTCAAGTACGACGCTAGTGTGCGGATCTGATAACTTTGTGGTGGACCTGACGTGGTTCATGATTCGCCGATGGTCGGAGACGTGCATCAACGCAGCTGCCGTCGGCCATTCCTTGTGCCGTTTTTGCCCGGGCCTTGGGAGCTGCGGGAAATCTTGTACCGAGGATTTTTGTGCTGGGATGTACGTAATGCTGCGAATTCGAATGGCAGATTCTGACAAGATTGTAAACACCTCTAACAAATCCTATTTTCGTTCCTTTTCCTCTCTATCCCAAATGACCCCTGAATGTCAAGTAACACAAAGTAGCAAGTAGCAAATAAGCGTGGTATAGACAAAGCAAAAAAAGCAAAAGCAAATCACAGCTTCGCCTTGGCCCTGTCCTCAATCAACTTGTTCCCCAGAATCGCCATCTCAAACTTCCTCACCTTCCCACTCCCCGTCAACGGCACTTCCGTCGGCACTCCCCCCTGACCCAGCCAAAACACATGCGTAGGGGCCTTATGGCTGCCCAGCTTTGCCCTCACCCACTCCCGGACCTCGCCGTCGTCGGGAATGCTCCTCTCGCCGTGGCTGTCGGCCGCTCCGAGGAACGCCCCGACCACCTCGCCGTACCGCTCAGACTTGAGCCCCACGACCACCGCCGTGGCCACCGCAGGGTGCTGCACCAAGCGCTCCTCGATCTCGAGCGGGTAAATGTTCTCGCCTCCCCTGATAATGATGTCCTTGAACCGACCCGTGATGCTACAGTAGCCGTCCGCGTCAAACACGGCCTCGTCGCCCGTCTTGAGCCACAGCACTCCGTTCTCGTCCCTCACCATCACCTCGGCCGTCTTTTCCGAGTTGTTCCAGTATCCCGCCTGCAGCTGGTATCCAGCGATACAGAGCTCGCCGCGCTGTCCCATGGGCAGGATGTTGCCGTCGTGGTCCACAATCTTGGCATGCGCGTGCGGCATCAGTGTCCCGACCGTCGTCAGCCGCCGCGACACCACGTCGTCGGTGAAGGCGTTGAAGCACGTCGGGCTAGCCTCGGTCAACCCGTAGCTGCTCGTAAACTCGGCCATGCCCAGCCTCGACACCATCTGCTCCATCAAGTGGCGTGGGACCGGGGCGCCCGCCACGATGCCCGTGCGCAGGTGCAGGTCGCTGGCCTTGAGGTTCTGGGCTTCTGGCAGTGCGAGTAACGAGTCGAACATGGCCGGCACGCCGTGCAGCGCCGTGCAGCGTTCCTCTTGAACGGCACGGAGCGTAGCCGCCGCGTCAAACACCTCGGCCGGGTATACGACCTTGCCGCCGTGCGTGATGGTGGCCAGCATGCCCAGGACAAGCCCGAAACAGTGGAAGAGCGGCGGAGGACAGCATAGTACGTCGGATGGGGTGAGACGCATGCGGTCGCCGATGTAGCGGGCGTTGTTTACGAGGTTGCTGGGTCGTGTTAGCTTGGGGATCTTGAAAGCAAGTCAAAGTCGGATCACAGAAGCAGACTTACTGATGTGTCAACATGGCAGCTTTGGGCCGACCTGTCGTTCCGCTGGTGAACTGCAAATTGCAGACATTGTATGGGAGAACCTTGAGCTGCGCCTCCTGCAGACTGCGTGAGCTGTACCTGATGCCGCTGTTCAACACATCCTTGTAACTGATGAACCTGCCCGACTCCCCACGGAGAATAACGACTGTTGGAGAGCCTGGCTGTTCGGCCAACTCTGCGAGTAACGGCTCGTTGTCCAGTCGGCCAATGTGGCGGGTCGTGAAAAAGACTTTGCAATCTGTATTCACACAACACATCCCAAGTCAGCGACAGGCCCTCAACACACATTCAACCCAACCCAACAAAAACCCCCAACACATACCTGTGAATCCCAAAGCGTACTGCGCCTCAGTCTTGGTGTAGGTGTTGTTCAGAATGACCAAGATACCACCAATCCTCGCAACGGCAAAGAAGACGGCAATGTACTGCTCGCAGTTGCCGGCCATGATGCCCACTCGGTCACCCATGCCTACGCCCATGGACAACAACGCCCTCGCGATCAGGCAGCTCTGCTGGTTCAGCTCGTTGTAGGTCCAGCGCGCACCCGTCCAGGGGATCACGACGCATTCCTCGGTCCCATGGTGCTGGCACTGCAGGTCCAGCAGCTCGCCCAGAGTAAAGTCCACCAGCGGCGGGTCCACCGGCCCGTGGAGGACCGAGAGCCTCTCCCGGTTGAGAGAGGGAGCCTCTATGCTCGTTGGTTGCTGTAGTGAAGTCATAGTTTCTGAGGATTTTTGTGTTGTTGTGGTGAGTAGAGGAAAAGACAACTGCAGACTAAAATCAGATGAGTTCTGTCACAAAGATCAACAACACATTTTCCAAAGACACTAAAGCAAGGACCATAAAACGCCATTCGAAAGAATTCCACCCTTCCCCCCCCCCTCTTTCCATCCACACCCACCAGCCCGGAATGACGGTTCCAAAGTGGGCAACTTGTCCGCGGCCGTTGGTACCATTTTCATTGCACCCACCATCCCGAGCTCCCTGCATTGGCAAGCCATTCTGCAATTTTTTCGGTTTATTTTTTTCACAGAAATGCCGCAGTGGGGTTTCCAGTCCACTGCAGGTTTGGGGACATTGATGGTTCCAGCAAGGCCAATGAGATGCTGCTATGGACCATGATTGCCAAGTAATCAGATGATCTGATAAGATTTTTACATGGATTCCAAGTGGGTAGAGTTGCATCGTCATTGTACCCCTTGTCCACTCAACCCTCGTTAGATGCATGCGCTCGGCTGGGCAGTGGTTCTTTATGCGAGGGGTTTTAAGGTGTTTTCCCTCTATTTTTTGCTTGGTTTCGTTGTATCTCTCCGGCCTCGGCGCCACGGATCTCGGGGTCCAACAAGGGTGCGCGAGATCAAACCCTTCCCCTGATACGAGCTAAGCGGTTATGACATTCAAGCAGTATCGCTAGCAAGATGGAAATGCCGAAAACTGATAATTAAAAGTTGATATCAAACTCTATTTTATATAGCCCACCTCACTGTATTGCGTTTTTTAGAAGGTTCTCGTCGCTGCCGTTCCAATACTCTCAGATTCAACCAAGGCAGCTGGGCGTCAGCAACAGCCTTGACCACCGGCATACAAGCCAGAAGAAAAGCAATAAGCAGGGCTGGCACAATCAGTGCGCATCTCCCACGGCTTTGATAGCATTCCGTTGTTCCATCTTCCCGGGGAAAACATGACGGTGGTGGACTTGGTAGCTGCTTGGGTGACTGTTCTGACGTCGAACACCAGTGCATTGCCAACTTGAGCATGACGAGGGCGTTGATCAAAAGAACATCAACGCGCCTGGAGATGTCAGTTATGCCCGAGTCAAGGTATGCATTCGGTGTGTCTTACAGAATGGTGTTGACAAGCCCCCAGGAACTGGGCTGAGGGCTTAGATCAACATGACTATCCACCTCCACGGTTGAAGTTTTTAGTGCAGGTTTGCAAATGGAAATTGTTGTTGACTGTGACATTGTTGCGGATTGTTGAGTTGCAGGTTCAAATAATGACGAATACGAAAGCGGCGGTCTGTAGACAAACTCGCGCTTTCTTTCTGCAAAGTTCGACGAAGCTGCTGTTATTTACATTCCAGCTGAGAGGTGAGAGGATATCGTCCGTTGACTGATGTTATCGATCCTGTCGAAGCGCACGCTGCACGACCCGGCGATTCTCTAATGTTTGATGCACAATATCAGAGAAATTACCAAATCTACGGCAAGGTAAAGTCATAGCCTGCCCCATCTATTGAAAAAGAAGAATCGGAAGAATATGCTCTCGATTGACGGACTTCAGGTTGGTGCGATCCGAACGTTCATAGATATCGTCAAACAGACCAATGACCCGCAGTCATCCTGCAACGTCCGTCCCTTATCTCGTCTAGCATTTTTAGTATTGCATGAACTTTCTGTTACTTGCTCGTCGTTGCTACTGGTGGTCGGAGATCTGTTCTGGGCCCGATGTGTCGGGTTCCGAGACAAGAAGCTCGGGATACGAGGGGAGGAGGGGTGGCGGGGCATGTAAAGGGAGCTGGCAGCGCGCTAACGCCGGGACTGATTGATGGGCATGTGCATGTCTGCATGGGTACAGTAAACCAGCGTCGATCAGACTTTGTTATTTCATCTGATTTTAGTCTGTCTTGGGAGAAGCAAAGCAAATGATGGGGATTTCCGTGGAGATTCCGGGGTCAGGTAACCTCGGATAATGCGCAAAGACAACTGACAAGAACAAACAGTTCTTAGTGTCCGAACGAGAGCTAGACAGCGGGTTGGATTGGAACTGTCCAAGGTGTTCACCTGCCACGGGGAAACACGGGACATAGTCCAAACGATAGCGGCCATTGGCCAATTTCAGATGATCGAATATGGCGGGATGCAGCCATGACTTTGACTTGGATGCTTCAGTTTGATCTTTGCTCTGGTTCGAGATAAGGAAAGACGGTGAGTTGGGCAGGGTGTTGCGAAAGAAATCCGATTATTGTGCAGGGTAGGTAAGGCAAGCAGGAAAATGGAAGCCTAGCAGCCTGAGGGCTAAAATGGCTGTTGTTTGCGGGTCAGTAGCCCGTATTGCCGCCATGATTTGCTAGGCATGGTCGCGTGTTGAATCGTTCGCTGGTCATGAGGCAGCATAGAAGCAAAGATGGAGAACGCTAGGCCATGCAGACTAGGTTGCCTTGCTGGCCTGGCGAGACCATCTACTATCAGCAGTAATTTTTCAAGTCGTTGTGCTTGCCAGGCTTGCCAGAGATGTCGATTGACTTTGTTCTTTTGAGTTTTGCCTCGCCGATCAATGTACAGGGGACGCCCGGACCACCCAAGACTCCAAGCACGGTTACGTCACTCTGCCCCATTTTCCAGACACCAGACGCGTCGCTGTCTCCTAGAGGCCAGACGCTTCAAGGCCCAACGGTCACCACAACCACCAAGACCTTGGGAGCTCCTGGGCATCCACCTGTACAGATCGACAAGGACCACACCCGATTCCACTATGCTCCCCTCTCCGACCCTTAGCCTCACCCTACCGAGCCTTCACGACGGTACAATACTTGCCGTGCGCGTCTATCACCCATGGCCCTTGTCACCATCCACAAAAGCCCCGCCATGGCGCCGTCACGCCGCCGTTGTCGCCCATCCATATGCCCCCATGGGCGGCTCCTACGATGATGCCATTGTCGGCCTCATTGCCGAAACCCTCCTGCGTGCCGGCTTCCTTGTCGCTACTTTCAACTTTCGTGGCGCCCACGGCTCAGCCGGCAGGACGTCGTGGACCGCCAAAGCCGAGCGTGCCGACTACATGTCCGTCTCCGGTTTCGTCTGCCACTACTGCCACTTCCTCGACCCCTTCCACCATAGCGCGTTTAGCAGCAGACCGATCACGCCTATCCCCGATGCCGAAGAGGAGCGGCAAACCACACCACCGTCTACGCGACATACCCTATCCACATCTACACCGGCACAATCGACGGACACCAACAGAACCCCCTCAAACAACCCACCCCCAACCAATTCTCCTTGCATCTCACTCCTCCTCTTCGCCGGCTACTCCTACGGCGCCATGATCACAACCCAGATTCCCTCCCTTCCGGCCATCCTGGAGCACTTTACGTGCCCCGAAGCCGGCTCCAACGCCGCCGAGATCCGCCTGCGGGCGCGTAGCCTCGCCGACTCGCAAAACACCATCCTGGGCGCCGCCCGACGAGCCGCTGAACGCGAGCGCCGCGGCCTGGGCGATTCGCCGCGCAAATCTCTCGGTTTGCGGATCGGCGGCGACGAGGACGTGGTGAGCCGCCGCAAGAGCCACGACCGCTCGCCGCTGCGCGCGTCCTTTGACGACGCCGAGGAGAAGCTGCGTCGCGGCGTCGCGGACCTGCTGGCAAAGACGGGCAGGCACCACCATCACCCGCCGCCGGGGCAGGCTGGTGGTCCACAGAGGACCGTGAGCGGCGGGGCTGGGCGGCGGTCTGGGTCCAACCGGAGGACTGTGTCGTCGCCGAATGCTGGCAGGCCGTTGAGTGGTCAGTGGGACACCGCGGTGCTCGAGGAAGATGATGAGGTGGAAGAGGGGCAGGGTCCGGCTGGCGAGGCTGAGGTGAAGAAGTTGCCAGTTTTGGAGCATCCGCCGAACCCTAGAACCGCGTACCTGATGGTGTCTCCGCCGTTGAGCATAGCAGGGAACCTGACGACGCTGTCCTTTTCCCTCCCAGGGTTTCCTCGGCGGGCAAAATCAACGAGAAAGTCCTCTAGCCCACTACCCACGACAGTCATGACAGATGGGGAGCTCGATGCAGGGGCCACAGCAGGAAATTCTACACAAAAGCCTGTGACAGCCAAGGTTGTCAGGGCAGCCTCGACCATGGTCCCCCCACCAAGTGATCTTGAAGATGCAGAGCAGAAGCTAGTTGAAAGCCCGTCCCTGGTCGTGTATGGTGACAGTGACGTCTTTGTATCCAACCGCCGCATGAGGGAATGGGCAGCCAGACTCCAGGGTATTCCAGGGTCCAAGTTCCGGGCTCACGAGGTGTCGTCAGCGGGTCACTTTTGGCAAGAAACACCTGGGCCCGGGGTTGGTGAACCAGTGGCTGACGTGCTTGTGCATGCTGTTGGGACTTTTGCTGAAGGATTACTCAAAGATGGAGCGCCTGGTTGATAGCTGTATTGACTGTATAAAGTACAAGCTTCACCTGCATGGCCTGTAGTCTACAAGTGGACATCCGCCCCTCACTACCATCTTTGCCGATATAACACACGCCAGGAATACCCAGGTAAGGTTTCATAGCAACATGCACACATCCCGCTATGCCCCAGACCTCTTGTCCCCCAATCAGACTAACCTTCTCTAGCACAAAGCCCGTTACGGGCTTATGGTAGGACATTGCCGTGCCGGTGCATGTGGCAAGCTCTATCAGTGTTGACTGCTTTATTGCACTGACACAGTAGTTCGTTTCGCTCTGCAAGGTGCGATACTAATGCCTTGTAAATGAGGTCCCGTGGCAGGTTGCCGCGCCCATCCTCAGTTGGCCAAGCATCCCTATCGTCTTGCATGTTGCATGCAATCGAGAACGGTGTACGGCCGTCGTGGTCTTGGTGAAGGGCATTAGCCCCTGCCTTCAGCAGAGCAAGCACAGCGTCCACGAACTCGCGCCTCACGGCGGCGTCCAAGGCGGTCCGACCAAAAATGCCAGTGGCGTCGACAATGCCACTGCTAGAGTCATGTGCTAGAATCGTGTCGATGATTTTCATCTCATTCTGGACAGTGTGCCCCCTTTGACATTTTCGGCTGACGGCGAGGATAAGGGGACGGTAGTCAGACAGGTAATCTGGGATGTTGATGCTGGCGCCGCGCTCAAAGACAAGGTGATTGAATACATTTGTGCTTGCCCGGGCGGCAGCAAAATTGACTGCATTCATGCCACGTAGACCTCCGCAGAGCACAGCATTGTCCAGCCAGTGCGTATCGCATTCCTCAGAGTCGGCGGCGAAGCTGAGCATCTGAACATCATCCGCGATGATAGCATCTACCACTCTCTTGAGTCTGGCCCGTAGTTGATGATTGTCAGTACATTCTTGCGAATCCCGTAGGAACAAGAGAACCTTTGGCTCACTCAACCTCGCGTTTGGCTTCCTTAGAAAAAGGCTTGTAATGCGAGACGTTGCACGCAGCAAAACGTTCAAGTTGATCACCGGTCGACATCTCTACGTCCTGCATGGTGGTATCCTCCAGGATGGGCTGGTCTGTAGAATTGACAGTGTCGCATGGCCCCCATCCAACTTCATCGCACCAACTGTCTTGCATATAGTCCGGCGACTGCTGCCAAAGTGCTTCCGAAACATCGGTCCGAGGCTGCGGAAGATGGGTGCTTAGGTCGTTATCGACTGGGCTGGTGGCAATGCGCCGTAACACAGATCTTGCAGCAGACTGTGACTCCGGAGACCGGCGACGTTTTCTGTGAGAGGGAATCTGTATTGGACGGCTTGTCAGCAAAAGTATTCGCACCAACGAGCAAGCTGTTTGGGTGGCACATGATGGCTAACCATGCTTTATGTCTCCTGAGGGTTGATCTGGTAAAGTTGATAGAGTTTAAGCGTGACCATCTCGAAGCAGCAGTGGTGAGGGAGAGACAGAAAAAAATTAGGCCTGTCACCATCTTGTCGGAAACACAACGAGCAGGACAGACCAGAAAGGAAAGAGCATCATAGTCAAGAAGCGGACCCACAATCGCTCGTGCTGGCCTGGACGTTTATGGCAGGAGCCAAAGGAACCAGTAACCAAACGCATGCCCACAATGGTACTAAAGGTAGGGTGGAGGCCAGAGTACCTACTCAGTCTTGATGATCGGCTCATCAGCTCAAGCTTGTTTTCGCCCCAAATGTTACACGACTCTATTAACCAGTAGCAGGATTCTTGTCAGATCAGCCTCAGATTTTCCCTGTCTAATACTATTTTAGGCATCTTTGACGCAGCCAAGAATACACGACCGTGTGGTGTTAGCACCTCCTTGCGCCACAAAGAAGCTGTGAAACAGGAGGAAGCGCAGCACCGCCGGTCTCATTCTCTTCAACCACTGTACCATGAACCTTGGCAGCCACAATCGCTTTAGACCTTCTGAACGAGCTCGCTGCTCTAGGAAATGAATTAGACAACGGCAATCCAGCAGGCTTGTTTGCTTTTGTGGAAGTTCCAGCATATCCTAGGCTCAAGGTCCCCTTGGCATGCCCATGGGTCTTCTGATCCTCAACGGCACAAGTCAGCGACGCATCCCATGCGTGCTAATGGTGGTGATACGACATGAAGAGCGTGGATATGTTCGACCAAATAATTTGCTGGACCACCATCGCTGGCCCAATGAGCGCTACCAAGCATTACGTGTGATTGGGGGCTTGTTCTTCATCGTAAGAGCAGATTGAAGTTGGTGTTGAGCTGTGCCTTACATGCAACAGATAAAAGGGCCCAGACCGCTGTTGCTGGCGCGACTATTAACTCGATCCCAATTGTCGGTAGCCTTACCCTTGCAGATTTCTTGCTGCTTGGCAGAAATGAAGATTCCGGCAGCCTTTGTTGCGATCTTGGGGCTTTTTTGCCAGCTCAGCGCACAACAGGGCAACCAGATGGCCGTCAAATGGCTGTTCCCATCCAAACATGAGATTTTCCACGCCTTTGACGTCGTCAACGTCTCATATCAATCATACATGAAATCCCCGTCAATGTTTATTTGGTGCAGCTTCAATGCCTCAGTCGTAGACTTTAGTAAGTTGAACCCCAAATGCTGCTCCCTTTACCTGATACAAAGTCGGCGTGGAATCTTACAAAGGATGCCGCGAAATAGAGAATGTCTTCCCGGCTCCACCAGGAAATGGGTGGCTACTTGTCCAGCTTAGCTTCTCATATTTGCCCGGCCAATCCTGTTGGTTTAATTTGCGATCAGGCATCGAGCCCGGCGATGGCGCAAATTGCGACATGTTCCGCATTATGCCCGAACCGAGGCCTACTCCAATCACGCTTGGGTTTGAACAGCCCTCCGGGACAACCACTACGGCTCCAGGGCATACAATGACAGCTTCAAACACTGCAGCTATCACGCCACTGGGTGGAGCTGTAGATAGCAGCGGATCGGTAGATGGGATACTGAGCGTCGGGGCCAAGGCTGGGATCGGAGTTGGTGCAACCCTGGGAGCTTTGTTGCTTCTTGGGCTGGTTTTTTCCCTCGGTTTCCGTTTGCGCGGTGGTCGCACCGAGACAGGCAGATACGGGGACGTTCAAACCGGGGATCAAACCACGGGAAATGGGCTCCAGATGGCTCGGCGGTTCGACACGACGGAAGCTGGCGCCGCCGCGCAATCCAAGACAAAGAGCCCCACGGAGCCCGAAGAATTGGACGCTACAAGGGCAGCTGTGGAAGTGGATGCGATAAATGAACCCGCGGAAGCGGATGGCCGGGAGGTGCGCCCGGAGCGTCACCCGCAGTAGGAGCTGTTGCGAGCACCTAGAGTTTCCGAAATGCAAACTGAGCCGAATGTAGAAGCCCACGTGCCAAGTGCCAGAAGCTATATTATCAAAACCTTGCTCTTCGCGTTCGACTTTGAGCCTAGCCCTGTAGGGCTGACTGTACTCGAAGGATTCAGACGCTTGTCAATGTCACCCAACCCACTCAGAGCCTAAAGTCGACCTTGAATCAGATCAAGGGCAAGGAGTGTCCTTGCTTTGGCAAAACCAATCACAACAATGAAAAAGCCTAAAATGCTAATTTGAGCTGATAATTAGCCTTTATCCTAAATCGCCCGAAGCTTCTACTATCCAAAACAACTGTATATACATGTAGCCAAAAAATACATCACATCACTTTCTTATCACCCGATGTCTCAACCGGTGGCGTCGCGGTCGGAACAATATCAGATGACCCCCTCCTGTCGGGCGAGTCGCCGTTGGACACGCGCTTCTCCCTGATCGGGTGGTCTGCGTCATCACGAATGAGCGCCACGCCTCCCGGCCCCGGACGATGCTCAACACCGTCACCGACCCCCTCACCCTGGACGGTCCTGTCCCCGCGCCAAAAGTCCTTCTTGCCCCTCGACAATCGCACCATCCACTGCGGCAGAACCCCGCCGGGGATGCGCCAGGTCCAGGGGTCCTTGGTTTCCTTGTTGTGGGGCACCAGCCTCCCGCCCGACGCCTTTTCAATGGCCCAGACGAGCGAGTTGATGAGGATGTACAGGCAGATGCCCGCGATCAGGCCGTCGGCGATGGAGTAGGTGAAGGGCATGAGGGCGATGCACACAAAGGCGGGGACTGCGTCGCCCATGTAGTTCCAGTTGATCTCGGTCACGTTACGGACCATCATGGACCCGACCAGGATGAGGACGCAGCCCGTAGCCCATGGTGGGATGGAGGCAAAGATGGGCGCGAAGAAGATGCTGATAAAGAAGCATAAACCGGTCGTCATGGCTGTGAGTCCAGTTTTGCCGCCCTCGGAGATGCCTGCTCCGGATTCGACAAATGCCGTCACCGGGGGAGTTCCGAAAAGGGCGCCGATCGAGATGGCGATGCTGTCGACCATATAGGCAACTGTGGAACCCTCAAAGTCCTGCGTCACGGGGTCCATGAGGTCGGCGTGCTTGGCCATGGCGTACAAGGTTCCGGTGCAGTCGAGGATGTCAACGTATAGGAACGTGATGAGCGCGAGGCCGAACTGGCCACCGTAGTCGCCAATGTTCCACTCCTGAACCGCGAGGGTCCGCGAAATGGGGTGGAAGTCGGCGACGCGGCGGAAAAAGTCGAAAGCGTCGTCGCCCAAGGGCGTGTACGGGAAGTATGTCAACTCGGTGCCACGAGGCCACGAAATGATGGAGACGAGCAGAATGCCGGCGATGATGGCGCCCTTGACGCGGTACATCATGAGGAGGACGGTAAAGACGCCGCCGCAGAATATGGCGACCCACATGGCCGGGTTTCGCATCTTGTGGCTGTCGGGGCAACCCAGAACTTGGGTACCGGCAGGTCCGTTTTGCGTGATGCGATCTGCGGGCGCACAGCCGGCCAGCTCGAGCGGAGTGGATACGGAACCGACGATCAGGCCAATGCCCTGGCTGTACGTCAGGCCGATTATGGTGAGAAAGAGGCCGATACCGACACTGGTGGCGAGCTTGATGCATCGTGGGATTGCACGGGCGAGCCACTGGCGCATGCCGAGGAGTGCCAGTCCAAAGAAGATGAAGCCCTCGACAAAGATGGCCGTCACGGCGACCTGATACGGGACCTTGCCAGTGCCGTTGAAGCCAACGACGGTAAAGGCAAAGTAACTAAATTTCGTTAGCCATTGCACTATACTGCCACCTTACTAACAGAGTGCTTACGCGTTCATCCCCATGCCAGGCGCGATTCCAACAGGCATATTGGCCAAGAGACCCATGAAGAAGCTGCCCAGAGCCGAGATGGCAGCCGTCGCGGTGATCATATCACGTCGGATTTCGCTCTTGCAGAGGGCGTAGTCCGGGTCATTGAGACAGGAAGGGTCGCTCGAGCGGTCGCATGTACAGGTACCGCCTGTGTCCGAGACGATGCTGGCGTTGACGGCGATAATGTATCTGGCAGAGACAGCGCGTGAGCTGGTTGTTGCTTTGACAAGTATAACCAAGGAGAAATACTTACGACATGGCAAAAAAGGTTGCCAGTCCCGCACGGATCTCTGTAGAAAAGTTGGAACCCTTGCGCTCCTTGTGGTGGCCGGAGCCGTCGAGTTGGAACCAGCGCCCGACGGCCGACTTGCCGATGGCCTGGTCGACTTTATGAATCCAGCCCATGGTGGTCTAGGTTGCTTTCAGTTGTAATTCCGGTTTTCCTTGGATGCCGGAGAGTGCTAACACTAGGCTCGTTGTCACGCGACACCAGTCCGATGTGTTGGCGCCGTCTGATACCGTCAATGCAGTTTGCAGTTGACGCGTAGACCAAAGGGGAAGCTCCGACTAGGAACGGCCCGCAATGACCAGAAATGATGACCGACTATAAGAATGCGAGCAAAGCATTGACTTTGCACAACGGAGAAAGAAGCCTAGTTTCTTCAGTTGTAGCTTGCGTCCTCCAGACCAACGTCCAAAGGCAGAGAACGGAATCACTCGAACAGGCGGACATAGTGGCAAGGGAGAGGGGCCGCCCATGGTTTTGTGCGCACAAGCGCCATGGCGAGAGTGAAAAAAAATCTGGAGCCGTTTCCCCGAATGCCAAGGGTAATTTTTTCTAAGCACGCCCCCGCAGAAAATATCACCATGTAACCGAATGTAGCAAGGGCTGAAGATAAGGCAAAGCAGGCCGAGTTTTGTTTGGAGGGCATGTCACACTAATGGGGAAGTCGAAAAGACGAGTGGAGCTGAAAGAAGAAAAAATTACCGTCCATTTCCCCACATGCACGGAACCCGAGAATATGAAAACCCCTCGTCTAAAAGCCAAGCAAGACATGGGTGAATTTGTGGTTCAGAGAAAGGGGATTTGGGGATTGAGAAACAACATGCAGATGGACAACCCAAACCGAGAAACCTGGTCAGGTCACCGTCAGGGTCGACGAGAAATTTTGAATCCATATAACCGGACATGTCGGTACTGCTCAGGACAGATGGAGTGTTAATCATGTTAATCATCGTTGGATCCATCAAATCACCAACGAGACGGTCCGACTTAATCGCAATCAAGCCAGTGGAGCTCGTCTCCGATAACCCCACTGCTCAGCTATCTCTTGGACCGGTCCATGATAAGAAAGCTGGTTCGTTGCTGCTGCTGTGTCAATGGCAGCTACTCGCATACAATACCGATTGTGCCTTGTCTGTCTCAATGTCATGACTTGTGTTGTTCCACAAGGGGCAATGCTCGGTCGCTGGATAATCTTGGCCCCTCCTGCTTGACCGGACGATACCTACATCAGGTAATAATCAATTCATGGTTCTCACTCAGCTCGAATGACTCGATTAGCTTTGCCATCTGTATACGACATGCTATTGTCCTGCTATTGTCCTGCAAAAACTTCCTGGACAACCATCTTCGACGGTTCGTCTCAAACTGACGTGAGCAGATGCCTCCAAAGTAATTGATCAGCATGGTAAGCCCGCGAGACCAGCCTGTCGGCGTCACAACATATAGAAGTTTCTCACTCTTTGTCAAGAAACAACCAAGCAGCGTGGAGAAGCGGTCAAAAGACACCAAGAGGTTCGGATATGCTCATTCCTTTGTTCGTTGTGGCAGCATCCTCCGTCACTTGACGGCCGCCCGCAGATCCCGTACCACCGACCACGTTTCTATTATCGTCCTGCCTCACGGCCGTTCAGCGCGTACAACCCAGAGGTGCCAACGTAGAATCGGCGCCGCATGATGAGATTCCATCTTGTCCCTCGTGCTTGCGTTTGCGCGACCTGTATGTGCCACAAGCATAAGCTGTGAAAGTTGAAACCTGCTAGCTGGCGAAGCTGTGTACGCTGGGTACCTGCTTGAGGCAGTCACGGGCTCGTACCGGTGCTGGGTAAGCAGCATTGGCGAACGAGCATTTGTCATTGTGAAAAAATGGCATGCCGGGGGTCTGTTGTTGTAAAGGCTGAGCAAAGTGTAGCACTACAGTTGCAGGTCAATATGAAGCCTCGATCGATGGTGGTGTTCGGTCCTTCTATCAGAGGGCGCATTTAGACAGGGGCCATGCGGCAAGAGACAAAATGTTGCAAGTTTGGCCGAACATCCTGGTTAGGGTTCGGTATTCGGCGACCATTCAAAACGCCACCGGGGATATCTTCGTAGCTGGAGTCAAAGAAGGCTTGACAATCGGGGAAAAGAAAGAACCCTGAGAAAACCACGGGCGATCAGCCTGTCTTTGCCTTTTGATATGAACGATAGAAGAGAAGGCATGAAATTGAGCTGTTTATTCTCGAAGCGCAATGACTACAACTCATTGACCAGGTAGGGCGCCAACAGTCTTTTGCCGCGTGTCACCCAACTCTAAACTGGAGGTTAGACACAACGGCCTTGGCAGCGGGATTCGGAAGATGCCAACGCTAGGACATGTAGTGACAGAGCCGATGGCGATGAGATGTGATACAAATGAAGTGTTAGGCAAAGAAGAAAAAAAGATAAAACTGACGAACCTACGCAGAATGTGCGTTGAGGCATGCGTCTAAGCAGTGCTCGATTTAACAATCCCTTCACTCAAGTCATCGGAGCAAAAAATAGAACAGAACCAATTCATGATCAATACCTAGCCGGCCGCCCAGGCTGCAAGATGCGCGAAAGCGGCCGATGCAAATACCCACTTGGGTGTTTGTTCAGGGCGGGGTGGGTGTTGGAAAGCAGACAAGCAACGAGTTGGTGACAACGACAAATGCGATTCAACGTTGATGCCTCGCGCAGTGCCAGCGAATAAAAACAGCATTGCTTCGAATATGGCCATATGACACGGGCGATTGATATCTGAGCAATGTTTTGAGCAAGTTAGAGAACGTTTGCAAAACTAGCCTAGACGCCTAGAATTGAAGGTGGTTAGCTGCTCGGATTGAATGCCGTCACCAATCATTAGGGAAGCTTCTAAAGGTGGGGTCTGATCAGGAGGAAAATGCTGCCAGTCAGGCGGTCTTTAGGCATTCACACACTGTACGGGCTTTAAGTGTCCGATGGCGGAAGTGTCGGTCGCGTGGGGACGACTCGTGAGGTGTCATCGAATCATTGCCAACCTATCCACGTCCGGTTTTCTTAGGTGCTGCCTGCATTGAATTCTGACTCGATCCTTATCAGATCCTCCATCTTGAGATCTGATAAAATCAAGTGCAACCCAACACCACAGTTTACTGGCCACAGCATCATTCTTTTTTGCAGACAGACGGTGAATCTGATCAAATTGTTTGCTTGCAGTATTTTCCTAATGCTTCTAGGTTTGCACCTGCTGTAGGTTACCGACGATGGCTGGACGTGCAGATTGGGCGCGCCAGGCGCTAGATCTAGTGCTAGGTTTATGCCAGACAGACGCTATAGGAGCAGCGGTCGTAACCTCTCGCACCAAAAATTCATCGATACCCGCCATTCCGGACGATCCGGATAGCATCGCCTACGTCCTGGACCTGATCGAAAAGCTACTACAGGGTCGGGTTATCACAGCATGCTACAATATCGCCATCACAGTCTTGCTTTTGGTCTTTACGGCTATTCACTGGCGTCAAAAGCTTGTTGATCGGAGGAAATGGATACAACGAGTTCGGCAGGCTGACGTGCCGTCGCCGGCAGTTTCTGGTTCCACAACACGCTCATCAAGCCCGGTCAACAATGCAAATGATCAAGTCCTCTCTTCAGGGAGCAGTACCATCGAAGGGACTGCCACGCCGCCTGACTTGCCCAAGCCGGATTACGATAACGTTGACGTCGAGCGTCTACCGCTCCTCCACTCAAGGGACTCACGGAACGGCGCGAGTGGAAACAAGACGCTCAGGAATACAGGACTGAGTGCTGTTTCTAATCGACTCCGAGGATGGCTGACCTATCAGCCAGCCCCGATACCCATCATCAACCGCGCCCTTCCGGCCAACTCGGTCTCCTTGTTTGTGGTGTCGTGGCTCGGCCTCAACGTCTTCTTTCACCTCTACCGCTGTCCCGTCTCGGGCCCTTACTTCTTTGTACCTGCCGACCGAGCCGGTTTCGTCTTTGTCGTTAACTTGCCCCTCCTATATCTCCTCTCGGCCAAGAACCAGCCCCTTCGCTTCTTGACAGGCCGTTCATACGAGGCACTCAACATTTTCCACCGTCGTGTCGGCGAACTGATGTGCTTTGAGGCTTTGCTGCACATGATCGGCATGCTGCTGTTCCAGTTTGTCCTAGCGCCCGAATGGTTAAACCCTGTCACGGCGTGGCAGTATTTTACACACTCGTTGATCCTGCTAGGCCTGGGAGCCTTCATCCCGTACCAACTTTTGTACTTGACTTCGCTGGGTACAGTTAGACAAAAGTGCTATGAGCTCTTTCTCGTCAGCCATGTCCTGCTGCAGGTCGCCGGACTGGTGTTTCTATACCTGCACTTTCCTACCGCAAGACCCTATGTACTGATTGCTGGTCTCATCTTTGTCCTTGACCGGCTGGTCTGGAGATTGCGCCTCAGGTCTACCACAGTCGATGCAGATTTTGTCATTCTTGAAGACGGTGAGACCATGATGCTTTCAGCCGACTGGACGATAACCTCGACGCCATCGGTCCCGTTTCTTGCTTCATATTTACCCAAGAGCATCAACGCAGGCTGGCTTCCAACTGATCACGTATTTCTTACAATCCCCTCGCTGGGTCGCTTGCACACCTTGCAAGCCCATCCATTCACCATCGCGTCTGCAGCACCAGGCCACAAGCCAGGGCAACACGCATGGTTGAATCTCCTCATCCGAACACACGCCGGATTCACCAGGGACCTACTTCGCCAGGTCCAAGATCGTCAGGGATCATATGCCCTTGTTTCACACCCACCCGCTCCGGTTCGACTGTCCGCCCGACTCGACGGACCATATGGCTCATCACACGCCCTCGACATGCTACGCGCATGCGACACGGCGGTTCTGGTTGCCGGGGGATCTGGCATTGCTGTCGTGTACCCGCTCGCCGCCGCGCTGCTCTCGGAATCGTCCTCATCGACAAAACAACGTGTCCGCCTCTTGTGGGTGACACGTTCTAGGTCACATGCGGACTGGATCCCCTCTGAGCGACTGGCCGAGCTGGTCGACGCGGGGCTTGAGCTTGTCGTCCCGCAGCCGACCGAAGAAGCTGGCCGGCCGGATACGGTGGGGATCGTGACGAGGTGGATTGAAGACGAGAGCGAAGACGACGTGGCTGGGCTGGTTGTGTCGGGGCCGGATGGGATGAACCGCGAGGTTAGGAATGCGTGCGCCAAGGCGATTGGGCGCGGGGCTAGGGTGAGGGTTGCTGTTGAGAAGTTTGGGTGGTGATTTGGCTTTTTGACTCTTGGATAGATTTCGGTTGGGCGTTGGCGTTGGCGTTGGCGTTGGCGTTTGGTGTTGTTTGCATAGATGAGGTATCTGGCATATTTCCTCTTGCCGATTGATGACTTTGATCTGAAGGCCTGGTGTTTTCCAAGTGGCCTTGACTCTATAGACTGTACCTGCTGGCTTTGCTGGTTGTAACTCGCCCTCAATTCACCGGTAGCTCACTCCTGCTTTCTTCGGGCCTGCCTAAAATTTGGAAGAATACCAGGCACGCTTGGTCAACAGAACCGTTTCGTCAATTTGACAGGTGTCAGAGCAAACAATGAGCAAACAAGCCAACAGCTTTAGATCAGATGCAGATGACATTGCCATCCCGATTTGCGTATCTAGTCTAGATATTCCATCATTTTCACAAATCGAACAGTCGAACAAAACAAAGCCGTAGCTGGTGAAGCCTTCAAGACAATGACCACATAACAAACGACGCGATCGCCATTTCTCCTAGCCATTCCGGAGATGTGCCAATATCACATGTACATCATCTTCCCCATCGGCGCCAATGCATGCGGCCACATAGTCAACCTCTCGCACATCCCCATGGAGGAGCGCCTCAAATACCTATCACGCCCGGCGCTGTGCAGCGTCGAGTGCAGCGTGCGCCGACAAAAACGGCTGGCTTCGTACCCGTCGTGGTGGCCAAGAAACGCCACCAGCACCACTGACGATCACGATGACCTCATGGCGGTGGACGACGTGGTGGCAGACGACAGACACGTCAGGCCCAGGCGACGGAGGATCAGATCGCCGAGCACGACGTCGATCTGCACGACGATCCAGTGGAAGGGCACGCTGGCGCCGCGCTGGGTCCGACGGCCAGGCGACGGCGACTGTCCGGACTGCGTACAGAACGCGAGGGACCTGGCTGAGGCTGACGCGGAGTGGGATGATACGATGGCGGACCTGGCGCCTGGCGGGGTGATGCCAATCCGGGCGTGGGAGCGCAGGGCGCTGACGGCCACGCGGGATGATTACATGGCGACTGGTGGTCGTTCGAGGTGGGATCTGGTCAGCAATGGCAGGGTGGAGGAGTTGGTCCGGTGGCAGAGATGTCTGGTAGAGAGGTGGCTTGTGAACCTGAAAGGGACGAGAGCGAAGGGGGACCCTGCAGGGGAGGTCGAGGAGGGTGAGATTGCTGGAGGGAGTGGCGGAGGGGAGATGGGAGACGTGCAAGAGGAGGACGATTGCTTTCCACTGTTGGAGACGGGAGATGTGCCGGAGGATGACAGTTACTTCTATGGGAAGTGAGGCGGTTGCGATTGGCACTTGGATTGGTGGCTTTGGCGAGAGCCGCCTTTACCACAATATGCTGGTGTCTGATAGGGGAGCTGGTCGAACGAGGGTATGTGATAGTCCTTACAGCGCAAAATTGATGTCTTTCAGATATGGTAGAAATGTCTCATCAATAGTGTGGTTATTTTTTGAGGCTGAAATATGCTTGCCGTTCCTTGGCACCAGTTGTGGTGGCGACGATACGGGGGTTGAAGCGAAGAGACAAAGAAGAGTATAGCGACAAAGAAACAAAAAAGTAAATGAGGGTGAGGGTTAAGGCTGAGAGGTTTCTATTTTCTGACAATCTAGACTAAGCACCCTGGTCATAATTGCCTGAGTTAATGTACTCGGTCGAGGTGATTGTGGCGTTCGGAACCTCCCTTGCCTGCAAAAAAAAGACATACTGAGTACCCCCCCGGTTCAGCTGAAGCTTTTCAGCAGACGAGGCTTGTATACCCATGCACCATCATGAGCTGATGTGAAAGCAAAAAAAAAATCCAGACCTACTGTATGTTGAGGTTGACTCCCTTGAGACCTTGAGCGGCTTTCAGCTGAGATTTACGCGGAGCTGTCCGGAGCTGATGCAGGTACCAGCTCAGTGTGCAGTATCGAGACATTGTATCAATGTATCATGGATATTGCACGTGGCAAAATACTCGCTTCGTGAGGAGTCAACATTGGGCTGTATGTAGCAAAGTTATCTATATAACGGACCTCAGACCCTCAATCAGTACTGGAATTGTTTTGTTCTCCTCATCCGCTCATCTTCTGAGAGATCCTCATCTTAAGACACCTTCCTGGGACACATTCGTTTAAGCACCCGGCACCACATTCGTTCCTTCACTCCTTTAGTTGACTTGTTCGTTTCACTATCACTATTCACGATTCACTATTTTCAAACATTATTGTTAGTCACAGCCCAACATGAGGACCACTCTCTTCTCAACCCTCCTGGCTCTTGCCAACATTGCTTCGGCGGAACTGCCCAAGTGCAATGGCGACTCTTGTTTCAACGCCATCAACGCCGCTGGCAAGGGGCTCGAGGCCAGCGCCTTTTGCAGTGGCTTCCTGCGCAAATCCACCACCGTCTCGAGCGTTACGACCCTCTTCGCCACTGCCACCAAGACCGAGACCCTGCCTGATGCCGTGCAGACTGTTGATGTCACCGTCACCGTGACCGACTATTCCACTCAGACTTACGATGCCTCGCAGACCACCATCCAGACTGTCCTTGGCACTGCCACTGAGAGTGTCATTTACACTGTCACCGAGACTGTGAGCCAGCCTGTAACCGAGTCGATCAGCCACCCTACCTACGAGACGGCCAATGCTGTGGTTACCGAGACGGCTACAGACACTGTCACTGTGTAAGTCTTTATAATAATGATGATATAACAATAGCCAAACCATCAGTAGCTACTGTCACTCTAACATGTAACAGCACTGAAAACTACGACGTCACGGCCACCGAGTACGTCACTGACGTGCCTTCGACCACGGTCCATACCGTCGAGGCTACCACCACCGAGCATGCCACCACGACGGCAGTCTCGTCGCACTACCTGCAGCGTCGCCAGGCCACCAGGGCCTACTCGGACCATGTCAGCAGCAAGTGTCCTGCTGTGACCAACAGAGGCGTCCTCGTTGGCGGCCAGGCTCGCCTGTCCAGCGCATGCAGCTGCATCGTCGCCGCCCCTACCTCCACCAGCACCATCTACAACACCGTCTATGCCACGTCGACCACCAACTACCAGACCAACGGACCGCTGGCCACCATCACCACCACCGTCGTCGGAACTGCTTCCACCCTCGACATTGTGGCCGTCACCCGCACCACCACCTACACCGACGTCTTCTCGTCCGTCCATACCGGCGTCGTGACCGACTACACCACCTACGTGGCCACCGACTTCCACACCACCACCGAGACCCACCTCCACACCTTCACCCTCACCGAGACCAGCACCGCCAGCGAGACGTCGACCGAGCTCTCGTCCACCACCAACACCCGCACCGTCGACACCTCGGTCATCACCCTGCCCGCCACCACCACCTTCCAGGAGACCTACACCACCGTCGCCGCCACCGTGACCCTGACCGTCGGCGCCGAAGAGCCCACCATCGTCCGTGTCTACTGCGGCAAGCGCACCCGCGGCAGCCCCTCGCCCGCTCTCGATGCCCACATCGTCAGGACCGACGAGGGCGTCTACACCGCCAGGGAGTGCCACAAGCGCTGCGACGACGTTACCGCCTGCCAGGGCGCCTCGCACCTCTCCAGTGCCAAGAAGTGCGTCCTGTACGACGTCACCCTCACCGGCGACAACTTTGAGTACCAGGGTGCCACCACCCACTGGGGCTGGAGCAAGGCCTGCCCCAAGCGCGTCAACCGTGGCCCTGCGGACGAGACGGCCTAAGTGTTTGCAGTCGACTTTGAGTGGACTGCCAGTTTGGGAGGCCTTGGTCAAGGCTCGTTTTTGCAAGCTTCGGCCGTCCTAGGCCGAAGAGAGTTGTATGGTTTTGGAGATGAATGATGGTAGCGGTTCTCATGTTTTGGGGGTTGAAAATGTTGTCTTTCTGTTCTGATATTGAGAACTGTATTTGAGCTGTATCTGTTACTTTTTCTTTTTCAACAAGACCGGTCATTAGCTAGATAGTTTTCTTTTGTCTGCCCAGTTTAGATAGGTTCTTTTGAATGAACTGCGATATACTATCCTTCACACCTCACTTTAATGTGAACGCTTTGATACAATAGCTAACGGTAGGTGTTATGGCTTCAGAGCCGGTGTCTTGGTTGTCTGTCGGTGTTGTTGAGCCAGCCCTGGCACTAGCCTGGCTTGACTACATCGCAACCACTGCAGGGCACGCTCCCATGCGTTCTTTTACCCGATAAGATTATAATTCAAAGTCCACGAACTGATCAGAGCCAACTTGGTCACTCCCAATTATATTAGATAGAAAATATCAACAAAACAACCCAGATTCGTATACAGTTTTGGTCATTCTTCGCCCCGAGACTACCCAGGGATGAACTTTTGGTTCTCGACATTCCGGTTCGGGGACGGGCTTTGATGCAGCTCCGCCGCCCGGTCATGCGGCAACTGACCCGCCAGCTCAGCCGCGTTGTGGCTGGTCCCGAGCGTCGACGTCGCTGTCGCAGGCGAGCTCTGGTACGTCTGCGCATAATACTGCTGCTGCTGCTGCTGCTGCTGTTGCATCTGCTCTCCCAACATCTGCTGTGGCGGCATCTGCTGGTAAGGGCTCTGCTCCCGAGGCGGCTCCTGCTGCGGGTAGTACTGGTGACCGGCGACCACGGGCGTCTTGTACTCGGCACCGTAGCCGGGGGTCCACCCTCCCGAGTAGCCCGCCGCTGACGGAGGTTGCCCCACAGATGGAGAAGTTTGCTGGAGCTCGCTAGGGAGAGTCGATGGGCTCGCGGCGGGGCTGTCAGGCTCCCCTTTCTTTGACCGCCGTCCTAGGAAGAAGACCAGAACCAGCAGTGCGATCGCCCCGAGCGCAGCGCCGATGCCGATGCCTGCCTTGGCCCCGACGGACAAGCCGTCCGAGCTGCCGTCGTTGGTGGGGCCTCCCGAGGTATTCTGCGATGCGCCTTCAGGAGTAACATTCGTGGTGGTAGCGCCGGGTGGTGCCGTGGTCGTCGTTCCCGTCGAGGCGGCCGACGTTGACGACGTTGACGAGGTAGACGAAGTAGACCATGTTTTCGTGCTGGTCGTCTCGGGAGTAGCTGTCACGCCGATGGTGGTCACCTGCGGCCTAGGGTCGTCCCTGACGCCAATGCGCGGGCTGTTGGCTCCGCCAATGGCGTCGTCGCCTGGTCGCAGGTTGAACCAGCAATAATTGTAAGCTGTAAAGTCTAGCTTGACCAGGAGCCAGCCGTCGCCGGGATTGTTTGCGAGTTGTGTCTTTTCTGTTGCGGTTTTGGTCATTGTGTTAGAGTACGTTTTGTCTTTTTAGCCTGGAATAAGAGATAAAATCAAACAAAAGACTTACTCTCCTCAACCGAATTCTTTTGCATGCAGAATGTATAGAGCTTTGGATTCTGAAACGGGGCTCGCCACGATACGTTGACGACGTCTTGAGTGTTGAAGGTCTGACCCTCGGTTGGGTATATCCAAAAGACGCCATTTTTGCCCTGCTGGTAGTCCTGCTGGACGCTAAGGCGACACAGCAAACCGAGGACGAGAACAAAGTATGCAAAGACAGCCATGTTAGCTGTAGTTTTGCTTGTCTACTACTAGACTAGACAAGCATGTGCCAACGAGAAGATGCAGGTTCCCGTCGAATGGCCAAATGGACGGGCTGAAAAGAGAAAAAAAAAAAAAAAAAAAAAAAAAAAAGGAAATAAAGTGCAAGATGTCGAACAGATGCAAGAAGCCGCGAGAACGGGGGCATCCCGACACCCTTCCATTGTAAGTACTTTCTCAAAACGGTAAGGCTGTGAAATGAGATGTCCACCATGCCGCTTGGCAATCGCCCCCTCTTGAACCGCAGTCCACAATCGGAGCCAGAATGAAGTCTTGGAGCAATGAAAACGTGGGTTTGTGAGAAATTTGGGTCTCGCTTATGCCGGCCCTTGTCGACGACCCTGGAGAAAATGCAAAGCTGCAAATTTGATCGATCGGGTGCCTAGCTCCGGGTCATCGGCTTGGTGAGATTTTTTAGGCGCCAGTCAAAAGAAGCTCGCATCAGCTCTTGGTTGGGTGGGAAAATGAGAAGTCGAGAGAAAACTAGAAATAAAACTTACAGTCGGACAGGATAATAAAACATACAACCGGGGTCAAAAAACGGGTATTATCGGGCGATCATTAATGCGAATGGAGGCAAAGGTATTTCAATACCTAAATACTTACCTTTGGTACATTTTTATGGCAAACATGGGTCCCATAAAATGATACAGGACCTTGCCCTTTATCCCAATACCCTTTGGTTATCCAATGGAAAAAAGCCCAGAACCCTAGCAAAGACCCGTTTTAGACCCGCTATATATACCCTGCCGACCACCCCGGTTGTATGCTTTATTATCCTGGTTGACTGTAGGTACCAAGCTTTGGCTTTCCGCCACATACACCACGCCTAAAATAAATATTAACATCTCAAATCATCCTTCCCAACCCATGCAACATCTCTCACCTGCTTGAAACCTTACAAGCTTTTCTCCTATTCTCTAAACTAATGACTATACACACGTAGAGGTACAAAACACATTGAGAGAGTTTAGCCCGAATCTGGAAGCCGCACTTTTTTTTACTCTCTCACACACCAACATTTAAACCCTTGGAGCTGTCGGCGTCGACCCACATGCACTACAGTGAGTGGCGATGCCGTAGTTCTTCCCGGGCCTCCGCTCGGCCGTGCAGTTCGTCCCCGCCGGCATGGGAAACTTTTGCTGAATGGCCCAGAGGCTGGTGGTGGGTGAGTAGTTGAACAGTATGGGCGCGTTCGGCTGCTTGTCCCGGAACAGCTGGATCACGTCGGTGAACCTGAGCGTCAGGGCCGGGACGTCGGGCCCGCGCAGGCCGTAGCCCACACCTGTTGCCGCCCAATTCCTGACGTTGGGGACGTTGGCTAGCTCGGTTGCGATCTTGTCGATGGGGTCTTCGGGGCCGACGAGGACGGCTGGTTGTGGAGTTCGAGAAGTTTAGCTGAATGCAAGTGGTAATGGAAAATCAACGAAAGGGATGTACGTGTTCAATCAGCTTACCCTTGATGTTATAGCCAGCTTGGACAATGGTGTCCATGTCGTACTTGATGGCAGCTTCAACCACGGCCGGATCACGTCCAGACGCCCTGATTGCCGGGTGGTTCCATGGTAGGCCGCTATGCCATGTGTCAGCATGCATTCGTCGATAAGCAACAAAGGGACGACAGCAAGTACGTACGTAAATACAAAGTCCAGCTTGCCGCATTTAGATGCTCTGCCGTTCTTGTCATGATCCTGCCTTGGTTTAACTTCATTGTCATGCTGCAGAGCTTGATCGTGAGCAGCCGCAGTTGCGACGAGCCCCAGGAAGATGAGTGGTTTGAGGGCGACCATGTCGGGCTTTCTTTGGCGGCTGTGGAGAAAACGAGGATCGCAAAAGGGAGGCAATGCAAATTGGCAATATCGTCCAACACCCTGATGGAAGGTGCCAAAAACAGCAGAAACATGTGCGACGACGGTAACTATTTATCTCTACGTCATGCAACTATCCCCATCCCCCTGGGGGGAAAAATATCATCTGGAATGGTGCTAGCGACAATCCAGCGCACTCAATGGCACAGGACGAAGCTACTCTAGTCTAGCAACTCTGGTCCAGACCACGGATTACCAGCCTTTGTCCCAAGTTTGGCTTCCAGACCTTTTGTTTTCATTTCATCTTGATACAGCGGCCTAAACTAGAGCCTACAGAGCTTAGACTAGCCAGCGCGGCTGGGTAAGGGGGAGGCACTTGATTGCCATGCGCCAGCGCGTTGGGGACGTTTACATATCCTTCCTTTTCTCGACTCACATGATGTATGCTAGTCTAGTATTAGCCCCGTTAGGAATTTCAGAGCTGAGTCCAGCCTTACAACCCAACCATGATGCGCTGCTCGTGCCGATGCCGCCAATCTAGGTTCTAGCCGACTTTTGGCTCAAGCTTGGGTCGGATAACTTTCAGCCCAGGGCACTTGCGATCCTCTAGGATGGTTACCCTGGTACAGGCTTTGATCCGGGATCTGAGCGGGTTAATGTTGACACACAATGAGAAGTGACTGTTGATGAGACGAAATCTTGTTCAATTCTGCATCCCGGGTCCGATTTAGAGGGATAGTATTTGTGATCCAACGCAGACTGCTCAGCGCAGGTATTTGCTATCAGTGTGTAATATTAACGCTTACCATGCACACAATGACTTGCCAAAAAAGCAGACGCCCTAATCATCATGTCTTGCAACTTACCTAGCATGCTAAACATGCCAAACTTGTCGTTCACCTGCTGCAGTTGCAGTATGATAGTCTAGAACCAAAATCATTTGACTCGACTCTGCCAGCTATGCATCTTGTTTGTCCAGGTGGCGACAGGAACAGTCGTGGCATGGCATGCAATGCCAAGTTATCCTCCCGTGCCAAGTGGCGCGGGAGCGGGTAGACTAAAATCCTTAGGGTCCAATGCTTACATCACCTATCATACCACACTTGGATGAAACTAACTATTAAGCTATGCTACTACATTGCTATACAAACCCACCAGTCGAAAGACTCGGCGGCAGATCCTCTTCCGCCGTTCCCCAGCTAGTGCTTTCATTCGGACCCAGAGTCAGCTCCAAAACGCCACCCTTGACCCAGAAATCGTGCGTGATCCAGCTCCTCGTGTACGGCTTCCCATCCAAAGTTGCGCTCTGGATATAAATGTTGGCGTATCCAGCATCAAAATTCACATTCCTCACGGTTGCCGTCTTTCCAGTCACTGCATTCGTCAGGTTGCCCTCCCGGAAGAACGGCGGCGTGATCAGGTAGACGTCCTGCCCGGCCACGGGATACAAGCCGAGCATGGCCAGCGTGCTAAAGCTCCCCATGGCGCCACTGTCGTCATTCCCCGGGATGCCGCCGATCGTGTCGTTGAACTGCGATGGAATGTACGAGTGCGCATACTTGGCAGACAACCCCGGTCGACCTGCGTAATGGAACAGATACACCAAAAGAAATGATTGCTCGTTGCCCATGTACAGCAGATCCGGCGTGGTGTGGAAATAAGTCAGTCGCTCCACAAACTTCTCCGGCCCTCCCAACGTCAGAATGAGGCGTGCCATGTCTTGGGGGGCGTAAAAGGTATACAGCCAGCTGCCGCCCTCGTACGTCTCGTGGCCGTTTGGGTTGAGATAGCAGCTCGTGAAACTGTTAATCGGCTGACAGAAGCTGGGATCCTGCCACCCAAACGTGCCGTTGAGGTATTTGGGTTGCAGCCATCCTGTGAAGCCAGTATCCACCAGAACGTCTGACGAGTTGATAATAGAGGCCGCATCCTCGTCAAACAGGTTGATCCAGTTATCGGCTCGCTTAAAGTACTTTTCCACATCGGCGTCTTTCCCACCCATCTCCTTGCCCATGAGGCCGATGCAAAAGTCGTTGTAGGCGTACTCGACGGTTCGCGAGATGGAGCGGGTGAAGAGGCCGGTTCCATGGGGGTCAAAGTCGTCCGCGGGGATGTACCCGAGGGTCTTCCAACTCTGGAGTCCACCACGTCCCTCTACGGTCCAGATTGGCGGTTGAACTGGCCGACAAATACTAGTTGTCAGTCAATGTCAATTTGATCATGCAGTAGTTGAAACTTACCTTCGGCATCTTTGACAACTGCCTCGTATGCAACATCCCAGTCAATCCCTCCTCCGAGACCTGCCCTTTTCACATAAGCGTCCGCTATTACAACATCCGCATTACTGCCGCCCTGGGTCAGGCCTTTACAGAAACTCATTCGGCAATCGGGGAGGTATCCTTCGTTACGGTAGATGTCGAGAAGTGTCCTGACCATGAGTGTTTGGCTGTGGGATCAACCAAGGTGAGATATGGATGGATGATACGGTACGAATCCCAAATACAGTAGAAAGACTCGTAGTCTAGTATTTCTAGAGTATTAGCCTCCCTACATAAAAATACGCAGCAATAGCAAGGGAGAACTCACAAGGCTCCGGACTGTTCCACAGGGGATTTTCTCCTATAAGCCAGTCCAATCAGTCGCGGACACCCACAAATACCATGTACAGCAGCAAACATACCCGTGTAGTCTTGGGGTGAAATTAGACCACGATAAGCCCCTGACCAAAACGTCGTCAAAAGAGACTTGCTGACACCTGTAGAGTCGATCTTGATCACATCAAGTTTCTGACGCCAAGCCTCCCTCGCTGCGTCGTGCGTGCCGTCAAAGTCAAGCTCTGGAATCTCCCGTTCGGCACTCCTGCAGGCCTGATCTGTGCTGATGCCCGAAACTCCCACACGGGCTACGACCTGGTCGTTGGCAGGAGACTCGAACTGCACCCATGCACCAGCGGGCATCGGGGGATTCTGACCGTCGTCGTACACCCTTACGCTCTTTGGTTCGGGCCCTGCTCGGTTGTTGACCCACACGCCAGTGTTGCGGATGCTTGCGCCCTTGAAGTCTGCGCAAAAGTACATGGCGTACGTGCCGATGCCGAACGAGGGCCGAAATGTCCCGCTCCCGGCAATTCTCCCTGTGGCCGGATCGACAGACATGGTTCCGTTGCTTCTCGAGTTTGACAGGTCGGTGAGGTCTGCATGAATTAAGGGGTGGTATGGGAGCCCAGTGTCTTTCGGGAATGTGAAGCGGTACAGGGCCGTGTGGTTGGAGACTGTCATCTCCGCATGGACAGACGTGTTTAGCGACACAGCAAAGTATCCAGGGCTGGCCTTTACTGTCGAGTTAATTCCTTTGGTAGCTCGAAGGGCCTTGGGAAACAAGCATTGGTTGAGGTCATCCCCTGCACAGCCTGTCTGGGCGAACAGGGGAAAGTTTCCGAGACTTGAGCCCTGTACACTGATCAACCTCGAGTTCCCCTTGAATATTTTAGTGATGTGATCATAACACTTACACCCCCGGTGCCAGAATCATGCATATGGCTAAATCCCGTGACTTGTAGACGACGGTATTGTCAGCTAGTTCGAAGCTGTCGCTGTGCGAACCCCAAGTCAAGCTTACTTTGAGAGTCGGTAGACGAGAATCCTCCTGCATTAAAGTCGTCAGCATGAGTCTCAATTGACAAGACAGACAAATTCGGCGTACCCTGATTTTCCTGGTCAACATCAGCAACCGCCTTGGCCATGCCAAACGGCAGTGTAGCGCCAGGAAAGACATGTCCCCCGTTGATTGTCCCTATCAGAGGATCAATAAAGTCTAGCACGGTTTGACCAAGTACCAGACAAAGGAGCAAAGATGCTGCCCATATCCAGAGACGCATACTTGAGCAGTAGGCCGTCCGCAGATGGCAGATACAAAGGGGCTGTTGCAAGGAGTTGCCAAAGCAGCGGCAATCAGGGGAAAGACAAGCAGGACAGGCTCAGGCTGGACTTGAATTAGTGAATGTTCACCCCAAAGCCCAGGACGAAGCTAAACAAAAGATCAACAGTGAAGTTTGTCTGCTAGAATACTGCTAGCGTATCATCTAATAGTCAAATGGCGTAGATATATACAGCCATTGGAATCGTATAACAATCAGCAATATCTGGTCCTGCCACCACTGCAGAAACCCTTCTGACGTTTGATCACTTGAGAAAGTAGAGCAAGGTGATGTGAGGTGGTATCTATAGTGGTGCTCCCTCAATACATGTGATGTAGCAGGACGCATGACTTAGACTAGAAGCAACCCCGATCGCGCCTTGCCGTTGAGTCATTTGTCTCGGGCGCTTTGATCAGGTAAGACCTTGGAGAAGAAATGGCGAATGAACGATTCATTGAGACATCCAAGGTTAACATGAGTTGCCAATGAGGAGTGATTGCTGTTTGTTTCTGTACAGAACGTCCGCGATGCGGATGCCTGTCTGACTACCTCTAACTGAGACATGACAGATGGAAGGAAGGGTGAGTAATGTTTCCGACTGCCAGCCAGAAGGAAAGAGACCAGCATTTGCGACTGGCGCTTCACCTGTGTCTTTCGGTGAGCATCGGGATATACGACCTGGTCTAGAAGGGTATACTGCTTTTGTCCATTGACTTGGCGGGCATCTTGGCATGGTCCATGTACAACGGGGCACTTGATAATGTCAGAACGCGAGTAACAATATAGCCAGGTTGAGGACAGACTTGTAGGCGTATTCTCGTTGGAGCAGAGCTTCAAGATGCTGATCTTATCGGGCAGTGACGATGTCCACATGTGGTTTATACATTTGAACTGCCTTGTTTGGTGAGAGAATCAATCTCATGACCCACTCTGGTGACAAAAGTTTCCCACGGTTCGTAACTTTCCGAGCCCCACATGACTTGGTGGGGTGCCCGCGAACGTTGAAAATCCTGGTCGGCCTTATCTTATCGCCGCAACCAAGACAAAAAAATCGGACGCCGCACCAAGGGTCTTTCGCAATGCGCTTGTGAAAGGCATCAATCTTGAGAGACCACGAGCGCATCCTCGACAACACGTTCAGCATGTCTGTCGGAAAGAAGCATACACTCTGCGATGGCGATCGCGAGAGCGAGCCAGTGACCAAGAAAGCCAAGGTCATTGATTCTACCCAAGAATCTGAAGAGCCCGCCTTGAAGAAAAAGAACAAGAAGGATAAGGAGGCCAGGAAGGCAAAGAAGGAGAAGAAGCGCAAGGAAAAAGAGGCCAAGGCGCAGGAGGAGCAGGCTGCTGACCCAGAACCCGAGTCTGCAACCACCACCGAAGTCCCCTCGGCTACCGAGACTCCGCAATCTGACGAGGAAACTGTTTCCAAGACCAAGAAGGAGAAGAAGGAAAAGAAAGAGAAAAAGGACAAGAAGGACAAGAAAGAGAAAAAGGACAAGAAGGAAAAGAAGAGCCAAGCCGGTGAAGAGTCTACACAAAATGGCACCAACGATTCATCAACATACAAGCAGGTCGACGCCCTGTCGGCCCTGCCAGAATCCGAGCTCAAGGACTGGATGACAGCACAGCAAGTCGTCATATCCGAAGCCAACTCGTTGACAACCCACAGGCCAATCCTCAAGTTTACTCAGCTACCATCCTCACCCTTAGTCGCCAAGAAGCCATTTGCCGGCTTCACCGCTCCTACGCCGATTCAGTCTGCCTCTTGGCCTTACTCTCTCGACGGGCGCGACGTCGTCGGTATCGCAGAGACGGGCTCTGGCAAGACCCTTGCCTTTGCGGTCCCTTGCATCACTGCCCTCCACGCCCTTCCCGAGGACAGCAAGCCCAGAAAATCATACGGCCCTACGCACGCCCTCGCCGTCATCGTTTCACCCACCCGTGAGCTCGCGATGCAGACACATGCCGCCATCTCTAAGCTTGCGGAGCTGGTCGGTATGTCTGCCGTCTGCTTGTACGGTGGTTCCCCCAAGGATGAGCAGCGTGCGCAGCTGCGCAAGGGTAGGGGCGCCGACATCATCGTGGCGACGCCGGGGCGGCTCAAGGACTTTTTGTCCGACGACACCGTATCTCTTTCATCTGCACGATTCGCCGTGTTGGACGAGGCAGACCGCATGCTGGACAAGGGTTTCGAAGACGACATCAAGCTCATCCTCGGTCTTTGCCCTGACCGTGGCCAGCGCCAGACGCTCATGTTCACCGCGACGTGGCCCGCCAGCGTGCGTGGCTTGGCCGAGAGCTTCATGGTAAACCCAGTCAAGGTCACCATTGGCGGGCGCACAAAAGCAGTTGATGGTGATGACGATGGCAACGGCGTGGTGGAACTGCAGGCCAACTCTCGCATTTCGCAACGCGTCGAGGTTATCAACCCATGGGAAAAGGAAACCAGGCTTGTTCAGCTGCTCAAGGAGGCGCAAGCCGGCAAAAACAGGAACGATCGAGTGCTTGTCTTTTGCTTGTACAAAAAGGAGGCCGTTCGTGTTGAGAACAACTTGCAGCGCAAGGGCATCAGGGTTGCTAGCATTCACGGCGATCTGAAGCAGGAGCAGAGGACGGCCAGTCTGGAGGCTTTCAAGGCTGGCACGACCACAGTTCTTGTCGCCACTGATGTTGCAGCCCGTGGGTTGGACATTCCAGAGGTGAAGCTGGTCATTAACGTCACGGTAAGTTTGCGTGCTAGTCTTGTTCTACGCTCAAGTGTGATACTAACGTAAATCAACTGTCCAGTTCCCCCTCACCATCGAAGATTATGTCCACCGCATCGGTCGAACCGGTCGTGCAGGCAAACAGGGCCAGGCCATCACCCTTTTCACCGAGCATGACAAGGCACATTCGGGCAGCTTGATCAATGTCCTCAAGGGCGCAAACCAGCCCGTTCCAGACGATTTGCTAAAATTTGGTACCACAGTCAAGAAGAAGGCACACGACACTTATGGCGCTTTCTTCAAGGATGTGGATATGAGCAAAAAGGGGACCAAGATAACGTTTGATTAGAAAACATGTGCCACTGTTTCAAGGCTGGATTGGCGTTTGGGATTTTGTGAAAATTGTTGTCGATTTTGGCTTGGATAGCGCTCATTGCTTTGCTGCCGATCTTTGGCGTTGTCCGCGAGCCTTCTCAATGCATTGCATGAGGAATTGTCGTTCTCCGACCGCACTGTAGACTAGGGTTAGATATCCACTCACCAGGTCTGAGGCAGTGAAAATATGCAAAACTTACACTACGGCAACAAAGACAACCCCTATGGCTGCGATTTTAATAAGCGCAAACAGGACGCCACGAACGGCTAGACCGGCAACGTGAGGGCCACTTAGACGGGAAACAGCCTGGCTAGTAACCACGGCAGCACCGACAGTCACGCCGCTCGGCCTCAGTTCGGATAGTTCAAACTTGACGCCGAGTCTTCCAAAGTACCTTTTGATGAACACTGCGCACCAGACGATGCGACATACCATGTTGATTGCGTTGGCCACCACCAGCCCCTTGGCGCCCCAGTCAAGGACCCGTAAAAACACAAATCCAGCTGCGGCAAACGCAAGCGAAAATGCACCCATCCACAAGCTCTGGGTATGAACTTCAGTCTCTGTGGCGACGGAGGCGACGAAGGATTCGGAGACGCCGTTGATGGCAAGCAGCGGGATGTATAACGCGTACACCGCCAGCACGGCGCCGGCACCTGATGCCGCCCAGCGTGGACCGGCCACTAGACTAATGAGGAGTGGTGCGGCCGTGGGGCCGATGGCGACAACTACCGCCGAGAAAGTGGTATACAACTTGACGAGAATCGTGAGGTCTGCACTGGCCATCTCGGCGGCAGCCTTCTTTTCATTGCGGTCATCTTTGTTAGACTCCTTGTCCGGTTGAGACGACGCGAGCAGCCTGCTAAAGTAGGATCGACTGCTTTCCTCTACAGGCTGAAACACCAGTCGTGCTGCTAGTCCACCGTAGTTGTTGGCCAAGGCATAGACTCCCTGAGATGTGGGCGAGGCGAGCGCGCTCACCAGGAGTGTGTCGCCCTGGGTGAGAATGTGCTTAACCAAGCTTTGCGCAATCATGCTGCGGGCCAAGTTTAGTGTCGGACGTGGAAAAAGGGAAAGAACAAAGGACTCATCGCTGCTCTTATTCTCCTTTGTCAATGGCATGTCTAGCTTTCTGGGTAGTAGGGAAAATCCCTCGCTGCTGGCCAGAGACAAGCCATAGTATGCATACACGGCCAAGAGAGTAACACCGTAGCTAAGCTGTCCTAGGGCAAAGGGCAAAACTCCAGCCTCGAATTTACCACGCGAGGCAACGACAGCAGCGCCGAGGGTAACGGCACAGCGAGAAAAGGTAGCAATGGACTCGGCAGCTGCCCGGGCGCCGAACTGCAACCTAGTCTGCATCACCATAAATGCTGGCTCTGAAAGCAGCTCGACGATGGATGCCACAGCGTATATGTAGAGTGAGGTGATGAGGTGAGGTGCCGAAGCTGTCGTCTCCTTGCTGAGCGATGTCACATACAGCCAGCCGAGAAGTCCTGCTACAAAGACGCCCAACAAGATTGAAAGGTATGAAAGGTTGACAACGGCTTGAGTATCGCGGGCCTGTGAGGTCTTGTCCTTGTTTGTTCCACCCTGTCTTTGGATGGCGACTCGAAGACTCTCACGCGCAAAGAAGAGGACAGACAGATAATAGACTTCGAGCTGTGTTGAGACGCCAAGAAGCTGTGCTGTCAGGAATCTGAGAAGGAGCTGATTGGCGATAAAGGTGATGGCCCGCGAGACTATTTGAAGCAGTATAAGCAGCGAGGCGCCGCGTAAAGCTCCAGAAGCTGCAGGCTTGCTCATATTGTTAGCCACCTTTTGGTCGGCCATTTTGATAGTCTCATTTGCTACATGTCGTGTTAACTGCACTGGCAGGACGTTGAATCTGAGGCTCTTTGACACGCAGCAGACAAATTGTCATCCCCTGCGATTCCGGGTTAGGGTTTATTGGACAGATGTAACGTCACTACCACAAACGTTACGTAATGGTCGTCCACCCCTCCAACGTTCTAGCCCCACCAAGACCGTTGTGGAAGCTGAGTGAACACCAGGACCAGGCACCAAGGTAACACAAGCTTGCTGTGCTTCAATACTGAGGTAGCTTGGTCTCCAACTCGGATTGTTTGAGATTTCTAAGCCTACAACAAACCCGTACAGCCTCTTCGAAATCATCGTGTCGGATTTGAACATGGCTTGCACCCACCTGGAGTCGCTGTGTAGGTTCTGTCCTGGTCCTTGTCGTTTGTCAGTTGCTGATCGCAGTACTTTTGCTTCTCAGCTCTGCAGCCTCCTACGCCAGCCCAGTCAGTTTACCGAGAGGATTGTACCCAGTGCTTTGACTCGATTGTATGTACCATGTCTACTCTGGCTTTAGAGGGTTGGCATGATCTTTCAGGGATCCTACCATGGTACTGACAACCCCTAGGATGGCCCCGAGGGTCTCGATGTCTGTCTGCAATGCTTCAACGGTGGTTGCGTCGGCGAACGCTATCACGCAAAGCTCCACCACCTGATCTGGAGCCATCCTCTTGTCCTAAATGTCCGGCGCACCCGGAAGCATATCGACCGCGATGAACCCCCAACAAAGATGTCCAAGCTTGCCATTGCCGCCGAGACGGAGGCCGATCGCTACGACTACCATACCACAGTCAAATGTCTCGACTGCGATACAGAGCTGGAAAAGACGCATCCGAACCTTGCCAAGGTGGTGGATGGCATCATGACAGCAAACACTTTCTCGCGCAAGGAGGAGGTCAAGGCCTGGGAACAAGAGTTGACAAGCTGTGAACACATCCTAACGCTTCAGCAGGACGAGCCGAGGCAGATTGCATCCAACGAACTGGGCACGTGCTCCAAATGTGATCTCAACGAGAACCTGTGGCTATGTTTGCAATGTGGCGCCCTTGGCTGTGGACGGGCGCAGTTTGGTGGTGTTAGCGGTCACTCTCATGCATTGGCACATGCAACCGAATCTGGACATGGAGTCGCCGTCAAGCTTGGCTCTATTACTCCGGAAGGCACAGCCGACGTCTACTGCTACTCCTGTGACGAAGAGCGGGTGGACGAAAACCTCGGGCATCATCTGGCCAACTATGGCATCAACATTGCAGAGCGGGAGAAGACGGAGAAGAGTTTGACCGAGATGCAGATTGAGCAGAACTTGAGGTGGGAGTTCTCCATGACAACAGAGGATGGAAAAGAGCTCAAGCCTCTTTTCGGTCCTGGACTTACAGGTCTCAAGAATCTCGGCAACAGTTGCTATCTCGCGAGTATAATCCAGTGTCTGTTTGATATGGATGCATTCCAGAAACGGTATGGCCAGGTCACACAGGAGCTTCCTGGCATTCAGGATCCAGCCGCGGATCTCGAGACTCAGTTGCGCAAGATCGGCGACGGCTTGTTGTCAGGTCGCTACTCTAAGCCTGATTCTGACGTGGTGGCATCAGAGCATTCGGCAGAGCTTCCATATCAAAAAGGTCTGCAACCATCAATGCTCAAGCACCTCGTTGGACGTGGGCATGAGGAGTTTTCTACGATGCGACAGCAGGACGCTTTTGAGCTACTCCAGCATCTCATTAAGCTCATCACGCGGTCAAAACATCCATCACCGGCCGACGACCCCACCGAAGGCTTCCGATTTCTTCTTGAACAACGCCTACAATGTTTGGGTTGCAAAAAGGTGCGCTATACCACCAACGAGCAAGACAGCATCTTTATCGACGTACCCCTAGAGAAGCTCCCAACCGAGGAGGGAGGCGAACCCGAAGGCAACACCGGTGCTGCGTACAAACCTGTCACCCTTTCCGAGTGTCTTGACCGCTTTACCACCGAAGAGACAGTTGAACTTACATGTTCTTCGTGTGGAAGCAAGGCTGGCTACACCAAGAGGTCTCGCTTTAAGACACTGCCGCAGGTACTGGTTGTCAATGCCCGCAAGATGACCATTGTGAATTGGGTGCCTATCAAGGTTGATGTGCCGGTGCTGGTGAATGACGATCCCTACATTTTGGACAACTATCTTTCCCAAGGACAACAACCGGACGAGGACCTCCTACCAGAAGATGCTTCGGCCAACTCAGCACCTGCCTTTAGCCCCAATCCGGAAGCCATAGCTCAGCTTGAGGCAATGGGCTTTCCCCGCAATCGGTGTGAAAAGGCCCTGCATGCCACGGGCAACTCTGATGCTAATGCAGCTATGGAGTGGCTGTTTGGTCATATGGAGGACCCTGACATTGACGAGCCGCTCAAACTTGGTGGTCCTGGCGGCAGTGCCGGAGGATTTGCAGCCGACCCTAGTTCCATCGACATGCTTGGAGCTATGGGTTTCGATGCTAAGAAATCAACGAAAGCACTGAAGGAGACGTCGGGTAACGTCGAGCGAGCTGTGGAGTGGCTTTTCAGTCATCCCGACGATGATGGCTCAATGGATGAAGACTCGGCTGCTTCGGGCGAAAAGCCACCTGCTGGCAAGAGTGATGTTCCAGCACAGTACCAGTTGAAGAGCATTGTGTGCCACAAGGGAACAAGCATCCACGCTGGGTAAGTTTGCATCTTGTCTCTTGATAGCGTACTGATACTAATCGTTCACTGACAGTCACTACGTCGCTTTTATCCGCAAACAATTGCAACAAGATAAGGCTGCTTGGGTTCTGTTCAACGACGAAAAGGTAGTCGAGGTAGTCGACGTGGAGGAGATGAAGAAGTTTGCCTACATCTACTTCTTCAACCGGGTTGGCTCTTAGCTTCTGTTGGTCAGGTGTGGCCCATAGATATTCTGTCATTAGACTTTGGGGTTTATTGCATTTTCGGAGTGATGAGGTAGGTGGGTGGCGTTGAGGTAGCAGAGCGCCTCTAGACAGTACGGCACGGCCCTGGCCAAGATGCCACGACAGATTTGTTCAATGATATGGATTTAGACGCAAACAAATTGGTTGATGATCTCGCTATTAGGCGATGAGGTTTGTCATCTATAACAAGCAGAACTCCCAACGCCCAACTCCAAGCCAAGACGCGTTTGCCAATCGTAGTTTCATCGCTCTACATGGCCGACATGATGTATAGATTATGCCGACAGGAAATCCTTCGGGTATATGGATTACTGAGCCCAGTCGACAAACTGGCTAGTCTGTCAGCCTATAACTCACCAGCGTGTCGACCCTATGGCTGGCGGTGCTGAAACCCCGCAGCTGGACTCGCTCCCCGTTCTCAATCTCCTTGGCGTCGCTATCACCCCACTCGACGGGAACCTCCGAGTCGGCGTCGGCGTATACCAGTACGTTAAAGGTACAGTCTCCAGCCAGCTGGGGCAGGAATGTAACCGAGGCGGTGATCTGGCGGAAGATGGCAGCTATCTCGGCCTGGATCTCAGTCTCGGTCTTCTCCGGCGCCTGTGCTGCGTCAGAGGCTGCCGACGAGTTTTCTTGCCCTGCCGTAGCCGAAGATGCTGTCGACTTGCTGCTGCTGCTCTTGGACTTCTTGGACGAACCGCCAAAGATCTGAACGTCAAACTGCCAGCGTTCGACGTGCTCGCCCGTGTCCTTGTCCGTAATGACGATGACCAGTTTCGAAATCTTGCCCTTGACCATCCACCTGTCTAACTGAGACATGATCTTTTTAATGTAGGCCTTGACCTGGTCGTCGGCCGAGACTGTGGTTCGGGGTTAGTTGGGTTGGTTGCGAAGAGGTTTCCGGAAGTATCGATGGTGGACGGGATCTTGGCCGTACCTAGCATGTTGAGGCCATACTTCTTGACGCTGTTGGGTGATTTGAACCAAGTTAGCGGGATGGATGTGGAAATGCCATGTTTGATGAGCGGATGCCGGGGAAGGACTAACGCCGTAAAATCCTCGGCTGGGTATACGCCTCGCTGGAATCTACTCGGTCGTCATCAGAGGTTAGTCGACAAGACCCAGAGGGACCATTAGGCTAGTCAGATATATGGGTCCGAACAAAATCGTATGTATCGAGTATTGAAACTGTCGTCATAAAGTTAGCGATGTTGCTGGCGTGGGATAAATTGGCGGTGGGAGTCGAGGCGTACGAATTCGGCGACGAGCTTGGCGCTGCCCTTGAGCGATAGCTTGTGAACCTTGGACTTGTCCTTTTCGGCTGCCTTGTCCGCCATTTTCGAGACGTGGGAGGTGTCCTGCTGGTGGATACGTCGAATCAGAGGCTTTGCGCTGGTTCATGAATGCAATTGATGCGACTCTTTTGTTTACTTTGGCCGCTTCTGGTTGCTAGGGTGGATATGTGCTGTTGTTGGAGGGGCATTAGGGATAATTGCATAATGAAGTCTGATCTTCTTGGTACATGTGGTGCAGGGTAGGCACAGGTGTCTTGACATGCAACCTAAATTGACGACATTCGACGACGAAAGCAACTTGCAACACCAGCCAATTTTCCCACCAGCCAGGCTTTCTGGGTTCAAATTGTCAAAGTAACAGCCTCGTACAGCTTCGCTATGATGGCCCAATATGGGCTGCGCTCTCATGAGCCGGTGTTCTGTTGCTACTGCAGCTGCAATGTTCCGGCAGAGCTAAACTTGTCAGCGCTAGTTGACTTTTGGCCGACATTGTCACGCCGGACAAGCGTCGCCTGCAATTATTCACACGGAATCATTTTGCTGCGTTGAGTTTGCATTTATAGCGTCTTCAACCTCCTTCAGAATCTTGAACGTTACCTTGTGCAAAATTGACACAAGATCAGTCTCGTCGATTTAACCATGGCAGTCCCCTTGACAGAAATCCCATGGCATCTCCTAACTGCCAACTTTGAGTTTGCCACATCTCATCCCGACTTTGGTGATATCACCGACTTTTATCCCTGTAAAAGGCCAGATCAAGGCCAAGATCTGAACAAGTTTGTGGAACAGCTGGCCGAGTCTCTTGTCACGTCGGCCACTCAAGATCGCAAGAAATATGCAGAAAGCTACGAGGCCGCAGAGCACAACGATATAGTGATACCCAAGTCGGACGCTGTCAAAATCGCCGTGCCCTTGCGTCGTTGGTACTTGGTATGCTCCCCACAGAACACTCCGCGCCGCCTTCAAGGTCGCGGCCTATGGCAGCAGGAATATGGTCTCGGCTGGTGTGACGCCAGGTTCAAAAGTGCCGGGGCGGCGTTGCCGTCGCATCGATCATCCGCGGCCGATGACGACGGGACGTGTACTCATATGGGCGACGAGTGCGAGTGCCTACCCCGTTTCGAAGAGAGGCGCATGTCGACATTTCTGCACGCCTATAAACCCAACACCTGCTACGAGTTCGACAGGGTCAATGGCGACGCCTTTTTCGGCATGGAGCTCCTCAAGACGCTGATCCTACACGGCAGTATGGATACGGTTCTGCGCATATGCGCGCACCCGGACGTGGATTTCCTGAGCTGGTGGGGAGTGATGACTTGCTACTGTATGGGCCCCGACGTGGCGTTGAGTTTATTGTGCCAGCAGGCGCTGCGTGCGTTTATTTGTCTCAACTTCATCCGGCGGGGCTTCCCGGAGCGTTGCGGCAGGGGAGCCGGGAAGGGGGGCTCGGATACTACGGCAAATAGCAACGAGGACGGACGACTCGACACACCTCCGGATTACCTAAGAACAAGAACGTACCAGAAGCTTGTGTACGACCTTACCATATCGGACATGACGACGGAGGTCCCGCAATTCGGGCATATGGACTTCTTCGGCATCCGGCATCGCCAGTGCCTGACATATCCGCGCAAGAGGGACGAGTGGGAAGTCAAGGATGACAACATCTTCCCGCTGGGTCGAGTGAGTTACAAGGAGTTTCTGAGCCTCGATTTTGACACAGAGCCCGCGTACATGCCGTCGGGTGCCGAGGTCGAAACTGCGAGGTTGGTGCTGGCCGCAAATGGACTTCCGACCGAGCTTGTTGATATCATTCTTGGCTTTGCAGAGTTCGATGAGACTCGTGTATTGAGGGTACCTCACGACCCGTTTCACGAGCTCAACCGGGATCAGCTGGATGAACACTTGAGCTGGTGTTGGCAGACTCTGTTGCGATGTGACATGATGGCCAGGGCTCTCGGGGATGAGATTCCGTGGGATATGCTGATCGGCGAATGCCTGCTTAGGACGTTTCCTCTACCAATCTCGCAAAGGCTTAAGCGTCTCCCCGATGGGAGAATCCAGCAGACGGTGCAGTGTTTTACACAAACGAAGGAGCTTGAATCGGATGGGCTGAGATTTGAGGTCGGTTACAAGACGGTGTTTCTATAGACATCAGTGTAAAGTACTGCATTATTCAATCTAATAAAGTAAAATTCTATCTGTATCGTGCCTAAAACCAATCAACCGTGTCGTCAAGTCGTTATGGTATGTGTCATGGTCGCCTTTAGTCATGACTCCCTGTCCTCCACGGAGGCAGTGCAATGCCAAGCATTTTGTAATCTAACATGCCTCTTCAAAGCGCCAAGGTCGAAATTAGCAGCCAAAACGAGAGCAACGTCCATCCTGGTCTGTTGAAGGATCCAACATTCTTGTCTTTGCTTTCGCCAGTGGCCTGCGGGCCGTCGGCGCCGCTTTGTGACGGATTAGAGTTAGAACCATCCTTCTCATCGCTGCAACAGGGTCTTCAATGTCAGTCACTAGTCATTCAGTGCATGGCATAAACGAAAGGAGAAATTTGATGTGTGTGAAATTTTTAACAGCTGAGATGACAGTGTCAGCTAAGAGGCGTTGAAGGATGGTTTGAGGACGGGAGGGATTTGGCTAGCACTCTAACGCCTGCACTAAACCCCTCCAAGCTTTCTCTATTCCGTAATTCTATTGCGTTTGGCTTGCTAGGCCAATTTAGGTGGTATCTTTGGTGCGGCTGACCGTCTCATTAAGTATAAGGTATAAGGTAGACAAAAACAAATAACCCCCTGCACCGTCGACATGTGGCTTTGAAGCCTAGTCGAACCCGAATTTTGGTCTGCACGAGCGCACTTGACTCTTTACCAAAGGAAAATGACATTGAAGCAAACAAAACAGCATCTCACCTCTTGGCGTTGGCATCCGGCTTCACGCTCTGAAAGTTGCGAAACACATCATCCGGGTCGTACTTGGCCTTGATGCGCTGGAGTTCGGGATAGTTGGAGCCCCAGTATGACCTCTGCGCGTCCGTACCAAGAGCCGGATCGACGTAGCCCGCGTAAAGCAGCGCGCCGTCTTTATTGCCGTCCTTGATGCTCTTGGCGACGAGGTTGTGGAAGCCGGTCAGGAAATCCCGCGTCGTGGGCGACACCTGCGGGATGCCCACGGCATACGACTGGTAGAACATGGTCTTGTCTCGGTGCGTGTAGGCCGTGGCGTTCATGGGAACGTCGTTGATGGCGCCTCCACCGAGGTCGAAGATGATGGCCCAGATCAGCGTGCCAGCTTGGGCGTCGGCGAGGTAGTTGAACATGTCCTTGATGGTGTCCTCGGACAATAAATCCTCCTGCCGGAACCCAAGCGACTTGGAATAGAAGGGCGATGCGAGGTTGGAGATGTAAAGCGCCTCACGCTCGGCGTTACTGATCAGCGTGCCCACCCAGTCGGTGGCCTGGAGGGTCGAGTTTCGCGTCGACGGCAGCTTCTCGGCGATGCCAGTGGCGCGGAATTCTTCCTCGGTGCCGAAAAAGGTACCCTGGATGATGCAGCCTATGGGGGTGATGTTGATCTGGCTGCCGAAGCGGCGGTCGAGGTTAGGATCGCCAACGACGTCCTGCCAGGCCTTGTAGACGCGCCACTGTTCCCTCAGCGACTGGAAGGTGAAGGAGTACAGGTACTGCACAGCCTTGGTCATCTCTGGGTGCGTCTTCATGACGAACTCGGTTATCACACCAAAGCTACCACCAGCACCTTTGAGAGCCTGTGTGATAACAAGAGAGTTAGTTCAGCAGCAGCAGCAGCAGCCGACGGTAGGCTCACGAGGTTGGTTACTCACAAAAAACAGATCAGAGTTTTGGTCTTGGCTGGCTCGCTGAATTTTGCCATCGGCCGTGACAACCTCAACCTCGAGTACGTGGTCCAGACAAGATCCCCACAGGCGCGAAACCGGCCCTAGGCCACCGATGGTCGCGTGGCCGCCTATGCCGACGTCCGGACACACACCGTGCGCCATTGCCCTTCCGCCGTTCTCGTGCAGCTTTTTGGATACTTCTCCAAGCCGATGGCCCGATCCAATGGTGGCCTTCCATGATGACTGGTCCATTTCGAACTTTTGGAAGTTGGTCAAGTCGATTGTGATGACATCGGTGCTATTTGGGCCGCCGAGACCTTTAACAGCGCGAGGTTGTTAGTGGCAATGGAAGAGGTTGGCTTTTGTATCGGCTGTGACTGCTTACCATAGTTTCTGTATACAAAATTCAGTTAGCACGCTAAGCAGGATTACATATCACTGGACACGCATGCACAAGACGTACCCGTATGAATGCCCTCCTGATTTTGCCTGTATCTTTTTACCATCTGCAGCTGCACACTTGATGACACCGGCCACCTGCTCTGCCGTCCTTGGCCTAACTACAGCGACGGGGTTCACAGCCGCGGCTGAATCGAGGTTGTATGGCTTGACCCAGTTGAGTTGGTAGATTGGATCGTTGGCAAAGGCCGCATAGCCCACGCAGCTCGACTGCCCAGCGCAGACGTTGCTGAGGCATGTCTGTAGGCTCGAAGGTTGGTTGCCCATAATGTCTGGATTTGGAGGAAGCTTCACCGAGAAAGCAACAAACGAATGACGATGCAGGTTGACACAAGCTGCCTAGACGAATGGAAAAATAAAATGCGGTAAACAAGCCAGGCAATAAAATATAGTTTCCCTGCACAACCCTGACGAGTCGTTATCCGTTATTAGCCAATCCTTCCTAGGTAGTACCAGGCGGCCTGGTAGAATTCAGCGTGCCACTTAGTGACAAAGACGAAACGGCGGGCTGTTATACCTTCCCAAATTTGGTTGTCATTTGTTGCTGACTCTTTTTTTTTTTTTTTTTTTTTTTTTTTTGCCTCTCTCTCTTGGTCTACCTGTGCCGCGTAACATCACGTCACCGGCCTACGGTGAGTGGATTCTCACTTTCCCATCTGCCTCGTTTGTTTGGTTGCCCTGACAGTGGCCATGCATAAAATTGAGGATCCTCTATTGCGGGGGGAACAAACCATAACGAACCGACTGGACATGGGCCCTTGACAAACCCATCATTGCCGCCCGACGTTGGCTTGGATTCGTTTCCTTGGTTTGGTAATTTGCTGTCAATGGCATGATAGGCGATGAGGCCTCTTAAGTTTAAGTTTTCATCTGCCCCTGGAGTGTCGAATTGACTGGGACCATCAGTCCATGCGATGCATTACTGGAGGTACCTAGGTACGAGTCTAGGCCCTGCCAGGTAGGCCCAGCTAAAGGCGATGAAGAAAGCGGCATTTTCAGTTGCCACACCGTTGGAATGTCTAGCGTTGTTTTGTTCTTTTTCCCTCCAGCTTCCATGACAAATGCCTACCCTGGAAAGTTCTGCGCCAATTGGCGAGTCCGATGATTGGACGCAACACCATCATAACTCTAGGCATACCCGTTGTGGCTTGGGTTGCGTCAGGACTTTCCACGTGGAGCCAATTATCCGATGACAGCTGGATCCAGTATTACCCTCAGAGGTATAATCTCAGGCTCAGGTAACGTCACTTGGTCTGTCATTCAGCCGTTGACGATTGATGTTGACATTCTCGCTTTCGATACTAAGGCCGACATTGTGAGAAAACAGTGAACAAAGAAGCCAACCGGCTAAAATAGGCAAACGGCGAAGCATTAGGTACGTGCTTTGATGATATTTCTTTTTGCGACGAGGGTTCTAGCCCACAGTGGAGTCTAGCCCATTAGGGGATTTCTAGTGGGTACGGCTAGCGGGATGGTTCCCCCACGCCGATCATTGCAAACGGACGAACGACAATTTACTTTTTGACTCATTGGTGCTTTGACACGGTGAGACAGTGCACAAGGGACGCAATCAGGCACTGGACAAGATTGTGCAACCTCGTCTAATGAAAACGATGTTACAGTAACACAAACGCGGATGGCGAACAAACCAACAAGGTGCTCAATAAAACGCTTAGGGATTCTCATTCAACCTAATTACAAGCTGTCAATAGGACCGCAGGGACATTGCTCTCATTCGCAACTTCAATACGTCCCATAAGCTATCATCCGCTACCCGCAATCTACCTCAGGACTTGGTCACGTACTCGGGAGACGGCGCCTCACCACCCTCTCCATCGTCAAGTTTGTTGGCAGCGTTATCGTGAGAGAACTCGAACACTGTGAGAAAGGAATTTTAGCAAGTGTCTCGGTCTTTGAAATCAACATTCTCAAAATACAGGTCCCTCCCTGCCGAGAAAAAACTTACAATCGATCGGAGCAGTGGCAAACTTGCGCGCCGGCGTCTTCTTCTGGAACAGGTAGTCAATGTCGGCAAAGGTGCGGTTCTTGGTCTCGGGAAGGAAGAAGAAGATCCAAACGATCCAGACGCTGCAGAGCCCAAAGTAGAACCAGCCAGTTTTTGCACCCCAGTTCCATGCGTCGGCGCTGGAGTTGAGCATGCGCGGGTTGATCTGGTTGACGATGATCTGGCCGATGACGTAGACGGCACGACCAAGAACCATTGTCTGAGCGCGGACTCGAGTGGCCGAGATCTCGGAGACGATGACAAAGCATGCCGGTCCAAGTGAGATCTTGAAGATGGCATTGACGAGGACCATGGCCACGCCGACGCCGATACCAGTGTTGACTGATCCCTGGGGGAGGACGCCCAGGATGCCTATGATGAGCATGATGATGCCGATTCCTGTGGTGCCGTACAGGTAAAAGTCGCGGCGACCGACGTGACCCATCAGGATGATGGCGACTCCAGTGGCCACAATGTTGACCGATTGGATACCCATGCTAAAGTTGAAGGCCTGGACCTGGGGCATGCCGCTAGAGGTCAGGAAGACGGTGGCAAAAGCGGCAATGGACTGGCCGTTGAGGATCTGGATCAGCCATGACATGCAGCTGATGCCCGTGCGGCGAAGGTTGGTGCCGCGGAAGCAGTCCTTGTAGCTGGCATTCTCGGCCTCGAGCTTCTCCATCTCGTTGGTGTGCTTCATCAGCGCCAGAGTCTCGGCCATGCTCTGCTCGGTGTAATGGCCCTTGCGAGCGAGCCTGTGCAGCGACTTTTCGGCCTCTTCTAGCTTGCCGCGACGGACGAGGTACCACGGGTTCTCGGGGGCGAGGAAGGCGGCGATGAACAAGGGAGGGATCCACACCCACTGCAGGGCATACGGTATCTTCCAAGCCCAGTCACCTGGGAGACTGAGGGAGCCACGTAGCACACCTGCGGCGAGGAAGGATCCACAGCCCCAGCACATGGAAGTCCAGGCGGTCAGGTAACCACGCATGGCGGGAGGGCAAATCTCGGCGGCATAGGCGGTTGCGAGTGTTTGGAACTGGTACAAGGGAACTCTGTTAGGAGATGAACTAGACCAAGGCTGACCAGGGATGAAACAGAGAAATACTTACAATGCCCCAGGGGACACCACAAAAGATGTTGCCGACAAACAGCATCTGCACGCTGGTTGCAAAAAAGAGGATGAAAATGGTGCCGGCCATCAGAGCCATGGCGCCCATGTACACCCTACGCGAGCCGAAGCGAGACTGCAGGTATCCATTCAGCAACAGACCAATAATGCTGCCCAGGTTGTTGCCGTTGCCGATAGCGGCCTGCCACGAAGTCGGGATGTGCTGCTTCCCATTCGCGTCAGGCCAGCCAAACCTGTTCTTGTAGGCCTCCTGACCGAAAAAGTTGTTTACGAGACCGACGTCCATGCCCTCCATGATCAGAGCCATGCTGAGGATCATGCTGTACATGGCGGCGGGCCAGTACCTCGAAAAGAGCTCCTTTCTGGGCAGATTGGACTCTTCTTCGCTCACCCTGGCCGCCGCCTCGATCAGCTCGCGGTCAACGGCCATGCTTGGCCCGGTGTAATCGACATGGTCGACCGACTGCCGCTTGGTTGCAGGCACCGCAGTGTCTTTGATGTCGGCCATGGTGGTCTGTCGTATGCCCGGTGTAGTAACAAAGACCTGATGATGGCTTTGTGGACTGACGCGAAAGGGGAGACAAAACAACAAGAGAACGAGTAAACAAGTCAAACCCCAACAGAGAGGGGAAAAGGTATTCAAATACTACATTACACACAAGGACCAATTACCCCAACCTCGGACAAATTGATAGGGTACGACTCTGACAGCTAATTCCTCCATTTTCTTGGCAACTCCACCGGTCCGCCACTCACGAGGACCTCGAAGCGGCGTGATTTACTGCGAATGGGTAAAATCCCCGGTCATCCCCGCACCGGCTGAGGTGACGACCCCATGGGGGGCTCCACGCATTTATTGGTGGCTATCTTTCTCTCCCCTATGCTTCGGCCCACATCCGACCGAGTCGGGCGAGATGGAGGGTCAACCAGATTACGGGGTAAGGGAAGCCTGTCGTATTGAAATGATCCGAGATGGCGGCCGAGGTTGAGGCCCCGTTTTTTTGCCAGTTGGTTGACAACTTGGCATGGTAAAAGTTCGGCTCCGGCACCAATTCAAGTCTTGTCTTGTGCTGTAATACTTGACAAAAGACATGTTTCTCCAAGGAAACGTGTGGAAGGCAAGTCAGCAAGGGATCCATGACAATATCCAGGTGTTGCAGAGAGCTGGAATCGCCAATCCCACACTATTTCTTCGGGAACAACCCAATTTAAATTTGAGGTGACGGCTGCTGCAGTTATTTCCATGCAGTGTCCCGCCTTGCAGTGTCCAGCTCATGCGCATTGCTGACGGTATCAAGCTCTTGGGCCTGGTTTATAGCAGGCATCTCGTGCCATCTGAGTCCAGCGCACAGTTCCGTTGTTCTTGTCAGCGAGGATAGCTCGGTCGTTTTCATATCCACTTCGAAATCGCTCGAGCTCGAGGGCGACTTCTCAATCAGTCTCGTGTCTTGGTTGCGGAGACGTCGGCGTCGGATCAGCACCACTACTAGCGCGGCCAAGGTAACAAGGATGAGGCCCCTATTACTCCTCCGACTACGGCGCCTATGTTTGTGTTGCTGCTATTGTTTTCGTTGGGGCGTCCATCTTGGCCTCGAGTTGGGTCATCATTTGCTGGGTTGTTTTCCGTGTTGCCGGTCGTCGTCGAATCTTGATGGACGAAAAGAGCTGTTTGGTCTCGTCACTGCTCCATTTGAAAGCCCACTTCAAGCAAACAAAAAGACGTCAGATTGCGCATGCTCCACGGTCCACACGTCTGGGAGTAAACTTACTTGTTGCGATACCAGTCCCTGACAACCCTGGGAGACTCGTACTCTGCAGCCGTGGGATCGTAGCGATCCACCCACTTCAGAGCCGTCATGTCAAACACCCCAATGCCCTTGGTCCACGGGTCTGGTTTCTCCCACGACTTCGCATCATGACTGTTTTCCCAACCGCCCACGCTGATCATCAACCGCTTCCCAGGAACAGCCGTGCACGTAAGGTCCTGGCGTCGATGGACGGAGTCATCGGAGCCCTTCAGGTCAACCTTGAACCAGCGGAATCCCGGCACGGTGAGCACATGCAGGTCGGCGTAGGGCTGGTCCTTGCTGACATCCAGGGTGCTCCCGCCGCCGTACACAAAGATCTCGTAGGTGCCCGTGACGGCCGACCTGGCGGCGGTTGCGCAGAAACGCATCCGGGGCAGGGGCACCTGACCCGTCGCCGCCTGCGAATACTATCGTCGGCCTGCCGGGTCGTACATGGTCACGTTTGCGAATCCGATCGGTGTCGTCTCGGACGAATCCTTATGAGAAAGCGCCGCCCCGCCTGAAAAACCGCGAGCCCGCTTGCCTGCTCGTCCCTGCCCGCCGTCGGTGTGCCCAGGGTCGGCAGGCAGACGGCTATGCCCATCGTCAAGGTCTCAAAAGGGGGGTGCATGGCCGCCGATTCGTTGGCCCACGATTCTGGTGATGAAAGTTGGTGAGTTAGCAGCCCCGGGACGGGCACCCCGGCGCCTTGAGTGATGCGGATTTCGGTCCTCTTGTTGCTCCAGCCACCCAAGCTCAACCCGACACCGCTGCAGCTTATGCTTGCAGCACCGGCGGCTCGCACTATAGATTGAGGCCTGGGTAATTCTTGGTGATCCCAGGAGCCGCCGCCCTTGCCGTCGGCGGTAAACACGCGCAGGCGAGGGTTTACGGCCTCGTCCGTCACGAGGGCATGCGCCCTCTCGCCGCCCCAGACGTACACCTTTGTGCCGTCGTCGTCGGTCCATATCGATGAATGATCGTGGGATGCTTCGTTTTCGACGGGCGTTTCTCTGAGCACAACTGTTTTGTTCGTCCATGCTTCGTTCAGGGCTATGGAAAAAGTACTGTTCACTATCGTAGTTCACCGTGCACATGTGTCAGCTTTCATCTTGACAAGATACTTGGCGATCAGCTTCAAACCCGACATACCTGGTCTCGACGGGTTTGGCTTGTCGACCTCTCCATTTACAATTCGTGCTATTTCTCCTCCTTGGACGTATAGATAATTTCCGAGCACAGCAGCTGCAGAAGTTGATATTGGTGTTAGAGCACTATACAACTCAAGCTTGAGGGCCATGTACGATCAAGGGTTGTGTGCATTTACAGACTCGACCTGAGGCCATGAAACTCGACCCTAGCTTGTTGATTTTTTGGTTAGGAATGCATCGATGGCGTTTGATCCATGGCTTGTATTTTCGGTTAGCTTGTCCTGATCTAAGGCAGGTCCAGGTCGTTGTCTGGACAGCCCTATGCACAATTAAATCAGGGCGACAGACAGTCGAGTTTGTTCAAGTGCAGTTATATTTGCGCCGAGTTGTTTTACGACAAACACAAAGGTAAGAAACTCCCTCATTAATAGCACATCCCTGACTTATAACCCGATATGAAGGGATACTGTCAGTCGCATTTACTCCTCATTATGGCCGTCCGTAACCCTCACCAGGCCACGGTAGTACATGTCCCTGACGATGGGGTATACCGCCCTGGCCACATTGCTCTGCCTATCGAGAGCATACTTTGGAGTAAGGTGATCAAACCCATCCACATGCCAGCCGCTGCTCCTTTCGATCTTGAACCCGTGCAGTAGGTACGTGGCCGACCAGTCCCTTGCCCAGTCAGGCTTGTCCTTTTCCTCACCCTCGACGAACTCGGGCAGCTCCAAGCCCGACCAGTCTTGGTCCTCCATCTCGGGCTTCCAACCAAGCGTCTCCAGCAGCGGCCTCGTCTCGTTGTGCGGCGCAAAGAATTCGGAACTCTGATCCTCGTTCCAGCCCAGTGGTGCAAAGGCGTCCTGGTCCAGCACGAGCATCTCTCCAGGAACGCGCACAAGCACAGTGGCCACCTCACGCATCCCAATGGTGGCGTGTCGCTCCCATGTGCCGTCGTACTTGGTCTGCATAAGATGCTGCCAATTCTTGACAAAGAGGCTGTGAGGCGCTGCCATGAACGTCCCCGAGTTGTAGTTGAATCCCATTTGCCGGCCTGCGATGCCGCGGAATCCGGCTTTACGGAGTGGAGCGAGGTCTCGAAGTACTGGAGTGGATTAGGGCCATGTTTATCAGTGGGTAGGTTTGCCTAATAGGGAATGCAATGTACAACATACAGTAGACATCCCAGTCGATGTAATAGCCTCCGATATCAAGCACACCAGCAACCCTCATAAAGTCAGACACTCCCTCCATATATTTGATCTCGACGCCATTCTCAGCATGAGTCGGGGCATCCACGTAGTTGACCTTGAAGCCCGGTATGTCAAAGATGGCCTTGGTCCACTTTCCCATCTCGCCAGACTGCGCACGTCTGAGGGCATACTCGCCTGCATTTGTGTGCAAGTACAAAGTATGTGCCTTTGCGTGATACCAGGCCGAGTAGGCGCTGAGGTAGTGATAGAAGCTAAAGTGCAAGCTACCATTTGGGTTCTTGAGGCCGTAGACAAAGTGCGCAATATTTGGTATTGTATCCGAGCCATCGTCGATCGGGTGACGGGTCGGTTTGGCCGTATCGGGTCGTGTTGTTGTCTCGCTTCCGGCTGCATTTGATGAGCCTATCCCGCTACTGCTGGTGACTTTGTGCTTTACTTTGTCGTATGCAGACTTGGCGTAGGCATTGGTCGTCGGGTGGAGGAGCAGTGAGAGGATGACCGCTGCAGAGAACAGTATGGCAAGGTAGCTGCCCCAACGCCGGGTTGAACGCCGGGACGGGCCGATATCCAGGAGGCCTTGGCGGTGGTTTGCCATGTTTTCTACTAAGGCCCAACGTGCCCAGAATAGAATGAATAGACAGTGAACAGCGAGCATGGCTCTTCTGTCCTCCTTGTTCACAATACGGAGACCATTGACTGTTTTACCTTGGACAGACAAGCCCTTCGAAAGGGTATCTTTACGAGTGTGCCACACCAGCACGACAATCAAGACACTGACCAAGACATGTCGCAATTTCCCAAGGGCCTCATTTGTCTCTAGAGAGAAGCCACTGGCCTGTATCCTCCCTGTATCCTTCGTACTGTCTTGAAGCCACTGGCGCAAAGTACCACAAGACTATGGGAGTTGTCAACTTGTCATACCAGGCAGTGCTGCGCCAGAACTTGTATTCAGCAGTAAACTATACATGGGAGACGACTAGTCACCCACACGTCTCACATATCATCTGGAGGGGAGTACAGCTATTACGATAGTCCAGGAATAAGTAAACTACAGGCTTTCACCAAACCGGAGATACACAGTGCAAGCCACGCAGATACCACCAGAATGAAAGAGAACGCCACTCTGACACGAAGCTCTCAGCTGAGGTGAAACACCAATCTAGACTAATGCAGGCAGAAAATCCATCCTCGGGAGGCCGTCAGTACAATCCCTTTGACTACTAGATTATCTGCTGGTAGCCGGTCTGTACGGATGATGAAGAGTAAAATAGTTGGCCCAGGGACAATCCAAGGAAATGTCTCAAGCAACTACAGGAAGAGAATATTCACAGGCACGCAGGTGTCCAGAAACACGGTATTACTTGAACAGTTCCGGTTTAATTGCAAATGTCTCTGGCCTATAGCAAAAAGAACAAGACACAAAACGCCACAAACATATCCAATCATCCAAACGCCGTCAAATGTCACAAATGTAGAGACTGTAGAAACACAAGCACAAAATCCGACAAGTTTGCCCTGAACTCAGCTGAACCCCCTTAGTATCGACAAAACCACACCTACACACCTAGGGCGGCAAATTCAGCCCCTGCAGCCACTCATCCCTTGACTGAGGTGAGCCCTTCACTCAGGCGGGCCCAGGCTCAAAACATCAGCGCCCTTCTCCAATTCGCTCTTGTTGGGCATCTTGCCACGCCTCATCAGCTCTGCGCATTGCACCATTACCGGATCGGCGCCCATGGTGGCGACAGCGACCACCTCGTCTCCCTTTGCGTAGAATGCCGACCACTTGCCCTCATTCAGGCTGCCCTGAATCACCACGTCATCCCACCCGCTGGCCATGGTGTTGCCGCAGTACCGCAGCTGTGCCGACAGCGCAGACCAGAAGATGGGCGTGAAGAATTCCGCCTTGAAGCCGGCCGGGTCGACTATGTGGCGCGCCGCCTCCCTACCCGACTTTTGTGCAACGTTCCAGTGCTCGATGCGCACGCCCTTGCCACCCGCCGCCGGCCCGTGGTAAGGGAAAGTCGCAATGTCGCCGAGTGCATACACGTCCTTGACGCCCGTGACGGCAAAGTTTGAGTCGACTTCGAGCGACCCGTCCTGCAGGAGCTGCACGCCCGCATTGCCGCGAAGGAACTCGGTCGCAGGGGCGACGCCCACTCCGAGGATGACAATGTCGGCGGGGAGCGAATCGCCGCTCTTCAGCAGCACCGCGCCGACCTTGGATGGGTCCGATTCGTTGGCCGTGGCCTTGTCCACACCCGCCTCCATGTAGAACTTGACGCCGCTCTTCTCGAGACCCTTTTGCGCCGCGCGGCCGATCTCCTCGCCGAGGACACGCTCGAGCGGCACCTTCTCCATGCCTACGACGGTGACGCTGTTCTCCTTGGCCGTGGCGTTGGCCACCTCCATGCCGATAAAGGACGAGCCGACAACGACAATCTTCTTACCCTTGGACTCGCCAATGGCGGAAACTATGCGCTTGGTGTCGTTCACGTTGCGAAGGGTAAAGATGTTGTCGAGCGTCTTGAATCCTTCTAGCGCAAGGTTGCGGGGGTTTCCTCCTGTGGCGAGCACCAGCTTGCCGTAGGATATCGTTTGTTTGCTCTTGGTCTCGACCGACTTGGAGTAGAAGTCCACGCCCGTCACCTCGTCCTTGACGAATTCGACGGCACCCGACTTGTAAAAATCATCGTCACGCCACTGCAATTTGGCCAGGTCCGTCAAAAGCGCCTTGGACAGTTTGGTCCGGTCAATCGGGAGATTGCCCTCGCTAGAGATGACCGTGATGGGTCCTGCAAAGCCCCGCTCCCGCAACTCCTCGACCAGGCCGATGCATCCCGATCCGCCACCGACGACAACCACCTTGCTGTCGTCACCCTTCTGGACGCTGCTGCACTGGAACTTGGGCTTGCGCCGGCCAGATTTGATGGTGGCCTCTTCGCCCGTCACATAAACGGCGCCGTCACGCTCAACCACCTTGAACACAGGCAACGCGTCCAACGCCGGTGCATCCTCAACATCACCCGTCTTGGCGCTGAAGCAGGCACCATGCCAAGGGCAGGTGATGCGGCCGCTGGTGGTCAGGACGCCCTTGACCAGCGGGGCGCCGTAGTGGGTGCACTTTGGTCCAATCGCTTGGATTTTGCCGGCAGCATTGACGAGGAGCACCTTGGCGTCGGGCAGACCCTCGACCTCGACTTCCTGCTTGTCTCCAGGCTTGAGGTCCAGGGACGTGACCGACTTTAACTTGTACTCTTGTGCCATGGTTCTGACGGTGGTATTTCTTAGTGTCGATGCTGTCAGCAAAGATGAATAGCGGCTGTTGTTGCTGGTGGTAGCGATGGTTGTAGGTGGATGTTGACGAAACACCTGTCGAGCTGCACCAAAGAATGCAAGTGACATTTGAGATTATAAAACCGTATGATACAAGAGAGACGAGAATCAAAACAAACAAAGACGGTCAGAAATATTTAGGTTTGGGGGGGGGGGGGGGGGGGGGGGGGGGGGAGCTACCTTCATCCAAACTGTGCAAAGAGGGTGGTCAGGGATTGGATTTACAACGTCTCTCACTGGTCTGTTTGACTTGGACCCATCAAACAACTGCCCGCAATCCATGACGTATTTCAATGCGTTGCGACATCGATGGTACGAGACGGTGCGCATTTTTTGGCCCAACTATTTCGAATGTTACCTGGCCGCCAGTTGAAGACTCAGCAAACTCCAAAAGAAACTTTGCTGCATGCAGTTCCCCTCATTTTGAACTTTGCTGCTGCGTCGGGCAGCCATGTTTATCTACGCAGGTTGCGTTGGACGTCGTCCGCCCACGCGATTGAGCTCGGCAACGTCGAAAGATTGGCCGCAAAGATAATAAATATACGTGAATCCTGGCAGGGAATAAGATAAACAAAGAATATGCAAAATGCTCTGTCGGCCGTAAAATGCTCATCAAATCATGCAAAGAGTCAGCCTGACAGCCAACTCAACACCGCTAGTTACCACTGGCAATCCCCAAGCCCAGTCCAGCACCACTTCGACCGGCAGCAATATTGGCAACGCTGCCAGTTCTCTCCCTCTCCCTCTCCATCCCACCAGCAACAGTATTCGTAGTCCCAGCACGGTCTCTCATCCGCCGCCCTTCCATCAAACCCCGAAGTCCGCGCTTTTGAAGACCAATGACACTGCTGAGCTCACCATTCCATACCTCTCTCGTTGTCCCGCTGCCGCCTCGGTCGCTGTCTTCACCCATCTCTGAACTCCACTCACTGCCGCCCGAAACGCTTGCCGTAGCTGACATCTCGGCACTCTCTGGCCTGCCAGCCGTTGGTGTCGCCGCGTTGAGACGGCTGAGGTCGGATGATTGCTTGCCAGCCTCACCGGATGAGTCGGTAGTTGGGCTTAGCGTTTCCAACCCACCCATGGGCACAAAGAAGTTGGGGTTCAATGATCCATCAATGCCCCGCCCACCACCAGCTGCCATGGCAGTTGCATTGAACACGGCGGCCGCATTTCTACTATCAAGGAGCGTATGTAACCGCTCAATGACAGCCTCCAGTAGCCCATCAATCCGGTAGGGTCGAGCGATCTGCAGTAGACTACAGAGGATCTGTGGCGTGCACAAGGGCGAGCTTGGCGGTGCGAGGCTGCTAGTGTATAGGTAGTGCAGCAGCGCCTGTATGGTCAGATAGGTATGAGGAAGGTACATGCACCTTGGACGTGAGCTTGGAGGAAGCGTTCGTGGGGTCGGCGCGGTGTTGACTGTGGCAGGGTCGATGACGATACCATGAGGGCTCATCATGCTACCGGAAACGCTGGTGGCAACCGTGCTCGGCGGCTTCATGCTGGCGTTACTTGAACCTGAAGCCATGGAATTTGTCATGGACATGGTACTCTCCATCGTGTTTCGACTGTTTAGCGGTATCATGGTGCTGACCGAGCCCGACCGCATACCGTGCCCACGTAGAGTTGCAGCATCACCCCCATCCTGTGTGGCTGTTCCCTCGCGAAGGAGTTGCACAAAGTAAGGTCCCCATCTTTTAGCCACAATGCGGCTGTTGACAGGGATGCGCTCGCCGCCGATGCAAAGAATGTCCATGTCGGCAAGCTCCCGTAGTACGAGTGCCTTTTCTCCCAACTCCTCGGATGCTCTCGAGTGAAAGCGACCTCCAGCTGTTGAGCCTGCCTTTCTAGCTAGGCTGAGACTAGGACTTGTATAGGGACTGCTCGCCGAGACGAATCCTGACATGGCCGATGTTCTCCTGGGGTTGTCGTAAAAGCCAAATGCCTCCAGTTCGACCATGCACACGTTGGAAAAGTTGAGACGCCGGTGGTTGTAGTCGTCGACTAAACTCCTCTTACGGTTGCCCAGGATTACAAACGTGTTTCTCCTGTTCCACAAGACTCCCCTGTTCCAGCTGCCCTGGCTAAAGACGCTGCCGCCGGCATCAATTCTTGACCAGGTCAGATTCCTGAGATCGAGAGCCCACAGCGCGTATTCTTGCTTTGATGAAGTCAGGTACGTGCCACTAACAACGAAATGTGTGTCGATGATACCGCCATTGGGGAAACGAAGCCCAGGGGGGGTGTATGCTCCAGACATGGACCTCTCCGTCAAGCTCCCGTCACTTGCCCGAATCTGGAGCTCTAGCTTGACGTCCAGGAAGTTGTAATTAGAGTAAATCAGCATCGAAGAGCCTGGCTCTCGAGCCTCTTGGCTGATGCCTCCGTCCTGTCGCTTGATCGAGCCGACGCTGGATTGACCAATCTTGGCCGTAACCGAGACCGGTAGCGGCGCCACGACACTTCTGTATGCACCACATTGCTTCCCAAGCGACTGTGTCGAGGTCCACTTCAGACTTCGCAGGTTGAATACGCTTATTTGCTCAATATAGTGGTTGTTCCCGTCCTGACCTCCTACGATAATCATTTCGGCGCCGCCTGTGCCATCGATATTAATGCCAATCCTCCCCTCGTTGGCTCCAGTGGATGGATTGTGTTGTAGTGCGGACAATGATGCTCGGTGTGACGAAAAGGCGGCCGATGATGGCAAAATGCAGGCACAATGTGCATATCGTCCTTGAGGGGCGTCGGGTGTGGGAATAAAGGTCCACTTCTTGGTAGCAACATCATATATGTGAACGTCGGACATGACCGTTACTTCGGGTGAACCATCTTGGGTGGATGGGCTAGACGAGGTCTGCATGGGCGACATACCCCCATAACAGACAAGCTTCGTGTCGCCCAGCGCACACATTGAGTGGAAGTATCGGGGTCGTGGGACGTCACCCGTGGTCTCCAGCTTCGTCCAATGTCGCCTAATCAGGTCTAGCTCGTAGAGATCCGCCGTCAGAGGCGCGGGGCGGCTCCGCGAAAGTATCCTGCCTCCAAAGACATACAATTTGTCTCCCAGTACCGTTGTGGTCGCTCCCACTAGCGGGTGGGGCTCACGGCCTGTCGTCCTGTGTACATTGCACATCAAACCCGAGAGGTGTGGTGCAGAAGATGACGGCGTTCCAACGGCAGGACCGATGACCGGGGTTCTGGCTTGGGCAACCTGCGGGGATGGGCCTGCGGACTGCGGGCCGGCACTTCTGGGTGTTGTAGTCTCCCTTTCCCGAGGGTCCTCTTGTGTAGACTGGCTGGCCAAGCTGGCAAAACTACTGCTCAGACTCAGGTCGCCCGGTTGTTTTCTCTGATTCGACCTCATCTGTGGCATTTCGACTGAAGAGACGGATGTCATGGAGTTCATCGAGTCCATGGTATTTGTTCTCTCGAACTTTGGTCGCGACTGTTGCATAAGCCCGTCGATGCTGCCGGCTTGGGCCTGCGAAGTGGGAGTCGGAGTTGAAGGCGAGCCGGGCTGGGATGAGTATGTAGATCCAGGTGGGGGCTCTGGCGGCAAAGGTTTCTCGAGGCTATTTAGAAGACTCAGGTTGCGGGCATGGTGGTTCGCCGGCGCGGATCGAAAGGAGGAAAAGGATTTCAACCCAAGCTGGGACGGTTGACGGGCAAGCTTCGCAATATCGTCTCTACTCTTTTTGATGCCGCGGTAAACTCCCGAGAAGATGTTGTCCGAGGGTGACTTGAGCGAGGCGCCGGGCGACTGCTCTTCGTTCTCGGAGTCGGAGAAGCGGGAGACGTCGGTGCCGAGCCCGCTGTGGCGAGAGCCTGCATTGCTCATGACGGTCAGTGATGGTTCAGTCCCTCGTCTCGCTCGGGGGAGCTGAGGGCCTGTGGTATCGTAGGACGCTGCCAGAGAATAAGGCGGTGGTGGACTGGAAGTAAAAGAGAAAGTGAAAGAAATTTAATAGTGTGCCACCCTGGTCAGCAATAAGGTACGGTGGATATGTGGATGTCGGGTAAAGGACGCTAGAATAAGCTACGTCGCAGGGGTTTTTCCTGGTGCATACTGGAAGACGGAAGCGGGAAGGATGCAGCGAAAAGTAGGAAAATAAAAGACAAAGCTAGCCATGTCATGTTGATCCCGAATGCGCGGAGCGGAATGGGATGTACAGGCATACTGTATGAGGGGAGGCAGCCATGTGGTTCGGATCCGGTCCAGGGGCAGGGCAAGGGGCAGATGATGATCTTTCAATACGCCATCTCCACAGAGGGGCGCTTAGAAGTGAAGGAAAAGTTCGATACTTCGATGGAGTTCGAGTTGACCAGTAGCGAGGCGTTTGTGCGGAGCGACGACACGTACCTTTTGGAAAAGAGGCGAATGGGAAATGGCGATAATCTGGGCCTGGGTTGCAGTGCCTAATTTCCAGAGGCCTGACCTGTCCGGGGCCTGCCTGGCGGTTGTCGAAGGCGGTGGACAGGACCGGGACAGGGTGAAAAGTGGACGACGCGTACGGGTACCGCACGGACGCTTATCTTGGAAATGGCGAGTCTGCCCTATGGCGCTGGCTGTCTTCGCGCCTGTATGTATGTGATGTGGTGCGGCGTGGCGTTCTCTTGTCTGTTTGGTTGTGCGTCTAATCTATGATGCGAGAAAGCAAGAAGAGAAATGGGGTCGTTCGATCGATTGACTCGCCCGGTGGTTGCAGCCGCCGGGCAGAAAAGAGATCACCGGGTTGGCGAGAACCGAAGGGGGACGCCTGCAAGAAACGGTGGGGGAAAGACGGCAAGGTTTAGCGCGTGGATTGCCTGGACGCTTTCAATTTCTGCGGTGATCAAGGCTGGAATGATGGGTCTGGAGAGTGTAGGTACCGATAAGTTGGCTGTGCTTGCTAGCGTGAGAAACGGTAGCGCCCAATGTTGATTGATGCGGATCAAATTGTATCCAGGAATCAGTCAACGTGACGGACGTGGCGGCGACGGCGCCAAAAGTGCTTGTCGCTAGCGCAACCTAAGAAGGTCGAGTCGGTCTGGTTGAGTAATGTCGGCGTGTCAATTCCCCAGCCTCATGCGCCTGTGTTGTTTTCGCATTCAACTAATCGTGCGTGACGCCAAAGAATCGCGGAATCGCACAATCTTGACGGAGAGACGCTGGAGAGATCAAATTGGGGCCAAGTCCATTTGGCAGACGGCAAGATTGTACTGGGATTGCCATGAGAGTAGAAAAAACGGACTGTCCCTTGGCAGCAAATGCCACAGTTTGTCTTTGCGACGCCTGCAGCTTGGCGTCCAGAAAATCCCGCTAAACGCATCCACCCCTTGCTGACTCGTACTGTAGATACTGAAAACTCACTACGCGACGCGGGCAGGTTATGAATGAATAGTTCAATTACTCGCTTCTATTGTTCATTTCTACTCGGACTTATCAAGACAGCCCGTTTCTGCATCCAGTTATCCAGGAAGAACCCAATTGACGTTAACAGAATTAGCGGGGTTAGCAGAGTAGGGATGTGTCAAAATGCACAAGTGCCACGGAGATTATTCCTTCCAGAATGAGGGAAATGAAGATTGACGGCTGCCGCTAGCTCGACAAAACAAGTAACGGTAATCTGCGGGCTGGAGATGAACAAGATGAAGAAACCCAAATGGAGATAATCGCCAAGATGGTTATTCCATTCTTGATAGTAATGACGAAACATACTACATCTACTGTGCTCGCCTACCATACCTATCTTGGCAGAAATATGATGCGGTATCAAAGTCAATGCAGATGTTCGCCTAGTCTAGATTCTTCAAGGTGGTGTGTTTCGTTACGCGGTAAAGACGGGAGAATTGAGTTGATCTTGATGTCACTAAAACGTGGCTAGCAGGGATCGGACAGTGCCACGCGGGGATGGTTGCCATCTACTTGTTACAGGAGCTTAAAGTCCAGCGCAGGGACCTTACTGATTTCGACCTGCACATGCCTCAACTGAGTACCTTGGGTTTGGATGGTTATGTTCTAGTCTTTTAGTCAAGGATTGATCATTAACCGTGCTCGTTTGGAGTTGATTGATTCCAAGGAGCAATGAGAAGCCAAATATGCACGGGTAGAGACATGTTCCGTTCAAAGTCCGAGGCAGCAGGCCGAGTGGTTTAGCCCGGGGTGATACTGTGGCTGGCCCGGGCGTCACCTTGTTGGCTACCGAACCGAGTCTCGTCTACTGGTGGTGCTATGAGGCTTTATCGCGTGCTATTGCGCCGGGTCTGTTAATACTACCCTTACAAGAAAATACCACGTCCCGATACCAGTCATAATTGGACTAAACATGCTGACGGTTACTTCCCGCACATGCATGATGAAACACAAATACAACTCTGAGAGGACTATAGTCTGATACTGGAGTTACGGCAGCCTGTAGATATCGGAGAAAAATCATTTGTCTTCCTATGGATGCTTACATCATTGAGTTGGGTCAGCGGCTATCGGCATCGCGGCATTTACCAGAATTTCCCTAGGCCCATGGGAGCGGATGTCGGAAATTGCGGGGTATGTATTTTTGAGGACTATGGTCTCATTAGTCAAGGTACAGTTGGCAACCGATCTGACCTCGAAGCTAGTGCTGTGGTCTCCATTCTACCAAAGTAGCGTGTTGAACCGGAGTCAGAGATCAAAGTGTAGACATATTCTTGCCTTATCAATTACTACTATAATACCACAAATCACCTCGCAATGTCAAAACGTAGTAGGGTTCATAAAATGTCGTGAGATTCATCATCTATTTTCGCCTAGTATTACCAAAGCCATCCCAAACTCTTAGACAGTCGCCTTGTCCTTGGGCAGCGGCGTGAAGCGCAGGTACGGCTTTACGGCCTTAAAGTTAGGGAAAAGCTCCTTGGCCTGCTCGTCCTTGATGGACGGGTGGACAATGACATCGTCACCCGGCACCCAGTTGATGGGGGTGGTGACCTTGTGCTTGTCTCCAGTCTGCAGGCTGTCAACGATGCGGAGAACCTCGGCACTGTTCCTTCCAGTCGAGGCCGGGTACGACAGGATGGTCCTGATCTTCTTCTGGGGGTCGATGACAAAGACGGAGCGGATGGTAAAGGCAATGCCCTTCTCGTCGACGTTGGTGGTGTCCTGGTAGTCGAGCATGTCGTACAGGTAGGCGACCTTGCGCTCCTTGTCGGCAATGATGGGGAAGGCGACATGGCTACCAGTCACGTCGTTGATGTCCTTGATCCAGCCATCGTGGCTACCAACAGTGTTGGCGGACAGGCCAATCAGCTTGACGCCGCGCTTGGTGAACTCGGGCTCGAGGCGGGCGAACTCGCCCAGCTCGGTGGTGCAGACGGGGGTAAAGTCCTCAGGGTGTGAGAAGAGGATCACCCAGTTGCTGCCGATGAACTCGTGGAAGTCGATCGGGCCCTTGGTCGTCTCGGCCTTGAAGTTGGGGGCCTCAGTGCCCAGGCGGAGGCTGTCGAGTATCTTGTTAGTTGTGGACACGAAGTGATGTTCTAGGGAGGATATAGACTTACGGGGCGGGACGCTGCTCTTGGGCCATTGTAATGAGGGCTGTTATTTCTGTACCGATGTGTAGGAACTGTCTGATACGGGCAGAAAAAGTTGGACAGGAGGGGAAAAGTTTAACTGGCTACAGAAGATGAAAGTGTAGAAGAGGGGATCAAACAATGAGCTCCGGCCCAGTTAAGGTTTATATAAGCTCCAGACCCCCATTATCAGAGCAAGCTGAAATTAGCTACAGTACATAGCTGCTCCGTAGAATGACGCCTTCAGCTATCCCGCGGTCTTGTCGTTCCATCCCGGTGCTTGTAGAACTATCTAGCAAGTCTCCATGCACTGATCACCTAATAGCACGGTTAGTAGACCAATTGACCACAAAGAGTTTTAGTAATGCAACTCAAATAATCCCGATAGCCATCAGATTGCAAGCAAGATAAGGCGAGCGATGGAAGTCGGCGACATGTAGAGACTGACCTTGGCACATGCAACAAAGACGTGTTTCCTCCCCCACCATCACCAACGAGCCCCTCCATGGTCGTGCGGAGCAACAATGAGGTAAAACTGGGGGAGCCGACTTTGCCCCGCATTGATAGCGCCCTGAACGGGATGGTGCACCAATTGCGCGATGCGGACGGCACGTCATTGGCCAGTCTGGAATTTGATCATTTATGCCACGGCTTTGCACAGGTAGTCGATAATGGGATGTGCTATCAAGTTAGTTCGTTGCAGCCGGCGTCGTTACAAATGTAGAGGATACATTCTGAATATAGACACTGAACTAAAAACCTTCAACCGCAAATCCAAGAGGCACTCGTGTGGCACGAGACAAACAAATATACTGAACCCAAAAACAGGCAGGCTTGTCCAACAACAATCGCAACACAAAAGCCCCCTTTATATGCACGTCAACTTCCAATCACAACTTCACAAGACCCTTCTGCAACCCATCCCAGTCGTTGGTCTCAAACGGAACATATGTTCCTCCCCGTAGCCAGTACACCTCGTCTTCGCCAACCTTGCCCGGCTCGACACCCTGCACCCTGAGGTCATGCTTCTGCTGCTTGTTGGTACCCGTCGATTGCATCTCGCCGCGCACCACCCTCAGGAACTGTGGCACAGCAAACTTGGGTAGCGAGATTGATGAGTGAGCGGCTAGGCCCTTCAACACCTCGCCGCTCAGCTTTTCTCCCGCCGAGAAAACATCAGACAACGTCAGCGCAGCGCAACCAGCCCGCCCGTCGTGGTTCGGCACCGTCACCCCGTAGACGTTGGCCTCCTTGACGGCGTCGTGCCGACCTAGGACCAGGCTGACCTCCTGCGTGCTGACGTTTTCTCCCTTCCACCGGAAAGTGTCTCCGATGCGGTCGTGGAAGAAAAGGCGCCCCTCGTCATCTGACCTGATCACGTCTCCTGTCCGTAGCCACGCGTCACCCTTGCTGAACACGTTGCGCATGATCTTGGCCTCGGTCGCCTCCTTGTTGCCATAGTACCCCTGGAAGCGGCTGCTGTGGTCGCCAGATGGTAGCTTGAATATGAACTCGCCCGGCTCACCTTTTTGGCTCCGTTTACAAAAGCCCGTCTTGGGGTCCCGTTTCGGAAGGTCAGTGTTGTAATCGACCTCGACAAATGCAATCGAATAGCTCAAGATTAAGCTGTACAGCCACCCATTGCGCCCGATGGCGCCCGCTGAAAAGTCGTTCTTGGACAAATTATACGTCGCAAAGCTGCCCTCGGTGGCGCCGTAGAACTCGACGATGGTGCCCACCCCGAACCGCTCCTTGAACTTGTTCCATACGTCCGGCCGCAACCCGTTTCCATGAGCCGTATGCACGCGGTGCTTCTTGTCCAAGTTCTCACCAGTCACCGGGTCGGTTAAAGTGGGTGCCGAAAGGAGGTAACGGCACGTCTCCCCCACGTACTGTACTATGGTGGCGTCGTAGTGACGCACGTCGTTCCAGAAATTCTTGGTCGAGAACTTGACACCGATCGCCAAGGTCGAGCCAGCCGTCAGAACAGTGCCCAGACCCATAAGAGTTGCCGTGGAGTGATATAAGGGCATGCACTATCTCATGTCAGCAACTAATTACCTCATGATAGAGCCTTGGCTGCTTACCGTGTAGTACACATCCGTTGTCTTCAGGTTCAACAAGCTACTGGTGAACCCTCCTGCGACTATCATCTTTGCCCAGGAAACCACGGCAGCCTTGGGCAGCCCCGTCGTACCAGATGTATAGATCAGAATGGCCATGGCATGTTGCTGCGTCTCGTATCGCACTTCGTCCGGCGGCCTAATCGGCTCCGTGGCCATTATTTCAGCCACGACGTCGGGTGTGAAAATAACAAACTTGGTTTCCGGTAGGCCGTCCCGCACATAGTCCGTCAGCGCATCGGCGACGGCCGGGTCGATAAAGCAAACCTTGCTCTTGGCGGCTGCGACACAGTGAAGAAGAGCACGCTCGCGAAGGTTGTAGTTGATGAAGGCGGGCTTAGCCCCGATGGACCATATACCAAACATCATGAAGACGAAGTTATCCGAGTTCATAAAGTCCATGGCGACAACATCGTTGCGTTTGACGCCATATTTCCTTTGGATCCAGTTCCCGTATCGCAACGCGATAGTGTAGACGTCGGCATAGGTGTAGGCATTGTCTGCGAAGCGGATGAAGACACGACCGGCTGAGGCCTTGTTTTGGGCGCGCTCCTCAAGCATGTAAAACAAGTTTGTCCGGCCATTATACTCGGCCAAGGCCATCCTGATGATGGACGGCAGGACCGAGCGGGCAAGCTTCGCATCATACCATAGCTGTGCCTTGGCGTTCAAGTAGGCAAGGCCAGCAGCGGCTGCTGGTGCCGCGATGGTCAATGGGACTTTGAGGCGTGTTAGCATCCATTGGGTTTCTGCGCCAGTAGTTGCTCGCAGGGTACCGGTACCTGTTTGGTGACAGCGAACTTGAGAGTATTGGGTTGGGCACACTTACTAGGCATTGTTGGAATTCCTCAAAACAAGCCCTCCTCCGGATTCCTCCCTTCCAACCAGCGTCTAGGTAAAAAGACGAAGCAAAGATGCTGTGATAGACCTTGGCGGCTAAAAAGAAATCAAAGCCAATTTGGTCTTGCTTTCCTCGAGTGACACTGACACTAGGTCTCTTGGGTTGCACACGTGAGGAGCTTGCTTTCGCCTGTCGAAGCCTGTAGTCAACACAACACAAAAGCACGGCTCTGGTTGATCTGTCTGCAATTCACAAGTGGTGGTGTTGCACAATGAAATATCCTTCACTGTCGTTCGTTACTCGTGTCGGTGTAGATCCGGTGCTAGCAGATGCATGTAACCTCGAATAGTTTGTCCTTGCAGATGTGCATAGAAGCCAACCACCTGATTGAGGTGCGCAGTAGCTAGCAGTTGTAGCAGCGGTAGCGGCAATAGTAGCAACTATGAACAAATCAGCCGAGGACAGGTCAACCGAACGGTTTGAAGTGCCGACCACTGTCAAGAAAACATCAGGTTGTTTGCAAGGAAGAACAAAGGCCAAGAAAAAAACAGATGTCGCGACATTGAGCCTCGCTCGGCTTCTCGAAGCGACCGACTTGACAAATGAAGGGGAAACGAAACAAAATTGCGGAGATACAGTGTCGACAAGGGTCCTTGACTTTGACGTCGTGCCTCGGCATCGAGGCTTCTTTTGGGGAATTGGCATTGCGTACCCATGATGGACATGCAACTCGGCACGCTTGTCGCGCGCGCTTGTGCCTTGGCTGGGTTTTGCTACCCAGAACTGTTACAGTACTGTACAACCCAGGCAGAATTTGACATAATCTCCAGACGGCACCTGCAACAGACTGGCAACAGGCAATTTTCTGTCTGTGTCTAGTTCTTCTTTCTCATACATGCCTAGTGCCATTGTGTTCTTTTTTAAGCTGCGCTTTGCCCAAGGCTTTTTTAAGGCTTCTCACAGACGTCAAGGGTGGAAGCTTTGTTTAATTTGGGACTCCAATCGCGCAGCTCAATTCTTCTCCACTTTCATCAGTGAGGATACCCACCCATCTCGTGGTACTTTCTCTCATCTCACGTGTCCGGTAAATCTTGGCTGGCGTACAGCGTAACTAGATAGTTGTACTGTACAGTACAGTAGGTATGTCAATCTGCAGATCCAGCATGAACCAATCGTAGAGGCCGTTCATTTTGAAAGTCGTCTCGTACAATACAACAATGTTCCCCCATTCGACAAGCGCTACTCCTTACTGACAGCCAATATATTAGTGAGACTGTCTCAACAAATCCTGAATACGCTCTTGCCAAGTGCAGTAAACTCGGTCAAGGGCACCCAAAACCTGGGGATTAGAATGAATGCGGGGAAGTGGACGACGAGCAAATGCTAAGCCATCAATCATACATAGCTACGGTAGTATTCGAGCTTGGCCATCCACTTCACATACGCAGTTGCAGTCAACATTCCCAAAACTGCTCATACCTCGCTTCTCCTGACTTTTTGGTTTTTTTGTTACAGTGTTGCGCAAGTGCCAGATTCTGCATGTGAAGCCGAGAACTATGGTACTGTACAGACAAAGTTGAGATGAATTGCGTGGAAGACGAAGCCGCGAGAAGCATCCATGGCTCTCCCTTCCAGCCTAATCACACTGAAGCTGCATCGCCTGTCCGACAGGTCGCAGTAAAATCGAGAAATATTTCACATCAGGTTGGGTGACGGACCATGCAACCAAGCGGATGCTAATTGGAATTTTCATCCATCACGTGTCAAAATAGAAATAAATTACGTGCAAGACTAGAGGATTTATATTTAGTAAACTCGATTCCTCGATAAGCCAATCCAACCCCAACCCAAGCGGGACTGCTTCAATCCAACAGTCGGTGGTATCCTATTACAACACTGCCAAAACAAGCCAACATGTCACAAGCTTGCCAAATAATCACTGCTTTTGCGAAATGCCATATTGCTCGTTGTCCGCAATTGGGGCAGGGAGGTTGGGAGACTCATTCAACACACTAGGCTCGACAAACTTGCCGGTACCCGTGCTGTCGTGGTGGTCTAGAAGCTCGTCGGCCTGCGTGGATAGGACATACTCTTCCTTATCGATGTGGCGGAACAAGAAGTACTGTTGATCAAGATGTTAGCAGAAGCACATTTGGCTGGATTACAGGCAGTTCAAGGCTTACAAAAAGAACAGTAACGACTCCGCCCGCGATTGCCGGCCCGCCAAAGTCCCAGACCAGATAAGGGTCCTGAACGATTGGTGAGCATGCCAGGTTGATAATGTAGGCAATGGCTGTGTTGAACAGGTTGATGGCCGAGACCAGACCTCTCATGTTCACAGGTGCACGACTGTACGCAATACCATAAGCTGGTACGTTGATGAACAGCTCCGAAAAGCCGCCCAGTGCGTAGGGGAGGGCAAGCCACCAGACCGAGATATTCGAGACGAGACCGTTATCCTGCGGAAATTGTCAGCATAGATAGGAAGTTTGACGAATACAGGATTACGTACCACACAGCGAGGGTCGCTTCCGCCGAACCAGCCGCACGGATTCATCTGGTAGACGTAATATTGCAGCACCGTGTACCCAATACCACCAAGGGTGCTGATAAAGAAACCGGTCGTGATACGCGCCACAGGGCCGTAATGGATCTTGGCGTTCCGCAACAACGGGTATAGTCCGTAGTTGAGGATCGGTGCAGCAATGATGATGATGAGCGAGTTCATGTTGGAGAGCAGGTCGTTGGGCACGCCGTTGGTTACCATCATAGTGCTTGTAAGGCCGGGGGCGCTTCCAAGACCATTGTCGTTGATAAATTGGATCGGGAAGAAGCAGAACATGCCGGTAGCCTGGAATGTACGCTTGACATCCTCAATGAACTGGTCGTTCCAACGCGTCTCCTTGCCACCTTTCGCAGCGATCACTGAAGGCTTGGCCGCGTTCCACCAGCCTTTACGGCCTATGCGGAACAAACCTCCGCCGCGCAAGCAATAGCCAAGGACGCGGAAGATGTTGACCAGGTCAGAGCCACCGGGCGGGTGCATGACCAAGCGTGGCTTGAGGTACATCAACACGAGCGGAAGGGGCAGGTACAGGATGAGGGGAAGGAGGAAAGCCAGCCACCAGCCAATGTACTTTTCAGAGTAGGAGGTGGCTACGGCCATGAAACCACCAACGTTGATCATGAGATAGAACCACAGCATAACGCGCTCGACGCTGTGTTCAGGGTCCTCAATGACCCTCTCTCCCGATTTGAGCGTCTTGACCTTGGGGACATGGCTTGTCATTTGGTCGAGCAGTAGTGGTGAAACGTTGGGCTTGAACATGGCAGAGCCAAGAGCGATGGTGTAGATGCCGATGAAGAATGGAATCTTGGCATTGCCGTTGGCGAGGAGGTCTTTGGCGCCCGATGCGACAAGAATGACGTGCCCAAACCCCATGACAAAGACACCCCACCAAATCTGGTTGAAGCGACCGGTCTTGGTGTCGGCAAGCCAGCCGGTGATGAGCGGCAGACCATAAGCAAGAAGACTGACTGATTGTGTGACCGAGGTAGAGACAGCCTGGCCCATACCAAGGGCGCCGGCTGTGTATTGAGTGTCGGGGGGTGGTGCACCCCAGCCGTCGCCGCCGGCGGGCATAGGGCGGTTGACATAGTTGCCGTAGATCTGAACGCATCCTAGACAATGATGCTTGTCAGTGATGGTCTGGTGGTAGGTGCTGCTAATAGTCGTATTTGGTATACATACCGTAGTAAGAAGCTCGCTCGCAAAACTCTACCAAACACAAAAGGTAGGCCACGAGGGGCACGCCGCCGGGAACACGTCGGAGGGTTGCCAGCTCTTCTTCGGTTGGCTTTCCCTCATAATGCGCATCGGTGAGGGTCCCTGTGTAAATGGCATCATGTTCGTCACCTGGTGGTGTAAGTCCGCGTTTGCCATCCTCCTTTTCACCTCCGCTGGATGAGTTGCGCCGATGGCCAAGGGTGGCCTGTTCAACGTCGGTAGCTGATTTGTAAAGACATAGATTAGCAGTCATCTGTATGGTTTTGGGCAGCTTCAACTTACCCATTGTTACGCTGATTACCCACTACCTAGAAACCTATATCAAGGCACAAAGCAATAAGGACAATAACCAGTGAGACCGTAGCGGCGGTGCTAAACAAAGAACAAAGACAAGGAGGGTGTCGATCGTCTAATGACCGAGCAGAGGGCACGCGCCTGGTTTTATCATCAGCCGTCTGAACTTTTCCGATTGCCGACTCAAGACTGGAAACACCCCAGATGGACTCGCTCAAGGACCCAACGAGCGAGATGTCATGTCATCTCATTGGTTGATACAACTACGCAACTTTCCCCACAGTCCTATCAAGGAATTAGTGGCGAGGGCAATAAGATGTACGAAAGGAGTTGATAACCAAAAGCGACGGTGCTTTTCCGCTTGGTTGGGATAAATCCGTGGAAGAGATTACCCAGACACAAAGGCTCCATTAAGCCCCAGTTTTGCCGGTCACGCAATTCAACTCGCTCAGTCGGTATCTGCGAAGCCCGGGTTTAACTATGGTGTGGTCATGTTTATCTCCTGAATGCAACCATGTTACTCCTTGTACCTCCTTGCAACTGGTGTACGTAATACCAGGATCCGAACGAGATGACCCAGGAAGGAAGGTCGATCGGTATGAATGCGGCGCATTTATTGGTATGTTGGTCCAATCCATGAGCCGCTGATGACCCCGGGAAGGATTCAAAATGAGGGATAAAGATGAATGAGGAAGGAGAATGAAAAGGAGGCGACAATACCATCTTTTGCTTTGGTTCTTTTCGTCCTTTCCACGAATAGCAAACTTGATCGCCAAGTCGTAGCCAAGTCACCGCTAAGTCACAGCCAAGAAAGCTTGGCTGATCATCCCGCTTTAGCGAAGCAATAGGCCTGTCTCTATACCTCGCATTGACAGCTGTAATGAACCAAATAACGATATGATAACGGGCAATCATGAAATTCATTGAGTCGATTGATGCACACTTGTGATACCATCCGTTGCGAGATAAACAGCGAAAACTTTGCCCCGAAATTTCCGCCAGCTCGGTTCAATGGAACATTTGTCAAGTCTCCATTTCCAGTCCACTCTGGAACCTTGCAGGCTGCTAACCTTAGCGCTCAATCGTTAGCAATTTTCGGCGTTCGGCTTAGTCCGGGCTTGCCGACGCCACAATTTTCAAGAGTGGATACCAGTGGGGTTAGAGGAGCACCACGTGACTCAACTCATCCCGTTTTCAGGTCCCATCGGGGCACTCCACTGGCGCGTTGAAGGGTCCCGAACTAATCGATTGATCTGTCATCACGTACGCCCATAGCACCCCGATCCGACCTACCGGAATCCCGAATCCTTGCCGCCGCTTTAATCTCGACACAGGCCCGGGCCGGGCAATGTCGCAATGTCAGTCATAAATCGCAAGCCCGCAACCCTGCCTGAACTCGATCAGAAGCAGGAGTCACCAACTGCTGTTTCAAACAGCGCAGACAAGAAAGCGGCGCCATCAGCGAATAAAACCAACAAGGAACCTCCTCCAGAAAAGGCTACCGACGTTAGACGGCGCACCTATGTGATCCTATCTTTCTGGGCATTGATTTTGTCGGTTGGCTTGCCAATATGGTGGCATACTACCTCGGTGTATCGGGCGAGCCTGCCGTTGGACGAGATGATGAACTGGGCTGACGGAAGGGTATGTGTCACTATTATGTTCTGCAATCTTGCGGACCAACAGCTTACAGCTTTATTTTGCAGGCTTGTCGTCCGACGATTCCGCTTACGATTGCCATAGAGAAAGGCACCATGCGACAAGACGAGATCGATGTTTTGATTCAAATGACACAGATGATGCTTGACAACCTTTCAGACTCTCCAGACTCTGCTGACCAGCGATTACGCCTGACGGTCGCCGATAAACCTACAATCAATGAGGAGGTTGCCCTTACAGTTCGACTGGATCCTGGGGATACCACAACCACAGCGCTCATGCCAGAACAGCCCGTCCTCCAAGTCACCTACGCCGCAAACACCCTTCCCTCTCCCGGCCTTGCCTCGAGGATCGCCAGGGATGTTCATGCTATCTTCTCGGAAGAGCAAGCCGTCATGTCGAACCTCATAGCTGAAGCCTCGGGCTCCACGAAACCATCCCTCAACGGAGTGAGCCCAGCTGTGGCTGCGGCGGTATCCAAGCGCTCAACCCGCTCACTAAAGTACGCGCCCACATATCACCTCACCTTCTCACTCTTCACTGCCGGCGCTGTTCCAAACAGCTGGGAAATCGACTCGGCTATCGAGCATTACATGCAACCCGTACTCGATATTCTCTCACCCATACACAACTTTACCATCGACACTCAGGTACAGCTATACGCCACACCGGGTGTGCAGTCCAACGTGCTAAGCAAGGACGACTTGTCGTCGTTCATAAACGCCGCCGAGTGGCCTCTGTCCCCTTCCATTGGCGGCGCCCCAACCGTCAACTTCGTGGTCTTTGTCGGCAACCAAAGCATCTCTCTCCCGCCCACCGAGGTCGGGTCTGATGCAACGGCAACAGCACAGTCCTGGTTGATTCCACAATGGGGTACGGTCTACCTCGTCCCTCAGACCGCAGATACAGCCACAAATGTCCCGGCTCAATCCCTCCGCGCCCCCATGGCAACTTTCACTGCGCACCTGCTCTCCCTCCTCGGCACCCCGGAAACCTCGGGCTCACTCCCCTCCGCCTGGCCGGCTTGCGTCGCATTCGATCTGCCGACCTCGTCCTACGCGCCTCGTCGTCGCTTGGTTCCTTGGCCCGCCTGTCCCGGGCTCTCCCAGGAATAGCCATCCCTCGTTCCGTCGCCGATGGCGTGTTTACCACCCTTGGGCACCTCCGACAGGCTTGCGATGCACTCGGCACCAGTGCAGGGCTTGCCAATGCGCGAATCGCGCAGGTTGCAGCTGACAAGGCGTTTTTTGAAAAGAGCATGGTTGGGCAACTTTACTTCCCAGACGAGCACAAGGTTGCCGTATACCTACCGCTTCTTGGGCCCGTGGGTGTACCTTTGGTCATGGGGTTGTTGAATGAACTAAAGGCTTGGAGGAAGCGAAGGCAGGAGAAGGCAGCCGCGGGAAAGAATGGGAAGATGGAGTAATTAGGAGCAGCTAGACTCGCGTTAATGTATATACGATCAGGACTTGCTGTCGCCAGCTTCCAAGGTCAATTCCCATCACTCGACCCTGCCCATGCTCGGCCAAGTCTCCATCGCCGTCCAAAACGCTCTCGAATCCAAAACCCTACCCAGCTTCTCCTGACTCCTCGGTAAAGCTCTGATATTGTCCTCCTGCATTAACTCCCCAACCCAACGCTCATACTGAAGCTCCTCCACAACGCCGGCCTCCCCTTTGGCCACCAAGCGCTCTCTTGCATCTGCACCCCAAGCTTGAATTAGATCCCACCAGTCATACGTCCTCAGATCGGCTACTATCCAACGCCTCCCCGGAGTGAAGCGCCCATGCACTGCGATGATGGCCCTGGCAACGTCGGCGCCGTGGATCAGATGCAGAGCGCCTTTGGCCCTGACGGCATCCTTGGTGCGGGCGACGCGGGTTACCCAGTTGCGCGGGTTGCGTGTTTCGCCGTCGTACAACCCCGCGAGGTTTAGGACCGTGGCGCGGGGAACCGAGGCGAGCAGCTCATCCTCGGCGATGGCGCGCAGATTTGTCCTGTCATATGCAGAGGACTCATCGGTCCAGTGCGGATCCGTAAAGATGCCCGTTGAGCCGAGCTGGATCCACTGCGTCGAGTCGGGGGTTTGCTGTTGTTGCTGGTGGGTGCTATGGTAGAGGCCAGTGAGGTGTTTGCTCTGGCCGTTGCCCTTGAGTGGGAATGTGATGAGGACTGTGGTTGCGGTGGGTAGCAGCCGGAAAGGCTCTGGGGAGGAAGAGTCGGGGTCGTAGCGGAAAGGGATGGTGCCGGAGCGGCCGGTTGTGGACGTCGCGGCGTATCTGATGCCGGACTTTTCCAAGAGAGGGATTAAAAAGTTTGACGTCCAGCCTGCACCCAGGATGAGAAGATCTACCTTGTCCGGAGCTTCCGTCGATGGAGGCGCCGGGTTGGTTGTGTTTTCCATGGACATTGGGAATTGAACGGTCACCATCTCGGAACCGGAGGTATAGTCAATTCCAAAAGATAAGGATTTGCGCGTCGGTTGGATTTCTGGTCGGCGGATACAAAGTACCTAGGTGGTCTTGGTGGTTTATGATTACAGCATAAAGCTTCGCATATGATGGTTGATGACGCTGGGATCGCGGGCGCTTTGGCGGGCATTAGCTCAAAACTATGCATGCCCCGCTCCGCTCGCACAGTGCTGGACCCTAGCTTGCAGCAGGTACCCCAATCAATATCAGATCCAGACTCCTATTTTGGCCCGACCATCATGCTCCGTTCTAGCCATCACAGAATATAAGCTTATTTCTTTCGACAAAAATGCGATGCTTGCATATATCAGATGGCGTCCATTTCGGGCTCATGCCAATACACAGCAGGTGATAACGACCGCCACGCTCTGTTCAGGACACTTGTGGATACCCATACGGGATGTTTTCCTGGAGGGAAAGGTTCTCATGTTCGGGTTTAATGATTTCGCGGTAGTTGTTTAGTATACCGCCCCACTTCCGGCAACAGATATCAATAAAAAATACCTACCCAGCCACCGCAACGCCAGACTCCGACGCAAGGGGTAGGCTTAGACAAATAGTACAAGTTGTCTCAGTGTGTGCTACTGTTTGGCTTTTGGCAGCTGACCCATCAGCAATTTGGACGTTGCCAGAGCTATACCTCTGAGACCTCACTGGACTTGAGTGGGGGTATCCAGATATCTGTTGTCTTGTTTGAACTCTGACAAGTTTGCACTGGGCGAATTGCAAAAGGCGTATAACAAACTCCAGGCCCTACAAAGCAACTTACATACCATGCTTGCACCTCCCCAGCAACTTAATGCTACAAGCAGCCCTCTAGTGGACGCCACGAAGGCTTGTTCAGTCATTGAGACAAAACCTAGACTGATCTACTTTCTCTGTCCTTTAGCGAAGCAAGAGCCTGCAGCGTGGCAAAGGGGTAAGCCGTGCCTTGTGCAAAAATTTCTAGTGTGGATGTAATTGTGATTGGCGTTCACATGCGTGACGTTCAGACAACGGCTGGCCGCCCTTTAGGCCTCTTTCGTCATGGCTGAGGATCCCTGCAGAAGCATGGCACAATTTATGCACCCCACCTTCAGCTACAACTAATCTGCTTTGTGCCTGACCAGGTAAGATCACGTCCCACTTATTCATAAAATATTCATTTATTGGTGGGACATGGCGGATAAAGAAGAAACGGTTTCTCCGCTTTTATTCTTCTCCACCTGCCAATTTGGCAAGCAGTTGAAGGATTGAAGGGAAAGAAAACAAAAGACGCGGTTCTCATCCCTGACGATATCTTGGCCTTCCCTGCCCGCTCGGGCTTCATTCTATTGCCTGTCTTGGCCCTTGCTGCCCTGCCCCTCTCAAACCCTTTCTGACTTTTCCAACCGCCCACTCAAACGGCATTTGACGACGACACCGACTTTTGGAACCGCATCTTGCATAGTAGGCCCCGTCAGCTGCACAGGCGATTAGGCGCTCGCTGCCTAGCGTCCTGCATATCGGGACACGCCGCCGACTTAACAAGTCGCTTTCTGACTGTCTGTCTTACGGCACAATTTTGTACAACCTGTGTGCTCGAGCGAAGGTACATTACAGCACAAGTCACGCCCTCGAATACTAGACCTATCACGTATCGAAGTCAACCATCGACCCCGTCGGACACTAACGCAGCATGCTGATCGCCGCCGCCCTTCCGTCTGCTCCGTTCATTTGTCTGAGGCTACTGCCCTGGTAGGGCGGCCGAGACGAAACCATACAGCCTATCCAGCATACACGCCATCATGGAGCCCGAGTCATCTGCGTCGGTGACTGTGAATGCCATGGCTGCCATATCGTCTGCTGTGCGATCGGAAGCTGTCAACATCCAGTGCTGCTGTGGCAGACCCGACTGCGTCTTTCTGAAACATAACTGCTCTGTTCTCGAGAATGTCGAAAAAGATGTCCACACCGCTGCGAAACTGGGCCAGGTAAGTTGTCTTGATAAATATATTTCTTGTTTTAGCTTTTGTCACATTTGATCCATCCCTCGAGATCCCTCCGCTCTGCACCCAAGCCTTTTTGCCTAGTCCTATAGAAATGTTCTTCTTAAGAAGCATTCCAGTTCGTCATGCACCTCTGCTTTTGCGGATGGTGGCACAATAGCCCCGACATCAAATTCGCTGGAATGCCTTTCCCCAAATCTCTCGTCTTGCAACCGCGAGATCACATTCCCAGCTATGACGAACAGGAGGCAACTTGCAGCCACGAAAACGGTTTCTACCCAGGCCTGACGTTCTCTCTCCAGGTTCTTCTGGCGCGCCACGAAGCCTACATGGCAGACGCCGAACGCGATCGCGCAGAGCTCACAAGTCGGATCGACCAACTCGAGACCGACAAGCGAGGCCTCGAGGCTGACAACGCCAAGACGATCGAGGAGAATCGTATGTTGCTCGACCAGCTGGAGGCGCTAAATACATCCGTGACCGATGCGGAGGTACAGATCTCAACTCTCGAGGCGGCCTTGCGCTCTTCCCAACTAAGTGTCAGAAGGCTGGAAGGTGCAGCGGCTCGGGCGGCGGAGCTTGAAAAAGAATTGGAATACCTGGAGCGGGAACAGGAAAAGATTCAGAACGACCTCTTCAGCTCTCAGCGTGACGCACGCTCTGCGATACAAAGATGGAGGACAGCCGAACGTGGCATTGCCAGCCTTCAGGATCAGCTGGAACGCATCGAGCGCGAGGCCACACAGGAGCGAGAGCGACATGCTGAAGTGGTGGAGAGGCTCGAGCGGCAGAGCGCCATGGAGAAGGATCTGACGGCTGCTGCTGGCAGACTAAAGGGCGCCGCTGCAACCAAGAGCCTTGGTGATGGCAAAACCACCAATCCAGCGGTTTCGAATTTTGTGCGAGATCTGCTTCAGGACAACGCGAACCTGCAGCTGGGGATTGCTGAACTTCGGGAGCTTCTCGCCAGCAGCAACGACGAGATTCAGCTACTTAGAGAGCAGCTGGTATACCACCAACCGGTAGGCGAAGGAGAGGCCAGCGCTGCGTCGACTTTGAGGGCGGAACTGGGACCCAAAGAGGACGAAATGCACCACGAGACGCCAACTCGAAATCCGTCTGTGCATCGGCACGCTCCCAAGCTGTCGCAGGAGTTGCATATCCACCACCACTACCACGTAAAACCAGATGCAAAGAAGCCAAAAAAGAAACGCCACGGGCTGAGTGCCAGCATCTTCAGCCCGCCATCGAGGTCGCCATCAACTCCGCCGGGTGGACAATGGCAAATGAACCAAGGCTCTCCCGCACCTGCACTCTTGTCGCACGGGTACAGAGATTCGGTCTCGACGATCCCCTCAAACAGGTGGTCTGTCTTTTCGGAAAACATGTCAGACGCTGCCATCTCATCGGTACCAACGTCTCCACGCTCCAACAATCGCGATTCGATGTTTGGTCGTGGTATGCTGGAGGGATCATATCCCACCTCCCCAGTCACTTCCACTGATCCCAAATCACCTGGATTCGAAGATGCCTATCATCAGGGTCCGTCCGAGTTTTCAGCCCACGGCTTCCAACAAACACACCTCTCGCTAGACACCAAAAGCTCAGATGGAAAAGCCAGTGTTGGCTTGTCTTCGACTCCGATGCAGTTGAACAATCGTGACTCGTTCGGAACCTACTCTCAGGCAATTCCCGATCTTGCCAGTAACAGTACCCTCACTGATAGTCCTACGGACATGTCCCGCTCGCCAGAATCTACTCACACGTCACCCCAAGCGCTTGTAGTGTCCACCAGCGTCACTCCAGAGGATACAGATGACAATTCATCCATCACACCAACATCAACGGCTGGCGGACCACCGATTCGTCGAAAACTTCACCGTGCAGCCTCCCACGAGTCGATAATATCACTGTCGGGCGGGCTGGACATCCATACACTCAAAACGAGACCGAGCCAGCTTACGTTGAGACATCTTGGCACCACGGCTGTGGCAGACACTGGGCTTAGCGCGGTGACAGCAAGTCCGACAATATCCAGAGTTGTGTCCGGAAACGGGAAGCGTGGAAGCGCAGTTCTCAGAGATAGTTTGTCAGTTGGTTTGCCAATGCCCCGGACTCGTGTCGCTTCCGCTGGTGTATCGGGATCTTCTGCCACGTCGACTCTCACCGGTTTTACTACCCCTCGACAGCCCAGCTCAGCGCTGGGAAGGTTCGCAGCATGGCGTCTCTGGGGAGGGTCTAGCTCATCGTCTACACCGTCGACAACTCCGGTGCCTACGATCCAAGAGTCGGTTGTGACTACTGTGGACGAGGTGTCAACCACACCAAAATCGCCCCTAACGCCGGCATCTCTAAGCTCGTCATCCAAATCGCCACGGGAACAGCAACACAAGGATTTCTCGCGACCGGCGGGGATCAACCAAGCTGGTGCGATTCCCGGGTTCCAAGAATACTTTGCAGCTCATCAGCGGAGGGCGCCCCCGAGTAAGGTCACACCTGATGTTGTCGATCGCGATGCGCTGAGGGCGGTACTCGATGGGGAATGATATGGAATTCATCATGACAATCTATCAGCCACACTGGATTACCAGATTTCTTTTGTTGCTTTTCTTTCACTATCTACTGGCATATAGCTTGGCTCGTTTCATTTGCATCTTGGACTAGGTAGCAAGGAGTTGAGGTTCCTTTTGTTCTGGGTCTTGGAACTGATTGCATACCTTTTGGATATTTATTACATGTTCTAGTCTAATGTTTACTGATGACTTGATTCTGGACCCACGCTTTGCCCGACAAGTTGGTTTGGGTCTCCCTTTGGGTATAATCGCTGCATGAAATTATCACTCACGGCCCAGACTGACTTTACTCGTTTGACCGGATGGCGGACCGACTACCACCTGCTCATCAACCCCCGCACTACTGTACCATGGCTCATATGCCGAAGATTCTGTGCCGAGTTATTAATCTTGACAGCAAAGGGGGCCCATTGGGTAACTTGAAGCGGTCGATTGCTGGCAATCTAGTTGCATACCAGGTTGTCAACTCTGGGATAGATTAGCCGGTGGATAAATGGGACCTCCAAGCTCCGACACAGCGTCATGGCCGTATCGGGTAATTTCGATTTCTTTGGGATGAAGCGGAAGTAAGCCAAGGATCTCGTCATATATCGAGAATATATAAGTATGTGTTTGCCGTGGAATGGTTCCTCATGATTTTCTGACAGCAAACTGACCTCACGCTTGTCCCGCGCTCTCGACCCGCCAAAGTTACTGTCACTTGCAGAGAGACTCGCCATAATGAAACTCACGTTGTCCATCCTTGCGCTGGTTGCAGCCGTAATTGCAGCACCGTCTCCAGCTCCGCATTGTCTGTCTTCCCAGCCCAAAAGCATGCGGGGACTCTTCCTGGCCTGCTTCTAGTCTGGAATCTCAGCTGACCAAAACTTGTGTGATAGACACGTTCCCCAAGCTCAGCGGGACTTCGGACTGGCAATACGTGCGCAAGACTGCCAACTTCCAGTCCAACGGCCCCGTGACCAATGTGGAGAGCGATGCCATCCGTTGCTACGAGGCCGGTGCGGTAGGCGGGACCCAAACCATGAACGTACAAGCGGGAGGCCAGATCACGTTTGGTGCAGCCCCAAACATCTTCCACATTGGACCCGTCAGTGGGTACATGGCCAAGGTCCCCTCGGGCCAGACGGCCGCTCGGTGGGACGGCAAGGGGGCTGTATGGTTCAAGGTGTACCAGGAAATGCCAAGCGGGACCCAGGGTGGCCTGCAGTTTGCCAGCAACAGTGAGTTTATTCGCTTTTGTCTCTACTGTTTGCTTGTCTGGATTGTCTGGTCGTCTTGTTTTTGAGGTCCTACTAACGGAAGAATTCAAACCACAGACAAAGGGACAGTCAGCTTTACAATCCCCAACTGCATCGCCAGCGGCGAGTACTTGTTCCGAATCGAGCATGTTGCCCTTCACGGTGCCGGACAGTTGAACGGCGCCCAGTTCTACATCAGCTGCGCGCAGATCAACGTCCAGGGAGGTTCAGGGTCCAAGACGCCTAGCGGGCTGGTTAGCTTCCCTGGAGCTTACAAGGCCACCGATCCAGGATTGTTGGTCAACATCTACAACACCAACAGGTATACTCCTGCCGGGCCGGCTGTCTTTACTTGCTAGAGCAGCTCCGGAGGGCGTTGAAGGTAAAGATGGCTTTGGCGAGTTGAAAGGACAGAGTAGGTGAGGTATATAGGAATACTAGTAAATATTACGTCTATGAGGTCTAGTAGTATGGGAACCAACGTCCAGCCCAAGCATATGTTGACGCGAATGAGAGCCAGCAGTTATCACTGCCTGATGATCAAGCTTGTAGTGACGCCAGAAATGACAAACTCCTTGGGCCCCACGTAGCTCTGGGTGCCGGTCTGATCCCTCGCAAAGTCGCTGGTCGCAAAGGCGCCGGCTGCGTGCACCTTCTGCACACCCCTGGCCCAGTCGGACGTCCAGGTGAAAGAGAGGAAGGCAGGGCGGTTGGGGCCCTCTGCGGTGAAGGAAAAGACGGCGTTTGGATCCGAGCAGCTCTCGTTGGGGACGGATGGGATGGTGCTGGCGGCCTGGGTGGTGGCGGAGCAAACCAGAGGCGGGGAGGAGGCGCTGGAGCGGACCTCAAAGGTAAAGCTTTTGTTTGGTGGTGATTGTTAGTTGTGACAACCAGAAAGCGGGAAACGAAGGCGCAGTGGTCTCACAAGCAAGTTGTGCCACGAGGCTGGCATTGAAGGTTGGTGACCTTGACCGAGACCGACTCGGGGGCCTGGCGCGGGCTGATGGTGGCCGCGGAGGCGGTGCTGAGAAGAGCGGCGAGCGGGGTGAGGAACTTCATTTTGCTGAACAAGTGGTGAGATGGAAGCTGTGAGGCTGGTGAGCGAGGTTGTTCGTCTGGCGGTGTCTTTCAAAAGCAAACATCATGTCAATCAGATGGAAAACATGAGTACTTATACACAGCCGAGGCCGATATGCTTGGCCCCTCATGATGATCATGTCGCCGTTGCGGTAGATCATGTCAGCAGTAATGTTACATCGCAAACTAGAACCCTCCCTCGTACCTCGTGTGAATCCGGGCTACAAGTGTCAAGCATGCTGCCTAGATGCTCCTTTGTCAAGCGTTGCAAGGGCAAGCGGCCGCTCCGGGTCCACCGAGGCGCATTCACGAGGGTCCCTAGCCACTCTGGATGCGGTAAAGCGGGAATAGCCTTCAAAGTCCTGAATGCATGCTTAAAGATGCTTAGATACACTTTTCGTCAGCAGGTGCTTAATCAGCCCAGTTCGTGTTGGACCGTTTTGGTACGAGCCAGGCAACTTGATTGGATGTACAGACTACGATGGCGTTTCCCGATTGGGTTTGCACCATGCGCCGTGCAAATATCGGTCGAGTGAACCATAGAGGTGTGTTGCGCGTGTCTATCTGTGTTGCTGATTGCTGCTATCAGAAAATCATAACAGACGTAGGCAGGTAGGTACCTAGGCAAGTAGGTAGACAAGTGGTTAGGCAAGTCGGTAGGCAACCAAGTAGGTAGCTACCCAGTGCACTAGACTACCTAATACTGTGTATGGTCAGTGGCTGCTTGGCTTTGTCACGTGCGCCCGCCTGCTGTAGTCACTGTTTCCTGCCTTTGATTCCAACCAGTCATTGGTCTCAACCATGGTACACCACAACATGACCACGCCGTCGTCTTTACCCTACCACGAACCGTCAATCACCACGATAATCATTCTTTCCGGCTTTCTTCTACTCTTGAATGCAATCAACTATGGCCTCGACAAACTGGTTTACTGTGGCCTCATCGGCCAAGTCTTCATTGGCATCGCCTGGGGCACGCCTGGCGCGGGATGGCTGTCGGAAGACATTGAGCACTCAATCGTGCAGCTTGGCTACCTTGGCCTGATCCTCATGGTTTACGATGGTGGTTTGTCGACAGACTTCCGATCGCTCAAGGCGAATCTCATTCTGTCTACAGCCGTCGCCATCACCGGCATCGCCCTCCCAATGGCCTTCTCTTTTACTCTCGCTTCGATGCTCGGCGCATCCCCCCTTCAAGCCTTTGCCGCCGGCGCCGCTTTGTGCTCCACCAGTCTAGGCACTACTTTCACCGTCCTTGGTACCAGTGGGCTGGTAACCACACGGCTGGGTGTCGTTCTTACCAGCGCCGCCATGATGGACGATGTCGTCGGTCTGATCATGGTTCAGGTCGTTTCGAACATGGGTGGCGGCGACACCAAACTCGAGCCAGTCACGATTTTACGCCCAATATTTGTTTCTCTCGGACTGACAGTCTTGGCTCCTCTACTGTGTAGATTCCTGGTTCGACCTGGGACACTCTACTTGAACTCGACCCGCGCCAAGAACCCAGGCGCTGGCCTTGATCGCCTGGCAAGACTGCCGCAAACATCACTTGTCATCCACACAGGCTGCCTCCTCGCGCTGGTTGTTGCAGGAACATTTGCGGGGACTTCTGGACTACTTTCTGCGTACATCGCTGGCGCCACGATCAGTTGGTGGGACTCAGAGGTACCTCACGTTGCAGTCCACCCCGACAAGAAGAAGCACGAAGCGTCGAAACAGGCCACCGAGCCTAAATCAGGCGAAACACAAACAACGGACCCAGGCGTCTTGGCAAGACCTGCCGCGGATCAACAACAAGCAAACGAGTGCCGCAACAGTGGTGCCGAGATTTACGAGCACTACTACAGCAAGGCTGTGTCTAGTGTTCTGTCACCCTTCTTTTTTGTCAGCCCCCATCACCATCCTACCAATCCGCTTTTGCGCCGCTAACCATTAGTTCACTAGGCTTCGATTGGCTTCTCTGTTCCCATCAGTCAGATGTTCTCCGGACCTATAGTCTGGAAAGGTATAGTCTACACTATTTTGATGATACTGGGCAAGCTGGCCTGCGGTGTTTGGCTGCTGTCGTTTGCGAGCCCTCTCAAGGCTCTTCAACGCCTGGCCAAGACACTCTCGCTCGGAAATAAGGCTGCAATAGTCGCGCCAGGGACTCGATGTACACAGGCGCCTCGCCTAAGCAACGGTCAAACATCGGGCGCACAAGTCACCGAACCCGCGACCCTAGCCGAGACCCAACAGACCGATGCACCCGCCAACACGTCTCCGGATCCCGAAATGCCAATATCTACATATCCAGCTTGCATCCTCGGGTGCGCCATGGTGGCTCGTGGTGAGATTGGCTTTCTGATCTCAGCCCTGGCCGAGGGCACTGGTATCTTCAGCGGACGGTCTAGCGCCCCCGAGCAGCCCTCGGATCTCTTTCTTATCGTAACATGGGCAATCACGCTATGTACCATCATTGGACCAATTTGCGTCGGCGTCATTGTAAATAGAGTCAAGAGGCTTGAAAACAAGTCAAGAGGTGGAGAACGCAGTGTCCTCGGGGCGTGGGGTGTCCAACAGAGCTAGAAGCGTCTAATATTACCTCTAAACTGCTACCTGTATAATACTTGAATTCGGAAACAATGGCGACAGGGTGAAGTAGAGTTCTGTTAATTATATATACTGGACCTTGACCACCTGCTCCCAGTTCTTACGAATGCTGAGCCACTTGAGCGGCAAAAGAGTAACTCCTGTGGCCATAAACGACTTTTTGTCGTGATGGTAAATCAAGTCGCTTGCGATTCCCAACGTAGGAGGATCAGCAAGGTAGCCTGGACTGATAAAACCGTCGAGGCGAAGCTCGACAGACTTCTTACCATCAATCAAAGCAACAGAACCAGGTGTTATAGGTTTAGGGTTGTTGCAATAAAATCGTAACAACCTTACGTAGTAGAGTAGGCAAGTAGGTAGACAGCCACATAGTGTACAAGAACAATAACTCCAGGTTCGACCAATGCGTCAGCAGGTGTTCATTGGGCCCATTGGTGTTGGATACATACTGCGATGACGTTTTCCGAATGCCGTCGCTACCGTTGTGCAAATATCGGTCAAATCAAACCAGATAAGTGTGTTGCGCGTATCTGTTTTTTTGCTTACTGCTAAAGTAAAAAGAAAGACCGGTAGGCAAGTAGGTCAGCTGGTAGGTAGGCACGTAGGTAGGTTGATAGATAGACAGGCTGGTAGGTAGGCACGTATGTAGGTAATTAAACAGGTAGGCAGGTAGGTACGTAGGCAAGTAGATAGGTAGGTAAGTAGGTAGGCAAGTAGGTAGCTAAGTAGGTAGGTCAGTGGATGGACGCTGGTCCTTGGTCTCCACAAGATTGTATACAATCAGGCTGCAGGAAACTGTCGGGCACAGGCCAGGGTCTCGAGAATTATTCTTAGTTCATCCCAGGACCCACATTAATTATTTCAATTCCAACCGATCCGAATCACTTCTAACTCGACATCTCTACTCTATTCAACGGCATAGAAACTGGCGAATCGACGCACTCAACACCCAGAACCATATTGACGAGATCGTTATCAAATACTCGCGACAATGGCAGACAGCTTCGAGGAAGATATTGAGCGCCTGTTGCCGTCCATTGTCGTTAATGATAGAGAAGGAAGGTGGAGTGATGACGACGAGGCCAGCATCGCGGCCGCATGGGACGCAAGCGACCTCAAGAAGGAGGTCGACAGTCTTTGGCACGACGACAAGGTATCCGTTGCATGGTCGTTGTCGGCGAGGATACTGGGATGTCTCCCCACAGACATCATCAACCTGAAGAGCGGCCTGGCGGTGGCGAGTGGGAACAAGCTGGCATGGGAACCAGCTTTCGCTGAGGCGTTCTCAAACGCCATACCTGGGTTTCTTTGGGAGGGAAAGCCCGATGTTTTGGTGGTGGTGTTACAATACATCATCATCAACAGGACAAACGACCGGAGGAAATGGGTGATGCTTACGCCCACCTCCTGCGACAGCTTCTTTTCGCTTTTTGCGACAGGCTTAGCTGACAATGACGGGAAAAGCGTGGTGGAGGTGCACCAGATGGTGCGGGAAAGCCACCCAGAGGTGGATTTCTCACCTTTCTCCGCCTTGTTTCGTCTGATCGAGGACAGCGTGCGGAGCAACAATGTGCGGGCTGGCAATACGCCGCCCCCAATCCTAGGGCCGAGTCCTGAGGCCTATCAGGTGACCCAGGCAGACCTGGAAGTGGCCAGAGAGGTTGCCAACGGGAAGTACGGAGGATCAGGCAGAAACCGCTGCTCGGACTTGGTCAATGCCTTGGGAGTGCAACCATTGGCTGACCTTGCCTGGTATCTCGAGGTTGTCGGAAAGGAGGCTTTGAGGACTCAGTCTATCTCAGCCAGAGGGTTTGGCATGCGGTGTTTGGTGAGAGGTCGCCCGGTTGCAGGGGCCAGGGAGCAGGCTGTACCCCAGCCTGGAGAAACTGGCCAGAGAAGAAGAGGGCGGCCGAGTAAGAGAAATTTGGAAGGAGAAGAGTCCTTGGAGCAATCTCCGGCCCTTAGCCGACATGGAAAAAAGTTGGGTCGCCCACGAGGCCCAAAGAGACAAAGGTTAGAGGCTCCGGATACCGAGGCCGCGAACATTCGCCGAGCGCCTCAACGTGCTTCGGCAAAATTGGCGACTGAAAAGTTGCATACTTTGCGAAGCCGGCGGGTTCTAAAACCTGCGCGGGCTAGGGCAGCTGTTGGTCGGCCAATTGAGCAAGTGGACGAGGATGATTCGTTTCAGCTTGTAGTGGAAGACAGCGATTCGGAGCAGAGCGAGGACCAGGCTGCCATGGACCAAGCAGCCTTGGAGGAAGATATCCAGGACAATGGTGACGTGGAGGAGTCGGCGGTGCCCACTGGTCAACTACCAGCCACTCGCTATGCGAGCGCCGAGGAGAGGTATCAGATTTGGAGAATTGTGCATAGTATAGAACCCGACGAGGAGGGATCTCTAATGGCTGGTGAACGTCTTCCTCGGTGGCAATATTTGCCCATTATTGGGCAAGTAAATATAGACTAGAAGTAGTAACAACACTTCGAATCTACTCGTTTAATCCTCCCCTTATTGTGCCCGAATGTTTCCCTGCTGCTCAGCGGCTGTATGTTCATTGCCCAAGTCCATCTTAATACCCTCAACACCGGCGTGTACGGTGGACAGCTTAAGCTCTCTAGTTGTTGATAGGAATCGTGTGATCGCTGCGATCGGTAAAACAATATAACAAAAATAACGGTCTAATCATGCATGCTAACTAAGCTCCTGTAACTATCTACGTGATCGCATGAATCTGTACAAAACTCTGCTACGTGTTCTGAGATCACGTGCTTACACACGTGATCTACCCACTCGCATGTCTGCACTGCAACCAACACTAGTCGTTACTTGGAGACGCGCCGCCCTGTCGACGTTGCCCTCGTTTGAAGATTCTGCGAGCTTTGTACGATTGCAGTTGTGTAACTTTTCGGTATTATTGTTGGCCTGTTTTGAAGATCCTACAAGCTTTGTATGGTTACTAATTGTTTGACTGTTTGGTACTGTCGTTGCCCCAGCTTGAAGATCGTGGGAGCTTTGTATACCTGTGGATTGCTTGGTTCTTTGCTTGGTACCTGCCGATCATTACGTTGCGTTGAACGAGTCTAGATAAGAAAAAGTCAGCCGTATATTCCTAGCGAGAGACTGTTTGAAAACCCAGCAATGGGCCGACTGACTGCAGACTGTCAGGATTGATACAGGCAGAGCATCCGGGCTGCATGGTGGCCAAACCAAAGAAGCCAAAAAAAAATCTTTGTTGTGTGCGTCGATAAAGGACAAACAAAAAGAAAAGTTAGCATCAAGCATTGCCCGTGGAATAAGGTATTACTGTAGACGCAGGATATCAGTGCGGCCAAACACAGCGATGTAACCAAATGGATAACCTGGGAGACAGGGCAAGTTAGCAGAATGCTCGAGTGATATGGATATACGGCGACCACGGCGTGGATATCGAAGGCAGTAAATAGAAAGGAAGAATCGTCCACGAGTGATAATGGGCCTGGACTACTGTGGACGGCCTAGACAAAGAAGCGCCCAGCTGTTGGCTAAACGGACCCAGCCCTCGTTGCACAGGCTCCCACGGTCAAAAAAAGAAAACGATGTCCTCGAGAAAGAAGGATCCGCCAATTAGATACTGGAGCCCTGGTGGGTCCGTGTTGTTTTTACAAAGAACGACTTCGCTGTCATCGAAGCTATGAATTTGGTAATTTTTCACGACACCCAAAACGCGACAAAATCTAGAAAGAAGTCAGGCAAAAATAAATTCAAAATTTCGCAAACATGTCTTCAAGCAACAACGACGACGGCAACAACAACGACAGCAACATCAACAGCAACAACAACAACGACAACAAGAACAACATCAAGAACAATGATGCTCCTGTCTCACAAGGAGGCAGTGGTCGTGGTGGTCGCGGTGGTCTTGGTCGTGGCGGCCGAGGAAGGGGCAGAATGGGTGCCAGCAGCGCCCTCGTCCGGACAGGCGGCAGGGTGCAAAAGCAGAGCGCCGGGCCTCGCCGCGGCCTGGTCAGAATGAACCTGGCCTACGGAATCGACCCTGCCGACCTGGGAAAGGATGGGCAGGAGAGGGAGGTGGCTGCCAGCGTCAACGTATTGGCGCCTCCCAGCATCCCCAATCTGCCAGAGGACTTCGACATTGACTTCTAGAAGAACAAGGGGCTTATAGAGCAGGTGAAGAGACTGTGGTCAGAGGGACGCAACGAGACGCTGTTTACAGGACGCAGCGAGGACATGCCACAAATTCTGGAAGCCGTGCGTGCCTTGAGCGAGGGCAAGGACCCGAAGTCATGGGTCAGCCTGGAGTACACACGATTCAATGAAGATGAGCAGCAAGATTTGCTTCCGGAGGATACTGACAGGATCCGCAAATCTCTACGCAAGGTCGGCAACGTTTCAATGCTGAAGGTCCCTGCCAAGAAAAAGGCGGACCTCGACGTCCAGTGTGGCAACTGTGGAGAGCAGGGGCACCAGTTGAAAGACTGCGTGCAGGTGACCATCATGGATGGCGTCGTGTTTGGCGACCTCGCTGGTTGCCCTGTATGCAACGTGGTTATACACATGGCGGAGGACTGCGATGCGTTCAGGGCGATGTCGTGGGACGAGAAGTTCGCGCTACTGGTGACGGGCAGGGCCTCGAAGCCGCAGATCCGGACACGTCTGTATCTGTACGAGGACGACCGAATTCTGACCAAGCTGGATTCATTGTACTCCGAGGGCAAACTGCCCTTTAAGGGCCAGCTACCCTTGAGCTTTGCGCGCGCCAGGCAATTGGCAAACCAGGATCTTATGCCAGGAGTACCCAAATACGAATACAATTTGCAGAATCCTCTCCCTTATGGTTACGACTACAAGACGTCGTGCCCGGCCAGGGTTCGAGAGGAGAAGGCTCGGGGCTGGAAATTCCATAAAATGGATAAAGAGGCCATGACCATCATGCTGCTGGAAATGAAGCTCTTGAGACTCAAGGCCAAGGCGGCCAGCAGGGAGGCCGACCGTACCGGCGTCACTAATTAAATACATACCACGCCTCACAGATCTCCATTTGCATAGCAGTCTGCGGAGAATTAGGCTGCGGGAGGGAAACCCATATTGATGCCAACGTTGGCGGTTAGGGCCAGATGACGGAGACCAACGCCCAGGAGATGGACTTCAACGAAAATTGTAACCATTTTTTTAGCATTGCGAGAAATAAACTATTGTGGTGCTCATTTGTGTGCATTGATCCGCTGTAGCCGTCATATAACTGTCGTCATATGATATATTTTTGTGCGTTTGTCAACTACCTGACAATTGCAATGTTGGCAGCGATCAAATCTGTACCCCGCCTGGATAAACCGGATAATCTGCCCGCATGGTTCCTGCAGTTCAATCTACCCATCGATATCTCATCACCGACCCGCTGCTTCTACCCGCCCGAATCAGGTTGTTATGTATTCCCGATCTCCCCGCATCGCCCGCGATGATGAACTTTATAAATACCGACCAACTGGACGAGAGTGGGCAGATGCAAGATGGATAGACCGACATATCTGCGTACCTCAAAATGAAGATTTCCTGGGTCCTTGTTGGTGCTGCCGCGATTGTCCTCGCACAGGAGGACCCGGAATCCCGACGCCAAAGCTACCCCAACTGCATCAATGGAACGCTTTCCAGCAACAAGGTCTGCGACCGTACGCTGACGCCACCTGAGCGTGCGAAGGCCCTTGTGGATGCTCTCATAATTGAGGAGAAGCTTCAGAACCTAGTCAGGTAAGGCAAGAGACCGTTGTGGACAAAGTGGTGCCCTCACATTGTTATGTACTGACAATATGTGTCAACAAAGCAAATCAAAAGGCGCTCCTCGCATCGGCCTGCCCGCATACAACTGGTGGAGTGAGGCACTCCATGGCGTGGCGTATGCTCCTGGAACCTACTTTCCTCAGGGCAACGTCGACTTCAACTCGTCTACATCATACCCCATGCCTCTCCTGATGGCGGCCGCCTTTGATGACGATTTGATCGAGAAGATTGGCACCGCCATCGGAATCGAAGCAAGGGCTTGGGGCAACTCTGGTTGGGCAGGATTCGACTATTGGACGCCCAATGTCAATGCCTTCAAAGACCCTCGATGGGGCCGTGGCTCCGAGACGCCTGGTGAAGATGTCCTCCGAATCAAACGGTACGCCGAGTACATCACCAAAGGGCTCGATGGGCCAGTCCCAGACAAGCAGCGCCGCATAATCTCAACATGCAAACACTACGCTGGAAACGACTTCGAAGACTGGAATGGCACTACAAGGCACGACTTCAATGCAAAGATCACGATGCAGGATCTCGCAGAATACTACCTCAAGCCGTTCCAACAATGCGCTCGCGACTCCAAAGTCGGCTCCATAATGTGTGCCTACAACGCTGTCAACGGCGTGCCATCTTGCGCGAACAAATATCTCCTACAAACCATCCTCCGAGATCACTGGAAGTGGACCGAGCACAACAACTATGTTACAAGCGATTGTGAAGCCGTACTCGACGTATCCGCGAATCATCATTACGCCGAGACAAACGCTGCCGGCACCGCCCTCTGCTTCGAGGCCGGCATGGATACAAGTTGTGAATATTCCGGAAGCTCAGACATCCCAGGTGCCTGGTCGCAGGGCCTGCTCAAGGAAGAGACGGTGGACAGAGCGCTTCTTCGTCTCTACGAGGGTCTTGTGCGAGCGGGCTACTTTGATGGCGACGAGGCCATTTATGCTGATCTCGACTGGGAAGATGTTAACTCTGCTGAGGCTCAGAGTCTTGCTTTGCAGGCCGCTGTGGAAGGTACGGTTCTCCTCAAGAACAACGGCACTCTGCCTCTAGATCTCAAGCCCTCCCAAAAGGTCGCCATGATCGGCTTTTGGGCCGACGCACCTGAGAAGCTGCAAGGTGGTTACAGCGGCAGGGCTCACCACCTGTACTCCCCAGCCTTTGCTGCACGACAACTCGGGCTGAACATCTCGGTGGCATCCGGCCCCATTCTGCAAATTAACAGTGCCAACGACAATTGGACGTCTAATGCTCTCGAAGCTGCAAGCGGGGCTGATTATATCCTCTACTTTGGCGGCCTTGACACCTCTGCCGCAGGCGAAACTCTTGACAGGACCAACCTCGACTGGCCCGAGGCGCAGCTGACCCTAGTGAAGAAGCTGAGTGAGCTCGGAAAACCATTCGTGGTGACACTTCTTGGCGACCAGCTTGACGATACACCTCTGCTCGAACTCGACGAGGTCAGTTCCATTCTATGGGCCAACTGGCCTGGCCAAGACGGTGGTGTTGCCATTATGAGGCTCATCACAGGGGAAGAGAGCCCGGCGGGTCGCCTGCCCGTGACGCAATATCCATCAAGCTACACGGAACAAATCCCTATGACGGACATGAACCTACGACCAACCTGCAAATACCCTGGGCGGACGTACAGATGGTATAAGAAGCCTATCAAGCCCTTTGGCTTTGGTCTACACTACACAACCTTCAAGGCTGAAGTCGCAAGCTTCCCCGAGACCCTCAAGATCGCTGACCTCGTCGGCCGCTGCAACAACGAGTTTCTTGACACGTGCGAGGCGCCTCCGTTGCCTATCAGTGTCACCAACACAGGCGATCGCACCTCAGATTACGTTGCACTCGCGTACCTGTCAGGCGAGTATGGGCCAAAGCCGTACCCAATCAAGACTCTTTCAGCCTATGCGCGCCTCCGTAGCATTGCGCCTGGGCAGGCAGCAACAGCAGATTTGAAGTGGACGCTCGGTGACATTGCTAGGCACGATAAGGAGGGGAACAATGTGCTGTACCCTGGCGAGTACACCATTACAGTGGACGAGCCAACTTTGACAACCGCTAGTTTTACACTCGAGGGCGAGGCAGTCGTGTTGGATAAATGGCCCGCGCCACATGTATGAACACAAACCCACATGAGACTTGGAGCTAGTGGACCTTACGTAGATAGGCGAATTGGCAAATATTATCTAAATATGAAAGTTAAACCACAAAGGCCAACCAGAGTGGACGATCCGGGGTGTTACGAGCAGTATAAAATCACGGGCTTATCAATTGCGATTACAAACACCTGAGCTGTAGAACGTAATGGAATTAAGTTCAACGTAAGCTAGCTAGCCTACAATCCCATTTTCGTCTGGCAGTCCTTAACGTTGGCTTTTGTAAGAGCGTGGGTCCTGTGCTGGAATACCACCTGAACCTGATTGCCTTTGTCCATCTGGCCGTAAAACTCCAGCAATGCTAGCCAGCTACTCGAGATCTGGTAAAGTCCCAGCCATGTAGTCTTCATCCCTGCCTTTTTTATGTGCATGGACAAGGAGAACGCCCGATCCTCCGACCCAGTAAAGGGACCGTTCAAGCGGATCTTAATATCCGCAAAGCACCAATACTTCTCCTGCACCAACATGACAGTGTCTATGGCCAAAGCTCGTTTCTGCTCGGTAGTCAGCGGCACCTCAAAAGGGCCGCAGCCAGGGAAGTAAGGGACAGGACCGAAAAAATACTTCCAGGTGTCCGTCAAGTCGACAGGCAGCCCCGCCATTTGTTGAGTACGAAGACAGGCAATCTCCGCCCTTTGCTCGGCACGAATTCTGTCCATCTCCGCCGCGTGTTCAGCACGGAGACTGTCAATCTCGAGATTGTGCTCGACGCGGACGATGGCAGCCTCAATCTGTTCATCCAAAAGTAGTTGGGCCTCCTTCTTCTGCTCCTCCTCCTCCTCCATCATGTCTTCCCATGACTTCTGAACGGGCTCCCTGTCTTGGACGGATTTCATGGCAGAAAGCCGAGACTCTTGTCCCAAGTCCTTGGCGCAGTAAGGCGCAGAGTTGTCGTCGGATGGAGAGCAAACCTCGACCCCTCCCTTCCTCCCTTGCTCCAACATCTTCTCAAGACATTCAAGAATGTCCTTGGTGGTGATGGCCGAACCCTCAACATTCAGGTCCCTGCACGAAAACCAAAGCTCCCCCCGGCACTCATTAGACCGGATGACCTTGAGGGCGGGCACCAGCGTGGAAGTTGCCTCATCTAGAGGCTCGTCGGGCGCGGACGCACCCCCATGTCCTCCAAAGACGCCATCCATTGCTGCTCTATCGACTGGCTTCGAAGCCAGGCTTGTATTGGCACTTGGTGCAGAATTGAAGTGACGACGCACAACTGAACAGCGGACGTGGGAAGCGGAGAGTTGTAAGTTTGAGATTTTGGTGGTTTGGTGCGTAGGTCTTTTTGGATGGTATGGTGTACATGTAAATGTAAGTTTGATAGAAATTTGAGATGGAAGTTGTTTGTTTTCAAAAAATTATAATTGTGGATCCCTACGGCTACCGTTCACTTTCAAATTGGGTGTAGTTTGATAATCCGATAAACTGACAGCAAAGTGACAGCAAGTTGATAGCAAACAAATAGAGAAAAGAGACGTTTGAAAAAATTCACTACCAATTCATTTCAACTCACTATCATCACGCATTCAACGAAAAAACCAAAAACCAAGTCCAACAAACGACAATCAACATGGCTTTGGATCGGCTGGATATGAGAAGGCTGCTTGCCGAGGACAAGATCTCGATGAGTGATCTGCTGAGCGAAATGTTCAATGCATGGCCCCTCCTGGAGGGGGTATCCTCAGGAGTCAACTCTGCGTTGGTGGTACTGCGCCTGCTGCTCGCCACCACCAAGATACGCGTCTACCCTTTGGGCAACGAATGGGAGGCCAAGAACCCCATTTTGAGGTTGTGCTGGTGCAGGATGAAGGAGGCCAAGGAGGACGAGCGAGTTGAGATGGCGCGACAGATCAACGCCCTCAACCTGGGGACCAGCTTCTTCGAAGTGATGGAGTCCCCACTCATGAACGAGACGTTTTGGTCGCGGGACAACCACTGCCCGATCGACGATATCTGGAAGATAGAGGATGGTTATGCCGTGTCGACCCAGATGTCCGCCGCCGAGAAAGGTGCCGCAGGACTGATACAATGTGGCCCTGTCGAGCTTGAGGACCTGGATGGGCACATCCAGCGTACCGTGTGTTCAGAGTCGAAAGAGGAGGATGAAGCTGCTTGGAGGCAGTCCATGGGCAGAGTTCCGACCGACATGCGTGTGCTCTACACGCCCGACGAGAACAGCGAGGCATTCGATTTGAGCCTCGTCAACGACATCTCGCCAGTGATCCACGGCTGGAGCACCATTAGGAGAGTCATAGTTAAATGTCGTGCTCGCAAGTTCGGTCTCGCCGCGGTAGTCAAACTGCGCGATCACACTGTGGAGGGCAGTACAGATGCGCTGCGCTTATATCTTCCGAACGGAAAGCCTGTTCGCCCGCCGATCCCCCCACAGGAGTTCGTCGGCAAGAAGCACGATATTGTAGAGACCGGGTGGAAGTTGGGAGCCCCGCCCAACAAATACATGTTGTACTTCAGCGAGTCTCACGACTTCCGCACCAGCGATTTCGGGGACGAAGTTGAGTTCAGCGAGGCCCGCATGGAGGCGGAGGCCGGAATGCAACACCTGGAGCTTCAGGTTAAAAAGCTTCAGACGTCGGCTGTCTCTCTGGCCCCGAGCACAGGAGGCTCTTCTCACCCGCGTGTCGCGCTGGGTACACAAGACGGCAGAGTCGGCGATCCCATATCCTCCAGCAAAACAGCTGGATCCACATCAACGGCTGACGGTAGCAAGCCCAGCTCGGGTCACGGTCCCCCAAAGAGGGATGGCCGTCAGAGTTTCGAGGATTTTAGCAATCCCAACAGCATAGCCTCGAAGCGGCCGCGACTCAGGGATCCGTTTTCTTTGCCTGATGATGAAGCCGAAGATCCGCCGAGTTTGGATACATCCGGCTCGGGTACTGCTGCTGGTTCTGGTGGAGTGGCCGTCATGGCGCCTCCTGCCCCAAGGGCCATGTTGGCCGGAGCCTCTGGACCGTTCTCGAAGGAGCAAGAAGGTCGAGGAGGTTATGGTGGAGGTCGCGGAGGGCATGGTGGAGGTCGAGGAGGCCATGGAGGAGGTCGAAGAGGCTACGGAGGAATTCGACGAGGCTATGGAGGAGCTTGGAGAGGATAGTCTTCCTAGCAAGGCCAAAGATCGGGTTTACGACGCCAGTTTAATCCGGTGATAATTAACCCTAACGATGCGGCGCCTCGGCAACAGCAGCAGCAGCAATCTCAGGCCCAGCCTTAGGGGAAACAACAGGCGTAGTCGAGTACCTAATAGTCACAGTTCTTAGCTTGACTGGCTACGGCTTGTATTCGCCTTTTTTATGCACCTGACTAGATTAATCTGATTGACCTGGTCCACAATTAATGTCTCTGTATTTATGTTTGAATAATGTAAATTCCGATGGTGGTTCAACGTGGTGTAGTTATATTGCCGCAACGAATCGATAATGTTTGTAAGTCGCCTCCGCTTGCTAGGTTTACAGGTATTAGGTGGTGTTTTTATCAAGTGTTCGTGCCATTACCACGCCTGCTATTCTAGGTAGGCGTGTGCCGGATGGGCGACAACCCACATCCAACAAGACGCTGCAAGAAATCTTCCATCCAAAGAGGCAAATCCATCGCAATAACCATCAAAAGAGACAAGCCTAGCGCAGTAATAATCAAAATGTTTCGATATCCCATCACGGACTCTACCACTGCATTGGCAGCACAAGCAAAGTATCCGCTGCAGGCAACAGCCGAGGTACCGCTGCTACAACGGCACGGGCTGGAGCTACTGCAAGCATTGGAGAACCAGTCCATGTTCACAGTATCACAGATGCGGCGGAAACTGGGCGACGATTATATTAGAGATGGGCAGACGAGATTAGGCAACGGTCTGAAGAATAATATCAACAAAGGGTTCTCTACCATTCTTGCCCATTTGGACCGGTTAATGGTCATCGCAATGGTGCGAGATACGGTTACCTGCGACCTGATGAATTAAGCTATCAACACTAGCGTGTTTGCCATGGATAAACATTTGCGGGGACATACCTAGGTACTTTGAGAATAGAGGGCCGCAATGGCGCATTCCTCACGCCCAAATGAGCTCAATCCACTGGTGCAAGGAATCCACCGGTATATCGCCGTCGTTGTTGCCAGCCCAACTGGTAACCATAAGGATGAGGACTTGAAATGGGCCGCGGAGGTGGACAATATTATTACCTTTAAATCCTTTGCTCCCATCGCAAGGAGCTATCTCCATAAGCCTCGTCGTCCAGCTTCTGGAGGACGAGACAGAGACTCTGGACCTCGTAATCAGGCAACATCTTCTCGCTCTGGCATTCCCCAGTATTTACGACGTTGTTACCCCAGCCAGTGAATGCCAGTCCAGCGAGACACTACCCTGCGGCCTCCTGGAGTAAAGGTGTTTTTCTGCCAAACTCCAGCAAGTTGTGTGCATTGGCAGGGTCCCTGACTATTGTCATAAACTAACGGAACACATTAGAGGGGTTGGGACACGCGGCTGTGTCCAGTTTGATACATCCCATAGCGAGATGCCATCGACAAACCTCGAAAAGGTCTGCTCCTGGTACGGTAGTCTCCCGGCTGGCCGCCTTGGCTTTGAGTCCCAAGAGCTTCATTTCCAGCAGCATGATGGTCACCTGCACGCAGTTTTTCAACTGGAGCCCCTGCCCTCCACAGTTGCCACACTGGACGTTAACGTCCGCCCCCTTCTTGACCGGGACCTCGCCTAGAGATTTGCGTGTCCTGTCAATCTCCTCCGGAAGCAAATATCGCTCCTCATCTGCATCGTACATTGCGTACTCCAGGCTGGCCTATGACTCCTGTGCGTGCTTTGAGCGTGGCAGATTGGGGATGTTGGGCGGCGCCAATATATTAATACCGGGAGCTGCCTGAGCAGCACATACCCGGAGGTGTCAATGGGGACCTTCGCGCTTCGCCAAGGACTTGGGGCCTTACAATTTCTCTCTTGCAAACAATGGGCCTCCACGTCAGGGTGCATGTCGTCTCAGTCCTGTGCATCTACAAAGAGGCTCAGCTGGCAATATCAGAACAGCTGGTCACCGCTCTTTGCCGGTCCTTTACAAGTCAGAAGGTGTACAGCACTATGCGTCCGGGTGGCAACAATGTGGTTGAAGATAGGGACTTGCTGAACAACTGCAACACGCATTTGGCTACCAGCGGTCGGGTGTCCGACAATGTTTCGAGCATGGCTGATATGGCCAAGGCGCAGATGGTAACGATTGAAAACGCCCATCAAGTGAAAGTTTTGCAGGAAAAGTTTGCTGATTTGAAACCAGGCGCCGATGCTTTTCAAGACGGGGTGGCTGAGCTGGAGCGGCTCAGAGAGAAGGCCAAGGCAACGTTGGCGATGCTGCGTGACCGGTTGGAGGCCCACCAGTCCATAGTATCACAGTACCAGGCTGAGTACACTTTGCACGACGGCATCCAGTGGATGTTTGGCGGCCTAACGGTTGATGAAGAGGGTCATCCGAGCAAACGACCCCGGGTTTAGTCGTCTTGCAAGTCGTCTGAACAATAGTTAATAGACTTAATATATACATTTGTCATGCAGTTAAATCTCCTCTTTTGTCTAGCTACGCGAGCCTGGACCATCAAGTACACACTTAAATATTGTTTACTTTAATCTCTACCTCCTAATTAATGAACAAAGCAACCGGTAAATGGTCTTCGGAAACGGATGGTATCCCATTGTTTTTAGCAGTTTAATACATTATAATTAGAAACGTACCGCTATGCACTCCTCGTAATTTCCCCACCGACTCTACCGGCTCGTACAAAGTGCTTGTTGGCTGTAGGGGATCCTTCGCTCGGCATCCTGGCTTAGCCTCTGGCTTCCGCTTGCAAAAACCCTGTCATCATTACTCTGGACAATCTTGTCGTCCCATTTTCCCCGCCGCCTCTTGAAGAATCTCCCGCCGCCCAGTGACCCGCACCTTTTCCCGTGGCTCCTCTGACTGGCCTCCCTTGCCGCCTGGGCTTGGTCACGAAGCTCCTGAGGAAATTCGGGTAGCGCCAAGGCGTCCTCCGCTGGTATACCAGGTAGTGTAAGCTCACCAGGCGATGCAAGCTTGGAATCTTGTCGAGGGCGTGACGGCGTAGAAGTCGCCACGCTATCAATAATCTCCGCCATGACAGCCGATTGGGATTCTGCAATATCGTCGAAGTCATCCTATAAACAATGAACAATGTTAGCGCTGTCTTGAGGCTGCCATTTCAACACTACTTACAACTGGGCGATTATCTGGTAGCAGTGTCTGCTCGGTCGTATCCTGACTGCAATCTTGCGTACGGCCAACTTGTAAAAGACTCGCCAATGTCATGTCGTCTAGTTCGGAGTCCCAGTCGGCGAAGAGAGGCGCTTTGCCTTTACTATGTGAACTCGTCCTCGACGCGTCTTGTACGGCAGAGGGCGCACTCGAGGTGTCTTTTGCCTGAGGGGCGGACCGGATCTCGACTACTAGTCGAGGCTTGTTTGTAAGTAAGGGCATGTTTCTCACAGGCATATCCTCGACGGCGTCGTTGTCGGAAAACCCGCTCCATTCGCTAGGCTCGTCGTCGCCGCTGCTGGAAATGACGACGGCCTCGCCATCGCTATCCTCATGGCTATGGCTGCTGGAAATAACAACGGCCTGGGCATTGCTGTCGGTATTGCTTTGACCATGGGGGTCATCCTGATGGCTATCACTATCGTCTGTGTCGCCGCTGTTGCTTTCCGAATGTTGTTCCACCTGGCCTTGTACATTGCCTCCATCTTCGCCGTCGCCGTCGCTCTCGCCGCCGCTCTCGCCGTTGTCGTCGCTGTCGTTGTCCTCGTCGTTCTCGCTGTTACTAACTTCTTGAGAGTCTGGAACTTCTCCATCATTTGAAGGCAGACCCTCTGCACTTCCTGGGCTCGCAGAAACAGCATCTGGAGTGCTAGGTGTTGCAGGGAGGCTTAGATCAATCCTGCCCTCTCGCTCGGCCGTGGTGAACTTCCTCAACACATCCAAGCCTACGACCTCGAGGCATTCGCGTAATTCGGTCGCTCCTAAGGGGGGGCCATGTGTCCGTCGCGCTCGCTTGATGAGGTGAGTCCGTGCCGAGGGCAACACCCATATACGTCCATAAGAAAAGCCGGCAAAAGTTGCCAGATCTTCCAAATCCGCTGTATAGACTTTGTAGGGTTCGAAAGACTCAGAGTTAATGTCGTTGCTTGTGTTGCCTTGGGACTGGATCTTGTGACGATGCATGTGCTTCTCGACAATGGTAAAGAAATTGGACCAAATGTTGAGCTCGGCACCTCTGACTTCGGGGTTCCTGCGCACTATCATGTGAATTTGCTCGACCGTTCGACCCGTGGAGTTGCGTGACGCTTCGTGTAGGAAAAGGCCGAGGAAGCGATCTGTCGTAGGGTTGTCAAGCTGCGGCCACATCCTGCGATCAATCGTCTTGCAGCAAATGACATATTTGAGTGCGATAGTTAGAAGCAAAGGTGAGCGCTCCCAGTTGGGGCAGAGGACAACGTCTTAAAGTGCCTCGCAGAAGCGTCTGTCCCACATTAGATTGGGTTGCATCTTCCCGTTACCCTCCAACATAGCATTGGAACCGGCATAGACCAAGTCGTGATCCAGGCTGATGATATCCGTCGGTAGATACTGCATAAACCGGGGCACGAGGCGCCAGAGCTCCTGCATCGGCTGGCATAAACCCTAGAGACTAACAAGCAAGTGGACGTCGTATCGGTACCCAAGATATAAAATACTTGCATTTTTGCGAGTTGCGCGTCGGATAACTTTGTGTAAAGTTTTTAGGTAATAAAAGCTTATTAATTTATGGAATAAAACCCAACTAGAAATTGGTGGGCGTTTATTTTATATTTATTTAGGGCTGCGGGGCTTACCTGCACGTAAGGTAAAGGGGCCACCTTCTAATACCTCCCTTTAAATAAACCCGCAGAAATAAGCCCAAAAAAACTATTTTAAATAAAAGTTTTTAAAAAAATTTATAATTAATAATAATATATAATTAAATTAAAATAATCTCGTATATTTATATTTTCTTGTAAATAAAATATAGGGAAATACAAAATTAGTTTATTAAACCTTTAAATATATAACTTGTAAATAAAAAAACGTTATATTATTATTTTATTTACAAAAAAAATAAATAAAGCGAATATTTTTTATTAAAGTTTTGAATATATAATTTATAAATTAAAAAAAAACGG